>OX246738.1:105495503-105919503 GCA_945910005.1 Isoperla grammatica
ATGGTGCAATACCTACAACGACCCAATATATCTCCTGGAAGCCATAATAAATAGACCAGATCGCTATTCTTTCTATTCACGTGATTTCAAGGACATTGTTAGCGATCATTATCTTGTTTATTAGATAATACTCAAGTTATTGTTGTGGATAAACAAATGAGTATATTGCATACCAAGAATTACCCGCATGACAACTTGACAAAATCATACCATATGTATTCTTATCATATTACATTATTTATCATCATCATCATTATCCATCGTCGTTTCCTGCTTCTGGCAGGGTCAGCTTGGGTTTCACAACCAAATTTGTCCACCTCTTCCTATCCTCCCACAATCGTACTTCCTCTACTTGCTCCCAGTTCTCTCCTCTCGTCTGTGTAGGTCTTCAGCAATCTTTTCCTTCCATTACATTATTACATTATTTATGATCCGTCATATTTTTTATGCTGGGCGGTGGTCACATCACTAGTGGGCGGAGCTACAAACTATGTCAACTATGTCACTGCTCACTGTACATACTTGCAATGTAGTTTCAGAGATGGCTGATAGGGATTGGTTGATCTCTTTGAGACGTTGCTTCATCTGCAGCTCCTTCCACCCGCGCACCTGGTCTTGCTCCTTCAAGAAGTACGGATCGTTGTCCCGTTTAGGACGATCTCTCTCCGCGTTCATTTCCTGAACGAGGTAAACAGTGATAAATTACAATACAGTCCGGTATTACGAACCTCGGATAAATATTACTTATAAAGCAACTGACTTGTTTCACCACATGAAAACAACCAATGGGAAGCGTGGTTGCAATGGTGAACACAAATAGAAAGCAATTACTAAATATTATTAGTTATCCGAAGTTTATAATACAGGGCCTTAGTGCTAGCTTTGAGGGTGAAACAGGTTTAGCTGAGTGGAGATAATAATATGCAAGCGGATGTTCCTATTTATGGTCCCAACGTACCGACCTCGGATCCTCATCTATGATCATATTAATGCACGCTGTTTTAATTAAAATCAACACATTCCTGATGTTTTTTCACACACTCGTACGGCAGTCTTCCGCTTACCAGAGTACACAAGCCTCATTAGACACACCTGCTGATTTAGCAATTTTCAGGTATTTTTCATAGTTTCAAATCGCATTTCCCACGTAACAATCCAACCTAAAGATCGAGACATGCGCGTTCTGGGTACTGACATGACTTACACGCTAATCGGAACCAATGCTATTCCAATCACAATCACATTACCTCTAGTTTGGAGTTTATTCCTTCTAGAGACTCCATTTTCTCTACACTGATGGCAAATCCCTCAGGATTGTCAGCGTTGTCTGAAGACTGAAGCTTCTCGCTCTCGTCAGTGTCGGCAGTCGTCAGGTTCTGCAATAGCTTGTCTAGCTGTTTCCTCTCCTTCTCCGTTATTGCTGACTTGCCCACCTTTTGGCTGTCGGTCACCAACTGAAACAGTGTGAGTGGAAAGTGAGTGCGCCTCCTGTTCAGTAATACTCATGGCCAATGGCCATACATTCTACAGAGGTGGCTCAGCGGTTCGATTCCGGCCACCTCACCGGCAGTCCTGACAGAAGGTTTTTCCGAGGTTTTCCTCAGTCGTGAAGCCGAATGCTGGGATTGAGTCGTACTAATAGACCTCGGACATTCCTTCCCAACTATCCAAACATCCTAATAACCTAGTTAGTCACCTGAAGAGGGGCACATCAGGTAAAGCTAGTGTGCACCCTATAACGGGTATTCCTACGAAAAATTATTATTATTATTACTCTATGTTATGTATGTAATGTGTGAAAGGTATTATAAAAACAACACTCAGATTTGTTTTACTTATTTGCTGTTTATAACGACGTACTTGACAGTTAGGTCATATGACGTCTTCCCAATCAGATCCATTTTACATCGCGGGGGTCGTGACTCGTGATAAGGGGAGTCCAGCAAGCAGGGCAGGGAAAAGCAAGAGGGGAAGGAACAATTTCTCCTTTTGTCACCCCTTACGACTGGCAGAGTCACACTGGGCCTATTCTTCCCCGCGCCCTACGGGCTAGCACCACTCAGTTAAACAAAACAACAAAAAAATAACGTGGGCATTATTAGAGAAATTTGGCATTGGGTTTGAAGTCCTACATGAAGCCCAAACGTTTAGGTTTCCAGGACATTTACATTCAAGAAAACTTTAGAAATACTAATGTTTCTAATTTTTCATAAATTAATTAGTTTTCAATAATTACTTAGTGGGAAGCGTCAGGCATGACCATGGCCGGCTTCGATTTACCTGGGCCAGAATATGATGGGATTAATTTTCCATCCCCTACCCGACTTCATTGTTGGACACAGGGAGCAGATATAAAAAAATTACTTAGAACGTCGTTTATCTTCTTACCTTTATGTTTCTCTCAATAAACCGTTGATCCTGCTTGCGTCTGGCTCCGTCCGCGTCCCTCTTCTTGTGTGTAGTATCGCCGCTCCCAACGCTCATCTGCGGCTTGTTCGGCTGCTCGTGCGAGCCGGCGTCTTCCTTGGAGGGGCAACTGGGGTCGGCCCCCTCTGTGCTCGCCCTGTTGGGCGTCTGGTAGCTGCAGACGGGCTCCTCGCTGATTACGTCGAGGCCGAACGACGATTTTGTTCGTTCTCTGAGTCGCTTCTCTGAGATATAGACGAATAATCTGATTGGCTATGATGACGTAACTCCCAGAACGGTGAATCCATCGTGATTCGTGAAACGTGTAATTGTAAAGAGAAAGTGATTCTATAGCCAAAGATTTGATTTTGAGTCAACGAATTTTAAAACTTTCAAAATAGTGAAATTGTTGTAATAGGTAGGTATTGTTATTTCTGTTTAAATAATTTATAATGAAATAACTAAATTAAAGATATAACAATCGTGACAATAATATTTGAAAGTTTATAAATTCAATTAGTGATGACGCGTTCGAGAGCGAAGCTCGAACAAGAAACTACGACAAGTAACAACATGGGGTGACATCGGCGCGCGCAGTTTCACTATCAGCGAGCGCGGGAGACATCAGTTGGAGTTCGACGCCCTGATGATAGGGACCATAAGGTTCCTGAAACGTCGGCACAATATGGAGGTAGGACGTGGCGGAATAACCCGCAATAATTTTAATTTTATTGACATAAATCCTGGCCACGAAAGCTGTAGTGTTTTGTACATAGGGTATTACATTTTCGCCATCTTTGAACTTCCGGCCGCCATTGCAACCATACTTTAATACTCAGCCTTCTGGAATACAATTCGTAATTTCAATCATTTTGCCGGGTCACACTGAGGCACAACCAAGCACAACCATCTTGAACGTCAGTTCAATCCGAGGTTCTATCACGGATTGACCCGTCGAGAAGGCTGTGCATTGTGGAAGTATAATGGTCGTAATGGCGGACGCCCAAGATGTCAGCGCCCACTAAGGCGCGTAAAATGGCCTATACCAGATGGAGTTATTTCTTTCGCTGGATATATATATATATTTTCTTTACAGAGATTGAAGATTAATTCAGATTCCCATCCAGACATTTCAGCTGTAGCGTAGATACCTGATTTCTTCTCCTCCTCCACCTCCTCCTTCTCGTCAAGAGAACAGAGCTTCAAGAATTTCTGTGTGTGGCGAGCAAGGAATTCATTTTGCATCGTTGCAATACATTCAGATTCTATCTCTTTTCGAAACTGAAGCTGGAGCTTGGATGTGTTATGCCTCTCTTCCTGCAACATACCAAGCATCCACACAACTTATAACAGAGAGCGTTGCGCACTGTGTTTTGGTAAGCCCTACAGACTGAATTAAATATTATAACCATTAAACTATTTGTTTTGATTATTAATTCGATAATTACATATATATATCTTGACCTCGTTTCCAACATTAATTATCGGGTAGGGGGGAGTAGCGAAGTACTCCATGTCTTGGGGTAATGTCTTCGTTGCCGGCTAGCCAGGCCTGACAAAACCACCTCCTCAACCTCTTCCTCGATCACTTCTCCCGTTACCAGAGGGCTGTTTAGTAGTTCCCTCCATCTCTAACGGTTTTCCCATGGTCTTTCTGCTTCAACTTCGTTCCATGATCTTCCTCTATTCTCCACACTGTCTTTGTCATATATGATCTGATTCATCCACTTATCTCTTGGTCTGCCTACTTTCTTCAGTGTTGTAAACGCTACTCTAAAAAAGTAGCATGCTATCGCTAACGCTAATTGCTTAAAAAAAGTAGCTTGCTACTTTTTTCGCTACTTGCTTAAAAAAGTAGCTTCGCTACCGCTTAGCTACTTTTTTTTAGTAGCGCGCTACTTTCACGCTACTTTCGTAAATCGTGTTACGTAAACACGCGCTTTATGATGGAGCCAGATTGTCAGTTCTGTGGTGTGAGAAATAAATAGTACGACAAATGCTTCGATACGCCATATAGCCTATTGTTTACGAATATCCGCGTCAACTTGGCTGTCATTCTGTCAACGCTAACGTGAATACGAACATAAGATCACGCGTTAAACTGAAGCACAGATATTTCACTTCACTTCGAGAATAATATTTTATCTGTGACTGATCACTGAGGTCAACTAGAATGCTGTTCGTAAACAAGGCTTTATTCTGACGTTACCGACATACATGTGGGAACTGGATAAACAGGTAGCAAATTAAATTAGTACAATTATTATTAGTCAATAACCTGAACAAAGGAAACGCATCATTCTACAACATCGACGGCGTCGAAGATGATCACGAAGTTTTAATCAATTCAATAACAATGTCCTCGTTTCAGCTTGTCTAAAGCCAAATCAAGGGTGAATTCATTTTTTCATTTTTGTAGGTTGATGAATGATGATTCATTCGTCCTTATACATATTAATATCATGTTCTTGACATTGTCATAATGTCATAAGTGGTTTGTTGCGGGCAGCAAATTAATAAATTCTATTAAAGTAATATATGGTTTTGTGTAATTAAGACACACTTTAGAATAATATAATAGTAATAGTAATAATAGAAGTGGTGACCGCGGGCGGTTGCCCGTTGAAAGGCATGATGCAGGTGGCGCGTTGGGGCGGGGGGAGGTAGTGGATGCTTTGCAGAATCAGTCGTGATTTGCCCATTGACAGTGGAAACTAAATGAGTTTGGAAAACGAGATTTTAACGATTTTGTAATTTAATCGATTGACAAATAAGTAGCGTGATTTTCCGCTACTTTTGCGCTACTGCTACTGTTAAAATGTAGCATGCTACTCGCTACACTACCACGTTTTTGAAAGTAGCTCGCTACCGTCTCGCTACTGATGAAAAGTAGCATGCTACCAGTAGCGCGCTACTTTTAGCGCGCTACTTTACAACACTGACTTTCTTCTTATGCCCTTCGATCATTAGTAATACCACAGATGACTAATTAGTTATCTGTGGTAATACAAATTAATTAGGTATAAAAGCCATACTGATTATAATGTAAGACACAACTTAAAGCATTCAATATGTAGGGCTTACTAAACCACAGTGCGCTGTTGATTCAGATTTTCGATTTCGAAGCCCATTCTTGAGATATAATTTCAAAATAAAATTTTTTATGGTTTTTGACGTAGAAGTATCCTTGGTGAATTCGGACCTTAGACAAACATTCAGCACTCACCTTCTCTTTCTCCTCAATCACCTCCAATAACACATCGAACCTCCGCATCTTATCCATGGCGTGTTGGATGAACGGGTTTAGGCCGAACCTTGGGTACCCACTTGGGATATTATCTGCGCCCGGTTTCCACGCCCCCTCCTCGTTCGGGGTCGGCGGTAAACACTCCCTCATCGCGCGGACCTCCGACAGAATGTCGGCGTATTTCTTTTCAGTCGCCTCGAACGCGGCTGCATCGAACAAGAACTCGGACGAGGATGTACTTTCTGTAATGCGGCGAAACATTTACATTTGTGTCAAAAGTTGTGTGGTCGCATCACCTTTAGTAATAATTGAATAATTATTGAATAATTGAATTGAATTTATATGTATTTATTTAATATATACACATATATCAAACACCCTTATCCAACATTCGTCGGGTCGGGGGGTGACAAGTCACCAGTTTCTCGGGCTATCTTCTAGTGCTTGCTAGCCAGGCTCAGCACCTTATCTTCTTAGTATTTAATATGACGTAAAATTAAAACAAATTGATTTTAATTTGTCTCGATATGTGGGTTTTACGACGTAATCAGCACCAAATTATAAAACATAAGTATGTATTTGGTTTAAAGTTAAACCGACTAAATCTTCAACTACTCCCGTTCTTCAATTATTTCTATAATATAGTAAGATTTATGATAATTTGTTCGAGTTTTGTGTACTGTTCTGTTTCGTCTCTAGCAGAGACAATGCTTGATTAAAATGGCGCTAAATATTTGGATTGGTATTGTATTGTGTTATGTATGATCAATCTGCAAACAGTCTACGTGATTATTGCTGATATTTCTAATGTTATTTTTTAAATTTGCTTTTTAAAGCATCTTAAAATTTATTTATTTGAATGTGATTATACATAGTTTACTCGGTATGAGCTCATGCCTTGGGTTTTCCCGCCACAATTAGTAGAACTTCCAGTTAACTTTTATGAATTAATGTTTATTGTTTAATTTAAAATTAAAATATGTCTTCAATGCTGCCGAAACGATGATGTTTGTGTTCATTATAGTAAAAGTCCAAAACCAAGAGTGTTTGCCATTGTCGCCACTCAATTGCATGAACTAATTGAGCAATGCCTGTGTGCGTCCTTGACATGAAGACTCCGAAGTCAATATTGCCGGAAGCGGGTCTCGCACCCTGGACTAGCCCCGCCAAGGACGAGATCGCCTGACTGACTTACCTTGTTCGTCCGTGTTGACTCCGCTACACCAGCTGGGTGTCTCGCTTTCATCGCCAGACTCCCACGACCAACCATCATCGTCCTAGACAGAGAAAATACGAATTTCAGAATTCAACAAACATTCAACACAGTTGCATAGCTTAGTTTTATTTAAGGTCCTCCTTTGTAAATCAGTTTTTATAACTGAATAGGATAGACATTAAATAAATAAATAAATAAATAAATAAAGTTATTTTTAAGATTTTTTTCTTTTAGTTTCAGGTTCAGTAGACCTTGTTTGATTTGTCTGATTTTTTTTTTTCAGAGATGCTCTAAAACAAAGACTTTATGTGGAATATCATATTTTATTACTTACCATGATTTTGTTAAAATGAAATAGTTTAATGATTATGTCCTATTTGACTGACATTAAGCCCATATTTTTAAAATGAAAATGAAACAAAAACGATTAGAAGAAACCAAGGTTCACTCATCATAATTTAAGAAGGTGACTTGATTCAATAAATTTAATTTGTGGTTTTAAGATAATTCTAAAAATGAATAAAAAAGATGACATACAATTTTTGTTAATTTTATTAATTTGGGATTAGGTCCGTAGCTTTTTTGCACAGTTGCAGACCCGGGGTGGAAAGCAGGAAAAATCTTATCAAGCCACATCAAAGATTCGAACGATTCGAACCTGGCGGCACATTCAAAGAAGTTCAAAAGCAATCCACTGCTCGATTGATAGTTGGTACCCGTGGCTTGTTGAATTCTTTGCTCTAATTATCTCCAACTTCAAAATGAACGTCCGTTAAACCGTCAACAAAGCATCTCTTTATTTATATTATGGTTTTAAGAAAAACTGAGTACAGGTTGCAATATAGTGCAGTGACCAACGAGTTAAGAAAACAAATATGGCTAGAGAACATAACTGCAAGGTAAGAATTTCGTGTTAAAACAAGGCATCGCGCACTCTAACCTCACTTTGAACTGTCAAAACTTTTTTAAACTCGAAATTTGCTTTACGTAAGCTCTCGTGTCGCCTAATACGATTAAATTAACAAAGGTGGCATAGCTAGATCTCGTAGGGTATATTTTATTTTAATCTAGGCCCTATTTATTCACATTTGATTCCCACAGTAGGAATATTTGCCTCCAGAGACTGTGACTAGCCTGTAGATTGGTAGGCCCTACTTAAGTATAGAAAAATGTATTTTCGATACAAAATAAAGACCTGTTGTATTGCAAATTTATTTCAAATGGGCCTAGAGCCTCCATGTATTTTTGATAATGCCCAGCTCCGTATTTACTACACTTTAATTACCGTAGAAAAGTTAAAATTGGTGGTTACAAAAACACCTGTTTCTATAGTTGTAGGCATAAGCTTATGTAGGGCCTAAGGTGTTAGTTACACCTTTGAAGCTTGTCGAGCTCTCAAGACGTGTATTTATAGAATCGTTTTCTCATTTCCCTACCCGCTTGCGGTGCAGTGGATGTTTTATCTCCCGCATGCTAGACAGCCGTAATAGGCTACTTGTGCTGTTTCCACGTGGCAACTAAGCACAGAATGGATGGCCAAACCTATATGGTTGTAGGTGACTTCTTGACAACTCTTCAGGATCTGATTCTTGGGTTAATATTTTGTAGGGGGTTGCTACGTTCAACTAACCAGGCTGATCACTACTGGGCCCACCAGCTGATTGAAGATGAGTTGGAGGAAGATGCCGCAACGGAGACTGACAGAATTCCTCCATCCAGCAGGTATACTCTAAAACTCACAATGCCTGGGCTTCTTATTTTGAAATTATTGATTTTAAATCATCTCATAACTCCAGACATTCACTAGCAGGTTTCCAGTATTCAGTGCTGTTAGAAAAACAAAATATGTTCAATAATCTGCGTTCAATAGGCTACTTGGCTTAGAATTACTTTGGAACACTTTGCCAGACCAGTTGGTTACAACTATAAGTCTACAATGGGGAAAATAACATGTATTTGTTATTAATTGTGTGCCTTTTTGCCATTATGGTTCCAAAGGTAGGTCCGTTTCACCATGAGCACTGCTTAGAAAGTTTGTTTGTCCGAACAAAACAATATTCTTGCAATAAAAATGATTGACTTTACTTCCCGTCTAATCCAATGGTTGTGCATTAATAAATCAGCTTTAACTAACTTTAGTCTCATTATTAGTACCTAGGTAGTTATGTTAGTTTGAGGCCTGATCCCCATCCATGATATTCTTGCAGATATACTCAAACTGGAGCGGACATAACGAAATACAAACAAAGAAATGGAAATAATGTACTATCTGATATTGCTAATCCACTACAACATGAACATGACTTGCAGTCTGTGATTGGTAGAGAAGTAGCCGCCCAAACTCCCAACTGGGAAGAGGAGTTCCCACAACAGCTGTACGATTCGAGCCAAGAACTGCAACACTTGGCCAACAACCTAAGCCTAACATCAGTTTATGGTGACGATCAACTCGATAAATGTACACCACCTGTTCGCCCTCCAACACCCATCCCCCCACATTCTCCGGTCGCACCGCTCACCGTGGCTGATTTGATACATAATCAACATGCGGCTTCTCATGCTGGCACCCATGCCGCACAAGTTTCTGATGGGAGCAAATACTCGTTGCATAGGCAGATGCTAACAAGAACTAGCAGAAACAATTACCTTCAACATAAGCCCTCCCCATTTGAATCGTTTGGGTGGAATGACTTGAAAAAGAACGTCGGAGAAAAGAAAACGTACAACGTGCACGCACCCAAAAAAGAAGTTAACGAGCACGCGTTGGAAATTTGCAATCGAAGAAGGCAGGATATCGAGCGGTATCTAGCCGAGGAAGCCGAGAAAAAAAGAAAGGCCTTACAGGCAAACAGCGTGAAAAGCAATCACAGTAGTATTTGGATGACGGAATATGAGGCTAACTTTTCAAATAAACGCAAGAATAAAGTTGTTTTCAATGAAAAATTGGTACGACCTCGAACAGCTCCGAGTGTGCACAGGCCTGTCTGGTGGAGAGGTGCTGTATAAGTTGTTACTGTATACCATTGAGTTTTATTAGTGTAGGGTAGAGTCCCAACGGCCATTGGCGACTGTCTACCAAGAAATCGCGCTGATGTGGTGGCACACAGCCGCTCCCCCCAGTACTACTAGCGTACACGGGCGATTTATGGGTAGACAGTCGCCAATGGCTGCTGGGCCTCTACCCTACACTGATAAACAATGGCATACCAAGCTAACTCACCCAATAACATAAGCCCACTCTAATTCTCTTTCACTCTTCAAATATAAGTTGAAAGCGTTGTAATTGAAAGAGAATGTTTGATGATCACAATAACCAACAAATTAGTATTACTGTCCACTGAAGTAATTCTCTTATTATGTACATACATATTACAGTTTGCTTTGTGTATGATATGTATCGATTTGCTTTGTATAAAAACTGTTTGTTTGTATGTATGTAGGTAAACCAATGTACCTAAGTAATGTCGGGTTCACATGAACAGCAGATGATGAGGAATCTGTCAATGCGGTTCTCATTTGGTGTTTTTCTAGTTTTAACAATAAGCCACTGACAGAGCTAGGACTGTTAAATGTTCTTTAAGGTGTGCATGACCACATAATCCACTAAAAAACAAAATACACTTGAAAATATATTATAAATAGGTAGATGTTTTATTGCCATTTCTTTCGAACTTTCTTCCAACGATCAAATGCATATTATTATTTTATAAACACATTATATAGTAATTCTATAAAATTATATCAAAACTCGCGATAGGCATATCGCTGTACAATAATGTTACTTTTAAAACTGTATTTAATTTTATGTATTGACAATACATAATGAGGTACTTGTTATCTTTATATCCTAAGTACTTTTCACTACTTTTGTAAACACATTATAGTAATTCTATAAAATTATATCAAAACTCGCGATAGGCATATCGCTGTACAATAATGTTACTTTTAAAACTGTATTAAATTTTATGTATTTACAATACATAATGAGGTACTTGTTATCTTTATATCCTGTGTACTTTTCACTTCTTTTGCCGATTAGTTCTTCAAAATACTGCATATGATGATGTATTCTCAGTAGTTGATATATTATTTGGAAGTAAACGTACGTATTTCATGCTACGTAGTGGGGACTGGATGAACGGACTTCCCCAGACGGTCCATGTCTACTGTCTGTATCTGTGAAATGGCCTCGGCTGGGAAATCTTTCGAGATGATTACATCGACATGTGTGGTGTAAAGAATCGTGTCCTCAAAACCGTACCAGTAAATCACCAACCCTGGCCCAAATCTGGAACAAACAAGACAGGGTAGGTAATTTAGGAAAGAGATACACGTGTACATTCTATTATGTGTATGTATCAAATTTTAGTCAGAACATTTTAAATAGACCGTTTGCAACATTTATCTAAGAGTTTGTCACAGTACCCTCTAAATCTTCAATGACAACAATGAAAAATGAACATTGATATAACATTTCAAAACTGTTTTTTTATTGTTGTCACTGAAGATTTAGAGAACCGTTATTAACTCTATTTAAAGGTCCTAACGTATTTTGAAAGTGGTCTAGTGGAATTTTAAGATGCACACAACTGTTAATTTGTTTAACTACACAAGGTATGTGGGGGGGGGGGGGGGGGGTCAAATGTGCATACATAAATAGTGGTGCAAAGAATCCTTATTTGAGCCTCCTCCTATTACAACAATTGAAAGTTATATACTGCTCAACTCCTTGTCTTTTGGTATCCGTAGTAAATTTTATTGGCACCAGATTGCATCCAGTTAATTTTTACTGGCCAATGTAGAGGTCTAGGGAAATAGTTCAAATATAATAGTTACTTTTTTCCCCTACATTTTATTGAACAAAGAGTAAAAGTGGTAGCCTACTATGTTATGCTTTTGTTTTAATTTGTTATGCATTCCTCACATTCTGTAGTAAAATAGTGAAGGTGAAGAGACGAGAATATTGATCGTTATTGGTTTATTATAGCCTGTAGACTTGAAATTTAGAGATAATTAAGGACTGTTCGTTGGACCTGCTTGAAATCGCTCCAAGATCATTTTAGGGATGCTTTAGAGAAGCTCAATTAGGCCACGCCCACGCTTGAGCCGATCGAATACCGAACTCTTCCCGTTGTCAAACGAACACTTCCCATACTCCTTTACTTTATTTTTGGTGGAAAGTTTGTCACTTTAAGCTATGGCAGAAAAGATATTAGATTTAGAACTTACATACGACAACGAATATGAAAATCTGTTACTCTCCAGCTCGGAATCAAGTTCCGACGAAGATATGGTTCCGACAAATATTTTACTTACCAAATACAACTTCAACATCATCAGGGTTGCTGCACGAGAACGGCATTTTTATGAATAATGTGCAAAAAGTAATTTTGCTCTAAATATCTCCAACTCACTCCTTCTAAAAAGTCCGAGCGAGAAAATCATGATCTTTCTGCTCCAGATCAAGTTGCTCAAGTCCAAAGAACGGAATCCAAGTAGATGATCTCGTGAAACGAACGGCTATTTCATTATCAGAGTAGATCCGAGTACTTAGAGAAAGTCCAACGAACATACCTAAAGCGTTTTCAAATTTCATCTTGAAGTTATTCTGTTTGTTACGACCGAAAATGTTTTTGTTTTGCATTAAACCACAGAATTTCTCTTATTTTGCAATTTGATTTTAGTTCAAAAAAGCGTAGAATCCGACGATCAAACATAACTGTCATAACTCACACTCATAATGCATCAAATGACACACTTTGTTATATTTTTTAAAATTTTATTTCACCATTATTGTATTATTATTTCATTGGACCTTGAAAAAAAAACTACTATAATAGGCCTAGCTTACAAACTGTAACTGAATGTGATGCCAAAACTTACCTCGCACAGTATCGTTCGTACTGTTCAAGGACATACGACTGGTGAAGCTCCTCGTCAGCAAATAGAGCCTTGCTCTCGATCCAGTGTATGGGAGTACCGTCCACCAAGACGGGGTACTCCAACTTGAGATCCGGCGTCTTATCGAATCCGACCCCTCGAGAGCCGACCTCTTCGACAAACTTGATCCCCACCTCTGCGCCAGCTTCGTGCAGATACAGCTCGAACTGATCCCCCACACATCTAGAATACAGAAACGCAGAATATATAAGCACAGTCAGGGCCGAAATATTTCTTCTTCTTCTTCTTTTCCTACGCCTGCATTTTTGGCTTACTGGGCCATCATGCATTTTCTGGTTTTCCAATAGAGACAGGCTTCCTTTTCCTCATAGCTCAATGCCAGGTGGAAGGGCATCTACTTCATCTTTAAGACTTGGACATCTCATCAGATGCTCTCTGTTTTGTTCTTCCCTCCCACCCACATAGACTGTACATACTACTGTTGGTGATTCCTATCCGATAAATAGGTGCTTTACAAGCAGATCGTGTCCTGTTTGAAGTCTAAACTGTGCAGTAGAAATATAAACGTTTAATAATTTGTGACTGATACTGATCGTCCACCTTGCCCGAGAGTTTGAGCCTCATTCCGTGATTTGTCAAAATGGTAGCCTAATTATTTATAATCGCAGCATTTAGGTAAGTGTTAAAACTACTTACTGTTTCATAGAATCGGCAACTGGTCCATAAAAATCATCATGTAGTAGACAATGTTCAACTTCAACAGATAGACGAGCATCCTTAATTGTTTCGGGTTTCTTCATCATTTGGGTTATGTCTTCTTTGGTGACGGCAACGTCATCTTGAATGGGATTTCGTTCAAAATGCTTGTCTAATATTATTCGCGCAAGAAGCGCTGGTGCTAGCTCAATTTCCAGTGCGATCGGTACCAATACATATTCTCGATGCGTACTATTATCATCTTCTATCGCTAAATATCTGAAACAAAATTGAACAAAATTGAAAAACTGAAAGCAGTTACAAAGATAAATCAAGCTCCTCAACTACTGTAGGCCTACATGCTCCACACACTTCTCCTTAATAATTTGTTAAGCGCGGATAGGGCTCACCTCTCGTAAAGTTCATCACCCCTTCTGATGGAATCTTGGAGAACGGGTTTCATTCTTCTTTCGTATTCAAAAGCAAATATGCTGCGCATTGTTTCTTCTTCAACACTGAAAAAAAAAATGGAAAGATTAACCCACAGTATTATTAACAAACTAACCAGTCGGTGTTGAAACTAGGAAAGGGGGGGGGGAGTTTAGTGTGTGAAGCCCCCCCCCTCCCACCCAAACGAAACTGCAACAAAGCTGACGGCCTTGTAAAGAATGACCATAACAGTACTAGTAATGTCACTGGTCCCTAGCTCAATGTAAAATATCCAAGAACGATAACGAGAATCTTATGGGCAGGCATAATAGCCCCGTAGGCCTAATTATACTTGTCCCGAAACAACATTAGGTACAGACACTTACTTCGTTAACAAGTGATTTGATTTGACCAGATTTCTCTTATAATCAATGTTTTCCAATGGGATCCATGTATTCTACCTGTGAATATGGCCAAATACCTCCGGGAAGCTCATCTTATAGAGTTCGCTTTAAAGCTAGCTAGGGCCACAATAGTCCAGAAAGAAGGTTCCCACCACCAGGCAATGTTAAAGCACAGTGCACAAAAAGCCTAAGGCTAGGCTGTACCTGCAGGCTGTACCTTATGGTCTAAAGTGTAGGCCTACTCCGTCAAAAACATATTCAGCAGGATGTTTTCTTATTCGTAGAGTAAGAGAAAATTGTGTACCAGATTCATCCATTCATTCACTATTTGAGTGAAGTAAACTTGTATACACCCTGGCGTTCAGCCATTATAGGTAGACTATCGAAAGCTCTAAATGGCTGGGTGCAGGCAATCAAGAGCGTACACGATCGCAACATACGAGATTGAGTTCAATAATACCGCTCTGAATGATATTTGATGTCACTGGAACGATTGAAATCGAGTAGGCCTACTTAACGTTTAATAGCGTTAGCGAGTTACATAATCGCAGTTAAGCTCTTACGATCTTCAACGCTATCGACCAAACATCTAACCGAGTTAGGCCTAGGCCTAGGCCTACCTACATGATGGCAGAGCAGGGCGTATTATTATAATGTGTTGGTGTGTAACTACGCATAGGCTAGGCCTAGGCCTAGTATTTTAGGTTAATTACATGACGAAACCGATTTCTGCATGACCAAATCCTGAATCTAAATTTTGAGGTTACGTTGGCATCCTAGGCCTACCTAGCCTTTGCCTAAAAACTTACTTGGTAAATATAGCCAACGCTTAGACTTACTTGGGAAATTCTTCAATGAGAGCTTCCAAACATGTTTGAAGAAAAAGAGCGTCGGCATTAGGAATAATTACATTCTGTATAGTAACGACGATCTGACGATGATCTTCAGTGGTCATCATCATCTTGATGCCTTCTTGGTAGGCCTAGGGCCTAGTTAGGTATAATTTAGCACTCAAATTCAGAAGCGTCATGCTCAGTTGATACCTAACTAACTACCATATCCCAATATATTTTGTAAACCCAATGTATTCAATCGTGCAAATAATAAACATAACCTCTTGAAACAAAACGGGGGCAGAAATTGAAAATAAACAAACGCACTATGGCCGATCAGTTCTGCCATGCTGCGAACAAAAAGTTTAGCTGCTCTCAACGGTGCACTGTTGTTGTTGTTGTTGTTGTTGCTTACTCGCCACGAGCGTGTCGCAAGCGGGAAACAAACCAATTTAAACCAGATAACAGTCCCGCAATGCTTGTTCGTTTTTCCATACAAGAAGGATTTTTTTATACGTCATATATTATATATTTTTTATATATTATACATATTTTTTTTATAAATACAACGTTGTCGTTCAATAATGTTTACTACTTTGGGTAACATTGTTTCCGCACTGGGAAATCAACAACCACAGCAATTTTCTCTTTTCTCTCCTCTCTCTACGCTGCGTTGGACCATGGATTTATAATAGTACCTACAACTCCATGGTTGGACCATGGGTTGGACAGAGGAGACAAGTTGGGGGGGGGGGGGGGGGGTGCTTTTTTCAATGGGCTGCACTCAGCGCGCACTGGCGGGTTTATTTATGCATTGTTGTTTTACTTGCTGGAGGCGCACTCAGTGCGGCCACTGGAAAACGCCATAATTATTAATCATACACCACCAAATGAACAAAGTAACAATTAAGAATGGTTTTCTGCGGGATGAATTTCACAGTTGATGGATGTATCCGAAGTTGGGTGATATTATATGGAGACTCATGTGCCTTATGTACAACTAATCTGATAATAATGTATATTATAAGTTCATATCAAATGTATTGACGTGCATTACACAATCAAAAATTGTATAATGATGCAAGACTAAATAAATAAATAAATAAATAAATAAATAAATGTCATGAATAATCGCATACAATTATACCCGTACGCTGAAGATTAGAAATGAAATTATTAGAGAACTTGCGGGTAGTAGGCTACTTTTTGAGGTTCAAGTAGTAACAATAACATCGAGTATGGGGTGGGGTTCGAGTAACGAAACAAATGAAAATAAGTAAAACTAAAACACATTTAAAAAAGGAGGGGTGGGGTGTTTGTTTCCCTCCCCCCCCCCCCTCCAACCCCCTCTCCCAATCCCACAACACCTTGTGAGATGTGATGCAACAGGTTGACCACAAACAACTTGAGAAGCACAAAATTGATCTTTTTAATAACTGTGAAGTGCCAGACATGGCAATTGACTCTCAAAATTATTAACGTTCTTTTAATGTTATTACTTGAGACTTTTTTGGGTACTTAAAAAAATTGTACCCGAAAAAGCAAGGTTTTGGTAATTAAAAAGCCCGAACTTCGGGTACCCGCAGACCTCTAAAAATTATACAAAGCATATCTTGAACGCCATGGAACTACGGACAGCAGGTAGACAGTCCATACTAAGCAATATTAGCAGTCTCTATATGGTCATGCCCGTATGCATAGTCAAGACTCAAGCCTTCCTCAACTCAGCCTCTCCTCAGCCTCGCCCAACCACCTATCATGACACGGCATTGCCATGTGGACGGCTCTGGTATTGGTGGCTAGGTGAGGCTGAGTAGAGGCTGAGTTGAGGAGGGCTTGAGTGTGAACTACACATTCGCGTGTTAGCCTTTCTTCCGGATTTTATATTTTAATACAGCTAACACATTTTCTGATCGGTTTGAACAAGGGTGGCCCAAAATCTGTTCAGATCTATACCGGCCCTTCTGTCATAACTTTGTCCTGTCGACGGTTTGGTATATCCGCATGTTCGCCCCTGGCACGCGTGCCCAGGGTTGCTGACTATCGAGGCACACTATGCCAAACATGTTGTTCAATGTTCAATGCACGGTCTACTATAATAGTAGACCGTGGTTCAATGTTCATCTTCCAGGCGTTTAGCCGTGGTCCAACCACTTCCGCCCTGCTACTAAATCACGCACTTATATATAAATGCACCCAATTAAACTGCTTTTAAATAAACGTCTGAATTGAATATAAATTCCAGTTAACAGGTTTGATGCCTTCCAAACAAAATTAAACCTTAAAAAAACATGCATACATTTAAGAAGCTCCTACGTGCTCCTACTATTTATAATTACGCTGGTTGAATGTGCCGAAACCTGTTAGGTTGTCATAGAGAGTCGATCGGTCGTTGGCACTTGCTGATCTTAAAACGATTATGACACTTCCGTATCCCTCTACAATCTACATTGTTTGCATCATTGATAGAGGTGGCTCAGCGGTAAGACGCGAGACTCTAATGCTGGAGGTCTCCGGTTCGATACCGGCCACCGGCAATCCTGACTCTATACATTGTTTGCAGCACTGATAGAGGTGGCTCAGCGGTAAGACTCGAGACTCTAATGCTGGAGGTCGCCGGTTCAATACCGGCCACCGGCAATCCTGACTCTATACATTGTTTGCAGCACTGATAGAGGTGCCTCAGCGGTAAGACGCGAGACTCTAATGCGGGAGGTCCCCAGTTCGATACCGGCCACCGGCAATCTTGACTCTATACATTGTTTGCAGCACTGATAGTGGTGGCTCAGCGGTAAGACGCGAGACTCTAATGCGGGAGGTCCCAGTTTGATACCGGCCACCAACAATCCTGACTCTATACATTGTTTGCATCATTGAAAGAGGTGGCTCAGCGGTAAGACGCGAGACTCTAATGCTGGAGGTCTCCAGTTCGATACCGGCCACCGGCAATCTTGACTCTATACATTGTTTGCATCACTGATAGAGGTGGCTCAGCGGTAAGACGCGAGACTCTAATGCTGGAGGTCGCCGGTTCAATACCCGCTACCGGCAATCCTGACTCTAAACATTGTTTGCATCAGTGATAGAGGTGGCTCAGCGGTAAGACGCGAGACTCTAATGCAAGAGGTCTCCGGTTTAATACCCGCTACCTACAATCCTGACTATACATTGTTTGCATCACTGATAGAGGTGGCTCAGCGGTAAGACGCGAGACTCTAATGCTGGAGGTCTCCGGTTTAATACCGGCCACCGACAATGCTAACTGAGGTTTTACGAGGATTTCCTCAGTCGCAAGGCTAATGGTGGGATTGATGAGTCATACTAAAAGGAAAGTCTACGAACATTCCTTTTCAACTATTCGAAATATAGTCATGTCTATAGCTAGTCACATGAAGAGGGGCATGAGCTGTCCCTGGGAAGGTTTCCTACGAAAAACAAATTTCTCCTTTCAAACTGTAACAGTACCTACAAAGACTAGCTTAAACCTGCTTCTTGGGAATAATAAATAGGTAAACAATTCAGAATGAGTGAAAACAAAACCCATTCATCAATTTCGTTCTTAAATTTAATTGAAGACCGTTCAATGATTGTTATAATATACCTATATAAATAATATTTTAGACATTTCAAAGACCCCCCCTCCCCCCCTTTTCTTAGTTGTCTCCTTAACTCTCGGACTAACGCTGAGGTTAAGTTAGCCAATGCACACGAATGAGGCCCCGGAGGACTATAGAACAAAATGCTGTAAGAAAAACAATATAATTATATTCTCTCCATATGGATCGAATCTACAGAAATGGATATAATCGTCAGCACAAAATATATATTATTGTTTGTGAAATTGTTTGGTTGTCCCGTGGCCATGCAGTCCCCTCCGTGTAGTGATTGTAAAGCAGCCAGGTTCAAGCCTGGCGTGGTGGGGGAACTCACATAAAACTAAGCGCTCGCTTGACAGCCAGACCAGACGCTCTGCGGCCACACGGGTGCACCATGCGAGGGGTGAGTGACCACTCATACTGTTACACAACCTATTCCGATTATAACATGGCATTTTTATTATTTTATAACACCTTCAAGAAGATTATAGTACATGGTTTTAACATAACGCGAAAAAAAAACGTGGTCTCAATATTCAGATTTAGAGTACACATAAAAAGAATAACTGATAAAGTCAGTTCAGGTCCCGGTTCGATTCCGACCACCGGCAATCCAAACGGAAGGTTTGTTCCGAGGTTTTTCTCAGTCGTGAAGGCGAATGCTGGGATTGAGTCCTACTGACAGCTCTCGGACAATCCTTCCCAACTATCCAAACACCCTAATATCCTAGTTAGTCACCAGGGGCACATGAGGTAAAGCTGGTGTACACCCTATAGAGGTATTCTTACGAAACATTGTTGTTATTATATAAAAACAAAATTTTGAGTTTTATTTTAGGTATCGAAGGTTTAAAGTTCTGTGTATAGAGTGTCTGTTTAAATGATGATGATATCAATGATGATAATGATTCTTGTTGCTTCACGTCTCCTTTATTGCAATGAATAACAACACATTGTTTTGTTAAACCTGCCCAGGGACCATCATTGCCCCTTACTCTAGGTATTGTGCACGGTATTTGGAATAGTTGGAATTGGAAACAAAGGTCCGATAGAGCTGATAATATGAATCAATCCCAGCATTCGCCTGGTGACTGAGAGAAACCTTGGAATGAACCTTAAGGAACCAGTTAGGATTACCAGTGGCCGGTATCGAACCGGCAACCCCTGAATTAGAATCTCGCTTTTTACCACTGAGCCACCTCTATCGTTTATGCAATGATGTTGAACCCGGCAGATGTCCTGTCCTTTAGAAAAGCCCATAATTGTTTGTTTTTTTAATATGTAAATAAACAATTATGCCATTGCAATTACAGGGTTCCCCTACTAGGAAAAATCTTTACATCCGGACCTGACACCCTACTTCAACTAAATCTCCAATTGAATGACTTGGCTTGGAACCGTATTTTAAATTCACGAAAAAATATTTCATGAAAAGGACATGTTACTTTGTTTTCCATCCTTCTAAAACAAATATTACTGATGTTCCAGGTTCCGATTGGTATTTTTGGATCCAGCTTTCTATTGTGGTCACTTCTGGCCTTAAGCGAGGCCCATAGAAACGAGCCAGTCGCAAATAACATCGGACCAGAGTCGAACCCACGCCTGAAAGCAGTAGACAAACTGTAAGTAGCTCTTTGACTAGGCTATTCATTTTGGTTTTTGTCTTCGCTATAAGTTTAAATAAGATAATGCAGAATATAGGGTGTATCAATTTCATTTAAACAACATGCGGCATTTAAGAACTAAGGATTTCTCATGTTCTTGTTTCTCCATGGCAACGTCAAAGATTGATCACAAATGTGACGCGCACGCAAAGATGTGACGTACGTGCAACTGCAACCTGTAACGAGAGGCGAAGCGAGAGGAACAAACGTGGAAACCTTTTTGTTTATAACTATAGGAAAGCATTGTTAATGTACCGGACCAGTACCTAAGTTATGACGAGTTGACAGACCGGCAGGTATTACGTGTACACGAGTCACGTGTCATACCACCTGCTGAGTTTGCTATATCACATTTTGCCATAACTTTGTGTCGGGAACATTATTTCATGTATCTAAGTAACTTCTTGAACGATGTTGACACAAAGCTTATAACGAACAATTCACACCAAACTTAGTAGAAGATCCGAATGTCAACTTGATAAGAGTTCTCCGTTCGATCGCTATTGCGAGACGTAAACACCAACCTCAAGCCATAAAAGTCGAATGAAACGCTTGATCCGCTCGCTTAATTTGGCACTACGTGAGAAAAAAAGTTTTGTCAGTTATCTTGACTTTTGTTTATCCAAATAAAAATGTGTTCGTGTTTCGATTGCATAGAAATTTGGGTTACATTGACTGGTAGGCCTACTAAAAATTTTCTGGTTTGAGTTCTCAAACCAGAAAATTGTATTTATTTAATTTTCTTTATATAATATCCAACAACAGAATACAAATATTCCAGAAAGCTTCTGGATAGTGGATTGAATAACATAAACAATAATAAATATTTCACAAGCTCATTAATATACTAATGTCACAAGTATTTACAACACGGTGTACTGATGGAGTGAAGATCCTATAGTTTGTGTCACGTATAACAGTTCCTGGTGTTCATGTCAACCGGCTTGATTGACTGATGAATACTTATAATTTATTGGTTGGTAGTTGTCACACGCGTCACTTCCTTGTTACATAATCCGTGACAACACCTTGCAAGTTAAATTGACGCATCTTTACGTGCATGTCTCGTTATGTTCCAGTGAGCCACGGCTCTCCAGCGTCAAGACTCCCACTAAAGTATTGACAGAAGACCGTCTGAAACAAGATGGCTTCCTCTCTGACAGACACGCTGACTCCGCCCTCGAACACGACCTCACCAACAAGCTCAAAGCGATCTACGAGCGCTACTACGAGGTGGCCGATCAACTCGGACAAGCCGACGGACATAACCGCGAGCTGACCAAACAACTGATGCAGACAAAACTCGAACTGGCAAACTACAAAGTTTACAAAAATGATTTGATGAACCGACTAAAGAAAACTGAAATGTATCTCACGGTACTGCTAAAGAAATCTAAAACAGAGATAGAAATGCATCAAATTGATCTGAATCCACCGTTAAATGAAGAACTAACCAAGAAAAACTCACTCTCTGGTGAGGAAAAGAAAGATGGTGATTCCCGATCTTCAGCTCAAGTCAATGGGAACGTCAAGGAAGGTGCCACAGCAGCTGAAGGAACGCCTAAACAAAATGTGCAAGTTAGTGTTTCTGATAGTTCAAAGATGAAGCCACAGTACGTCAACGTAAAGACTCATGTTGACAGTGTTAAGTTAACAGACGGGGACAAGGCAGCTGACAAGGAACCTGATCACGTGACGAGTGACCCCAATACCCCGAGTACTGAGAAGAGTTTGACAAACGATACAGTGGTGCTCGACAGCCAGAGAAATGTGACTATTAATAACGGATCAAAGGCTGAAGATGTATTGGCGCAAATAGACTTTAACTTCCGGAAAAATCCTTCGCAACCGGCAACCCCACAAGGCCCTGCATTACGAGGTGGACTTTTCGACAGAGTTCCCGACGTTCCCAAGAAACCTTCTGGCCCTTTGGTAAAGAACGTCACTGTTGTGCTTCGCGCCAACGCCAAACCGAAAGACAAAAATGGCGTCAGTCTAACAGATTGGGAGTTTGGACCGAATCTTGGCAATATGGGATTTCGGCTGTTTGAGTCGGACTCCGAAGAGCAGCGTCACACGAATTACCAGTACGTGAGAGGGGAGCCCGGGTCGGCGGGACTACCAGGAACTCCGGGAACACCAGGTAAATTGAACATCTGATTGAGGGTACATTCCGAAACCTCCTGTTAATGATGGGGTTCCAGCATCAGCTAGCACGTCCTAGGGTCATATTTTGTCAAGTGTTTCGGAACGCCTACAAGCGAAAAGATGAGGAAATGCGCGCTAAAATTTGTAATGAAATTAAAAAAAACAATATTCTAATCGTTTCCCAATAATAACGAGTACAAAATGAAAGATCATAAAATCTTGCAAAGCGTGGTGTAAATAACGGTCAAATTATGTAATTCCTGACAATTTGACGAGCTTTTAAATTATTGCATTTTGAAAACGCCACCATGATTTGTGAATGCTGGCAGATGCTCTCGCTCGAACCGGCTGGCGTTTCATGTTGCTGAATATGCTGGCGCAGGAAGTTACGGAACGCCCAGCCTATGATATTCAGGAGGTTACAGAGCGGCCTCAGCACGGAAATGGCAATGGCATATTCAGCTAGTTTCGGAACTTACCCTGAAGTGGCTCCACAGCAACCTTGTGAATGGCTGACGTCATAGATTAGTAAGTTGGAGCCAATCAGCTTTTACAAATAATGACGTTAATTGGTTCGCCAGTGCCTCACTTATCTCTGACGTCAGCATCCACAAGGTTGCTGTGGAACGACTTTAGCACTACTGTGGATTCTCTATAGGATGACATAATTTGATTACTTTTTAGACAATTTTAAAGAATTGTAAAACAATGTTAACCGACGGAAATCAGGGGTTCTTCAGAGTTGGTCCACATATCTCATGATCTACGTTAACAGTTCTCTTATTTATATCTTGAGAACTTTTTAGTTATTGAAGAAGTGATACGTGGAGATTTGGATTTGCATCAGCTGATCAATTTCAAACATTGTAATTGTTACGATTTAAATTGCTACAATAAATTTACCATACATTTTAAAATTTCTAAAATAAATGAGAACCGTTACAATCATGTAAGTTTTTAAATTTATCGTTTAGTTGATACTAACACAAATCGACGATGTGTATCCAGGGTGACTCTGCAAGTTGTAAGAGGCGACAAAAGGAGATCCGGTCCCTCTACCTCGACTGCCCCACTAAAGATTGCTCTTCCCACTTGGCCCTGCCCTCCGGAGTTGCGGTATGTCTTTATGACAACCCCTGCGATGTGAATGGATGTGATTCGGACATGTTGCGGTTTTTCATCTTCATATTTCACCCACTCATCGTCTCGATTAGCCAAAGTTGCAAAAATATGGGACGTAAAACCAATTATCATCATCATCACTGTGGGAGAGCGGATGATTAGAAGCTAAACGGAATAGGAGCCAAGTTACGAAATCCGAACATTGCCTAAGCTTGCAATGTAGCCAAACTGAAAACATCGAAAGTGACTTTGCGCAGCTGCCTAAGGTTTTCGCGCGATAGGTTTATATTTATAACCGGACCAATGTTTTTGGTTTGGTTGCGTCGAACACCGGTAAAGTTCGTTTGGCAAAAATTTGGGTTCTATTCCGTTTTGCTTCTATTCTATCGTCCCATCACTATGAGTTTTGCTGCTTCTATTCCGTTTGGCTTCTATTCCGTTTGGCTTCTATTCCGTTTGGCTTCTATTCTGTTTGGCTTCTATTCTGTTTTGCTTCTATTCTATCTTCCAATCACTGTGAGTTTTGCTTGATATAATAACGTACTCATGTGTTATTCTGTGTGTAGGTAGTCCGGGTCTAGCCGGAGCCGCGGGTATAAACGGCGCAGTTGGACCAACAGGGGCTGCGGGGCAGAAGGGGGAGCCCGGCTCGGGCGTGGCGGGGGTCAATGGAGTCAACGGGGCTGTCGGGGTGACGGGCAACCCGGGCCTACCAGGACCAACAGGGCTGGCCGGCGCCAATGGGGCTGTGGGGGCCAAGGGTGTACTAGGAGTTCAAGGATCTCAAGGTGCTAAGGGAATAAAGGGAGTCACCGGCGATACCGGATAATAAGCTGATTCGCATTTTATTTCTTTGCACTCTAAGTTGCTTAGAATATACTTATAGACATTAGATGTTCCGACTTTAGAAAATGTAATGTAATTTGAAAATAAATGTATCATAAATTTTATTTTGTTTTCAAACAAATGAATTAGTTTTATAAAGTTTTGCAAGAACAATTATTCCAATAATTTTGTTTATGATTTTAGTCAACGTTTTTAACCCAATATCTTGATTTGAATATATATTTTGATTGTGTGATATTGTTTGAATTTAAATTAGCATATTATATGGTTAAGATATTTATAAATAAAAACATACAATCCTCTACTTCTTTTCAGCAACTGAAGCCCTTCTCCCATGTTTTTTTGCATTATATTATTGTGATACGGCGAAATAACAGAAGTGCTATGACCTTAAAAAAATATTTATTTTGTACGCTGATGCGGATATTAAAATGTATCGACAAAACCTTCACTTTATTTTTCCCAACTTGCGAAAAGACTGACTATATGAGTTCGCCGCCCCGCACCTTTCCTCTGGCCAGGCGACGCACAGCGCATCGCACTCAAGCAAGCTCATTGGCGTTTTAAATGTTTTGCAAATTATATAACCTCATCCACTCCCCTCCTTCCCCTCCCAAATAAAAAATACAAACGTAACACACAAAACTAAATATTCGTAAATCTCTTTCCACTGAGGACTATAGTAATAGGCAACACGCGTACGATTTTTTTTGTTAAACCAAACACTTAGTTTAATAGTATTAGATACAAAAAGTATATTAATGCAAGTCGCACGTAAAAAAGAAATTTTTAAATAGGTTTAATGTGGTCGCATTTATTGAAGTTTAAACTGGGGATCTGAAACGCGTACAGGTGGCTGTGACGCAATGGTTCTGTAGACTTGGCGTAACAGACCAATCGCTGAGGCGGTGAGCGTACAAAGTACAAACCCATGACGTCAAATCCACTCTACATGGCGGCGGCTCGTTTTTCGCGCCCTTTTATTTATCGTTACTAAACCAATTATTTTGAGGCATAGACTAATCCGTTTTTCAAAATTCAAAGACACAAAATTATTAAATGAGAGACAAGGTATTTAAAAATCGATAACAATTTTCATACGCGTGTTCCCTATTTATGATCTACTTTGTGAAATTTTGCAATATCGCGTACCCGTTTATTAACACGTCACCCAAAGCGTTTCTATATTTGATGGTTTTATACAATCAGCAACTCAAACCCGAAGTAAATAAATAAATTGTACAGTTTATGTATTTGTCCTGTTTTTCAAATGACTTTTGTAGCTGATAAGGTAACGGTAGACATAAAATAAATACAAAATTAAATAGAAGTACATATGAGTGTAAGCTTTTTGCTGAAGCCTTCAAGGTTTCTACAAACAAGTGTACACTGAAAGTGAAGCAAGACGATAATTTTCTATTGTGACACATTTTGTTTGAAAATAAAATAAATGTTGAAGCTTGACCTGTAAAACCTTCTTGAGCGGTTGAGCCTGACCTGTGTTTGAGCAAGCACAGTATTCGATACATTAGAAGACCAGTCAGGATTGCTGGCGGCCGGTAGGCCTATTGAACCAGGAGTTTGAACCCAAGTGGTTCATCACGTCTTTCACCTGAACCACCTCTATCGATGTATTGAACATAACAATTGAAACTAAATTATCTTCAGTAAGTAGAAAAACGTAAACATGCAGTTTACATGTAGGTTTATATTTTATAGTAAAAGTCATCGGTCCTGGTGATAACTCGGAAGTTTATTAGCGTGTTTTTACACTTTTCATTCAACTTTGACTGACCAGAATAAAGTTTCCAGCAATATAAAATGCATTGATAATGTTTTTTATTTATTGACAATTGATTTTTGATAAAGAACGCAGATTTTAGAAAAGAAATGTAATAAAAAGCAGATAGGTACTACTGCTACATTCCAAACAGGGCGGAAGTGTTTTCAGGGGTTGGGCTTAAATTTGCCACTTGCATTCATACAATACGTAAATTAACAATACATTTGTTAGCTCGTATTGTTTGTTTTGTTGCCGTTTTTTTCAGTGAGTTTCAAATCGTTTCATTGTTAATTGTATAACTTGGTTATATTTAGTGTGCTCCGTTGTAAAGCAGTTTTATAACGGACTGAATAGTATGGACATAAAATTAATAAAATAAAATAAACTTACATTCAAAACGAGCCTGAGGGATTTTCAACAGACTGTTAGATTGGACAACCTATAAAGTTAAAATTTTAAAGCTAATACCTTTTACTCAGCTCCTTATAATTACAAATGCATTGATTTAATTAATTAATTAATTAATATCCTATACGTTTAAAAAATGTATTACTAATGGGAACCGTTAAGTGTTTTTGTGTTGTCAAATTGAAATGTTTATGTCTATAGGATAACTAAAAGTAGATACATAAAATGCATTTTTAGTTTACTATTATTATTTCGTCACATAAGAGAAAATAACATATAAACTATAAATTATATATAGACATTATTATTTCAGATAATTTCTAAATGCACTAATTTAGATACAGTTTTCATCATTCACGTAACATTATACATATGTTTAGATAATACATCTAGTACAGATTGAATGTACTTGATACACAATATATAAATAATACATTCGCCACAGATTGACTTTGTTGTGCGATAACCTGGCACATCAATGGAACTTGTTCAAGTTTATCCGCCGGTAGCTCCTTTCTCTCCCTGCGGCCCAGCAACTCCCGTGGGACCTTGATTACCCTGGGGCCCTTGCACGCCCTGTATGCCGGGCCACTCCCGTAGCGCCTACCGCACCCGTTGCGCCTGTTTGCCCGGGCGCGCCCTGGGTTCCAGGGATGCCGTTGGTTCCTGGGATGCCTATTCCCGGCTCTCCCTTGGTACCCGTGCCGCCGGATACACCTGCTGCACCTGCAGCGCCTGCAGGACCAGCCGCACCTGCAAACAACGGGATGTTATTTGCCAACCGATCGGATCTGCTTTTTACGGCAAATGAATACTCAAATAAATAAGTAGATAAAGGTATCTCACACCAAGAAGTAAGATAGTGTCAGGGGAGTCAGGACCGCCCACAATTAGTAAAACTTAACAAGGGCGAATCACTAAAGTTTTTCCCGATTATCTAGTACAATTTGGTTACAAAATGCTGCAAGAAAAAACAATATAATTATGTCCTCTTCATATGGATCAAATCTACAGAAATGGATTTAGTCGTTAGGACAAAATACACAAATATATTATTATATGTGAAATAGGTTGGGTGTCGCGTGGCCATGCAGACCTCTCCGTGTAGTGAATGTAAAGCAGCCAGGTTCAAGACCAGCCTGGCGTGGTGGGGGAACTCACATAAAGCTAAGCGCTCGCTTGACAGCCAGACCAGACGCTCTGCGGCCACACGGGTCTACCATGCGAGGGGTGAGTGACCACTCATACTGCTACACAACCTATTCCGATTATAACTGTCATTTTAATTATTTTAAAACACCTTAAAGATAATTTTAGTACATGTTTTTAACATAACGCGAAAAAAAAACGTGGTCTCAATATTCAGATTTAGAGTACACATAAAAAGAAGAACTGATAAAGTCAGTTCAGGTCCCGGTTCGATTCCGACCACCGGCAATCCGAACGGAAGGTTTGTTCCGAGGTTTTTCTCAGTCGTGAAGGCGAATGCTGGGATTGAGTCCTACTGACAGCTCTCGGACACTCCTTACCAACTATCCAAACACCCTAACATACCTAGTTAGTCACCTGAAGAGGGGCACATGAGGTAAAGCTGGTGTACACCCTATAAGAGGTATTCTTACGAAAAATTGTTGTTATTATATAAAAACAAAATTTTGAGTTTTATTTTAGGTATCTAAAGTTTAAAGTTCTGTGTATTTGAGTGTCTGTTTAAATGATGATGATATCAATGATGATAATGATTCTTGTTGCTTCACGTCTCTTTTATTGCAATGAATAAGAGCAAATTGTTTTGTTAAACATGTCCATGGACAATCATTGCCCCTGACTCTAGGTATTGTGCACGGTATTTGGAATAGTTGGAATTGGAAACGAATGTCCGATAGAGCTGTTAATATGAATCAATCCCAGCATTCGCCTGGTGACTGAGAGAAACCTTGGAATGAACCTTAAAGAACCAGTTAGGATTATCGAACCGGCAATCCCTGAATTAGAATCTCGCTTTTTACCGCTGAGCCACCTCTATCGGTTAAGCAGTGATGTTGTACCCGGGTGACCAGATGTCCTGTCCTTTAGAAAAGCCCATAATTGTTTTTTTTTTTTTTTATGAAAATAAACAATAATTCCATAGCAATTACAGTGTTCCATAACTAGGAAAAATCTCTACATCCGGACCTGAAACCCTATTTCCACTAAATCTCTATTTTAATGACTTGGCTTGGAACTGTATTTTAAATTCACGAAACAATATTGTAAGGAGAGGACATGTGTCTTTGTTTTCCATCTTCCTAAAACAAATATTACTGATGTTCCAGGTTCCGATTGGTATTTTTGGATCCAGCTTTCTACTGTGGTCACTTCTGGCCTTCAGCGAGGCCCATAAAAACGAGCCAGTCGCAGATAACATCGGACCAGAGTCGAACCCACGCCTGAAAGCAGTAGACAAACTGTAAGTAGCTCTTTGACTAGGCTATTCATTTTGGTTTTTGTCTTCGCTATAAGTTTAAATAAGATAATGCAGAATATAGGGTGTATCAATTTCATTTAAACAACATGCGGCATTTAAGAACTAAGGATTTCTCATGTTCCTGTTTCTCCATGGCAACGTCAAAGATTGATCACAAATGTGACGCGCACGCAAAGATGTGACGTACGTGCAACTGCAACCTGTAACGAGAGGCGAAGCGAGAGGAACGAACGTGGAAACCTTTTTGTTTATAACTATAGGGAAGCATTGTTAATGTACCGGACCGGTACCTAAGTTATGACGAGTTGACAGACCGGCAGGTATTACGTGTACATGAGTCACGTGTCATACCACCTGCTGAGTTTGCTATCTCACATTTTGCCATAACTTTGTGTCGGGAACATTATTTCATGTATCTAAGCAGCTTCTTGAACGATGTTGACACCAAACTAATGGCATTTAATGCACACCGAACTTAGTAGAACACCCGAATTTCAACTTGATAGAGTTCTCCGTTCGATCGCTATTGCGAGACGTAAACACCAACCTCATACCACAAAAGTCGAGTGGATACGCTCGATCCGCTCGCTTTATTTGGCACTACGTGAGAAAAGCAGTTTTGTCAGTCATCTTGACTTTTGTTTATCCAAATTAACTGTGTTCGTGTTTCGATTTCATAGTAATTTCGGTTACATTGACTAGTACTAAAAACTTTCTGGTTTGAGTACTCAAACCAGAAAATTGTATTTATTTTATTTTATTTATATAATATCCAACAACAGAATACAAACATTCCATAAAGCTTCTGGATAGTGGATTGAATAACATAAACAATAATAAATATTTCACAATCTCATTAATATACTAATTTCACAAGTATTTACGACACGATGTACTGATGGAGTGAAGATCCTATAGTTTGTGTCACGTATAATCACACGGCTTGATTGACTGATGAATACTTATGATTTATAGGTTGGTAGTTGTCACACGTGTCACTTCCCTGTTACATAATCCGTGACAACACCTTGCAAGTTAAATTGACGCAACTTTACGTGCATGTCTCGTTGTGTTCCAGTGAACCACGGCTCTCCAGCGTCAAGACTCCTTCTAAAGTGTTGACAGAAGATCGTCTGAAACAAGATGGCTTCCTCTCTGACAGACACGCTGACTCCGCCCTCGAACACGACCTCACCAACAAGCTGAAAGCAATCTACGAGCGCTACTACGAGGTGGCCGATCAACTCGGACAAGCCGACGCACATAACCGCGAGCTCACCAAACAACTGATGCAGACAAAACTCGAACTGGCAAACTACAAAGTTTACAAAAATGATTTGATGAACCGACTAAAGAAAACTGAAATGTACCTCACAGTATTGCTAAAGAAATCTAAAACTGAGATCGAAATGCATCAAATTGATCTGAATCCACCGTTAAATGCAGAACTATCCAAGAAAAACGAGGAAAATCAAGATGGCGATTCTCGATCGTCAGCTGTAGTCAATGGGAACGTCAAGGAAGGTGCCACAGCTGAAGGAACGCCCAAAGAAAATGTGCAAGTTAGTGTTTCTGGTAGTTCAAAGATGGATCCACACGTCAACGTAAAGACTCATGTTGACAGTGTTAAGTTAACAGACGGGGACAAGACAGCTGACAAGGAAGTTGATCACGTGACGAGTGACCCCAATACCCCGAGTACTGAGAAGAGTTGGACAAACGATACAGTGGCACTCGACAGAAGGAGAAATCAGACTATCAACAACGGATCAAAGGTTGAAGATGTATTGGCGCAAATAGACTTTAACTTCCGGAAAAAACCGTCGCAACCGGCAACCCCACAAGGCCCTGCATTACGGGGTGGACTTTTCGACAGAGTTCCCGACGTTCCCAAGAAACCTTCTGGCCCTTTGGTAAAGAACGTCACTGTTGTGCTTCGCGCCAACGCCAAAGCGAAAGACAAAAATGGCGTCAGTCTAACAGATTGGGAGTTTGGAACGAATCTTGGCAATATGGGATTTCGGCTGTTTGAGTCGGACTCGGAAGGGCACCATCACACGAATTACAAGTACGTCAGAGGAGAGCCTGGGTCGGCGGGACTTCCAGGGACGCCGGGAACACCAGGTAAATTGAACATCTGATTGGAGTGGCTCCACACAGGGCCGGATTAGCTAAGGTTGAGTATATAGGCACAGATTTTATGGTCGCCACCTCCCCCCCCCCCAAATTACCACTTCAACACCATGGTAAGTTATTCGTATTTAAATACAAATGATTAGTTCATGAATTACCGACCCTTCGAAATCTGCCGACGACTGGAATTATAGAGGCTGTTTTCTCGCTTTCCTCATTGCAAATTCGTCGATAATGTCCTCATAAGAGATTCTGTTCAAGACGATAGATTCTATGTACATTATAGCGAGGGAGTTGAGTCTATCCTGTGCCATATTCGAACGAAGGTGGCTTTTTGCCCCTGTCAAGGCCGAAAATTACCGTTCACCACTGCAGTTAGTTGTTGCTGGGCACACAAACATCCGTAATGCAGTATCAACATTTGGGTATACTAAACTTAAACCATCGTCACGCATTTTTTGCAACATCTCAATGGCATGGTGTTTCTCGGCTTTGGCTGTTGACTCTAAGTATCCCTTTAAATGGAGACATTCGTCCGAGAGCCTATTGCGCGTTTTCGGCCCTGTGACCCACTAAGTTTTTTTTACACTCGCCATTATCGTTTATTTACTAAGTACCAGTAATAATCACTAACAAGAAATACAATTAATCGTTTTGCCTGTAGTCTCTAAAATATTACATGAAAAAAATACTTTTTTTAAAAAACAACGCTTATATTAAAATGCACTAAAAAGTAAAAAATAAATTTTCGCCCAACAAAGTTTTGCCTAACTCGGAAAATAAAAGCGTTGGGCGCTTTCCCTGCATAAACAGCAGAATATTGCTATCTATGTCAATACCGAAAGCGCCCAACGCTTTTATTTTCCGAGTTAGGCAAAACTTTGTTGGGCGAAAATTTATTTTTTACTTTTTAGTGCATTTTAATATAAGCGTTGTTTTTTAAAAAAAGTATTTTTTTCATGTAATATTATTTTATACTTTTTAGTCTTAAAGAATCTTGCAATCAAATATATGCTCACTGGACGTGTCCGAATTTAGAAGACTGCATACTTGTGTACTTGTACTTGTTAACTTCACTCGCAAACTAGCGTGCTCGCATTGCAAACTTGAATTTCGGACAGTTGCGTTCATGCACGATCCAGCGATCGGCCAATAATGCTTATGAAAAGTGGGGTTATGTGGCTATGGGAGAATTATATTATATTATATTATATTATATTATATTATATTATATTATATTATATTATATTATATTATATTATATTATATTATATTATATTATATTATATTATATTATATTATATTATATTATATTATATTATATTATATTATATTATATTATATTATATTATATTATATTATATTATATTATATTATATTATATTATATTATATTATATTATATTATATTATATTATATTATATTATATTATATTATATTATATTATATTATATTATATTATATTATATTATATTATATTATATTATATTATATTATATTATATTATATTATATTATATTATATTATATTATATTATATTATATTATATTATATTATATTATATTATATTATATTATATTATATTATATTATATTATATTATATTATATTATATTATTTTATATTATATTAAAACAATCAATTCCTACCGTGATAGAAAACAGCAGTTGCGCTAGCACCAACTACCACCAACTAACACCAACGATCAACTGTGAGGTCGAACCACGCGAAGGGAATGCACCTATGCGTACATGGTGAATGACTCACCGCACGGGGTTGTACCATACTTACAAGTGGAGCGTGTTGACATTCTTGCTGCATAGAAATATATCCGATGCTTTCGTCACGGATATTTGAGTCCCGAACCATGCCTGCATGTGGTTGGCCCATCCTCACTAGCTGTGACTAATTTCCCATATGAAGCTAATTGTTTAATAATTTAACCATGGTGGATTAATTAATAAGTGAATCTGATCATTGATTCATATATTGTCATTTAGAAAATACGACTGTGTGAAAATTTCAGCTCGATCGGACGTTGGGAAGTGGGTGAAATATCGATTAATTAATTATGATGGTTTAATTAATTATTTAATAAATATGACAATTGATTCATGTATTGTCATTAGAATACGTCTGTGTGAAAACTTTGAGCTCAATTTGACGTTCGGAAGTGGGTGAAATATCGATTCCCATTTAAAACATCAATTAATTAATTATGATGGCTGCATTGAATATTTAGTAAATATAACAATTGATTCATGTATTGTCATTAAAAATACGTCTGTGTGAAAACTTTCAACTCGATTCGACGTTGGGAAGTGGGTGAAACATCGATTCCCATATAAAACATTAATTAATTATGATGAATTAATTGAATATTTAGTAAATGTGACAATTGATTCGTGTATTGTCATTAAAAATACGTCTGTGTGAAAACGTTCAGCTTAGTTCAACGTTGGAAAGTGGGTGAAATATCGATTTCCATATAAAACATCAATTAATTAATTAATTATGATGAATTAATTGATTATTTAGTAAATATGACAATTGATTCGTGTATTGTCATTAAGAACACGTCTGTGTGAAAACTTTTAACTCGATTTGACGTTGGGAAGTGGGTTACACTTCAATTCTCATATAAAACATCAATTAATTAATTATGATGAATTAATTGACGATTTAGTAAATATGACAATTGATTCGTGTGAAGTCATTAAGAATACGTCTGTGTAAAAACTTTCAACTCGATTTGACGTTAGGAAGTGGACTGTACATCGATTTTCATATAAAACATTAATTAATTAATTATGATGAATTAATTGACGATTTAGTAAATGTGACAATTGATTCGTGTATTATCATTAGGAATACGTCTGTGTGATATCTTTTAATTCGATTTAACGTTGTAAAGTGGGTTAAACATCGATTTCCATATAAAACATGAATTAATTAATTATGATAAATTAATTAACAATTTAGTAAATATGACAGTTGATTCATGTATTGTCATTAGAATTTCGTCTGTGTACAAAATTTCAGCTTGATCGGACATTTAAAAGTAGGTGAAATATCGATTCAAAGATTCATCGATTTCCATGTAAAACATTAATTAATTAATTGTGATGAACTAATTGACAATTTAGTAAATATGACAGTTGATTCATGTATTGTCATCAGGAATACGTCTGTGTAAAAAATTTCAGCTTGATCGAACATCTGGAAGTAGGTGGAATATCGATTCAAAGATTTCGTCCAGACAAACAAGGCAAGTTAATATAAGCGTTGTAAAAATACATAATCACAAATTTTCAAGCGCACAGCACAAAATACACTCACTCACTAAGGAACATAGTATTAACACTAGCGACGCACTTGACTTGTTTGCCTATACGAACGTTCTGCTCACATTGCAGTCTCTCAAAATGTCAAAATGACAAGTATTGAACATTCTTGCGGACTTACGCCTGATAAGCCTGTTGTCCTGTGTATCCCAACTTAACCCTTCACAGCCCTAAATTACGATAATCCTTTCCGTCACCAGTCACTACACCAGTCCCTTAGACCAAGGTACAAATGCCATTCCAGGAAAACTTTATCTCGCTAACAATAACAAGTAACATTCCAATCGATCCAAGTGAAATTCGAAAATGTTTGAACATCACAGAATGTGCGCTATTGAGGATTTTTAGGGAATTCGTCATAATCACCCTCTGATTATGACGAATACCCAAAAATCCTCAGGAAGAGGCGCCGCCACAAGTGGCGCTCGGCGCCCCTAGTAGCGCCCCCCTGAGCTTGGTGCCCAGGCCCGGGCCTAGTTGGCCTATTGGGTAATACGGCCCTGGCTCCTCCACAGCAACCTTGTGAAGCAGGTTTGTTCGTTTGCCCTGTGATCATTACTCCAGGAGTATGGTATTGACAAAATGCCGTTTTCTTGTCCAGGGGTAAGTACTCCCTTTGAGGCGTTTCTTTGTCCAGTGGTAACTTACTACAACTGTGATGGGAGTACGGTTTTTACACCTGCGTCTCGAGTAGGAGTAGGAACAACTGAAACGATCTCAACTGTGACAACTCTGTTTTTTGTCCAAGTGGGAGTAACTGTGAATTCTACTCCCATTTTCGTTACAATGACGTATTTCCGGATTACTCCTGGCGTAAAATACTCCTGTTAAGGCAAGACAAACGAACAAACCTGCCGACGTCATAGATGAGTAAGTTGGAGTCAATCAGCTTTTAAAAATACTGACATTATTGGTTGGCAAATGTCTCACTTCTCTGACGTCACTATACACAAGGTTGCTGTGGAATGACTTGAGCACTTTTGTGGATTCGCTAGAGGATGACACATTTTGATTACTGTTGTGACAAATTTAAAGAACTGTAAAACAATGTTTACCGACGGAAATAAGGGGTTCCTCAGGGTTGGTCCACAAATCTACCTCTCTACGTTAACAGTTCTCTTATTTATATCTTGAGAACTTTTTATTTATTGAAGAAGTGATACATGAAGATTTGGATTTGCATCAGCTGATCAATTTCAAACGTTGTTATTGTTACGATTTTAATTGCTTCAATTTATTCATTATACATTTTAAAATTTCTAAAATAAATGAGAATCGTTACAATCTTGTAAGTTTTTAAATTCATCGTTTAGCTGATAAAAAACCAAATCGACGATGTGTATCCATGGTGACTCTGCAAGTCGTAAGAGGCGACAAAAGAAGATCCGGTCCCTTTCCCTCCACTGCCCCACTAACGATTGCTCTTCCCACTTGGCCCTGCCTTCCGGAGTTGCGTCTTTATGACAACCACCGCGATGTGCAATGGATCTGATTCGGACATGTGGTGGTTTTTCATCTTCATATTTCACCAAATCATCGTCTCGATTAGCCAAAGTTGCAAAAATATGGGACGTAAAACCCAATTATCATCATCACTGTGGGAGAGCGGATGATTAGAAGCCACACGGAATAGGAGCCAAGTAACGAAATCCGAACATTGCCTAAGCTTGCAACGTAGCCAAACTGAAAACATCGAGAGTGGCTTTGCGCAGCTGCCTATAGCTTCCTAAGGTTATTTCGCGCCAAGCGTTATAGGTTTATATTTATAACCGGACTAATGTTTTTGGTTTGGTTGCGTCGAAAAACGGTAAAGTTCGTTTTAGCTTCAATTCCGTTTGGCTTCTATTCTACCGTCCCATCATGGACTTACAACTAACTATCTGGATGTGCAACATGATTGGAATACGCGTCTCTGATTCTCATTTCCGGTTTTTGACATTCTTGGTCATTTTATCCTCTATCGCTAAGCAATCACACATCAACAGTCACAACAACAATGTGGACAATGTCAAAATCCGAAACTTAAGGGCTAAAATGGCTGCCCACCGCCTTCTTCCGTGGCTATTGAATTGGTTCATTTATTTGTAAGCTGATTCAGGGCTAGTAACGAAGTTTCTATTAAGTCCATGGTCCCATCATTTTTAGTTTTGCTTGGTATAATCATGGACTTATAATAGTAGCTTCGTTACTGGACCTGAATCAGCTAACAAATCAATGAACCAATTAAATAGCCACGCAAGAAGGTGGTGGGCAGCCATTTTAGCCCTTACGTTTCGGATTTTGACATTGTTCACATTGTTGTTGTGACTGTTGATGTGTGATTGCTAAGCGATAGGGGATAAAATGACCGAGAATGTCAAAAACCGGAAATGAGAATCAGAGACACGTATTCCAACCATGTTGCACATCCAGATAGTTGTAAGTCCATGGTATATAAAGTACTCATGTGTTATTCTGTGTGTAGGTAGTCCGGGTCTAGCCGGAGCCGCGGGTATAAACGGCGCAGTTGGACCAACAGGGGCTGCGGGGCAGAAGGGGGAGCCCGGCTCGGGCGTGGCGGGGGTCAATGGAGTCAACGGGGCTGTCGGGGTGACGGGCAACCCGGGCCTACCAGGACCAACAGGGCTGTCCGGCGCCAATGGGGCTGTGGGGGCCAAGGGTGTACTAGGAGTTCAAGGATCTCAAGGCGCGCAGGGAATAAAGGGAGTCACCGGGGATACAGGATAATTAGCTGATTCGCATTAGTCGTTGCCTACACCTAGGGGCGCCCATTGTTACCAAGGTACCAGTTGTTGCCATGTTATTTCTCATTTAAAAAAAATCCATAGCAACAATGGGTGCCCCTAGGTGTAGGGGCCGACTTTGAATTCCAACCTTGCTTAGAATATACTTACAGACATTTGATATGCCGACTTTAGAAAATGTAATGTAATTTGAAAATAAATGTATCATTAATTTTATTTTGTTTTCAAACAAATGAATTACTTTTAAAAAAGTTTTGCAAGAACAATTATTCCAATAATTTTGTTTATGATTTTAGTCGACGTTTTTAACCCAATATCTTGTAATTGAATGTATTTTGACCGTATGATATTGTTTGAATTTGAATTGGCATATTATATGGTTACGATATTTATAAATAAAAACATACAATCTACTTCTTTTCAGCAACTGAAGCCCCAGTCCCGTGTTTACTTGCATTATATTATTGTGATACGGCGAAATAACAGAAGTGCTATGACCCTAACAAATATATATATGTTATTCTGTAGGTTTTCGCGGACTGAAGAGGATGTAGTAATAGGATTTCGGGTTGCTGTCCACGTTACTGGCTCTCTAGAGACTGGTTGCTGGCCCAGAAATGGGCCATTGTCAATGTCTTGACGTTTCGGCAAAATCGCATTTGCCATCTTCAGGATGATCCGTTCCTGCCATCCTGAAGATGGCAAATGCGATTTTGGCCGAAACTTCGAGACATTGACAATGGCCCATTTCTGGGCCAGCAACCAGTCTCTAGAGAGCAAGTAACGTGGACAGCAACCCGAGAACCTATTACTACATATATATATATATATATGATTTCTCAGACTTTGTTGGTTGCAATATGTAAAGAAAGAATACATTTTACGGTTAAACCAATCTAAATTTTATTTTTAATGATAAGTCAACGTTTCGACGACTTTAGCGTCGTCTTTTTCAAGACATACAAATATACAAAAACAAATAAATAAAAAACCACAACAACCAAAAAACACTTGCATATAAAAACGAAAACACTGCCACGGCGATACATCACTGGGTAGCTGCTCTAGCAAGCTCCTTGAATTTGCTTCTGGTTATGGGACCCCCCTGAGACACTGCTGGAACTCTTTGTCTCTGAGAATGGTCAGCCGTAAAATGTATCCTTTCTTTATATATATATATGTATATATATATATATATATATATTGTTGCACTGATGGATATTAACTAGGAAAACGTTCTGTTTGACGCGTTGATAAGCGAGCGCGTCAATATCTACGAACTTTCTGGCGAAAAGTTTTCAATGCTAATACGAACAACAATTAACAACAATTCAAGAATGCGCATTGCAAAAATTTTTCTTATTTCCATGGCTATTATACTTTCTGACATTATTGTATGCAGTGCAATGTGCGTTGCTAAGAATTTTCGTGGTCATGTTTTCAACACGGTCCGCCACCGTTACTAACACTAATTGACAGCAATAGAAATGTAATGTCTGCCTCTAATACGTATCCGATCGCGTTTAAATTAGTATATTCGTGTCCGGACAAAAATTTACTATAAGATAGCCACCTCACATTTTGCTGTTACTGTGTTTCAGAAATATACTTTCGAGTAACTTTTGTGTAACTTTGCCAATATTTATCAAATCGCCATAACATAAACATATTCGTGATCGGAAAAAGCTTTAAAAAATATGGCTATTTCAAATTTGGCCACAATTTTGTTTCAGAAAAATATTTTGCAGTAACTATGGTGTAACTTTGTAACTTTTCGAACGATTTTGCCTCAAAACTATACACCTTCAATCCACATCGAGGCTTGTGGATGGTCCAAATTTCAAGTTGATCGGATTTTCCGTTCGACCGCTATCGACGGACATAAAAACAAAAAAACAAACAAACAAACACACAAAAAAAAAACAGAACGAAGTGCCATAAGAGTCTCGTGGAGACGCTCGCTTCGCTCGCTTAAAAATTATCTAAACTAGGAAAACGCTCTGTTTGACGCGTTGATAAGCGAGCGCGTCAACATCTACGAACTTTCTGGCGAAAAGTTCTTTCCACTGAGGACTATAATAATTTATAATCTTCTGTGTGAAATTTTGAAACATCACGTGCTCGTCTATTAACAAGTCACGCAGACCGTTTCTATATTTGATAGTTTCACACAATCAGCAACTCAAACCCGAAGTAAATAAATAAATTATACAGTTTTATATTTGTCCTCCTTTTCAAATCACTTTCGTTACTGTTAAGGTAGACATTAAATAAATAAAAAAATAAATAGAAGTGGATACTAGTGTAAGCTTTTTGCTGAGACTTCAAGGTTTGTACCAACACTTTGATTTTCACTGGACGTAATTAAACACGTGATCATTGAAAGTGAAGCAAGACGATAATTTTCTATTGTGAAACGGTTTGTTTGAAAATAAAATAAATGTGTGCAGCTTGACCTGTAAAACCTTCTTGAGCGGTTGAGCCTGACCTGTGTTTGAGCAAGCACAGTATTCGATACATTAGAAGACCAGTCAGGATTGCTGGCGGCCGGTATTGAACCAGGAACCTCCCAAAGTAGAGTGTCGCGTTTTTCACCTGAACCACCTCTATCGATGTATTGAGCAATAACAATTGAAATGAAACACATTATGTTCTAAGTAAGTACTTAAACGTAAACAGTTATGTTATTATACATATTGGTTTATAAAAGTCAAATTGCTCCTGTAGCGATCAACAACTCGGAATTTTATGAGCGTGTTTTTACACTTTCCATTCAACTATGCCTGGCCAGAATATAGATTGTAGCATTAAAACTCAACCTGTTATATAGAGTTATAAGGTGTTGAATAATATCGATACACTGTATTTATTTATTGACAATTTATTTTATATATAGAACGCTGATTTTACCACATAAATGTTATAAGAAGCAGGCACTATTATTATAACTAAGTTGTACAGCTACATTCAAAATTGTATCACTTTTCAATCAACAAGAAGTAAGAAAGAAGAAACAAAGAAAAAAAAGAAGAAATAAAACAGAAATGAACATCGTACCTTATAGGAATGGGGTTTGGCTTGAATTTGCCGCTTGCATTTATACCAAAATCTAAATTAACAATACTTTTGTAAGCTCTTTCCTATATTCGTTTGTTTTTCGTCCGTCTTTGTTGCTATTTTATTTTGTTGTGTTTATATTGTTTCATTTTAAATTGTATAGTTATATTAATTTTTAGTGTGCTCCGTTGTCAATCAGTTTTATAACTAAATAGTGAGCGGAATAGTAATAAAATAAACTTACATTCATAGCAACGAATCAAAGGGGTTTTCACAGGAATGTTGTATTGGACAACGAGCAAGCTTGTAAACTTAAAAACTAATCCCTTTGACTCAGATCCTGGCCATCACAAATTAATTGATTGATTGATTGATTTAATTAATTAATTAATATACCATACATTTACAAAACTGATAGACAAGTGTTTTGTGTTGTTAAATTGAAATGTTTTTAATGTTTCAAGAGAAGATGAATAAAACTGTATTTTTAGTTTACTATTATTATTTCGTCACATAAAAAAAAAAAATATATAAACTATTATTTATCCTGATCTTTATAGACATTGTTATTTCAGATTATTTCTAAATGCATTTATTTGAGATACAGCTATCATCATTCACGTAACATTATACATATGTTTAGATAAAACATCTATACTTTAGACCAGGCTGGCATGTCACCATAGAAACCGGTTCGTAGGTGACGTATTGTCCACCCCTTGAGTAGCGCTGTCAACATTGGGGCGAGATGTTGATGTGATAAGTGTCTTATTCTTGGAAAAAAGATAATTGAGCGTGGCTTCCTTTAAATTGACCTTGTTGTTGTTCAAGGTTCAAGAGTCCAGGCGATGAGATCTATTAGCAAGCCATTAGGGGACGGTAAAGTAAAACGCCACATCTCGCGGTGACATGCCGGCCTGGTATGGAGTATAGTACAGATTGAATGTACTTGATACACAAATTATAAATAATACATTCGCCACAGATTGACTTTGCTGTGCTATAACCTGGTATGGAACTTGTTCAAGTTTATCAGCCGGTAGCTCCTTTGTCTCCCTGCGGCCCAGCAACTCCCGTGGGACCTTGATTGCCCTGGGGCCCTTGCACGCCCTGTATGCCGGCCACTCCCGTAGCGCCTACCGCACCCGTTGCGCCTGTTTGCCCGGGCGCGCCCTGGGTTCCAGGGATGCCGTTGGTTCCTGGGATGCCTATTCCCGGCTCTCCCTTGGTACCCGTCCCGCCGGATACACCTGCTGCACCTGCAGCGCCTGCAGGACCAGCCGCACCTGCAAACAACGGGATGTTATTTGCCAACCGATCGGATCTATGCTTTTTACGGCAAATGAATACACTCAAATAAATAAGTAGATAAAAAAAAAGGTCTCTCACACCAAGAAGTAAGATAGTGTCAGGGGAGTCAGGACCGCCCACAATTAGTTTAAAACTTAACAAGTGCGAATCACTAACGTTTTTCCCGATTATCTAGTACAATTCGGTTGCTTTAAGTTTTTTGACGGAAACCTGTCTGCACGGTTTCTTGTGCGCTACCGTCAAAAAACTTACCGCAACCAAATTGTACTAGATAATCGAGAAAAACGTTAGTGATTCGTACTTGCTAAGTTGGAAACTAAGTGTGGGCGGTCCTGATACTATCTTACTTCTTGCTGTGAGAGACCTATAATATCATGCCAGACGAAAGGCAGCCTATCCCGTCTATTTTTCTCCCCTCTCAGTTTTCCTTCAAGCCCTCCATCTTTCCCCTTTTCTGCAAACACTCCGACTTCATTCGAGAAATTAACCAGAGACTCTAAATTTGTGAATTTTTGTTTATATAACTATTCAAGTTCAACCTACACATCTCCTGTATTATCTCAATGACAGTGCTTGGACAATACCAAATTCCCTAATACAACCGATAGGTTGTATTATATGTAAAAGTATTTGACAATACACTTAAAACCTATCTGTTTTGTTTTAAATGTAATGTTTGTTGAAGCCATGGATACCAATCCGCGATTATTAAAATTTGGGAAAATAGCACAAGACTCAATTGAGGGGGGGGGGGGCGGCTGTGACCTCACAGCTGGAAAACAATGTGTTGCTGGGCAACTCCATTGTTGTATCTTTCTTTGTTGATGCATATTCAATGTTTGTACGAAACAAAACACGGCAACACGACTATTTTTAGAATTGAGTCTTGTGCTATTCGTATCGTATTAATGGCAAATAAATTTTGGAAAGGTTCGTCGTTGTTTATATAGTTGGTAGGCCTATTGATTGAATACCCGACATCGCCTTTATCGTACTAAAAATGACTGCACATGATACTCGACGTTTCCAAGCTAGTTCAACAATCACATACGCGTAGCGCTGGCGTCTGGTGGCGGAACAAACATTGCAAGATGGCGTAGAAATGTTTACGTTTGATCGAGGTTACAGAATAATTTAAATAATGTGCCTACTCCATTTCTGACTAAGGCATATGTATAAAATAGTTATACATAGGTCTATCTCAGGCCAAGCTACTTTGTCACATGAATGAATTTGATGTTGTGAGGGGCTTAGAAATCTTGAAACATTAGAAAACAGCAGCTGTCACCTGTAAATCTGCAATGGTTGTACCGTCCCCTGTGCTGCGATCTCGTTGAGTAAAAACGGAACTAACAACATTGATGACGTAGATTGGAACGAATCCTATAAAGCCATGCCAAGTAGTTCTCCCTGGCAGGTTGTATAACTTATGATCAGAAGTGTGCAAGACTGACCTGGAGTGCCGGGCAGTCCGGGCGTGCCCGGTGGGCCGGTATTCCCCTTGGAGTTCCTCATCTGCGTGTAATGGTGGTGGTGGTCCCCCGAGTCGTAGTCTCGAAGCAAAACACCGCCGCCATTGTTAGCCTCCAACCCTTCCTCTTCGCTAAGGTCGTCATCGTAGGGGTCTTCCTTCACCAGCTCCTCTGGCAACTGTTGCGGCTCAGTGAAGTCGTTCACCAGTAGGGTGAGATTCCTCAACAGTGGGGCAGGTTTCTTTACCTCTTTCCGCATTTCATCCTTACTTACGTTCATTGTACCGTTTAATATGGGCGCTGTAGGACTCACTAACAAGAATTGAAAACCGATCTTCGCCAGAATATTCTGCCACATTGTCGAATTCTTTTCTTCTTGAACTGTTTGCACTTCCAATTTATTCGAGGTACCATCTATACAACTCATATTCGAGCTAAGTCCCGTCGTTGAATTACATCCGGTATAGTTTTGTTTCTTATCGTCATAAAATACAGTCGATGAGTAATCTTCAGTCGTCAAAACTTGTCGCGTTTTCTCTTTTGAGTCTTCTTCTTTTGTGTCATTATCTTCGACGTGAGATTTCTTGAGCAGAACAGTGACAAACACCTCGGTTTTCTTGAGGCGTTCAACCAGTTTGTTGCTATTACGCGTGTATTCCTCAAGCGTTGCGCGCGTCTTCTTGAGGCGAGAGGTCAGCTCGCACGTGTACGCCAGCGTTGCCTCAAGGTTGTCAGCTAGCTCGTAGACTCGCGCGTAAATTGTCTTCAGCTTATTGGTCAGGTCGTGTTCAAGCGATGACTCTGTGTGTTTGTTCTTGATGAAGCCGTCAGCTGTTAACCGGTCCTCAGTGCTGCTCTCTTGCGGACCGTTGTCGGTACTGTGGTGGGTGGTTTCGTTGGCGTACAGTGCATCGCTGAAACAGAATGTTGCAATATGCATTACTATACCGTAATTTGTGGCCTGTTTAATGCAACTGATGATCCAGGATACATGCATTGTAATGAATATGTAAAGTACCCCGAATCTAAAAATTTAGTCTCATGCCGATCTCAAGTAACTATCTACCCCCTTTTATTCAAAAGTCTCATTGATCAATTGTCACGCCCGCTGCGTTTGGAGTTTTCAGGTATCCAACTAATGCTCGTAATTATTACTATTTGACATGCTGTAAGTAGATGCTAGAATCTCGTGAATTGCAATATCAATTTATATATTTAAGATATTGACTGTGTGAGTTATACCAATCTGCAGAGTTGGATTCTTATGTACCTAAGTAACCCTCAAAAATAAAAATTACTGATGACATTTCCGGAAATATTCCGTGTATTAACATCAAGTGCTTTATAGTATATATCCAACATCAACATGAAGCCATTTGCAATTTACATTTCATATTTTGAAAACTCATGAATGGATGGTACTTATGGATAACATTGGTCTCACACGCGGCAACATTACAAAAGAAAATGTTTGTTTTAATTGTATTCAAATCAGCCTACTTATGCAGGTAAAGACTAACAAAACTCAATTTTGTTAAGACTTGCACCAAACCTTGTACGCTCACAAGAAAACAGGATAGTAATCCTACTTTATAAGATGCATGACCCATATCATCTCCTCACCATCTCTCTGCCAGCGACGGCCAGGGCTGCTGCGAGGGCGCTAGTGTGACCTTGACCTCGTTGAAGGGCGCGTTGGGCTTCGTGTCGCTCAGAACCAGGAGACAGTTTACCAGAAACACCACTCGCAAATGGTTCACCGAGAACTAGAACACAAAATGTCATGTTAGATGGTGTTTGAGCTGACGCCCGGCGTTTCGTAACCCATCTTTCTATCTGGTACTGTGAAATGTCGAGTATAAGCCCAACAGCAACTTGACACTGAACTACAGAAGGAATACAAAACGTGTAGCAGGCCGAGGTTGGTAGGGTTGTATCTCGACCTAGTCTGTGAACCCCCAATTTCTAACTGTAAAAAATTGCTTTAATTTGCTTGGGACAACATTGTTTGAAAGTTATCAAACTACGTCAACCCTTATGTTCTTTCTTATTCCAAAATATTTCTGAATTTTCTTTAATAGTTAAATTTTAATTTAAAATACAACGGGAATCTCCGTTGAAAGTTGCAAATAGGCAAAATTTGTTGTTATTTTGTTGTTTGGACTCCAAATGATTTTATTTTGCGTAAAACCTCAAAATTCCTTTTTTAATGCACAGAATTTTTTTATTCGCGATTTAATCTCAACTTCTATCGACGTAGTATGTGGAGACATGTGAAACAAAGATACAAAATGCATCAAATATACAAATAATAACACATTTCGTTGCGAAACACAAACACTTCTACCTATATAGGAAAGAATATTTAAATCACATATCAGTGGTCATTATAAAGATTATTTTAAAATTATAGACCCAGTAGTTAACTTTTTAAAACCAAAGTATACTAGCTGCTGCGTGTCTTAAAACGGTGATTTAAGAGTCGTTATAGCAATATGACGAGGGCGAGGCACATAATAAGTCCCCTATACGAGAAATCAGTTTTATTTGGGTAGGTAAACAAAATTTCAAATTCATTTAGTAAATATTGTCTAACTGAATTTTCTGAAGTGATTTACGACATCAATACGATTTTCTTTCAAAGAAGATAATCGCAGATAAGTGTAACTTTAATTCATTAACTGAACATTGTTGTTTCATAATATGTCTTCAGCGAGAAAGATAACTGTAACATCTTTATTAAAACATTGAATAAAACGATTTACTATCAAAATGAAACAAATACTGCGTTGCTGGTGATTGTAGATCCAACTATATTTTATGCAGTCGCAACCATTGATAATTAGGAATATTTAAAGAAGCTAGAATGGATACTTTATAACTGCGCTCGTTCGTGAGTAGCTTACCCTTCTCATTTTCCCGGCCGGTCCTCTCACTGGCGAAGTTGAAAAAATTGTGTCCGAACAGTTTTGTTGAAAGTGTTTATAAAGCTGCTGCCCCCACCATCACACCGGCCGGCAGTCATACCAAGAGCGCCTCGCGATCTGCTGCGAATGTTGTATCCTCACTAGCACTAAACGGTTAACAACTCGTTTGCAATTGCAAATTGTTTCACGTTATTTATTATTCGTTCATACATTGTGTAGGTACATACAACTGATTTCGTCAAATTACATTCGTATTAAATATATCATCAAAATATCCATTAAATCACATTAAAGTGAAAACATATTGTGATAAAACGTTAGTAAAAGATAATGTATGTCAGTCCGAAATATCAGCCACCTCCTATAAGACTCGATTGATCTTTTATGACTATTTTTGTTATGTTTTTTTATGTTTTGTTTTAAGTTTTATGACTATTTAGTCATAAAACTATAAAACGAGTAATTTTTTTAATGACTGATGGAGTTATGTTATAAACTCGTTCATAGCCTCATGGGTAATATTTGGACTTCGTTTAAAAACATCTAAATTGTATCTTTGTGTATACACATCTTTATGTCTTTATACACTGTATCTATGAACCTCATAATAAATAACTTTGAAGTCAAGGTACTTTAATGTAATGTATAACTTCTATGTACTATAACTGTTTCTTTATAAAAAGTAATTTCGTAATATATGCTCCCCAGTTTCACTCCAGAGGAGGGGGAGGGGGGGGGGGGTGGAGGAGGGGTAAATGGTGTATTAGCATATTAGCGTCGGTACTAGCACCAGGTGTATCCATTGCGCCCCTTCTTCGGATGACTACATAAGATTATTTTGATGAAAAGGGTGTTCGAATACTCGGAAAGAAGTGTCCAAGGATGTTAGTGCATGCACAGCATTCGCCTTGTGACTGAGGAAACCATCTGAAAAAACTTAAGTCAGGATTATCAGTGGCCAAAATCTAACCGGCGACCTTCCGATTTAGAGTTCCGGGTGTTATCGCTGACTCATCTCTGACACTTAGATATCTAAATATATTACATTTGATAATTATCTATACTCTTATTTTAATAAACTGGAATTGATTTTAAAAATTGTTTCCACCGTGTACATCTATTTTTTTGCACTCGCGACAAGAATTAATAAACTGGTTTACTAATAATTTCGTATTATATAATCGTTTAAATACCGCTTTTAAACTTTGGCTGGTGATAACCTGACTTGCATAATACGTTCTTGGAATGCTATATTTTATGAGGAAGACAAACAAAACAAGTTTTCCTGCCGATTAATTGCGGAAGATGAAATTGACTGGCTTGAATAATATCCCAGTTGACGTGGCCGGACCAGTTTGCTACGGGCTCTTATTTTGAGTACATCGGCTCCAAATTAATTGGTACTGCTTCATCCGTAGTTTAAATTAAAATTATGCAATGTTGACAAAGTAAGTGAATGTCGCCCATAGTCTCGTTAACAATAGTAGAGAGTCATTGAAAAATACATGCCTTTATATAAAGAGTCTTTGGTTGCTATCGGTGGTCACACAACTATCTCATTCAATCAGTGGCGTAGCGCAGAAGTCGGGGGCCCCCCCGCGACATTGGCCATTGGACATGGTAGGATCAAGCACGGGGGGTATGGGGGGCGGAGCCCATGAAAAGCGCCGCAGGCGAAAAATTTTGAAAGCAGGGTTTTAGTGTGCATTTGGTGCGTTTTAGGAAAAAGTGGTGGGCTGAATGTAATACCGAAACAATGTAGTTTATGTGCGTCAATTTGTTTTGTCGTCATGTCGAGTTACAATTCGCAGCATACATGGCAACATATTAACGGTTGATCTTATTTTCAACCCCCCCCCCCCCCCCCATATCCACCAGTTTGACGCGACGTAATAATAATGTATACATTTATCTACTAAAACCATGATTACATATTAATTATATCATCAACAACAACAACAACAACAAATATGATAAATTTTAAGTATTGATGAATCAAATAACTTACGTTTTGATCCTCCAACTGCAATTCTGGAACGTTTGTAATTGCATTGTTATTGTAATTTTATTTAAAATACATTTTAATTGATTTGTTGTCTTATTTGAAATTTTCATAAAATAAGATCTATATCATCGGGGGCCCCCGCTTCGCGGGGGCCCCCCCGCCTTGCGGGGTTTGCGGGGCCTTCCGCTACGCCACTGCATTCAATATAATGGCATGCAGTAGAATGAAAAGTACTGCAGAACCATTTCGGAAATTGCAACATTTATAAAATTATTTAGTAATATTTCTATATTTCAATAAAATAATTCACATATTATTTTATAGATCATGTTCTATAAGTTATTATAGAACATGCAGTCAAAATCAAATGATAACAAATAAAACCACGAGTTCATTAAACCAACAAATTTACCCGCTGCCGTCTAAACAGGAATATTTTTCTGATAACAGCTTTGATCATTATTACTGCGCTCCAGCATAACCTGTTTTAAAGATAACTTCACTTTCGTTGTAGTCTACCTCAACATATTTGATAAAGACGATTATGTAAATGTTTTGGGAAACTATTTATTCATTCACAACTAATAACATGTCTATATACGGAAGTTCTCTGTCATTATACTGAATGTATTTAAATTAAAGTAATTTTACTTTTCATGATTATGTTGATGATCTTCATAAAACTGTTGCTAGCTGCTGAAATTATTAAGGAATTGAAATCTGTAAGGCAATAATCTTAAATATTTAATGTCATGCGAGGGTATGCATAATTTAAAAACACGTTTGAAATTAAGTATTCAAAATTCAATCTTGCCAAAATGGAGATGATTGCATGTCGGGCTAATGAGAAGTTTAATGTAATGTCATAAAATTAGCCGAAGGCTATGATAAACTAGATGACTAAACTTGATCTATAAAGATAAAAAAAAGTCTTCGAAAAGTTCAAATTCGTTGGGAATTTCCGTTGTTCAATGTCAATGCCTCCTCGGCGGTTACGAGAATAAACGTCCGTGAAAGAGTTAGGTGGAAAAAAGCAGCATCCTTGATTCTTTGCAATCACAGATGATTCAATCCGTTATATTCTGTGCTGCACTGAATTAGTAAACCACACAATTCTAATTATATTATATTAATTTTATTATATTAATTCTAATTATATTATCTTATAACACTACCGTCTTCTGCTGCACGCATTTCTCTTCACGGAGACCGCCTGTACAGCAAATATAGATCCGTTAAAGGCGCCACTCGCTAACTCTCCCAATGCTGACGAATTACCAATAATACCAACTTATTTTCTTCTTCTCTGGTTCCTGCTATTTGAAACGGGTTCAGTAGTAATATTTTCCGCCAGTGTATTGGTATTTGTATAACCACAACAAAGCGGGCGTGACTTATGAGACTCGTAGATCGGCACTATTCATAGGTTGCACGTACGTCACATCTATGCGCGTGGCGGCCACATTTGTGATCAAACTTTGACGTTGCCATGAAGAAACAATTGAAGGCTGTTGCGGTAGAACACAGAAACTCTTCATTCTTTTAAATCCAGCCTGCTTTTTTAAATAAAATTGGTGTGTGTGGTATTTTTTTTATTTTTTATTAATTATGTTAACTTTTTAAATTCTTAATTATGATTATTTATTAAATTTGAAAAGTTTTTGCTAATGATCTAGGATTGGTCCTCCTCAATTGTGTCGCAATCATGGCCGCTGTGACGTCACGTGGGAACTATGAATACATATGTGAGAGCAACAATTTACTTTCGTTGCCATCGTCAGGGCTTAATTTCTAATTGAAAAGGAACCGGAACGCATATAGTTTGTTTGCCTTCCATAAACTTGAACCAACCCCGCCAACCACCTTTATACAGCGCTTGTAGTAGAATGCACACACACGCATATAAATATATATTCTATCACAAGCACTTTATGCGTAGGAGTGGACGAAGGAAGCTCCGAAGATTATTTCCTTTGTATTGGGGTCTGACTACCTGGGGGACACTCATCAGTGAAAAACTCGCATTCATACAAGTGAATGAATATTTTGCAATTTTCAAAGACAAGTTCCGTTCCCCATGTGCATAATGGAAATTCACGAATGTTTAAATCATGAGGAAAACAGTGTGTGTGAGATTTCAAATAATACCGGAACGCGCGTTCCGGTTTCGGAAAAGGAACCGGAACTGCGTTCCGGTGCGTTCCGGCTCAAATTAAGCCCTGGCTATCGTGCATGAAATAGTCTTCTTATTTGTATTTTGCTCGCGATCGCAGAGCTTTGATACGTTTTCTAGCAGGAAAACGTGTCCCTAGAGCCAAGGAGGCTTCAGCTTTGTGCGGACTGGACGACATTGCACTTGTTTGTAAACAAGACCACCACAAGTATTCTTTGTAGCCGGCATGCCGTTAGACCGTGACGTCATGATACTTCGTCCCTGAGATAGCTAATCACTATGTATTCTTGGATTTCTAAAAAAATTTTGAAAACGGAATGGTTTTCCCTGTGATCACTCTAGCTATAAACAGTTTTACATTCGCGACATGACCATCATTATTTTTTTTTTTCTATTTTCTTTTTTCTATTTTTCTTTCTTTTCTTTCTTCTTTTTTCTTTTTCTTCTTTTTTCACAGTTATACATACATATTTTTTTCCCACATTGCTCCTTCATGTTCCATCATATTTACATATACTTTATTTTTATTATTCAATATTTTCATACGATTTGATTTTATTAATGTTTCTTATTCTTGACTCTTTCTAGTACAGTAGTTTGTTTTGTTTTGTTTTTTAGTAATTGTTATTTATGAGTTCATGATTATAACTTGTTTTCATAGCAGAGTTATTTATTATCCTCCTATGTAAATCAGTTTTTATAACTGAATAGGATAAACATTAAATAAATAAATAAAATAGCCCTGCCTGACAACCACCAATAAACATGGTTGCATGTCAACCCAGAGATCAACGACCCAGGCTCCCAATACCACAAAGGTCCCAAAATCAGAAGCAATGAACTGGTTGGTGCACAAAAAGACTCTGCAGGTTTTTGGAAGTATAACTGGATCGATCGAGTTGTGTTTACAGCTACCTAGAAAAAAACCCAACGGGATCAAACACGTATCGTGTACTTTACTTTTATGAATACGTTCGTTTTTTTATGCTGTGTGGGTTCTTTCCGGAACTGGACGTCACATAATGTAGCTTCAAAAATAATCATACAAGTTATTGAACGTAAATAAATTCATCGTTTACTGATTTCTGAAATGAGAAAATTGTCAGATAATGAGGTTTTTACATTATACGTCTTATGGTTTGTTTGAAACTTTCTCGGTAAGATGTCTTAGGCTTGATTGACTTTTTGGGGTAAAACTAGTATGTGAAATGTAAAATTATTTAAAAATCTACCTTATAACACCTTATAACAGCTTATAACAAAATTTTGGATAATTTTACACTTCACAATACCCGGTGCATATTCTCAAAAATCAAAATTCATTTTGGAAACGATGCAATAGATCCTGTTGATTAATGTACATAGAACGCACAAGACAAACAATTCCTTGCCCAAGCTAGTATTATTCTATTCTCGTAATCGGAAACCATGATGTAAGTGGATATTGCGTAAAGCGCCCTGTTTAGCACGTCAGTTTATTCAAATGCAAAAGCGCCGAGCATATTTTACTAATTCAAAACATGGCTTCCATTCTATCAGGTGTTCTGTAAAAAGTATTGGCTTAATAATAAAAATAACTACAACATTTTTAAAATAGTAAGAAGTCGTATATAGATTTAGTGTAACTGGTGCATTGTTAAGTTACTAGGAGCCAATTTGAATTCCATGCTAATCGATTTTGTGGAAGAAGCTTTACGATATGTATGGAATCCCATTCTTGTATGCTAATCGGTGCTCGTAAATTTATATCACCTGGAAGTTGAAGTTTTCATTGACAAAACCGCTTTTGAGTATGTGTGGGAATAAACACTCGAAGAAGAAGCTAACCACGCTTTCTTCGTGAAATGAGCTTTATCTCTTTTCTTTGTTGCAGACGTTCGGTGGGATGCAATAGGGAATTTTCTTTGTTTTCTTCGTGGTTCCATCAAGATGGATATCATTTTCTATATAGAATCACATTACATTTTTTTGTTTTAGAAAAGATTTCATTGGTACAAATTATCTGAAACTTTCACCCGTCATTATGGCGGGAAAATTGGAGAATAACGTCATACCACAGATAAGGGATTGTAGGCCTACAAATTAGTTGTCTGTGGTCATACGTTTGTATCTGAACCAACCAATCATATCAAGAAACGATAATTTGCAGATAATATCACTCATAATAGCATATTTTTACCATCAAGTTTGTTTCTAAAATGATTAATAATTACTCTTGAAAATTAATTCATACTGTAAAGAGCACTCAAAATAGACTAGATGCATTCTGGTGGCAAGAAAATAAACTTCTATTAGGAATGGTTTAGCTGTCTGCATTTTCATTGTTGTTTTATTGTTATTATTCATCAATGGCGCTGAAAGGAGGTTGCTTAGCAGCGCTATCTATGTTAGTTTTGAGTCCTCTATTCAATAATTTTAATATTTTAAAAGAATATTAGTAAATTTGCTGTAGTTTTAAAATAAAACACTGTAATACTGTTTGAATAAGCGAGAGAGTCGTAAATTTCAAAGAGGTTTAAGATAAACTCATTCATGAAATGTAATGTATTGTTTACACCAACGATTTACGGCATTGACCGTTTCACAATGAAGAAGAAGGAACTGAACAATTTTAAACTCTAAAAAAAACTAGAAAGTTTAAACTAGAATAATTGAAACCATCCACTTCTCAGACATAAAAATTATATCTACGTTATTCTTTTTATAAGAACCTATCGTTTTAAGGTAGTCTGAGCAATGTTTGTGTCTGATGATATTCAGAGTTGTCCGTTTAGTGCTAGTGAGTGAGTGAGTGAGTGAGAGTTCGCAGCAGCTCATGATCATAATTGCCGGCCGGGTGTGATGGTGGGGGAAACAGCTTTATAAACACTATCAACAAAACTATTCGCGCAGAATTGTTAAAACTTTACCAGTGAGAGGACCGGCCAGGAAAATGAGAAGGGTAAGTTAATCAGTTACGAGCGTAGTCAGTAAAGTATATCCAGGAAAATGAGATGAGTTATTGTTACTTACGCGCGTAGTCAGTAAAGTAGCCAGGAAAATGAGTAGGGTAAGTTACTTATGCACGTAGTCAGTAAAGTAGCCAGGAAAATGAGAAGGGTAAGTTACTTACGAGCGTAGTCAGTAAAGCAGCCAGGAAAATGAGAAGGGTTATTGTTACTTACGAGCGTAGTCAGTAAAGTAGCCAGGAAAATGAGAAGGGTTATTGTTACTTACGAGCGTAGTCAGTAAAGTAGCCAGGAAAATGAGAAGGGTTATTGTCACTTACGAGCTTAGTCAGTAAAGTAGCCAGGAAAATTAGAAGGGTTATTGTTACTTACGAGCTTAGTCAGTAAAGTATCCAGAAAAATGAGAAGGGTTATTGTTACTTACGAGCGTAGTCAGTAAAGTAGCCAGGAAAATGAGAAGGGTAATTGTTACTTACGACCGTAGTCAGTAAAGTAGCCAGGAAAATGAGAAGGGTAAGTTACTTACGAGCGTAGTCAGTAAAGTAGCCGGGAAAATGAGAAGGGTTATTGTTACTTACGTGCGTAGTCAGTAAAGCCGCCAGGAAAATGAGAAGGGTTATTGTTACTTACGAGCGTAGTCAGTAAAGCAGCCAGGGTAATGAGAAGGGTAAGTTACTTACGAGCGTAGTCAGTAAAGTAGCCGGGAAAATGAGAAGGGTTATTGTTACTTACGTGCGTAGTCAGTAAAGCAGCCAGGGTAATGAGAGGGGTTATTGTTACTTATGAGCGTAGTCAGTAAAGCAGCCAGGAAAATGAGAAGGGTTATTGTTACTTACGAGCGTAGTCAGTAAAGTAACCAGGAAAATGAGAAGGGTTATTGTTACTTACGAGCGTTGTCAGTAAAGTAACCAGGAAAATGAGAAGGGTTATTGTTACTTACGAGCGTTGTCAGTAAAGCAGCCAGGATAATGAGAAGGGTTATTGTTACTTACGAGCGTAGTCAGTAAAGTAGCCAGGAAAATGAGAAGGGTTATTGACATTGTTCATTACGAGCGTAGTCAGTAAAGCAGCCAGGAAAATGAGAAGGGTAAGTTACTTACGAGCGTAGTCAGTAAAGCAGCCAGAACAATGAGAAGGGTTATTGTTACTTACGAGCGTAGTCAGTAAAGTAGCCAGGAAAATGAGAAGGGTTATTGACATTGTTCATTACGAGCGTAGTCAGTAAAGCAGCCAGGAAAATGAGAAGGACTATGGTTACTAATTACGAGCGTAGTCAGTAAAGTAGCCAGGAAAATGAGAAGGGTAATTGTTACTTATGAGCGTAGTCAGAAAAGTAGCCAGGAAAATGAGAAGGGTAATTGTTACCTACGAGCATAGTCAGTAAAGTATCCATAGTAGAGATTAGGGAAAGCTTATTTTTCACCCTCAATACAGGGTGCGGCTGTACAAAAAATAATAAACTTGGTATGCAATACAGTAATTTGTTTGTCTTCAACAACGACTTCGTGTACGGGATGGTGGCCGCTATGTGTAGGATCTGCAATACCGCATGAACGGGAATATGGCCGCCAACAATGTCAGTGACGTCACGTGAATATAAAGAAGCGATACGCACTCATGCGGTAGAATCAGGAACTAGGGAGTGCCCAATTCTGCGACCATATTGCTTCGTTGACAGCTGACGGTGGCCGAAGCGCATTCTCTTTTTGGATTTGTGGCTTGTTGGTCTAGTGGTTTATTCCTGCTTCCATTACAAAAGGTCCAGGGTTGAAATCCCGGTTCGGACATGGATTGTTTTAACTTTGGGCTCGTTGTTCTAGTGGTTTGTTCCTGCTCACAAGGTCCTGGGTTGAAATCCCGGTTCGGGCATGTATTGTTTTAACTTTGGACCTTGACTTTAATCTATCAATATCATATATACTGGTGTATGTAAACGGTGATTTGAGAGCCGTCATAGCAACGAAGCACATAATAGAGGATATTAATGTCCCTCACTAGAAATCAATCTTTGAATAAATCAACCCTAAAAATCAATCCTAAAATATCAATACAAATGTATTTATTTAATATGTATTAACATAACATACTCAAGATGCAAAGCCTCTCTATACAAAATATAATGTTTCTAACAACTTTAGATGTTAGGATGTACCATTCAATGACACCCCAATTGAAAATGATTTACCATCAATCTTCATAATACAGCCTGTCCTTTTGCTCCCCTTGAACAGATGAACTTGTGCTGTTGTTTTTTTGAATTTTGAACTGTTTTTGAATTGTAGAATTTAAATGGGTTAAGAAACGTCAAGCGTCAGCACAAACACAACACCATCTCACATGACATTTGTGTTCTAGCTCTCGGTGAACCATTTGCGAGTGGTGTTTCTGGTAAACTGCCTCCTGGTTCTGAGCGACACGAAGCCCAACGCGCCCCTCAAGGGAGTCAAGGTCACACTAGCGCCCTCGGAGCAGCCCTGGCCGTCGCTGGCAGAGAGATGGTGAGACCATACGATAATATGGGTATACTTGCACGCATTCACTGTGATTACCGAATGACACCTACTAACATTATGTCTGACCATAACCCCCCCTCCCCCCCCCCTCAAAACTTTGAAACCGTTCCTACGCCCCTGTGACTCACCCCTGGTAAAAATACTGTACCATACATAAATAAATGAAATACCAGCTATACTTTTCTCAAATACTTTAATATACAACTTATCGGCTGCTTTTCTGGAGCACCCCTTCTACTTTGAGTAGTATGGGTTCAATAATATAGGCAACTCAAGGGGCTCGTAGGCAATCACCGATCCGATCGTTATTTGCGCGGGGTTGTCTCGGGCGGGGTTCGCTGGTTGGCTACGAGTACCTCGCCTTTGAAGAAAGCATATGTAAGGTAGTACTACTATTCAATTAGCCTTGAGAACCACAGTAGATGAATGCAATCGGACCCCATTGTACCCGCTAGAAGCGGCCATAAAAATAAGGTTTACAGAAATCACGAAAACATTCGCCTACGGAAGTCAAAGTACGGTCCACTGAAATGTTACAATGGTGAGGGTGAATGTTTTCTTGATGCCGTTTGCGTAGGGTGGATAGAGCATGAAGAGAACAACACATCGAGGCTCCATTCATCTACTATGTTTCCCAACGCTGATTCCACAGTAGTCTTGGGTTGCCTATAACACACATTAATGGGATGAACATTCTGTTTCAGCGATGCACTGTACGCCAACGAAACAACCCCCCACAGTACCGACAACGGTCCGCAAGAGAGCAGCACTGAGGACCGGTTAACAGCTGACGGCTTCATCACGAACAAACACTCGGAGTCATCGCTTGAACACGACCTGACCAATAAGCTGATGACGATCTACGCGCGCGTCTACGAGATAACCAGCAAGTATGAGGAGACTTTAGCCTACACGTGCGAACTGACCTCTCGCCTCAAGAAGACTCAAGAAGAGTTGGAAGAATATACGCGTAATGAAAACGAGTTGGTTGAGCGACTCAAGAAAACTGAGGTGTTTGTCACTGTTCTGCTCAAGAAATCTCATGTCGAAGATAATGCCACGAAAGGAGAAGACCCAAAAGAACAAACGCGACAAGTTTTGACGACTGAAGATCACAAACCGACTGTATTTCATGACGATAAGAAACAAAACTATACCGGATGTAATTCAACGACGGGAATAAGCTCGAATATGAGTTGTGTAGATGGTACCTTGAATAAACTGGAAGAAATTGAAACAGTTCAAAAAGAGAAGAAACCTACTGTGTGGCAGAATATTTTGGCTAATATCGGTTTCAGATTCATGCTGAAGAGGCCTACAGAGCCAATATTACACGACGCAATGAAAACAAGTAAGGATGAAATGAGAAAAGAGATCGAGAAGCCACTGATAAGGAATGTCACATTACTGATAAAAGATATCAGTGAACACAAACAGTTGGTGAAAGTGAAGGAGGACCCTTACTTCGATGACCTTGACGTGGAAGAGGGGTTCGAGGATAGAAACGGCGGTGGTTCGCTTCGAGACTACGGCTTTGGGGAAGAATCCGACCATCACACGAAATATAAGTATATCAAGGGTGAGACTGGCCCTGCAGGCGCGCCCGGCATCCCTGGGACTTCAGGTAGGTTCTGACTATGTCTTGGCAAGTGATAGCCCCCCGTCGCTGACCATAGTATGTATAAACATCGCAAGAAATATTAACTCGTAGGTTTTCGCGAACCGATGAATGTACTTGTTGCAAGTTTTCGGGTTGACTACCACGCTCTTCCTTGAGACAATTTTGGTCCTTAAAAGAACCGTTTGGTTTGTCCTTAAAACGAACATAGGTAGCGCTGCTAAGCAACCTCCTTTCAGCGCCATTGATGAATAATAACAATAAAACAATAATGAAAATTGACAACTAAACCACTTCTAATAGAAGTTTATTTTCTTGCCACCAGAATGCATCTAGTCTATTTTGAGTCAAGTTCTACTGGATTTACTCCTAGCGGAGTAATTGCGAAACACAAAGTAAGGTCATTGAATGGGATCCAAAATCGCCATTCTGGATCTAACTACAAAAATCGTATTATTATTTAAATAATCCTCACCAATAAATGTGAACTTACGCGTAAAGTATTTCCTTTATAGAATGTGAACGCAAAATCTCATTATACAGATTGTTATTTTGCCTTTTTGGCCCATAATTTGTTTTGACAGATAAATTCATTCGTTTTTCTGTATGATTCTCCCATTTGAATAACATGTGATTTTTAACGTTCTATAAATAGGTTAGATGACCTTACTTCGCGCGCGCTACAAGCGATCTAGTGGACCTTGTTTTGAGTAAACGAGGTCGTGTAATTTTTCTCTATGATCATTCGTTTGTTTGCAGGTGCGGGCGGAGCTGCCGGGACTGCGGGGGCGGCAGGTCTACCCGGCGCCACGGGGCCCAAGGGAGAGCCAGGAGTAGGTATCCCGGGAACCAACGGTATCAACGGGACCCCGGGTGCGGCGGGGGCGACCGGCCTAACGGGTGCGGCCGGCCCTCCTGGAATACCCGGCGTCCAGGGGACGGCGGGTCCCCAGGGAGATCCGGGTCCCCAGGGACTACCTGGACCACCGGGAGACAAGGGAGACACAGGAGGATGATAAACAGGATTGTAGTCTTACCACTTACATGAGAGAACTCAACATGTGAAGGTTGTGCTTATTTCTTATTTATGCAGCACGTTAATCTGTACATAAGAATTTTTTGCTGTCATGGAGAATTCTTAACCGGGAAAGATACCTCTGCGTCAAAAACCCCACAAGAGTTTAATTTTTAAATTATATCTCAAGAATGGACTTCGAAATCGAAAATCTGAATCGACAGCGTACATTGGGTTTATAGTGTACCCAATGACTGTGGTTTGGTAAGCCCTACATACTGAATGCTCTAAATATAATCAGTATGATTTTTATTTCTAATTAATTTTATTATTGATTATCGATTTAATTTTCAAAATAACTATGCTTATGGTAATAATATTTAATTCAATCTGTAGGGCTTTCCAAAACACAGTGCGTAACAATGACAGTTGTCTGCGGTTTTTGACGTAGAGGTGCCCTTCGCTCTTAACCTATCATATTGAGTATGTGTAAGTGAATGTCTGACAAGTGAGTACATTTTTTTGTAAATAGTCTCTCAAAATCTTATAAGTCAAGATAAATAATTAGTTTACGCTTAATTACTTTTTTCTTTCTCATGACGTTGGGAGAGAAACACGATTTAATGTTTGCTGTCCAACGTACATTAAGTGACCACAAGGATCCACTGTATTAAAGATAATTTAAAAAATAAAAAATAAATACGAAGAGTTTTTAACAACTTCTAAGTGTTCAAAAATAATTGTGTGAATTTATTGTTGAAACTATGCAAAGCATTCTCATTTGTGAATCAGTTTCGTAAGCAAATATGACATACATTTAATAAATCAATTAATTTGAAAGATTTAATGAAGATTTGTTTTAGTTTTACAAGTTCGTTTGTTGCCCAAATCCCAATTCCAGCATTGAGTTTGTTAAACAAACTCAATGATGTCTGTACTGCCTCGAACCCTGAATAGGTCTTATAAATAAGCTCATTATAATCTTTGATAGTCAATTAGGGTAAATATCTAATATTAAAATTTTGTCCCGAAATGGGGCTAAGCTAAATTCACTTCTCACCAACAACCACGATCCACTTCCATGTGGTTCTCTTTGAACTGCGCTTCTTGATGGGAGAACCACACAATGCGCAATATCACCGTTGAGTGAATAATATAGGGTAGAGGCGCAACGCCATCGGCAGTTTGTCTACCGCCTTTTACTGCCGAACATACTATAGTCGGGTAGTAGAAGTTCGCCAAGCGACGCGATGACGGAGCCTGACTGGTCGGCTACTTCACCGAAGATATGCGAAGACAGCCGAAAACTCCGTCATCGCGTCGCTTGGCGAACTTCTTCTACCGACTAAAGTATGTTGGGCAGCATAAGGCCACAGTATAAGGAGCATACAGTACCGAAACTTGAGCGATATTCCATCGGCAAACTCCTGCGCGCGCAGCTATAAGGTTGCCCTGGCGGCGAGTTATCCGAGTTAGGTCATATTGTTGGCGAGGAGTGCGGCGAGGGGCGTTGAGGAGGTATCCCTCTCCCCCTCCCCCCAGGTCTCGACCATGGTCTCGTTGAGTTTGGTCTAACCCACCGCTACGAACGTCACCCGCTTCCGTGCCGCAAGTCGTCTGCTGTGCCAGGCATAGCACTTTCGTTACTGTATGCTCGTTATACTGTGATAAGGCGGTAGACAAACTGCCGATTGCGTTGCGGCTCTACCCTATTTTACTCACTCAACGATATCACACAGTTAGGAGCAGTGTTTCCAGTTACACCACTTGTCGCGTCCAGCTGGACCCATCGGGCCAGGCGGACCAGGCAATCCAACAAACCCATACGGACCAACCTGACCGATTGAACCAGTTGTACCAGACGCACCACTTGCACCAGATAGACCAGCCGGACCAGCTGGCCCGATTGCACCAGCTACACCAGCGACCCCAGGGATACCGTTTACACCAGGAGGTCCGGCTGGACCGATTCCTCCGACTGGACCGGCTACTCCGGCTGCACCAGCTGCACCGGCTGCACCAGAAGGGCCGGGACCCCCTGCTGAGCCGGGTGTACCGGATGTGCCGGGCGTGCCCGGAGTGCCTGGGATCCCTGGTGCTCCGACCGGCCCAGGAGGACCAGTGAACGGGGGCACCAGCTGACGTAGTGAATCCTCGTCTCCATACATCCATGTGTCGTCATTCGCCCCACCCGGCCCGGGTGGACCTGAAATAAGGATTAATAATGATGATATTTGGGGTTTAATGGGCCGTTTACATAAATGACTAGTGATTATTGACTAACCCCCGTGTCTAAGCCACAAACTTCTTTCATTGGCTATGAGTGAGAATACTGGGCTCTGATTGGCTGTGTCTAAGATTGGTCTTGACTTGACTAAGGAATTGAACATATTTCAATTCCTTAGTCAAGTCAAGACCAACCTTAGTCACAGTCAATCAGAGTGCAGTATTCTCCCTCCCAGCCAATGAAACAAGCCTGTGGCTTAGACACGGGGGTTAGTCAATAATCACGTTAGTCATTTATGTAAACGGCCCATATTTTTGCTTCGAAGCTAATCGAGACGATGAGTGGGTGATTATGAGGATGAAAAAACGCCACATGACATGCATGCCCAAGCCAGGATTCGGAACGCAGAGACCGCGGTTTACTAGACCAACGCCTAATCGACCTCGGCCAACGGCGCCGGCATAAGGATTAATAGATACTTCATAAATATTAAGTATGTAGTTTTGAAATGGATTTAAAACCGTTTTGATTATTTAAATGTCCATATTCTACAAGTTTTGAAAGTGGATTTTGGCCGGTACAAGCAAATACTGGTATAGCACATTTAAAAATGTGGCGGCTGCGGCGGCGATGATGGCATTTTATTTAGTATAATATTCATATAATGATATCTCTTAGGTAGGCCTCAGCAGTGGCCATCATATATCTGGCAATGTAGCGTAGATCGAGTCTGAAAGCCTTAATTGTGCCCTCGCTTGTACCCCATCAACTAGTTAATGACAATCGTGAATCAACAATACCCTCTTCTAGTTAACAAAATAAATTAGGTTACCAATATTGCGGTATAAAATTTTACCTTGAGCTTCGTTTGGTCCCTTTGATCCCAGTTCTTCAGGATTTCTATTTTCCTCTTTGTTTTCTGGATAGTTATTTAGTCGAGCATCTGACCCTTGATGAGTGTGGTTGGAATCTCTCCCACCTGAGGGCTTTGACTGACCGCGCAGTTTTATCTTCAGTTCCTGCTTTAAGGGATCTTTGCTTCTTTGGGACGCACCAACCCCTGTTAGTTCTACAGTTAAGCATATTGAAGACAGAGAATCTCTGTCATCTTTCGGGTACAAGACGTTCTCCTGTGATTTACTTAAACCACTCTTTTGCTCCAGTGACTTAACCTTTTCGTTACTTAAAACATTTGAGTATAATGGTCCAATAGCTGACTTTTTCTGACTGCTTTTATCATGTGTGGAGAAATTGCTGTCAATTTCATGATCTTTCAATCCTGCTGGAACAGAAAACCATTATTGTTGCATATTTAAAGTGTCTTTCACTGCCAGTATGGGCACTAGCAACACCAAAAGACAACAATGAAACAAATAATATTGAATCGATGGACAAACAACAAGCTGTCAAAAAACAATTTCGTCTGATTTTGGAAAACAAAACAAAAAACAAACAAATACACATACAAAACTTTCACTTGGTCGTTGTCTATCATTAAAAGTTTTAAATGGCAAGCAGTTACTATTGCTACACTTGCTTTTATTTCTATGGTTGCAATTTTATTATTTTGACAGCTGATGGTTTGTCCATCAGTTCATTTCATTTGTTCCATTGGTGTCTTTTGGTGTTGCTAGTGCCCTATAATCAGTTATTTTGATATTATACCTTTAGATATCTCTTCCATTGTTGCATTGTGAGAAGAAGATAATTTAATATTGCGAACAAGTGTTTGCGTATTTGTTGAATCATCATCTTTACTAGTTCCTGTTTCTTCAGCCATGTTCTTAGATTGGTCTGTGTTTATGTGTATCGCACTATATTCTTCCTTAACACTATTGCGTTTAGGTTTAAGTAACATAGTTACATTCATAGTTTGATTTCTACTACGTTCAATGTAATCACTAACGTACTCTCTAAATCGTTGAAACGCGTTTTTGTTTCCCTCGAATCTATTTGTTACACCGATTGCTTTGTCTTCTGAGTTTCTCGAGCGAGCGTCAGCATCTTGCAGCCGCGTCGTCAGAGCGCACGAGTCAGATTCACCTCGCTCCAGTCTCTTTGAAATGTAATCAAAGCGCGAGAAAATTGTTTTAAACATAAGCGTTAGTTCTTCTTCGCGATAAAAATAAGCATGGCTGTCTTTTAACATGTCTTCGATAAGCATGTCTTCGGGAGTACTATTGTGATGGAACTGTAGTCTTGGCTGTCCTGCGGTGGCACTGGCGCTGTAACAATGAAATATATTTGTTATGAACAATAATGTCTGGAAAATTGGACTCAGTTATGATCCTGAGAATAACAGTGGCATACAGAATCGTCAAACATGATGCCTATAGACCTTTTTCAGAACGGCTATCTAGATTTTCAATAACAACAATGCACAACAGTGAAAAATGCACTTAAACGTAACTATCAAAGACCCTAAGGCCCTAAGGTCTTACAATGTCCCAATAACTATTTATTTGTCGAATAGCTTGTTGTCTTCATAGCAACCACCAATCAAAACCCTTGAAATCCTCCAAATAGCTTCAAATAACTTTCTTATTAGGAGATTGTAAGACCGGCCCTAAGATAGAGCTAATCATGGTCCTCTAGATCAATTCTGAAAATCATCTATTGAACCGATAGAGGAAGCTCAGCAGTAAAACGCGAAACTCTTATTCTGGAGGTCCCCGGTTCGATACCGGCCACTGGCAATCCCGACTTTACACTGATGTTTTCCTCGATCACAAGGCTAGTGCTAGGGTTAAGTTATACTTAACACTTAACAACCCTCGGACATTCCTTCCAAATTTTTCAAAAATACCGCAATACCTTATTTGTCACCTTTACATGGACATGAATTGTTTCTGGGAATTTTCTCGCCTATTTAAAGTGGAACATTATTTTCCTTCATTATCGATAGTATTAAATCAGGCAGGCGAGCCGATTTAGTTCTGAACCGCGCTGCGCATCGCCAACCAGACACCTAGAGATAAAGTTGAGACTTATTTTATAAGGACTAAATGAATAATATAGTGACTAAATGTTTACCACTTCTCTGCTGCTGCTGGGTGCATCACTTGGTCACTAAACCAAGGCTCTGAGATCCAGCCAGGCGCCTCTATGGATGGTTGTTGAGGGTTGCCAGATATCACGACCAGGAGGCCAGCTACAACAGCCACCTGAAAAAGTTTTACAATCTGAAAAAAAAATCATTGGATCATTCATTGGAAGAGCAAAAAGTTATACTTAAAATGTTCTTTCAAAATGGTGTAATCAAATTTAATTCCATAAGTGGTATAGTCACAGGTACGATAGTATTCATTATAGCATTAGTTTTATCATTTCTAGTACCAGGTTATTGTTATCATGGTCATGGTCGTAGTGCTATCACGGTGCTATCACTTCTATCTTTGTCCGAGTTAAAATAATAATTTTAATTCCCAAATCGATGCACCTGTCTGGTTGAATAGCTTTCTGCTCTGTACGTAGGCCTACGTACAAATCACTCGTGTGCAGTACACTTGAATATACCTACCAATCATTGTAGAACCCTATAACAACCATAGAGCAAATACTGGCAGTGCAGCATGAGCTGTTTCGTACCACAGACAAGACACGTGAATAATAATAATTTGTGTAGGAATCCCTGTTATAGGGTGCACACCAGCTTTACCTGATGTGCCCCTCTTCAGGTGACTAACTAGGTTATTAGGGTGTTTGGACAGTTAGGAAGGAATGTCCGAGGGCTGTTATAGGACTCAATCCCAGCATTCGCCTTTACGACTGAGGAAAACCTCGGTATCGGAAAAAGCCTTCAGTCAGGACTGCCGGTGGCCGGAATCGCACCGGCGACCTCCCGAATTAGAGTCTCGTGCCGCTGAGCCATCTCTATCGGTGACACGTGAATGTTGACGCATGTTCTACTAGAGGACTGTATACTTGTATACTCGGTGTACGAGAAGTAACGTCAATCATCTTGTATTTCGTAACACAAGATCATTTTCTAGCAGTAATGATTCAAGTCTCATAAATAATATCAACTTCCACGTACCCTCCAGAGTGACCCAAAAATTTAGTGACGTTGTCCCCCCCCCCCCCCCCCCTTCCCCCTACATTCTGGCATCTGACAACGTTGGGGCAAGTCGTGATAAAATGAATGCGATATCATAATAATGTTGAAATATATTAGATTGATAAGGTTTCTGGTGAGAAAGTTCAATTGATCCTTAAAATTATTAAGGGCTACTATTGTTAGAACTGTTGATAACTATCTTTAGTGCATTTAGTATTTTCATTTACATATTAGTATTAGTAGTATTATATTAGTATTTTTAGTATTTTTGGAATATTCCAATAATTGTTAAACATACCCATCTCATAGTGTGGCGAGCTCCCGGTCTTGTAAGCTTCAAGGACTGACAGCGATGGTCAATAGTTCTGAAACTGGACCTCTTCATATATATATAATGAATACCCCCCACTTTCCGCTCTCAGTGCAACAAGTAAAAACGAGACTTTTAGCTACAGGGTGATAGACCATGGCTACACCACAGTCAACCAGCAGGATAAAGTTCCTGGTGACTGTTCGTACCTCATTCTCTGCAATTACACTATAGATATTAAACTGAAACTCATTGAAGTACTAATAATTAATACATGTTAATTTTGCTATAAATTAATAAGTTATTGCATTGTTTTCTAAAACAAATATACATTCTATAGGTAATTTGTACCTTATAAATAATTTGTTGGCTTCTATGTAAACTTATTTAGACATGCACCATAACATACTGTTATCTGAAATGAAAACATTAAAACAATGACATTTCTGTCAACGCAAATATTCAAAAAAAATTTAAATGCTACAACATCATAAGGGCACAATAAACACTATACTACGAAATTATTTTATGCCTTTTACTTAAATGCCCAGATTCTACCCAGAGGAAACATGTTTTAGCACCTTTGGCTAAGGATGGGCATAATAATACTACTAAAATATATTTCCACTTGATTGCGAGTGCTTGTTTGTAAAAGCGATAGAAGGAAAAAGGATCACAAGTTTCGGTGTTCTTGTAGTTTGAAATCAACCTCTCGTATTCTTGTTTTTAATATAATATAATTATATACAGTTATATTAGTGAAGATATTTGCGTATTCTGCGTCTAAGTCGGGCCGCGTGTTTTTACCTCCGTATATCGCGTGCATCATAATTGGCATTCAGTGTTTGGGTTGCATTTACGGACGTCATAACACTTAGCGTCACACACACAACAGTAATGGGTTTTAATCATATAATCAAGTACAGGCATGAGCAAAATAAGTCCAATGATGATAATGATTATAGTAATAATAATAATAATAATAATAATAATAATAATAATAATAATAATAATAATAATAATAATAATAATAATAATAATAATTTTGTGTATGAATCCCTGTTATAGGGTACACACCAGCTTTACATGATGTGCCCCTCTTCAGGTGACTAACAAGGGTATTATAGGGTGTTTGGATAGGAAGGAATGTCCGCGGGCTGATAGTATAGGACTCCATCCCAGCATTCGCCTTTACGACTGAGGAAAACCTAGGAAAAAACCTTCAGTCAGGATCGGCGACCACCCAAATTAGGCTCACGTCTTACTGCTGAACTATTTTTATACAATTACAATACAATACAATTTTTGCACTCTGATCTGGTTAAAGAAAACCGTATGGCGTATAACATATTTTAACAAGAAATTAAGGCTTTCTTTATCAGCAACTTACAGATATGGTTTTTATAATATAATTTTCCAATATAATATAATACAGTTTACCAATACAGGTGGCTCAGCGGTAAAACGCGAGGCATTCGGGAGGTCGCCGGTTCGATACTGGCCACCGGCAGTCCTGACTGAAGTTTTTTTCAGAGGTTTCCCTAAATCACAAGGCGACTACTGGGATTTAGTCAACAGCTCTCGGACATTCCTTCTCAAATATTCCAAATATAGCAGCAATACATCTTGTTATTCACGACATGGATTGTCCCTGGGCAAGTTTCCTATACGAAAAGTTATTAACTTATTATAACTATTATTTAACACCTCAACTCCTCTTCAATAAAGCACCTGCCATTAGCTATAATCACACACGCACGCACGCCATTCCATCTAGTTATGAGGGCATGTCACCGCCCAGATAACAAAGTGATGAGAGTTCAAAGCCAATGCACTCGGAGAAGCAGGTGTCAATGTCAACCTGTCAGGCAGATCATAAAACAGGGGTGGGGGGAACCATATAAGAGGGTTCGCGATGCTATAGTGGGTTTCATGTGTAGCAAGATGGGTTATTGGTGCGTCCTGTACCGCAGTGTGTTCGTTGTAGTCTGCTGCCTACTTCATGGAGCTCACAGTTACAAATCAGTAAGTTATAATATTTCCTCGTATAAGAAATCCGCCCAAGGGCAATCCATGTCCCTATAACTAGGTATTGTGGTATTTGGAATAGTTGGGAAGGAATGACCGAGGGCTGATAGTAGGACTCAATCTCAGCATTCGCCTTTATTGACTGAGGTAATTACCTCATAATTAACCTTCAGTCAGGACAGCCGGTGGCCGGTATCGAACTAGCGACCTCCCGAATCAGTATCGCTTCTCGTCTTACCGCTGAGCCACCACCTCTATCGGTAAATCAGGTTGTAGCAGCGCACAGCCGCGGTATCAGATAAGGCGACGTTCTAGTCAACTGGGGTATATGCGCTCCTCACACAAGCTTCAATTGTTTTGTTTCTCCACCACTACCTCAAAGATGGTCAGAAAGATGGCCGCTATACGTGCAAAGGTGTGTCGTACGTGCAACCTATGTGGTTATGTACCGTAATTCCGACTCATGGGTTGCTCGGTTTACACACTTATATAAGATTTAAGTTTTAAGATTTTATTTTCCTAACTGCTTTATTTAGAATCGCTACCATTGGCCGGATTTATGAAAAGTCGCCTCTCATTGGCTGGCCTAAGTATTTTAGGTACAAGAGCTAACGTTGCTATGGTAACCTTAGAAAGTGTATAAACGCTATAATGCTTTTGGCTTGATTTGATTTTGTTAAACCAGCGTATGCACAGTCAAATATCGATGTCCTTACAGACCCTGCATCACCACATGGACAGCGATGAGCTGGGCTACTACTTCGGCGTCGGGACGCGACTGTCCGTGCCCGAGTACGAGATAGTGTTCCTGTCCCCGACGCTGACTGTCCTCCCCGAGGTGGCCGAGGACGGGGTACAGGCGGAGGGCGACACTAGCGCTCAAGACGCGGGACAGCTTAACTACGACTTCACAGCTTTCGGAAGGTACTTGCCGGGGTACCCGTAAAGTCGACCTGCAGAAACTCGACAGTAGATAACCCCCTAACCGGTGTATTGATAGCGCGTTATCTTATCACCTGTGCCGCCAAAGGTATAACCCAACAGTGGATGACCCCCTAACCTGTGGACTGATAGCGCATTATCTTATCGCCTTTACCGCGAAAGGTATCGTGCCTACTGTTCGAGTTTCTGCACCAGAGATAGATAGCGGCTTCCTTTTACTTCCGTGTGGATGAGTTTCTGCAGGTTGACATTCTGCGTTCCCCTTGATTATTTGGGCACCGTACTAGCCAGCTACGTGGTCATATGACATCTTCCGATCAGATCCATTATACATCGCGGGGGTCGTCATTAGGGGAATCCAACAAGAGAGGGCAGGGCCAAGTGGGAGGAGGAATCTTAAGTGGTACAGGGGAGGGGGTGGGGTTGTCGCCTCTTACGACTGGCTGAGTTACTCTGGCCCAGACGGGTATACTTGAGAAGACCACGCTTAATTAACTTCTAATGTGGATTCAATTCCATTATTTCTTGTCTTAAAGTCCTAGCAACGAAGCACTCAATAAATTCAAAGTTGTTCTGAATCGGTTTTGTTGATTCTGACATTTGTCCGCAGGTGTTCGCACTGTCCAATCACTGATTCATGTGTTTCATATTTGGAATATCGATCTTTGATTGGTTATCGCTCACTCATTGATGGTGTTCGGAGCCTACAGGGTTGGTTTAGTCGCTTTAAATTAAAGTCCCCACTGAAAATCAGTTTTGTTACAGAGTGGGTAGACTCTAAATGTGAATTTATGATTTATTTATTTAAATGATCTTGTGTGTTTTTCTCACCCTGTGTAGGGCTATCGCGCTGAGGCTCAGACCGAATACTCTTCTAATCGCTCCGAATATCAGGATAATCCGAAGAAATGAGATGGATCCAGGGGAGGATACTTACTTGACGGGACCCATACCCCGGTGTCACTATCTACATCGAGATACAAGCATGATGGCAGCCATCAGCCTGTGCCAGGACGTGGTGAGTTCAATCTATCAGTCCAAACCATGAGTCCAAAACATACAGTACCTACGCCCGTATGGCTTCACCCACTTTTCTAATACGCACATAAACGTACTTTCTTCAAAGACCACAAACCGCCACTTGCTTGTTATTTTAAACAATAAAAATAATATGTATAGTTGTATCCCCATCCATGTGATTCACTTGTGTTCTTGAAAAAAATTTAAAAAATAAACAGTATAATGTGGGTGTATAAGGATTATGATCACAGTCACACTAACGCTATGGCTACCCAGCAAACACAAATCGTCACGTCGGCACCGAAACGGCATTCAGTTTTCTTTACTGGGGATGCCGGACCGTTAACACAGCCCGTCACCAGATCGGTGAAAAAGTGTCCCATTTGATGTTAGCGATCCAGTAGCGGGTTGCGGCAGCAGATCGTCAGTGAAACGTTAGATAATCGGTATCAAAGCAACTACGTTATATTGTCCACCCGTCAACGATCCGGTGTTGTACCGGCGACAATCGGCACATTCAATTCCCAGCTCACCGTTGCTACTTCGGCAGTAAACCGGCAGTGCAACAGTGCCGTATAGGTAAACCAGTACCCCCCCCCCCCCCCCCCCCCCGTGATTGGGATGGGGTTTCAGGTGAAATATTTGCACCATACACCATAATTATGATATACAATTTGCAATTTATTACACAAGTGAAATACATGTTACCTCAATCAATACTTCTAGGTATAGGTTTTTAAACATCCTGCCATACCCCTACACATACAGCGTACAACACATAGCGAAGCAAAATAAAAACACATCATTAATCCTCAGGTTGTAAATTACCAGTAGGCTTATTTAAGTGTCAGTAATATTGCGTTAAACAAATTAAAACAAACAATAACAAACAAAAACAAACAATAAAATACAAAAGTTCTTCACATAAAATAAAAATGAAAAGAAACAAGTCCTCGACAAATCATATCACTATAGTTTAATTGCCATCAGTCCAGGCCCTAGAATTTGTCAAGTAGGAATAATAAATTAGGGATGCACACGATAATCGATATTATCGTTCGATATTCGATATGCCCTACTCAATAAAATTTCAATCATCGATAGTAAAAATATTATCGAATGGTTTGTTTTCTGAAAAGATACTGGCCCACGGGCCTCATAATTATGTGATAATTCTCAACAGTGTCACATGAGATGTGTCCAAGCAATATAGCTATAGTTATGCGCTCGGTTAGGCGACATTATACCACGGAATCTGTAAAAGAATGCTTCGCGTGTTTGAAAACATTATCGTTCCATATTAACGGTCGATAATGCAGTTAAATTTCGATTATCGATAATTTTTATTTCATCGTTGTGTATCCGGATTCCTGATAAAATTTACATACCTACTGTTCAGTGTTCAATACTTTGGCCTCAAATACAACATACTTGATCTTTGTTCATAGGCTTCATTACATAGAGACGGAAATATAATAAATTGCTTACATATCATAGACACAGATCGGACATAATGGAACAAGTACAATATTAATAACAAAATGTGAGAGAATAATCAGGGGTTAAATCACAAATTAATGATATGCATATTGATAACACTGAAAAGTAAGTTCTATCGACTTGAAGCTCCAGCGATTTTCACATAATTTTTGTTTTACACAATTTTCAAGATTGAAACACACAACGAAGATTATCCAAGTCTATATATCACGAAAATCAACAACAGTGCACTATTTCTCGGGTTCGTAGTCGAGGAGGTTTATGTCATACGTATGCTTTTCTACCTTGCTGCTATGTCCGCTGGCAATTTCGTATGCATTTTGAGAATCTTCCTGTCCTTCATTCTCTAGGACTACTTCTTGTTGTTGAACAGCTGTTGTTTACACGGTGTACCGTTCTTGTAGCTTTTCATACGTCCGCTGGTCTTTGCTTCGACGAAGCCAATATTTAACTTCATCCTCCACCATTTCTGATGTTACATCATTGTGTCCAGCATTGCGCCTTACTGCAACTAAAGAAACATACATTGAAATGAGAGCACACACATACGCATGGAACATAAGGGTCTCAGGGTCCTGCCAGAACAATACACTGTTCAGCTGGTGATTATGACATGTGGTGGTAGATTCTGAAATAAAAACATTTGAGCCATAACATGAGTGTAAATATCATCGACTTGTAAATAATATTATGTACTTGCCATGCATAAAATTATTACTGAGTAGGCCAACAGTAATACTAATCTATAAAATTTAGTTCTAAAATGAACATGAGTATAAAATCATTGACTTGTTAATAATATTGCTTGCCATGTAAAAAATATTACTGAGTACAGTAATTAATACTAATCTATAAAATTTAGTTATAAAGTAAATTTAAAAAAATGAGGATAGACAACATGCTTTTTAATGGTTGAAATCACAATTGACACTTAGTGTTTAAGTCGTGATATCTTGCAGTTGGTACATAATTGATAAATGATCAAAGTAGAATGTCATGTCAGATTATATTAAGCCCACCTTGGTTTTTTGTTGCTAGCTTCTCCAATAGACGCTGTAACATTACTCCGGCATGAAGGCAGGTACCTGAAAATGAAGAAACATTAGCCTAACCTTCATCAGCCAGCTTCTTATTAGTTAAACAACAAACTTAACTAGCGAGTCATATCCATACATTATATTTAATAAAGTAGGCTGGTCTCCTACATGATAAATTGGTTAGGCCTAATATAATTCAGTAGCATGTGCGTAGAGATGGGCCAAAAGTATCGATATATCGAAACCGATATAAATATAAATATCGATTCTGTATCGATATTATTGCAGTCAGACACACGATCAGACGATACATCGGTTTATCGATACTGTATGAACTGACATATCAAATCAAAATTTGGATTGACTTGAAGTTCGAAGTTCCACTCAACCCTAAGTCAAACTATCATATCGACTAAGCGGAAGTAGGAAGTAAGTGCGGAGCGGCCAAAGACGAGCGAGTGTTCTCTAATTTTTTTTTTTCAGTAAAAATACTTTTGGTAAAAATGTAGGTAGCCTATAGGCCTATATACATCGTGTTGATAGGATAGGCCTAATATCGATGCAATGCGCGGCTAAAAAGCCGATATTTTGTATCGATATACCAATAAAATGTGCCCATCTCTAGAGGAAGTGAGTACACGCAGACAGTGATTTATTTTTGGGACATATGAACCACCTATTTTTGGCGTAGCCACGTATCGAGCATAAAAATGAGGAACACTGTCTATGTCTAAGTGGTGATAGAAAGCAAGCCAGTGATTTAATCACAGCCCGCCTCCAAGTTCTGACTTCCACAATCTCTTACGGTTGTGAAAACTCAATACTTTTTTAAACGAAACGTCTTAATACGTAATTTTTAATGTTTTTTAATGTAGATGTAACAACTTCCACAGTAGGCCTACGTAATTTTTAACGTTTTGTTATGTAGGCCTAGTTGTGAACCTGCAGGTTGCAACGACGAGCGTTCCGCGGGCGGTCTCTTCAGCTCGGCCGGTAAAATAATTTACACCTCGTTGTTCACAACCAAATAAGAATACGTCGAAAATGACGCAATGTACGAAGCAAGTTTTGAGTTCACAACTAGGCCTACTTCAGAAAGCTCTAAGAGATGGTGGAGGTCAGAACGCAGAGGTACGATGTGTCCATATCACTGCTTGCACTCACATCATGTGATATCTCTATCACAGCAGTAGCACTGTCTGCTTGCACTCACTTCGTCTCCAACTAACTACAAACAAATGCCTGAACGTAACAACATCTAGTAGGCCTAGCCTATCAATACAATACGCTTCAAACAACATATCAATAACCTTCTGCTAATCTTACGTTCGATCACATGATGAGCAAGCCAATGAAAACACTGAGCGTAAGATTAATTTTTACTAATTCTTACGTTCGAACGTAAGAATGGAAAAGCTAATCCTCGTTCAATTTTAGGCCTAGCCTTAATATATAGGTCTGAGACTGAGGTACAATGGGGTAAAAGTAGTAAATATTTTATTTAGCTAGGTTTGCTAGCCTAGGTAGGCCTACCTATTTTTACATCTTACTAGGCCTAGGCCTACTTGTAGGCTAAAATTGCCAAGTTTAGCCCCACCCAGAAAGTTAGGTTAGGTAGGCCCTAGGCCTATCTAGTCCCAGGTTACTTTATTGGATTAGGCCTAGTTAAACATAAACCCGAAGCCTAGGTACAACATTGTTCACTTTGCAGAATTAAAGACTGTATTTCACAAATAGGAGGATAGGCATAGGCCTAGCCTGATTTCCATGCCATGTGCAAGCGGCGCAACTTGCACAATTCTAGCCTGTAGGCCTACTCAAACCCCAATATAATTTTTGAAGCAATGTATACTATAGTACATAATTGTCTTACCTTAACGCTTTTTTGAAGTTGCATGCAAGCGAGAAATGCAAAGCAAATTGCACACTGTTCACTTCCACATGTGATGCGTGTTGATACTTGATGTTGGCGAGTGGCGATGCAGGCAGTCGCTATGGTAGGCTGTCAAACTTTTGAAACACAAAATGTGTGCTTGCTTTTTCGTTTTTATTACATACGAAAATAAAGAACTATAATTATCGGCATCGTATTATACTATTATATCATTATTTCTTATTAGTTTTTGTATTGTTTTTATGATTGTGATTATATTGCGTAAAATGAAATAACTTACAAAAACCATTTGAGTGCTGGGATGTTGGTGGTAGTTGTTGAGCGGCACTTCAAATTGATTAATACCTTTACCATAATTAAATAAATGCACGCGTAATCACACGCGCAGCGCGCACCATCGCTGAGTTGTTGTTATATATATAAAACAACAATTCACCGATGATATATTTATATATATTTAATAATACTTTACAATAATACTGTGTAATTGCTGATATGTGCATCATTTATCATTCACATGCAGAAATGTGTCGCCGTTCTGGTACCGAACGGCTGCCTGATTGTCATTACCGTTACGGCACTAAACCGTCGATAGTTCGGTAGCGAACCGGCATTTAAATCAGCGTTGATACGTATGTTCGACGTTAGTGCCGAATCGGTAACGATCCGGCGTTGGGTAACAACGCATACAGCAATATGACCGATGACCATAAAACTACGGTGACGATCCGCTGCCGAAACGGCAGTCAATAAATTAGGCTATCGGCACCCGGCAGTAAACCGGCATTGGTGGTAGCGATCCGGCAGTAGTTCGTTACCGAATCGCATTTTTGTGTTTGCTGGGTAAGACAATATAACAATAATATTTAACTTCTAGCCTTATCCTTATTCAGATTAGAGTCCATCCAATCAGATGTATTTTGTGATGCGAGAACCAATGAGATGAAAGCAATACTGTTGTCGCTGTTTTAAACCACCCCGCCATGTTGGTTGCAGCACGGATTTGTGATGTTGGAGAATGACACTTTGGAAATACGAGCGCTCACTCCGCGGCTTCACTCGTTCCTATTGGCCGAGTCTCTCGAGAAGGATCCACGCGGTCGCGTTCCTCATATCGTACGACGCGCGCCCCTCATCGGAGATCACTTCAGCGGGGACGCCATCCCGATACTAGCCGAGCACCAGACACGAACATCTCCGGACATATTCGTGAGTACTCATGTTCCTTCACAGGTGCAAATTTATTTATTTTATTGTAATTAATGCCTGTGTAGGGGCCAGTACCTCTTTAGCCTGATGATTGATGAATGATAATGAGGAAGGGAGGATGAGAAGCATGTTGCCGGCACGTAGCCTACTCCTGTCGAAAAGTACCAAGACGGCCATCGGCTTTACGTCCCATCCGAAAGGATGTTGTATCTTTGACCAGTCATATAGGTTCCTTCACTAAACTGGACTGCCGAGCAGTTGACGAGAAGGACGAGCTGTTACACAGGCTTTCGAACCCTCCAATCTGCTCTAACCAATGGTTATTAGTGTTTCGGAGGAGAGCGGTCAACCACCCTCCTCCTGACCTAGCCCGAGGCTGCTAAACTTCAGTATTCGTATGGAAACCGGCTAAGCGACCGCGGCTAAACCTTTCGTTACAGAATTCAATAGTAGTCCACACTCAGATGTCTTTTGGTGTTTTCATCGGTTTAAGATTTAATAGCGTTTTCCAATGGGCTTCACTGATGCGCACACTGGTGCGTCTATTAAATTGTTGTAAACAAATGTGTGAAAGTGAAAGAACACACCATACATCTGTTGATGTTCCCACAGCGTGCAGATAAGTAACAGCGAAACCGAAACTACTAGTAGTTATGACTTGAGCAGCCAATGGTTTGTGTTGCAGGGTACACTACGACGAGGCAAGCGAGCCACCAAGGCTAAGTATATCGTGGAGACAGCTCTATTCTTCGACGAGGCCGGCTACAAACTATTCTCGCCTTACTTCAAGAACGACGATAACAAACTGAGGGATATGCTGCTTGCGTATTTGAATGGGGTAAGTAGACACACATTGCTAACGTTGCTTAGCAATTCCTCCTAATAGCGTTATTGATGATTCAACAATGCAACAACAATGAACAATAAACTTTAAAACTTCTGTGTGAGCCCGCCTTATAGTGCCATTGATGATTCAACAATACAACAACAATGAACAATTAAATTTAAAACTCCTCCTCAAAGGATGTTTACGATAACCTGATCCAGATCACTATATAGCACTCTGGCCATCCTCAATCTGTAGGCCTAGTGATCAGGATCAGATTTGCGTAAATACCCGTAATATAGTTTATTTGTTTGCCACTAGAATGCATTTAGTCTATTTTGAGTTGTTAATGCATGCAAGTTCCTGACAACTAAGACACATTATCGCTATTTTCCTCATATTTTTGATGGTATGTTGAAAGAAAAAGTAGTCGCGGTGCTTTCCAGCTTGCTTGCTTGATTACTTCTGTGCTTAAAACCGCCCCTGTTTGCTTCTCTCGGTGCAAGCGTTATACCACCACCCCAGATCGTCCTAGGGCGCATGGACGCAGCCCTTAGACCTGCCGCATTCTGAGGACGAGCGCAGCAAGCTACGCGACGCTTAAACCACCCCCTGTATGCTGCCCTAGGTGCAAGCGTTATACCACCACCCCAGCCTCGGTCAGCCTATTGACATAGTGCTAGTTCGCATGGAGATATTCAAGAAGCAGCCCTCAGACCTGCCGCACTCTGAGGGCGAGCGCAGCAAGCTACGCGACGCTTAAACCACCCTTGTTTGCTGCCCTAGGTGCAAGCGTTATACCACCACCCCAGCCTCGGTCAACCTATTGACATAGTGCTAGTGCGCATGGAGATATTCAAGAAGCAGCCCTCAGACCTGCCGCACTCTGAGGGCGAGCGCAGCAAGCTACGCGACGCTAAACCACCCCTGTTTGCTGCCCTAGGTCCAAGCGCTATACCACCACCCCAGCCTCGGTCAGCCTATTGACATAGTGCTAGTGCGCATGGAGATATTCAAGAAGCAGCCCTCAGACCTGCCGCATTCTGAGGGCGAGCGCAGCAAACTACGCGACGCTTAAACCGCCCCTGTTTGCTGCCCTAGGTGCAAGCGTTATACCACCACCCCAGCCTCGGTCAGCCTATTGACATAGTGCTAGTGCGCATGGAGATATTCAAGAAGCAGCCCTCAGACCTGCCGCATTCTGAGGGCGAGCGCAGCAAGCTACGCGACGCTTAAACCACCCCTGTTTGATGCCCTAGGTGCAAGCGTTATACCATCACCCCAGCCTCGGTCAGCCTATTGACATAGTGCTAGTGCGCATGGAGATATTCAAGAAGCAGCCCTCAGACCTGCCGCATTCTGAGGGCGAGCGCAGCAAGCTACGCGACGCTAAACCACCCCTGTTTGCTGCCCTAGGTGCAAGCGTTATACCACCACCCCAGCCTCGGTCAGCCTATTGATATCGTGCTAGTGCGCATGGAGATATTCAAGAAGCAGCCCTCAGACCTGCCGCATTCCGAGGGCGAGCGCAGCAAGCTACTTGACGCGTTCTGTGCCTACAGCCAGAAGCACAACCCTGCGGGGGATGCGAACGCGGACCACTGGGATATGGGACTCTATGTCTCGGGCTTGGACTTCTTCGCCTACGAGAACGGACGGAAAAGCGGCGTCACTATGGGTATCGTAATTCTGTACTTTGTGTAACATCTCATCTTGTTGTATATATTGTCTATAGATCATTATAAGACTACTTTCATTATTAGGGCTAGGATATTGTTAAGGACATCTTTTTTTTCTATTGGTAAATACTCGCCTGGAAAATAGTTTTAAGTGTGTTTCAAGTGTTAGGGATGCCAAAAATATGCATTTTATTTTGCCTAAAAATGCCTATTTACATCATTCCATATTAGAAAAGATCCTTTTTAGGCATTTTTCAGGGACTATTTTCCTATTTTGATATAAATTGCTAAAACGGACGCAAAACGTGCGAGTGCAGTGTCGAGCTTGCTACATCATCGGGCCAAGCATACGCAATGATTTGTTTGTTGTCGAATACTGTAACGATGAGTCAGAGATAAGATGAGCCAGCCGATGTCTGCAGCGACGCATCTACAATTTCCTCCAATCGATCTAAATTCAATAGGTCCTTTTTAGGTTCTTTTTTGCTGTTTTAAAGGTACGATTTGCCTGCCTTTTTCTCACTTTGAAAGGTCCTGAATATCCTAGCCTTATTCATTATCAATGTGATCTGCGCATTATGTACACAGGTTTCCTTAATGATATAAGCATACTGCCATTGAGTTTACTGCTATATTATGTCCACCTAGCCTGCAGAACTCACGATTTCGGTCTGTCAAAATTGATTTAAAATGCGTTTAAATTGTTCCAAATGTAAATCAAATTAAGGTCATTCTGTAGAGAATTTAGTGCTCTTTCTTATTATGAATGTTTCTTTGTTGCAATCATCTCCAATCAGTTTGTCGGATGTTATTAATTACCTTTTCTAATGTCATGCTGCTAGACACCTTTTACACCTAATTAAGAACGTCTGCAAAACAGAAATATTTATTAGAACAAAAACCATCCATAAGAAAGAGCAACTCATTCTTCTATTTTGTTTTAAAACAATTTTATATAAAGTAATTTTTACAGACCGAAATTGGGTGTTCCGCAAGGTAGATAAGGTGAACATACAACCCTAAACAGTAGATATTTATAGAAAAGAACATTAGTCCTTCTTGTTTCTTTCCTCCAAACGCCCCCCGACGTAATATGACCTTCTATGGGTGCCGACCTAAACACCCTGCCAATCACTAACCTCAAAGAGAGGCGATGGTATTGTGGAGATCATAAATGTCAATCATCCCCATTATTCAGCAAAGCAGTCACCTTCTCAGCCGGTACCGACAGCTGAATGTGAAGAATGTCACCACGACTCAACTACGGACGGGTATCGCTCCCTGTATATAGAGGAAGGTCCCCTTTTTGTAACTGTGTGTCCGCTTGAGATTTTAGACAAGATTGACATTTACAACTGTCAACAAAGGAAGCGACGGCTAAGTTGCCCTTTGTGTGTAGTGATTGGCAGGGTGCTTCTTAGGCTGGCACGCAGAGTAGTTGTCGATGGCTTACATGGTCGTTGTGTTGCAGGGCTGGCGACTGTTGGGGGAGTCTGCATGGACAAGTATGCCTGTGTCATTGCCGAGCTTGGCACGACCAACGCCTTCGGTAAACCTTACCCCTCGGCGGGGTTTACTTCAGTATACGTTCTTGCTCATGAAATGGGCCACAAGTAAGTATTTTTATCTTTTGGTTAAGAACAAAGAGCACAGTTCAGAAAAAATCAAAATTCAAAAAATCCTTTTTAAAATTAGGCCTATATCTTTAGGATGCTACTCAAATTCGAAAATGAAAATGTGGGTCAACAGCGGACTGTGGCTCGACCTAGCCTGCGAAACGCTCAATTTCGGAAGGTTAACATTGCTTTAAAATGCTGGAAAATTGTTAAAAAGAACAAAGTGAAATTAATTAGAGAGAGCATTACATTTTCTAGCAGGAGATAACTATATTTTGGTTTATATTTTGACAATTTTAAAGCATTATAAAGCAATTGTAACCGACAGAAACGGGTGCTCTGCAAGGTATGTCGAGGCACAGCCACATATTAAAGGAATAGTCAGATGAAGAACTAAAAAATCACCAATTAGTCATTAGTCCATGAAATTCAGTTATGTGTAAAATACAATTGATATAGGTTGCTTCAATGCAAGAAAAAAAATAGTGAACAATTAGCTATTCTACTAGATTCCCTTCGGCAGCTCTTGCTGCATTTTTCTTCTAAAGCGTAGTGTAACTGTATCGGTTCTGAGGTCGCTGGCGCCTTCCTGATAGACAGAGGACTCATTGTGTTACACGAGACCAGCCGTGTGTTATACGAGACCAGCCCGCGCTCCGCGAAACGCTCGGCGACTGCGGACAGTACCGCTCAAAACAGATTGCAACTTTTTCTACACATCATGTCACAAAAAAATTAATTGCAGGGTATGTAGTAGAAGTAAACGTTCGTACTAAGAAGCATGTTATCGGTAGAGAAACGATGCACATTAAACCTCCTGATCGATTTTTGATCAGTGCCCTATTTTAGCGGTGGTTTTACTTTCTCAAGGCAACATTATTTTTATATGGGAATTACCATGAGAAAAGTTGCTCGGTGCTACTTGGTAGCACCAAACCAAATAATCGCGTTTTCTTTAATTTTTTAATCGCCTGCTTTTAAAGTATGGTATCTTTTAGTCATGTTTTTTATATTTAAAGGTGGACATCTACAAATGGTAGTTCTTTAGTTTTTCACCCGACTATCCCTTTAAATATTTAAGCGAGCGAAGCGAGCGTTTCCACGAGACTCTTATGGCACTTCGTTCTGTTTTTTTTTTTGTTTTTTTTTTTTGTACCGTACTAGACTCTAACGGCACTTCATTCTGTTTGTTTGTTTGTTTGTTTGTTTTTTTTTTTTTTTTTTTTTTTTTATGTCCGTCGATAGCGGTCGAACGGAACGTCCGGTCCGATCAACTTGAAATTTGGACCATCCACAAGCCTCGATGTGGATTTAAGGTGTATAGTTTTGAGGTAAAATCGTTTGAAAAGTTACAAAGTTACACCATAGTTACTGCAAAATATTTTTCTGAAACAAAATGGCGGCAAAATGTGAGAGAGCCATATTTTTGTAAAGCTTTTTCCGGTTACGAATATGTTGATTTAATGGCTATCTGATCAATATTGGCAAAGTTACACGAAAGTTACTCGAAAATATATTTCTGAAACGCAGTAACGGCAAAATGTGAGGTGGCTATCTTATAGCAAATTTTTGTCCGGTCACGAATATACTAATGTTAACGCGATCCGATGCGTATTAGAGGCAAAAATTACATTTCTTTTGCTGTCAATAAGTGTTAGTAACGGTGGCGGACCGTGTTGAAAACATGACCACGAAAATTCTTAGCAACGCACATTGCACTGCATTCAACAATGTCGGAAAGTATAATAGCCATGGAAATAAGAACAATTTTTGCAATGCGCATTCTTGAATTGTTGTTAATTGTTGTTCGTATTAGCATTGAAAACTTTTCGCCAGAAAGTTCGTAGATATTGACGCGCTCGCTTATCAACGCGTCAAACAGAGCGTTTTCCTAGTTTAATCAGTAGGGTATAATTTTGTCCATAATTAAGGTAATGCGCTCAATGTTGTGTGTTGTTACAGTCTAGGGATGCATCACGATGGAAGTGGCAACAGCTGCCCCAAGGAGGGGTACATCATGTCGCCGTCCAGGGGAACACAAGGGGAGACTCTATGGTCAGGCTGCAGCGTAACAGTGGCCCGCGATCTGAGGTGAGCACAGCTGTTGTCTGTGGCACAGCTGTATCATTGAGTTTATTTGTGTAGGGTAGAGGTCCTGCGCCCATTGGCGATTGTCTACCCAAAAATCTCCCGCAAACGCTAGAAGTATGGAGGTGAGCCGTTAGGTGCCGCCACATCAGCACGTGCTAATCAATGGGTACCTGTGGCGTTATCTAGCAGCTCTCCCCCGTACTTCTAGCGTCCGTGGGAGATTTTTGGAAAGACAATCGCCAATGGGCGCTGGGCATCTACCCTACTCTAATAAACTCAATGGCTGTATTGATATAGCAGACACAACTCTTAAAGGTTGGAATTCATAGTCGGCCCCTACACCTAGGGGCGCCCATTGTTACCAAGGTAACAGTTGTTTCCATGTTATTTCCCATAAACAAAACAAATCCATAGCAACAATGGGTGCCCCTAGGTGTAGGGGCCGACTATGAATTCCAACCTTAGTCGTTCTCTGCATACGGCCCCCTAAACGACAAACAACACAAAACAAACACAAAAAGAACAAGACGATAAAACACTCAAATAAACACAATACAAAACAAAATAAAAACACATCAACATGAAAAAACATACATAAAACAACAAACAACTTCCGGCACTATTTTCAACCGCGGAATGCAATCTTCACCAATAAGTTGCTACATTTGGCCACATACAGCGCTGTATATACTAACACACGGTGCCTATACTCCCCTTACTGAAGCCGCGTGTGTTCACAGCTGGGCCAAGTGCTTGAGCGACTCCCCGAAGAAACCCAAGCCGGAAATGGATCACGCCAAGTTCCTGGACGAGCCGGGCCAGGCCTGGGGTGCCAAGAAGCAGTGCGAGATACTCCTGAGAGACAAAGACGCCCACCTCCAATACCCGGACATGCTCAAGGTACAGCAGCTTACAAGCTCAAGTCTAAATTAGCTCAGGATCGAGAGATCGACAATAAAACTAGCAAGCTTAATTGTATTATTGTCTGAAATAACGGCAATGGTATCTTTATCTTGTGTAAGGTAAGGAGTTGGTGGAGGTGTCGGTTCGCGATGGTTGCAGATGTTGGTCTGGTCGATAAAGTAGTACTACTACTTTACTGACCTCGTAGTTGGTGGAGGTGCCGGGTCGCGAGGGTTGCAGATGTTTTACTGGTCGGTAAAGTAGTATTACTACTTTACCGACCTTGATGTTGGTGGAGGTGCCAGGTCGCGAGGGTTGCAGATGTTTTACTGGTCGGTAAAGTAGTATTACTACTTTACCGACCTTGATGTTGGTGGAGGTGCCAGGTCGCGAGGGTTGCAGATGTTTTACTGGTCGGTAAAGTAGTATTACTACTTTACCGACCTTGATGTTGGTGGAGGTGCCAGGTCGCGAGGGTTGCAGATGTTTTACTGGTCGGTAAAGTAGTATTACTACTTTACCGACCTTGATGTTGGTGGAGGTGCCAGGTCGCGAGGGTTGCAGATGTTTTACTGGTCGGTAAAGTAGTATTACTACTTTACCGACCTTGATGTTGGTGGAGGTGCCAGGTCGCGAGGGTTGCAGATGTTTCACTGGTCGGTAAAGTAGTATTACTACTTTACCGACCTTGATGTTGGTGGAGGTGCCGGGTCGTGAGGGTTGCATGTTGCACTGGTCGGTTAAGTACTACTACTATTTTACTGACTATGGAGCTGGTGGAGGTGCCAGGTCGCGAGGGTTGCAGATGTTGTACTGGTCGGTAAGGTAGTACTACTACTTTATCTACCTCGATGTTGCACCAAAAGGACAAAGGTTCCGGCCACTACGGCTGTATGTCGACCCAGTGTCGACCCACCTGGCAAAAACCCTCGATTTATGTTGGTTCAAATATTGATTCACAACGATAAAATAAAATCTATCGATAGTCGAAAAGATGACTTCAATTTACATATTATTATCGAACGATGATAAATTTACAAACATGAAGGAATCTTTAACAACGTCGTTTGCCGAGCGCATAGGGACATGACTTGACACATCTGACATGACTCTGTTCAGAGAACGAAACGAAATAATGCATTGCTGACACGCTTTTTTCACAAAACAAACCTTTCGATAATGTTTTTATTTATTCTCTACTCTTATTGTTACAGGATGTTTGTCAGAACTTGAAGTGCAAAACGCCCCACAGATCTGGATTCTACTTTGCGGGTCCTGCGCTCGAAGGCACCAACTGCGGCCGGGGATTGGTAAGACATCTTTAGGGCAGTAGTGGAAAGTGTGGTTCATCACGAATGAGATAAGGATACACTAATAAATAGTGACTTAAGTGCTGACAACTAGCCGTCTCGGTTCACATTATAGTAGGCCTAACTACAAATAAATACAGCGGCAACAGTATAGCTTGTCATCTGATTTGTTCTCACAAAGATATCTAGTTTCTGATTGGAATGGACTAGAAAACTGGATAAACTTAAGGCTGGAAGTTAAAAGTTATGAAAGTAAAGTTGAAAGTTGAAAGTTTTATTGTCAAATAGTTTATACAATACACTTAAAATATACTAGGGCTGCCCAACGATAAAAAAATTCATATCGGTATCGCGGATGTAATTATCGATATCGTATCGCGATATCGCATTTTAAAAACTCGGTATCGATATCACCGATATCGATTTTTTTTTCAAACCAGCCAGAGGCCATTCATTATACACAATTTAATAGAAATAATTTAACGTCGAAATGTTTTACTATGCACGTCAATTTGTGTTGTATTATTAAAAATGTATCCACAAAACAGCGATGTTGTGATTGGCGTGACGTGACGTGAGTAAGACCGCGCGATGAAAGGCGAGTAGGTACCAACGCGAATGTTGTAGTGTATGTATCACAAAGATGCAGAACCACAACACTACCTAACTTTTTTTTTACGATATTATTGACACTTGATCGATATCGCGAAACGAACGATATATTAATTCTATAGGTATCGATATCGAATTATTTTTCTATCATCGATATCGTATCAAATTATCGATATCGTTGGGCAGCCCTAAAATATACAGTAAATTGGTTCCTAGTGAGTGCATGAGGCACTCGCAGGTAAGGAACCTTCATGTTACATTTGTTTTGCTTATGGCAGGAAGTAGTGAGTGGTCGGTGCACAATAGCCCGGGAAGGAGCTTCCCGTTACCGTTAACGTTACCGGACAATGTTAAATTATAGCGAACTTTCCCGTTACCGTTACCGGAGCTCCTTCCCTGGCTATTGTGCACCGACCATTAGTCTTAACGTTGTGTTATTCCGTCCAAGATTGTGAAAATGACTTCATTCTCACTTAAAAAGGAATCTAAAAATGAATAAAAAGAAAAAAGAAATTCCGGCGGATGTCCATAAAACAAAAACCGATTCGTACAGGTATTTCCTTCCATAGAGAAAGACGAAGTTTACCTCGATGCTGCGGCCATATTGCTTTGGTCACAGCTGACTGTGGCGCATTCTTTTGTTGATTGCAACAAATTAATGATAGGTTGTATACTAAGGGAGGCGTACAACAAACGACTTCACTGCAGCGCTTCGAGCGTCCCGGCCACTGAGCTCTCCTGCTAGAAGTCACCGAAAAACCCTCCAGAAGCCAGTGCACTAATTATTATTGGGAAAATATCCATCGATTCCAAAGAAGTCAAGAAGTCTTTCAAACGGTTTGGAAATTCGCGTTGTTGAAGGTTGTGTGCATCCAAGTGACTGTTGGCCGGATCGCTCGCAACGCTCTCTGTGTACTTGCTACGCCTCCCCATTTGATTGCAATCTGCGGTGACTGTTACATGTCAACGTGGTGCCGGGAGGTTGGGGTCCGTGGGTGCTCGAAGCCTGCAAGTCTGGCTGTATCACCAAGGCGGTGTGTTACATGTTACAGTGGTGCCAGGGCGGTGAGTGTGTGGTGATGCACCGCAAGCCGCCTGTCAACGTGGTGCCGGGAGGCTGGGGTCCGTGGGTGCTCGAAGCCTGCAAGTCTGGCTGTATCACCAAGGCGGTGTGTTACATGTTACAGTGGTGCCAGGGCGGTGAGTGTGTGGTGATGCACCGCAAGCCGCCTGTCAACGTCGTGCCGGGAGGCTGGGGTCCGTGGGTGCTCGAAGCCTGCAAGTCTGGCTGTATCACCAAGGCGGTGTGTTACATGTCAACGTCGTGCCGGGAGGGTGGGGTCCGTGGGTGCTCGAAGCCTGCAAGTCTGGCTGTATCACCAAGGCGGTGTGTTACATGTCAACGTGGTGCCGGGAGGCTGGGGTCCGTGGGTGCTCGAAGCCTGCAAGTCTGGCTGTATCACCAAGGCGGTGTGTTACATGTCAACGTCGTGCCGGGAGGGTGGGGTCCGTGGGTGCTCGAAGCCTGCAAGTCTGGCTGTATCACCAAGGCGGTGTGTTACATGTCAACGTCGTGCCGGGAGGGTGGGGTCCGTGGGTGCTCGAAGCCTGCAAGTCTGGCTGTATCACCAAGGCGGTGTGTTACATGTCAACGTGGTGCCGGGAGGCTGGGGTCCGTGGGTGCTCGAAGCCTGCAAGTCTGGCTGTATCACCAAGGCGGTGTGTTACATGTCAACGTGGTGCCGGGAGGCTGGGGTCCGTGGGTGCTCGAAGCCTGCAAGTCTGGCTGTATCACCAAGGCGGTGTGTTACATGTTACAGTGGTGTCAGGGCGGTGAGTGTGTGGTGATGCACCGCAAGCCGCCTGTCAACGTCGTGCCGGGAGGCTGGGGTCCGTGGGTGCTCGAAGCCTGCAAGTCTGGCTGTATCACCAAGGCGGTGTGTTACATGTTACAGTGGTGCCAGGGTGGTGAGTGTGTGGTGATGCACCGCAAGCCGCCTGTCAACGTGGTGCCGGGAGGTTGGGGTCCGTGGGTGCTCGAAGCCTGCAAGTCTGGCTGTATCACCAAGGCGGTGTGTTACATGTTACAGTGGTGCCAGGGTGGTGAGTGTGTGGTGATGCACCGCAAGCCGCCTGCCAACGTGGTGCCGGGAGGCTGGGGTCCGTGGGTGCTCGAAGCCTGCAAGTCTGGCTGTATCACCAAGGCGGTGTGTTACATGTTACAGTGGTGCCAGGGTGGTGAGTGTGTGGTGATGCACCGCAAGCCGCCTGCCAACGTCGTGCCGGGAGGGTGGGGTCCGTGGGTGCTCGAAGCCTGCAAGTCTGGCTGTATCATCAAGGCTAAGGGTGCGCAGCCACGGCGGAGGGTGTGCGACAAGCCCAAACCAGTCAACAGCGAGGAGGGGTGTGAGGGGGCGAGCGTAGGCGCCGTCTTCTGCAACGACGACAAGGTGGGTGGGACGCCTTGACTTCCCCCACTCTAAAGATTAATAGAGCGGGGGGGGGGGGGGGTAAGGAGGCGACGACCACAAGGTGGGAACACCTCACTCTAAAGTGGTTCTACAGTAGCTTTGTGGATGGTGACGTCAGGGATGAGTGGGTGTTAGCCAACCACAAGCCAGTATTTCAAATAAACACCCACTGATTGGTCCCGACACGCCCATCTATGACGACAAGATCCATAATGTTATTGTGGCACTACTTTAGCTGTACTAATGCTGACATATTTTTGGATGTTTAAACCCACTTTTTCCGTGTTTTATATAATATAAAGACCCTATGCTTTAAAATAGACTGACTGAGTCAAGTGCACCAGGTAACCAACGAAAAGTTGTAAATTATCCCTTATGAACCTGTTTCAAGTAGATGGTAGGAACTAGAAAAATAGAAAATTAAGTTGGTACCATTGGATTCGGCTGTCATAACTCGTTAGCATGGTGCCAACTTTACTGTAATGTTTGTATTGAAGCACAGTGTGTGTACAATGAATGAGAAGTACGGGGGAGAGCCGCTAGATGCCGCCACATGTACGCATTGATTAGCACGTGCTGATGTGGCGGCACCTAACGGCTCTCTTCCGTACTTCTTGCGTCCGTGGGAGATTTTTGGGTAGACAGTCGCCAAAGGGCGCTGGGCCTCTACCCTGCACTAATAAACTCAATGGTACAATGAAATTTAATTCCATTACTTCTTGGCTTAGGTTGGAATTCATAGTCGGCCCCTACACCTAGGGGCACCCATTGTTGCTATGGATTTGTTTTGTTTATGGGAAATAACATGCAAACAATTGTTACCTTGGTAACAATGGGCGCCCCTAGGTGTAGGGGCCGACTAGGAATTCCAACCTTAGAAATAAGTAAACAGTGACTTTGGAGCCGTCCTAGCAACGAAGCACTCAATAAATTCAAAGTTGTTCTGAATCGTCCTTGTTGATTCTGGCATTTGTCCGCAGGTGTTCGCACTGTCCAATCACTGAGTCATATGTTTCGTATTTGAAATATCGATCTTTGATCGGTTATCGCTCACTCGTCGATGGTGTTCGAAGTTGGCTTAGTCACTTTAAATTAAAGTCCCCCACTGCAAATCAGTTTAGTTACTGAGTGGGTAGACTCCAAATGTGAATTTATTTAATTTAATGCAGATCTGCAAGAAGAAGCGCCAGAGCGTGACTGACTTCTCCACGACAAAGTGCAAAGAGTTCAGCAAGCTGGTCCCCGACTTGGACCCCACTGGGAAGGGTCTCCAGGCCCCCCACGAGAGCGCGCGCATGTGGATGGGCTGCGCTATCTTCTGTCGTCGCAAGGGCACCGGCTCCTACTACACGCCTAGACTTGACCTCAATGACCTTGGGGTGGACGCGTACTTCCCCGACGGCACGTGGTGCCACAGCGAGGGCAAGACCAACTACTACTGTCTGCAGCACCACTGCCTGCCCGAGGTGAGTTTAACGACGTATTCGAACACTGTATCGCCATGGGCGTCGCTAGGGAGTTGGGGGGGGGGGGGGGAAAGAGGTGCACTTGCCCCACTGGTTTTCAGGATTTTTTTTTTTATTTAACCGAAACACAAATATATATAATATATGTGTTGCAAATATTCATTTCATTCGTCAAAACCTATTTTAACGGTGCAAGATCGGTTAGAAAGTGTTAAAAATGTAAACATTTGCCTGCGGCGGGGCTTACTAGGAAGCTAACGCCCCCAGTCCCCCGTGGCCGTAGTACACCCGGGTGGATATTGTTGTTTAGTCTTGCCCCCCTCCCCTCCTTGGAAAATATTCTCGCGACGTCCATGTATAGCTCATATTACGTCAGGGGATGATACCGACAGGGGTACATCTGAAGAAGCGAGACTAATTTTGGAGATCGCCGATTCGATTCCGCGGCCACCGGCAGTCGACTGGAGGTTTTTCCGAAGTTTTCCAAAGACGTAAAGGCAAATACTGGGTCTGAGTCCTAGCTACTAATAGCCCTTGGACATTCCTTTCCAACTATCCAAACACCCCAATATTCCTAGTTAGTCACCTGAAGAGGGGCACATAAAAGCTAGTTTGCCCTAGAAGGTGGAACAAGTATTCCTACACAAAAATTAGAAGATATAGGAGGACTAATATTCAAAGAAGTTAAGGGAAGGAGACGGGGGGATTCCTAATTTTCTCGTCTCTTAAGATCGGCGGTGGTATAGGTACCCGGGCCAAATTCTACCCCGGCCATGGGGAGCATATTTATCTATTAATGGCTTCCACGATAGATGGATAAATAGATATATATGCAAGTCTCTTGCTTTTGTTTTAAGTGTGATGGTTCTTCACTACTATGCCCCACAGCCATTCGATATGCATAAATAGAATAATTGTATTTATAATACAGTTCAAGGTTCAATGTTGTCATAATGTTGGCCACGTTGTTAATGATCATTTTAAATCAATCAAAACGGTAGTACTATATAATATGTGAATCTGTACGGTTTAACTATTTCCTTTTTAGAATTTCTCCTTCGGCAAGAGCCTCCTTGGCTTGGCTTTCGGGACCGAGGACGTTCCGCTACCTCAGAACGCCCCTCCACGCCTGATACCGCTGTCAGAAGACCTCCTGAAATACCTGAGCCTGGGCGCGGACGGGCGGCCCCTCCTGACGACGCTCAAGCCGGGCTCAACGAAACCCCCGGCCGAAGAAGAATGGAATGATCACGACTATTTGGAGCTGCCCAAGCTTTCCGATGACTTTGAAACAAGCAATACAATCATGTTATGAAATGTAACAATAAAAAATAAATATTTCTAACAACTACAACTCTCGCAAGTTACTTCTGTCCAAACGATCCCACAATATGTATCGCATGTTATTAACCAACGCCAACATAAATTTTCCCCATTCTGGACACCCGTAGATACTTTATAGATAAAGTACTCGTTGTAGCTTTAACAATACGGCTGCTTCTAATAAATGTATGTAAAGGTATGTCGTAAATTAATAGGAAGACACTATACCGATAAAGTTAAAGGAAGAAAATGATATATACGGCGTGGTTATTAACAATACTTCCTAATAGAATGAAACGAGTAGCATTTGATCATCTATCAAAATTTCTAGCCCAATGCTCGAGTTTGAAAGTTTGGTACTGCACTGCGATATATGTTCGTATAAACTCTGGCTGACAAGCTGTAACCACTTGCCGGTTCAATGCTTGTCTAGAAATTACCTCAAAATCAAAATTTTGATTTCCTGACAAAATCGAAATATTATCATTAACACGATTTGAAATCATTAATTTGTGTTATATCTATTAGTTTGACTGTAAACAAATAATTTATAATCCCAAAACCAGTCAAATTTACCTTTGAAACACGCCCGCACTGGCAAACAGATCAATTATTGTACTCAAAACATCGATCACTATCAAATGGAGGAAGTATCCAAACAGCCACAAGGGGGTTGGGGGTGGGGTCTGGATAGTGGTGGGCGGAGGTCAAAAATACATGATCGGTGATCGCGTCTAAACAATCATTACAATTTTCAAGAACCTCTAGCGGAGTTTCCTCCTGCAAACAAAATTAAATCCCTTGTTGTTCTACAATACTATACAATCAACCTTCACACCGGTTTTCGCGGGGAAAAACCAAACCACTGCTAGCTAGCGCCTTTAACACGCTTGACTTTCGAGTCACGTTTAGATGGCTGTGTGAACAACAGAAGTGACAGATGACGAAAGCGTCTTTGCTTTCGCACAAGGATGTCTTCAGATGAAGAAAATGACAACTACGATGATATGTTAATGCTAGCAAGTCCTTTACAACAAGTTCTGAGGGTGTCATCTACTTATCCTAGATGTCAAGTGAGTGGTTGGGACGACGATGATGAAGGCGTGGACGAGGAAACCGATCCTCATGGTGTGTATAACCTCACTTATCTCGATGCAAATATCAACATTGTAAGCCTAATGGGTCCAATTCTGCTAAATGTTGTGTTTTGCTTTATTTATTTAGAGAGTCCACAGAAGGAAATATTGTGGGCTGCCGAGAATGGAATGTTGGATGTGGTTGACAAATTGATTAATGACGATCCATCCTTGATAAATGTCAAAGATTGGAATGGATATACTCCTCTGCACCGAGCTTGCTACAACGATCATGTCGATGTTGTTGATGTAGGTATGCTTAGCCTAGTATTACCACATACCGAAATGTCAAATCCGATGAATTTTGGAGCAGCTCTTAGCAACTTAGGGGTTCGGGATATTTCCTAACATTGTTTTCATTTCAGTTCCTCATAGCAAAAGGAGCAAATGTTTCCGCGCAAACAGAGGACAAGTGGCAGCCCCTGCACTCCGCTTGCCGGTGGAATAATGCCCGGTGTGCGGCAAAATTGATCCAGCATGGAGCGGACATAAATGCAGTAAGCGAAGGAGGTAGGTCAAACTATTACACGTAACATTCTGGCTGCGTACATTTAACATCATGCTTAGGAGGTAAACTGCAGAGTGCTATTCAGGTTAGGTATAGGCTACTATTATAATAATATCTAGGCAATGTAGCCTAACCAATTGGCAATTTCACACTAGGTTGGGCAAAGCACCGTAGGCCCTACTATTGCATGTACTTAGGGTGACATCTTTATTGCCGGACACACCCACATCTTGAAGTTCTTCAAAAGATTAAAAGATTCATTTCTTTTTACAATTGTGTATAGGTACATGGTTTTAAAACTACAATAACAATTTAATGGACATGTAATTGGTCTTGTGATCCTTAAGTCTCTAGGACTTAAAAATAATGGACGTTTTCTACACAAACTGTCTCTTCAGAGAGTCTCCGAGTCTCTCCATTCTTACCCTATCGCACTTGTCATAAAACAGGCCTCGAGGCCTACTGGGATGACCTAGTGTGTCCTAGAACCCAACCAATCACGTACGTAGGGTGGCCAGATATCCCAGTTTTCCCAGCACAGTCCTTGTTTCCAGGCACCTGTCCCGGTGTCCGGACGGACACCACCCGAGATGGGTAATTGCTCCGATTTTCGCTCCTAGGATGTTTTTATTAAATTTATCGTCATTATTCAGATCGATTTATTTCTCTACAAATACCATTTTTATGTCAGTTCGTTATACTTTTCGTAATACTGTATAATTATAACGCCTTTAAAATCGCCTTGCTTTATATAAACTAGTTTATAAACTAATAAATAAAAACATTGATTTTGAAGAGGAACAGTAGTGCATGTATACTGTATATTGTTTCAATAGTTTGAAGTCTCCCACTCCCCCGCCCCCTCCCATACCCGAAATTCCATGTGGCCCCTAACTCACTAAAACACCTCCAAAAAGATGCAAAAAAAACCTGCGGGTGTTATTTATTGGGGGGCCTTGCCCCCCAAGCCTGCCGCGGTTCGTCGGCTTCGCGACTACTATCTTGTGTTTGTATTTATTTGTCCCAGATTTTCTTTTTTGAAATATAGTCACCCTAACGTACTGTGTTGCACGATTTGTCCTCAGGTCAGACACCACTCCATCTTGCCGCAACCAACAGCTACGCAAAGGAAACTTTGCTACTTCTGTTGACCAACCCGTGTATTAAAGCTGATGTAAAGAACAAAATGAACGAAACCGCTGGTGATATTGCAAAGCGCTCTGGACGGCACTACAGACTTTTCGAAATGGTGGAACCCTATATGACCACAATATGAGTAGGCCTAGTACTTTTTTTTTCCTTTGCCGAAAGTTTGTTTTTTCAATCATAATTACATCATTAACAACATCTAATAAATACATCATAGTACTTGTCGTCGTCGAGTAGGTAACTAATTACTTTAAAACACAGCTAAACTACAGGGCCCAGATTCACAAAAAGTCTTAACTTAGGTCTGGCCTTCCTGGCCTGGCTACTTCCCTACTTCCTCCATATATATTATGCTTCAATCATATTTTTTTTAAATATGAGATTGGTGGTAGAATCACCTTGACTGGTCTCATTATTGTTACGGGTGTATAAACACAGCATAAGCCCACTGAACTCCTCAATTGCTGATGTATTTATTAGATGTTGTTAAGGATGTAATTTTCCTAATCGATATGCAGTTAATAATTGACACTGATTATTACATCGAAAGTTATTGATCTCCATCCAAAGGTTCGATATTATTATCAAATTTGTGACATCGATAATTAAATCGTATTTTAAAACCAATTGCAATTTGGTAATTTAGTCACGAAAAAAGTGTGGTAAGGCAGTAAGTGAGCTTTTTTTAGTCTTTTGCATGACTGTGGGACACTGCAAGGTTGGAACTGCTGGTAAAGACTTCCCCTTAGTGCTACAAATTGTAAATTATTAATGGAAAAAGTAATCTTGAATAAATCAAATGAACAAGTAACTGATGTGCTGAATTTTTTAAAACATCATCACACATTTTACATTTATGTACATTATAGCCAGAGGCAGGAGTTTATGGTATTAACGATAAACGCGATTTTCTTAGAAAATGTTTTATAACTACAGTTGTGGACGTTTTAGGTACTTGTGGTGCTGGAAATGATATTTTTTTCGCGCGAATTTCCGCGATTTTTAAGTATAGCCGCGATTTGAGCGATTCTACCCATTATTCACGAATAACGTTGGAATAAAATAAATTAATGACAAATTTGCGATTTACCGTCCAATTTTTACGTTTTTGTGTCAACAATTACGTCACGGCCGCACGGCGTCCTCGGCAACGCACTGCAATTTGGAGACATAGATTAAAGCTGGATTCATGACATTGCGTTGTTCTGCGGGACGGTGCGCGACGGATGTTTTGGGCCAATCAGGAGCGACCTGGGTGCACATAGGTCGCTCCTGATTGGACCAAAACCTCCGTCGCGTACCGTCCCGCAGAACAACGCAATGTCATGAATCCAGCTTAAAAAAACTATAGTGTGAGTAGGCCTACAATAAGTGTTCACTGTTTTACATAAATAAAATAAATAAATAAATTCACATTTAGAGTCTACCCACTCAGTAATTAAACTGATTTGCAGTGGGGGACTTTAATTTAAAGTAACTACTCATACACTTTTTTTTTTTTTTTTTTTTTTTCCTTCTTATGCCAAGATGGCTTTTTCAGCCATTCTTTTGTCTAACTATCCAATATAAAAACTCACTACATACTCACTACTCAGTGATTCATTGATTAATTAATGTGTTTATAGCTGTGCTATGTACCTAATAAATGTAGGTTGATACATATTTGTGTTCTAATTTTTATTCTATGCATTTTCCATGGTTCCAAAGTAGCCAAAAATAGAAAAAAATTAACACCGCTATAAAAACGATTTTTTCCAAAATATTCAACACCAATTCACCACCTTTTTAAATCTTAAAAACGAAATATTCAAAACATTTTCACCATAAACTCCTGTCTCTGATTATAGCCTACATTAGTATTAAGTACACATAAATAAAATATAACTTTATGAAAATGCTTTAGCAGAGTTTTACCACATTGTCAGTAAATGTTGATAGGTAATACATGGCCACTTTTTTCCAAATTTGTATGTAAGGAAACCCATGAAATTGTTTTGTATTCAATTGGCAGTTGTCGATATAATTCCAGTAGGGCCTGTACTGGCTATCTGTAGTGATCAAAAATTTCATGAAATATATTTTTTTGAAAGTTTCGTGAAATATTTCACGAAATATTGAAATATTGTGAAATATTCATATTTTGAGCTCGATTGATACTTTACGATGCTAAAATATATATCGAGTCATATTCGTAATCCAATGTTTTTTCATTTTTACAAACAATAACATGTAAACATGTTGAGAATGAGGAAAGATAATATGGATTATGAATGATAGTGCAGTATGGTACGGTACCGTGCCCTCTGTCAGTATTCATTGATCACAAGACAAGAATGACATATTTCAAGTTTTAATGTAACTGGACATGAAGTTCTTTGCCGTGGAGGCAACTTTCGAACAATACTGCTTCGGCAATGTTCGAAAGCATCAACTCGAGTTTTCAACACACACAACAAGCACTCAATACACACATGTTAATGAGATAGGAGACATAGACATGAAGCGGGGCCCTAGAAGACTGAAAGTGCAACTGGTACATACAATACATGTTGTGCCCCCCCCAATGCAATAGAATTATGCTGGTTGGTTGGGTAGTTGGTTGTTTGGAGCTTCCTGACAAGTTGTGAAAAACTGCAAGGATTGCAATCAACTTCTTCTTTTGTGGCCTACAGCATGATGAAATATTGTTACAGCCAGCACATAATTACGAAGCATAACAAAATATGGTTTCAAGTACACAAATTTAATCATAACACATCATAAATGTTATAAAATATCTATTAATTTGAATTTTTCAACTTTTTGTGAAATATTTCAATGGCATATGAAATATTTCGCATTGAAACTTTCAAATTGAAATATTTCACTTGAAATATTTCACACTTCGATCACTAGCTATCTGTGAATATATTTGTCAGCTGTTGTGTAGTACATAGTTAGTTAGTAATAGTAGAACAACTAGTGTTTTCCACGTATCTCCCTGACCATTTCGCTTTTAAATAAATTTACATATGATTTCAGTGCTTCTGAGTACTATACTTTCATTTATTCATTCATTCATTCATGAAAACATACCCAAATTAAATACCTATACCTAACCCCCCCCCCCCCCCCCATACCCCCTTCCCTAGATCTGATGACTAGGAAAAGTTCCTTGTCATGTTGTTATACCTTTTACTCCTCTCATTTTGTTACTGAAATGAATGAATGAATGGGTCTACTGACAATCCACCTTCAATGTAAATGTGAAAATTTTATTTTTAATTTTAATTTTTTTCTCTTATGTATAAATATGTAATGTATGTTATGTTTATTGTGTGGGAAATAAAAATGTATCTAGCAAGTAATCTAGTAAGTATCTAGTAAGTAAGTAAACGGTGACTTTGCCGCCGTCCTAGCAAGAAAGCAATCAATAAATTCAAAGTTGTTCTGAATCGGCCTTGTTGGTTCTGGCATTTGTCCGCAGGTGTTCGCACTGTCCAATCACCAATCACTGATTCATGTGTGTCATATTTGAAATATCGATCTTTGATTGGTTGTCGCTCACTCGTCGACGGTGTTCGGAGCCTACAGGGTTAGCTTGATTTAGTCGCTTTAAATTTAAGCCCCCCCCCCCCCGCCCCCCCACTGAAAGTTCTTTCATATTTATATACTTTGTTTTTATTATTTAATATAATGCATTTCCACTTGATTTTATTTAATTTAATTTCTCAATTATTTTTTCTTGTTCTTGATTTTTTTATAGTACAGTAGTTTCTTTTGTTTTTGTTGTTATGATTTCAGTTTGCATAGCCTAGTTTTAGTTAAGGTCCTCCTTTGTAAATCAGTTTTTATAACTGAATCTAGGAGCAACATTAAATAAATAAATAAAAAGTCAGTCTTGTTACTGAGTGTGTAGACTGACTCTAAGGGTCAAATGCATAGTCGTTCCTCACGTGCTCCTTAACTCAGCCTTTCCTCAGACTCGCCCAACCACCAATCACAGAGCAGTCTACATGGCAATGCTGCTCTGTGATTGGTGGTTCGGCGAGCCTGAGGAAAGGCTGAGGTGAGGAGCACGTGAGGAACGACTATGCATTCAACCCTAAATGTGAATGTATTTTTTTTATTCATTTATCACAATCTATCTTCTTTCTGGTAATGAAGTGAGACTAGCATACAATCGTACACCATACATACTACTGTAATCCCTGCATGGACAATTACATGTATTAAGTATTTTAATAATGACGTGTATTTGAATGAATTGCATCAACAGACAACACTTCTTCACAAGTTCACACCCATTCTCCATCATTGCAAACTTAGCCATTTGTGTATATGCATAATGCAATTTATAAATCGTGGCTATGTTGGAAACTGTCTTAACATTTTGTTTCCATGAAGTTGATAGATATATTTACTGTGATTTATAAAAAAATATAGGATTATCTGATTCCATTATTATTTAACTGATAAACCCATGTTTCGTTTATCAATTTAAAAAATGTACACATCTTCCATCTATTAAACGTTTATTGCGCAGATATTGTAGCAAAGTGTATGTATGTTCCAATAATGTTTCAGTTTTTTTAGTTTTTTTTTTTATGAAAGTGATGGTATTTTATTGCATCGCTCAGATCTATCAGGTTATCGCATCAGGTATCGTTTACGAGTACTTCGTTGAAAGTTTCGTTCAGCCGGCAGAACTTCACCGTCAGGTGTGATTCGAAGTCTTCTTCTACTGGCAAGAAGACGAGGCACATACTGGGCAGGAATGTTATTGTAGTTAAAAACAGGCTTATCTTTTTCCTTTGTATTCAAAACATATCTTAAATAGTCGTAATCTTGAATTGCTAACTTTATGTGCATACGCATCATATGAATACGAGCCAAAGAGATTGCTTCTTTTCGAAAACGTTCATTTCGCGATGTCACTTGAATTGGTGGTGAAGTCCTTGAATCAAGTTTGAGTGGTTCAGATATGGACGCAAGTTCATTTTTCTCAATGTTGTTAGTCACTAAGGCTTCTGGAATAGCAGTCGCCTCTGGCATGTTTTTGTGATCTTGTCTGGTTGTAGCTTCTGCATCAAGTACTGTCTTTAGCTCTGTACTTGTACCTTTGATAACTTCTGCATCAAGTACTGTCTTTAGCTCTGTACTTGTACCTTTGATAACTTCTGGATCAAGTACTCTCTTTAGCTCTGTACTTGTACCTTTGATAACTTCTGGATCAAGTACTCTCTTTAGCTCTGTACTTGTACCTTTAAAAACTTCTGGATCAAGAACTGTCTTTAGCTCTGTACTTGTACCTTTGATAACTTCTGGATCAAGTACTGTCTTTAGCTCTGTACTTGTACCTTTGATAACTTCTGGATCAATTTCTGTCTTTAGCTCTGTACTTGTACTTTTGATAACTTCTGGATCAAGTACTGTCTTTAGCTCTGTACTTGTACCTTTGATAACTTCTGGATCAAGTACTGTCTTTAGCTCTGTACTTGTACCTTTGATAATTTCTGGATCAAGTACTGTCTTTAGCTCTGTACTTGTACCTTTCATAACTTCTGGATCAAGTACTGTCTTTAGCTCTGTACTTGTACCTTTGATAACTTCTGCATCAAGTACTGTCTTTAGCTCTGTACTTGTACCTTTGATAACTTCTGCATCAAGTACTGTCTTTAGCTCCTTGCCACTGGTATGCTCTGCATCCACCATTCTCTTATTCAGGGTATCTTCACAACAGTCTTTATCCAGTAATGCTTTATTCTCCATTTCTTTGGTAACTTTTTTATCCTTCAATGCCTTTTGCTCGTTTCCTTTCGTGGATTGTCCAAGAATCACCGTAAACTGTAACGTTCTCTTCATATATCCTTTATCCTTGCTAGTAGATGCATCCTTTTCTTTCATTTGCTTTGATTCCTTTCCAGCAGACAAGTGACGTCTTACAGTGTTAAGTATTTTACCCGTACTGTGTGGAATTATATCTGGAATTACCTTTTGCTCGCACTTGCTTGTAGACGTATCTGATCCCGCCTTGTTTTTCGTGCTCTCTATCACATTTGCGTTTGGCACGGTCTTCGACATCTTCAAGTCTCTAGCAGCCACTGGCTTGAACGCTGATGTATCGGATGCTGACGCACATTTCTTTTGCAGAAATGTACATAGTTTACTATTTTTATTTACCTGGTTTTTATTTTTAGAAGAAAATGGCATTTTGTTTAATTTTCGGACACTTTGCTAGGCAACGTGAACATTGTTAATACAGTAAGACACCACACTATTGTTAGGAACAACTATTAATATGTTTATATACAAAATGCATTTTAATTAAAATTTGGATTTGACTAACAATGTCCACACAATCATATTCACAGATATATAACAAATTCTTGTCCATTATCTGTGTTATAATGTTTCATTTAGAAGCTTAGGCATAGTGTTATGAAAACGCAAACCAGTACATGCAAATTACAAAAGTAGATTAATAGATGAAAAATAAAATGCCTAAAAATATAGTGGTAAATAGTGTGGATATAATATAGTGATGCTCTTGACGTCTCTTATCATTAAGCGAGCGGCTCTATTCTGCTCTTATGGCGCTCGTTCTGTTTTTTGTTTTCGTCTCGTGTCAAGTTGAAATTTAGATCATCCACAAGCTTCCGTGTGTGAAAAAGTCGGTCAAGAAGTAAGGTGTGGCAAAATGGTATAAAAATTTAAAAAATTAAAAAGTGCAAAATGAGATAGCCATATTACAGTAAGTTTCATTCCCTTCACTAATATGTTAATTTTAGAGCAATCTGATGAGTTTTCTTTTGGTATCAAACAGGGAAGTACTGTGGCAACTGAAAATTACCTAGGGAAATCTACACTCTGTGTGACGCGTTGATAAGGGAGCAAGTTGATCCAACCCACGAGGAACGAAATCGAAAGATTTCAAATCTACCGCCTTTTGTCACGATCAACCACCGCATGCACAGCCTTTCAACCAAATAAATCGCGGTTTCCGGTGGTGTTGAGACTGCGAAATGACCGACCATGTGCTTATTTTTGACAATGTCAACCATAACCTAGTGTACAATGCAGATACTTGAAAATAACTGTAATATGGACCTGGATGAAAACAGGTGCGTCTAGAGATAATTTAACAAAGTAATCTAGAAAGCCCTATAAGTCAAATTGGCAGATTTGGGGTAATATATTTTGGGCACTAGGTTTAAACTCAATGATATGAGGGTTAGGCCTACTGCCTAGGCCTAGCCCACCCAGGCCTAGGCCTAGGTCCCCCATAAGGCTGGATACAAAGCCTAGCTAGGCCCTAGGCTAGGACATTCTATATCCAATTTACGCTAGGGCTAGTATTATATATCAAGGCTAGGCCTAGCCTATTGGGCCTAGGCCTAGGCTTCTTGCTATTGGCCACCTAGGCCAGTGGAAGAACAGCACAATAATAATAAAAATAAATAATACAGTGGGGTTATAGGCCTAGCCCCCTTCCCATCACTTTTCAATTCAGAAATAAAATGATATATTTATAATTGTAAACTTTAGATCTGTGGACGACACCATGGAAGATAATGACGACAAAGAAAGAGAGCGAGTTCTGCTCGCACAACTCAAGGCAAAAATAGAACTGAGAAAGAAACAACGAAAGAAAGAAAAGATTGCATCTAATACCGATGTTAGCAAAGAAGAGAAGGTTGAAGATAACGTCACAACAGAAAACGTCAAAGAAACGGAAATCATAAACGACGACGAGCCAACAGACGGCAAGGAAGCGAGCGAGAAGAAGAAGAAGAAAAAGAAGAAGAAACGTAAACTACCTTCCAGCGACGAGGAAGACGACGAAGTAGTCCGGCCCGAACCGCAGAGCGACGTCACACCCGGCGAAGGATTCACCGTCCTCGGCGTCGACCACTTCGAGAAGAAGGAGAAGGTGAAGCGCGTCCTCCCTCATTGGCTGGCGAACCCGTCGGTGGTGTCCGTCAACTTGCAGCGCCTCACGACCACCGTCGAGCAGATCCCCGGCCTCGATCCCGACCTCGTGCAGAGACTGAGGGACAACGGCGTCACGCACTTCTTCCCCGTCCAGTGTCAGGTGATACCGTGGCTGCTCGCGACACTCGACAAGCCAGCCAGGTATTGGCCCAGGGACGTGTGCGTCTCTGCACCCACCGGCAGCGGCAAGACTCTGGCCTACGTCATTCCCGTCATTCAGGTAACTATCAATAAGGGGCGGGGGGCAAGCGTTCAAAATCTTAAACTTCTTTCAAAACGACATTTAATCGTAGTACGTGTGATCTTAGGATGTAAGGAAGACATGAGACAGAAGAACTGTAGAGATGCGTCTTTATTAAGTGCCAGCTCCGACATGACTGAATCCAGATATCGATTGTCGGCCATCTCGATGTAAGATCGATATGTTATAATATCGATATACAATATCGATATGTTACAGTACGCATCCCCACTCACACGAAAAAAGTGTTTATTTTATTTTTATTTGCTAATTTTGTTACTCTTATGCCAAGATTGGTTGTTCAGCCATTCTTTTGTTTCACTATTCAATATAAAGTGGCTTCCTTTTCTGGCCTCTATCTCTTTTCTCTCCTTTTCTTCCTTTTCTCTGCCTGCTCATGTCATTGGGCAGGGAGTCGATATATTTGCTAATTGCTATAGGCGTAGTGTACATTCTCCTGACAGTGTGTGAGTTGTGAGACTACCAAAAGAAAGCTCTGAGTTGCATAGTGTTGCATAGGCCTACTGATAAAAAAAAACAGCTATGTGTAAATCTTATGTGAGCCTGACTTAGGTTGGACAGACTGCCGAGTTGGAATCGACTTGAGAAATTGCATTAATCATAATCGGTATTCTGATTTTCTGCTTTTACCCTGAATGTTTAACCATATGTATTGCCCGCCATTGTTTCAGGCGTTGAAGTGTCGCGTGGTGCCCCGCATCAGAGCTCTCGTCGTGCTGCCCGTGCAGGATCTAGCCGTGCAGGTGCTCAAGGTGTTTGAGACGTACTGCGTCGGCACCGACCTCAAGGTCACGCTCATCACGGGGAAGGAGAACTTTCGCAAAGAGCAACAGCAGCTAATCAGAACAGGTTGGGCTACTTTAGTTTTTTTTTTTACTTACGTATTTGGTTATGTTGATAGCTATGCCAATCGGCTGGAATATAAAGGCGTATCTGAGAACTCTGTTTTGGCCTGCTTCCCATACTTTGCAGATTAACCTAACATTTTGTAATAATTAATTTAAATAATTGGTAATGGTTGTGATAAGCAGGCCAAGTAGCCCAAAAATCGATTACAGATTCACCCTTAAGACCAGTGCTCGAAATTAACGGCAGCCCGAGGCTGCCCAAAACGTACTCGGGCTGCTTCTTGTATACACCCAGGCAGCCCGACGGGCTGCCTTAAATTTCACATACAAACACATTAGGTATTAGTGTTTTTTTCTAAAATGAAAAGTTTAAAGTAAAGTCTAAAACCAAGAATGCATCATAGACAATGACACTTTAAAGCTCAAGCAGCACTGAATTGCAATAAACATGGCAAATCAATCATCAATCATATAATTCATATACATTTTTTACATTGTAATTGTATGTCATTATTGTCATCACATACCTATTAATAAAATTTAAAAAATTACATTTTCTTCACAATAATTAAAAACCAAACAATATAATATTAAATGTTGATTACATAATAAACGAAAATATTATCTTTAAAAATCGGGCTATTCAATTCTTAACCGGGCTGCCAAGAACTATAGGCTAAGACAGTAGCCCGAGGGGCTGCTGTATATAATTACTAATTTCGAGCACTGCTTATGACATAGGGATACGATCCAACAGCTTATGTAAGCTGTTGTTTCCTATCCCTACATCATATTGTTTATGAATTTATATATTTAACCCTAACACTGTGGTTTGCCATACTAAATAAATATAAAAGTGAAATGTGTTTGTATATTATAAAACAGTAGGATCATGCAAGTGAGCGAGTGACTAATTGATGTACTCTTCTGTGACCTAGGCCTAGTGTCTGGACCGCAGAGTCTGGTTGACATCGTCATCACCACCACCGGCCGCATAGTCGACCACATCAAGTCCACGCCCGGCTTCTCCCTCCAGCATCTCCGCTTCCTGATCATTGACGAGGCCGACCGCATCATGGAGAACATCAAGAACGACTGGTTGCACCACCTCAACGAGCACATCCAGTCGTTCTCGGGCCGGGGCCGGACGATCGCGCCGCGTCTCAACGTCGAGAACCTGAGGGTTCTCGCGCCGCCGCCGCAGAAGTTGCTGTTCTCCGCGACCCTCTCGCAGGACCCCGAGAAGCTGCAACAGCTCGGCCTGTTCCAGCCGAAACTGTTCACGTCGGTGGTCGAGGGTCAACGGGTGACCGAGGCCGATCCCGAAGGTCGCGGCGACTTTGTCGGCAAGTACACGACCCCGGCGGAACTATCCGAGGCGATCTGCGCCGTGACGCCGACCAACAAACCTCTCGTTCTCCACCGCTTGATGAGCGTCGACCGGTACCGTCACGTGCTCTGCTTTGCCGACTCGCAGGAGGAGGCTCACCGTCTCGCCATTCTACTCGCGCACTTGGCGCGCGGGCGGTTTCGCGTTGCCGAGATTTCGGCGGCACTCGGCTCCGGTGACCGTAAAGATATTCTGGATAAATTTAAACATGCGGAGATTGATATGTAAGTATTATACTAATACTACAGCATACTTACGTACTTATACATATACTTCTACAGCATTGCACATATGCTCCCTCCGACTCTTCCAATTTGCTCGAAGCAGAGGCTATCGAGATTCGAGACCTGTTGCGATATGCTCCAATAAGTGCGATCTATTTCAGTTTGTTACTCCCATTTCCTATAGGCAGTGTCTCTCTGAAGGCTACATCCAAAACCCGTAACTTGGTACACCCCAGAAGACTAGTACTGTGGGCTTCGTCCCCCACCCCCCCTCTTTTATATACCGGTATATGTGGTGTCTTTGTGAGTGTATAAACTATAAAATATTCACGTTATTCTGGTACTGTAGTGTAAATGGAGTTTTTCCATCAGCTTCAATTTTTTCAGAAATTTTTAATCCCTAGCTCCCACTACGTATGTACCATTTCTTCTTTCACTGAGACAACTCTTCACCCAGGCCTAAACTTCCTGTCTCCCTTCTGATCTTCCATCTAATGATAATAAATCTAATCATAATAATAATAATAATAATAATACAGTAGTCCCTCGTTAATTCAAACTCGGTTAATTCAAAATTATGTATAATTCAAACTATTGATGGAGTCCCAGTAGAAGATTTAGGTATGGTGCATAGTGTGTAATTCAAATTGGAGTTTTTAGAGTCCCTTGAAATTTGAATTAAAGGGGGATTACTGTAATAATAATAATAATAATAATAATAATATATATATATATATATATATATATATATGTATATCTCTGGCTCCTGTTTCCAACTTAAGTTAGGTCAGGGGGTGGCTATAGCCACCAGGATTAATAATAATAATAATAATAATAATAATAATAATAATAATAATAATAATAATAATAATAATAATAATGTTTGTAAATAGTAGGCCTATAAGGGTTTCAACTTTCAACTTTCAATTAATTGGTAATGGAGACTGTACTTTCTTTTTTTCTAGTCTTGTGAGTACCAATGCTCTGGCTCGAGGTATCGACATACCGATTGTCGACTACGTGATCTCCTACAGCGCCCCAAAGTACATAAAGAACTACATCCATCGGATTGGTAGGACTGGACGAGCGGGTAGGAAGGGCACAGCAATCACGTTCGTTCTCAAGGAGGAGAAAGAGCAATTCAAGCGGATGGTGAAGAGCGCCGGGAAAAGTACGGTCGAGGAAATCTCTGTCACTGACGCGGATCTAGCACCGTACTTAGACGACTACCATGAGGCTATTGAACAAATGAGACAGGATCTTAAGGTACTGCCTTGTTTAAACTTTGCACAGTACAAATGCATCATTTGTATAGATAGGCCTACATTTGGTAAAGTAATCTGGTAGGGAAATTTTGAGTGGGGAAAAGTTCTAAGGTAATCGATGCCAATTTCTGCTATGGTTTATGGATGGGGATGGTGCATTCCAGTTTCCAATCCAGAAGGTCCATGATTTGATTTGTGTGTTCTTTTAACTTCACTGGAATTGACTTACAGCAGCAGTTAATTTTTTATTTATTTGCCTGTCGATTAATACCTACATGGTACAAATATAGGCATCGTCAATCTTATAATATACATACTTAATATACATACACTTAATATACATATTATGAGCAGATTAAATAGAGACATTGGAGATACATATTTTAAATCGATGAATGTGATTAACCATCTAAATCACATTGTGTTGGGCCGAAAGGAATTCGTGGAGAGAATAGAAGGACTTAGAGATAAGAAAAGATTTCAGATTGGCTTTGAATGAGGGAATGGACGGAGAGGTGATTATTTTTCTGGGAAGCTTGTTGAAAACGGTAAGAGCTAAGTAGTGTGGGCCTCTGGAAAATAGAGATGAGTTGTGGCTGGGAAGGTGAATCTGGACGTTGGCTCTTGTGTGATGAGCGTGGACTGAAGAGTTGAGTGGTAGTGATGTGTGAGTACTCGAAACTCTACACATCCATAGATGCTGGTATAGTACAATATGTAAAACTAAAATGATGACTTGAAAGCCACTGTATTACAATGAGCACATACTAATACATAAATGCCGAAATTATGTCCTCCACTAAAAATCGGCGTTATTTTTTAACTGAGTTGGCTTGCTCTGCCATCCATTTGATATGAAAGACACTTTAAAAATTTCTCTTCATTTAGGGAAAAGTTCATGCAAAAGTGGTGGGTAAGTTGGAAATGAGTTACAGTACCTACTTTATGTGAAACTGATGGACAATCCTTTTTTTGCAGCAAGAACAAAGTGAAACACTTCGAGAAAGTAAAGAAGAAAAGAGGAGCAGGAAACCAAAATGGAAGAAAAAACAAGACACTCACGGTCCAAAGAGGGCGAGGGTGGATACTATCAGCAGATGATAACATGACATGTTACGAAGTGTTCAAGTTGAATGGACTATTATTTACTAAACAAGACCGCTCCGCTGCCTTGAGCCGCTGCTGGCTGTCACGTTTGGGCAGGTCACTTCTTGGAAAACTCGACTTTTTTGGAAATTGTCACTTTTTTTTTTTTTTTTTTTTTTGGTGTCACTTTTTGGAAAACTTTTCAGTTGGAAAAAAGAAAAAAAAAATTTGAAAAAAGTCGAAAAAAAATGTCGAAAAATTTTAAAGTGATGGAAAAATTTTCGAGCTTTTCTATGTACATTTCACGTCAAAGTGTCGTAGATACTTATGTAAAGAAAGAAACTTAAAAGTTGTGTGATTCTGAAAAATGAAAAAAAAAATTCATGTTGAAAAATTTCTAAGTGTTTGAAAAATTTTCAAGTAGCCCACTTTTTGGAAAACTTGAAAAAAGTTGAAAAAATGAAAAAATTAAAATTTTGGTAAAAAATTATTTTCATGTTGAAATTTTTAAGTGATGGAAAAATTTTCGAGTTTTTCTATGTACATGTCACGGTAATTGGTCGTAGATACTTATGTAAAGAAGAAACTTGAAAATTGTGTGATTCTAAAAAAAGAAAAAAAAATTTCATGTTTCAAAATTTCGAAGTGTTTGAAAAATTTTCAAGTACCCCATTTTTTGGAAAACTTGAAAAAACTTGAAAAAATTAAAAAATTAAAATTTTGGTAAAAAATTATTTTCATGTTGAAATATTTTAAAGTGTTAGAAAATTTTTCGAGTTCTACAATCCGCACGTTCAAAAGCTTCCCGGTACGTCCCGGTAAGTGTGTCGTCAATAAAATGCACATGTACAGAAAGGTAAAGAAACGCACTTTTCGATGATACCAAAATGGGCTGTTCGATTTCATAACGGGACATACCAGGGCCGTTCAAAGCTGAAATTTAAGTAATCAAAATTACACATCTAACCAATGACGCTAAAAAATAACAAAACCGGTACGTTACAGGTACGTCCGGGTACCTTAAATATGTCAACTACACCTTCGGATACCCACGAAACGGAAAATCAAAAATTACAAAAAATTCTAACATGGTTTTTTACGACATTGAAAACCCCCCATAGACAAATTCTGGCAAAAACACGGCACGGATGAAATCCGTTAAAGCACCGTAACTCGGACACCCGTAAAGTCTAATTTTTTAAAGTAACGTTTATAAATAGACAAATGTCCATTTATTAATACTAATCACAACAATGTATTTGATGGCATTTTAAACACACTTTTAATATACAAAAACAAAACATTTTGTATGCGTGGTTTTATATCGCCGTGGAAAGTGCAGTGCGCGAACGTCTGTCATTCGGTGAGGGGGTGTTTTTTTGAAACTGTTTTTTCATGCCCCTGTACGGGCAAGCTTTGAGCATCGGCCTAATGAAAAAAAACCCATTTTGAAAGTACCAACTTGCCGCAAAAAAATCAAAACTGAAACCATGTCGTGAAAATGGAAAAGTGCCCATAACTAAGGAACAGGGACGAAATTCAAAAATCGCTTCGTTAATAATCAAGTTTAGTAGTTATTGTTCAAAATGAAAAAGTCGAGAAAGTTTTAAAACAAAAAATGTGGAAAAAAAGCCTTCCTCGCGCTTTTTAAAAACGGACGGTACCAAATGTTCAAAATTTGATTGGCGAAAGTTCCGGGACGAATCCAAAATATTTCAAAACCCAGTTACCCAAAGGGTATGCGCCGGTAACAAAACAAACCAGAATGTTATATCTCGTTTGGTTCGACGGGCAGAGCCGTTTGAATGTGACACGTTATAATGGTACCAAATCCGTCAAATCGAGACGTCGAACATTGTTCGTGTTTGGGTGCCCGTAACTTTTGAACGGGACATTTTTGACGAAAACCTTTCATGACAAAAAGATGCTCCATTCAATTCTGATCTGAGTTAAAAAGTGAAATTAATCCTAAAAAAATAATTACTATTTTTTACAATTTTTACCGCACTTGGACATAGCCAAATACGCACACTTTGCGACATTAAACTCGTCGGAAGGACGTGAAGACGTACTCGGACGTGCTCGAAAAAAATACCCACTTGTAGCTTAAGGCCAGGCGGTCAATTCTGTAGCGACAGATGTGGGAAAATAGTCGCGTGCGTGGGCGTGCCGAGGGTTTTGGGGGTAGCGGAAAGGCCGCGCGAGCTCGAGAGCGGGGACTTCCACCTTATGGAATATAGATACTGTACTATTTAAGTTCTGTGTAGATATTATGTACTGTGTATTATTTTGCAATAAACTAACTTAATACATAAGTTATACTCAATGTTGGGTAGGAACGGATTTTTTTAGTTCCGTTCCTTGGAACTAGTTCCTTTTTAAGGAACTAAGGAACGCTATAGTTCCTTTTTTCCAACCAGGAACTGTGGAACGCCATAGTTCCCATTTTCCAGGAACTGTATCTTATTTTCATAAGTTCCTTTTATTTTTACTTGACTGTACAAGCTTGAAGGACGAAAGCGCCAAAACATAGTTTACTTAGATGACAGAAAGGAGAAATCTAATACAACTTTTTTTTAAATATTTCATTGTTGTCTACCCATCCCAACCCTCCACCTGCTACGCCACCCCCGCGTGGGGTCTCCAATTAGTCGCACACCGGCACAAGTCGAAGACCCGAAACCGGTGACTAATGCCAAATTGCTCGTGCGGAATAAGCGTGTCATGTCACTTATAACTGACCAACCGTCCAACCCCTCCTTAACACAGGTGTGAAAGCAACTCAGACTGTCATTGCGAAATCAAACAAAACATGAATTATATCACTTGTCAACCCATCACATCAGTCAATGTTCCCTTAACACTTCGAATTCATTGGAAACGGGAAGGCTTTGATGATGAAAGATGTGGTCCGAGTGGGGTTGCGGTGAAGTTATTTAGGGGCAAGGAGCTATCTCAATAGCACAAGACTCAATTCTAAAAATAGCCGTGTAGCCGTGTTTTGTTTCGGACAAACATTGAATATGCACCAATCAAAGAGAGATACGACGATGCAGTTGCCTAGCAACACAATGTTTGTCCGCATGTGATGTCACAACCTCCTCAATTGAGGCTTGTGCTATATTCACTGATCTATTCAATTCTTCGCGACAATTGCATGTGACTACATCGCTGTCTCTTTCGATCGTTTTGTTATAATGTCTGGTGTATGTGGCAATAACATACTGCCCTTTAAAAAATACAGACTATTTTTCTTTCCGGGCGAAAGTGATATTTTCGGCGACGAAGAAAAATTTTCGGCAAAATGCTTGCTTTGTTTACCAGCTAATACTTGCTGAGTAATTGGTTCTTCGAGGTCATCGCCAGCCAATCTAAAGAAGCACATACATTTTGATTCCTACAAATCTCAACCATATTTTAGGCGTTATTTGCGAACTCTTGACATTGAATTTAATTTAAAAACTTTAATTAAATTAACTATAATAGTTATTAATAATTAATGTAAATTGTAATGCATTAAGAATTAACAATATAAAATAACCTCTTACTTTTAGTCAATGTTCTTGGTGTACAGTATAATGCATAAACCCGGATAGTAACCATTGAGTCGATGGTTAGTATCCCGCTCGGCAATATCCAACGAAAAATGGTTGTTTGCAGAAAGGAACTATTTAGGAACTTAGTTCCATTTTGAAAGGGGCTAAGGAACGCCCCAGTTCCTTTTTTTTTTAGAGGAACTTGGAACTGGAAAGAGTTCCTTTTTCCTTGCGTGGAACTGGAACTGGAACTAGGTCCATTTTTTAAGGAACTTACCCAACACTGGTTATACTGATAATGACTGTTTATTTTGAGATCGGCACTTTTAAGACTGGTGTATTGATTTTTTATACCATTTTGCCATTTTAGTTTTTTTAATGTTTCAGCACTTTTTTGTTTTTCCCATCTCTTAGGTTCCTCTCTCTCATTAGGTTCTTTGTTTATTATTAATATTATTATTATTTGTTTGTTTTGTTTAACCATTGCATTTAATATATATAATGTGATATTTAGGGTACAATTTGATGGGGATTACCCCTTCCCCTCATCATTTAAACCCTGGTTCTGTGTTTCTTAATGCCATCCCCATGTCTTGACACCCTCTCATGAATATCAATTGACTTTATTTCATAATATTAATTAGTAATTACACATACATGTACTTCTTTACCTTTATTGGGCAACTAGGCAGAGAATGGCATTAGTTCCAACTCTGGGTGTTCGAAAGAAGTAGAAGAAAAAGACTTCCTATCCAGGAAATTGTGTACTAAACACAAGGTCAGGTTTTTATGTAGTAAGGTTGTTTTAATTTGTTTTGAAACAGGCCTACCTCTTTTTGAGTAATGAATTTTTGTATTAGGTATATATTGTTTGTGTTTACAGTTACACACTTTTCTAAGATTTCATATTTAATATTTTGTTCCTAGACATGTATCATATTTTTCTTACTGTTTAACTTAGAATCGCTACCATGCTCTTGGATTTAAAAAAGGTCACCTCTCATTGGCTGTGCTAAGAATGCCAACGAGCTGACAATTGCTGTGGTTTCCTTAGCTCTTAAATCTTACGATGATGCTACTGGCTTGATTCAACTGTGTTAACCCTTAAATCTAAATTCTTAGGAAAGAGTGTAAACCCGTCTCTAGTGTAAGTATTCTTGATATTCTCGCGACGTCACGGACACTGGTGCAAGACACTGTTAGTGGTCATACTGTCGTACATTAGTAGAGTTGTTTGTTTTTTGCAAGGCGCGATAAAAAGAAATGGGTTATTTGATGCGTTATGTCTTTTTGTTTCACATATCTCCACAGTAGGAGTTCAAATCAAATCGCGAAATAAAGCGAGTTCTGTGAATATTGTTCGAACATCTTGCATTAAAATAAATAAATAAATAAATTCACATTTAGAGTCTACCCACTCAGTAACTAAACTGATTTGCAGTGGGGGACTTTAATTTAAAGCGACTAAACCAACCCTGCAGGCTTCGAACACCATCGACGAGTGAGCGATAACCAATCAAAGATCGATATTTCAAATAGGTAACATATGAATCAGTGATTGGACAGTGCGAACACCTGCGGACAAATGCCAGAATCTACAAGGCCAATTCAGAACAACTTTGAATTTATTGAGTGCTTCGTTGCTAGGACGGCTCCAAAGTCACCGTTTACTTATTCTTAAGCCAAGAAGTAATGGAATTGAATCCGCATTAGAAGTTAAAAAACTTCTGCCTGAAGCGGGATTTGAACCCGGGACCTTCTGCATTGGAAGCAGGGATGCTAACCACTGGACCAACGAGCCACCTAACTGGACCAACGAGCCACCTTATTATATCATTCAAATATTCATAACCATTTTAATGTCGCAAAGTCTGTTTAAAGTGTTAAAAATCCAAAACATTACCTGCAACTGGGGGTCTTGCATTTCGGGATTTTACGTGAAATAGGAACATTTTGAGTACAAAACACGAAATAACAACCAATTTGGCCTATTAGCAATACTCAAACGGAAATTCCCATTGAATTTAAAATTAAAATGTAAATATATAAACAAAATTCCCAATTTCCGCGAAGTTGAATGGCTGGTAATTTGCCGTTCACAATTTCGTAGCCGCAGGCAGCGAGCAAGATACAGTTTCATATTATTGCTTATTTCCTGGTTTGTAATGCTAGGAGTGCGGGGTTGGAAAATAAAAACATAACACCACTTTTTGCATTAAAAAAAAAAACGAAATTTAGGAAAAAGTAAAATCATTTCCACCCCCCCCCACTTGACTGAACTCACCCCATCGGGAAAATCAGTGATGAGTTTGGCTTTTGGCAGGGGAGGGGGATTGATCGTGAGGGGTATAGGATCACGGGCACGGTTAAAAAAACATGTATGAATATTTGTACACGTATATTTTTTACAAGACTCAGCCCTTCTCAGTTCCTACACATAGTGGCCATCATCCCGTACACTGAGGTCCGTATGCATAGTCCAGACTCAAGCCTTCCTCAACTCAGCCTCTCCTCAGCCTCGCCCGACCACCAATCCGGAACGGCATTGCCATGTGGACCGGCTCTGTGATTGGTGGCGAGGTGAGGCTGAGGAGAGCTTGAGTGTGAACCATATATTCGGGCCTAAGTCATTGTTGTAGACAAACAAATGAGCATATTGCATACCAAAAATATTACAATTTAAACTAATCGAAAGGCAGTGGGATGAGGATTTTCCTCGACCCCGTTAAAATTGATTGATATTTGGGCTTAACGTCTCATACTTCATATTTCACCCACTCATCGTCCAGACCCCGTTAAACTCAAATAATCAAATCAACATAAAGCAGCGCTTTTCAAAGTCTGGGTAATATCCCAAACTTGGGATACCTACAGTAACAGTAGGCCTACTGAGGATTTTCTTGTGGGATGCCAAGAATAACTGAGTGATGACTATTACGAAATTCATTTACATAGTAATGGTTTCAAAGACGAGAATAAAACGTTTTAATGATCCCTTCATCTTTCAAAATAATAGGCTTACCTTAGATAGCTATATTGAGGATGAAAATGCGTCGAAAGAACGTTTGTCTCCGGCGGTTCGGGCTTCGCCCCAGACCCCTTTTTCGCCACGCAACTATTGCTGGAACATCCCCCCCCCCCCCCCTTATCTGCCATACCAACAATTCGGGAGTGGGTGGTTGGTTTGCGATGCAAAGAGGGCCGGCATGAATGAGAAGAGAGACAGACGATAAAAAAAAGGAAAGTGAGCAAGAGCGTAAAGTAATGAATGCTGAAAGGGTGATTTAATTAACATATGCAATTCCATGCCTACCACTCTCCCTGTCGATCCGATTCCATTGGCTTCCCCTGAGTCGTGCGCCTCTGAGGCGGATGAGTCGTTGTTAGATGAGTATTCCTTATCGATGTCTGTTGATGAGCCTATCGCAGACGACCGAGAAATCCATGCGCTCAGTGACAGCGAATCCAGCCTTCAGGACGGTTCAGATGACACTAGTACGACGACGATCAAAAACACGCGCAAACGTGGTAAGAAACCATCTACTAGCGGTAACACTCCAAAACTGTTGAAGGGTGCAGTGTCCGGTGCTCCTCAAATTCTTGTTGCTCAAGATGAAATCATCGATGTTGATGTTATAAAAACCAAACCGCGAACCAAACTCAATTCAAAAGTTTCCTCTCTGATAAATTCCAACGTTGTTAATGCCGGTGTAGTTCGTGCTAGAGCTGCTAAGAACAATCGCAATATTTGTCCTACTGAATGTGAAAGTCTACTACAAGACCGTGCTCATTCTAGTCAGAAGATTGTTTGTGACGGCTCCTGGAGCAAAGAACTTGATATACTTCCCCAACCTACTAAATAGCATAACTATGGATTCACTACATTTTTGTTTTCTTAATTCCTTTGGGTTCTCGAAAAGAAAACCTCTACTAGAACATCTTTGTTGCTCTCATACACTTCACGTTCTTGGCCTGGCTGAAACGTGGTCAGGTCCCATGCATTCTGTGAAGCTGCCTGGCTTCAGTGTTCTTCGCAAAGACCGCGAATATATTAGGGGTCGCCCAGCTCGGGGAGGTGTTGCGCTGTTTCTAAACAGTTCTCTTCCCTTCACGTCACTCCCTCTTCCGCCACTATTCTCTCACTTGGAAGCTGTCACTTGTCTCTTGCATGGTCCCGTTGGCCCCATTTGCCTATGTGTGTTATACACTCCTCCTGGTCATCCTCTTCCAACTGATTTCTTAAAATATATCTCTAATCTTTACCCTAGCATCGTCATGGGTGATTTCAATGCCCGCCACACATCTTTTTCAATAAAACTGGCTCAGATCTAGCTGACCTCCTTATTGAATTGCCCATCTTCCGACTTCACTGCAACAGCCCTACATTCATTGGATACCAAGGAGTATCTATTCCGGACCATGTAATTGTTAGCGAATCACTGTCACCAAGATGCAGCGATATAACGATTGGACAACCGACAGGGAGTGATCACCTTCCACTTCTATTTTCTGCAAACATAGTCCGTTCGACTCCTCAACAGTCACCAGCTGTTTCTGTGGTTCGCGATTTTCGCAAGGCTGATTGGTCACTCTATCGTCATCACCTAAGTCGCCTTCTCCCTCAACCAGTTATTGTTTCTTCAGTTGACACTTTACTTTCTACTGCCAATCAAATGACAGCTGTCATTAAGTTAGCAACTAATTTGTCTTGCCCGACGAAGACTAACATCAATAGACGTCCTCTTCCCCCCTATATTGTAAATTTAATTAAAATTAAGAGTAAGCTGTACCGTCGTATCAAGAAAAACTTCGATTCTGCTCTAAAAACGGAGTGGAATAGACTCAACGCGATTGTCCGTAAAAAGGTTCGTGAATTTCGAGAACACTCGTGGCTTTCGATTTGTGAGAGCTTCTCAACTACAGAGATGGCGGCAAGTTTTGGCGCAAATTTAAGATTTAAACTGGTCAAAAATCATCTAACCCTTCGCCACTAATAGTGGACGGCATCCCCTATGCAACTGCTCTTGAAAAAGCCAATATCTTCTCGACATGTCTCAACAAAATTCATTCATTTCCTTCTGACCCACGTTTTGATTCTGATTTTAAACTCAAAGTTACAATTTACAAATAAGCTTGCTCTCTATGAGCCTTCTCTCTCCAATCATACTCCCATACCTCAGATTCATCACGAATCCCATTCTCTAATTCAAGCAATCACTCCGCAAGAGGTAATTACCACCATACGTTCTGGGAAGAATTCGGCTCCTGGAGGGGATAAGATTACCCGTCTTCAATTACTCCAAGGTCCCGACAAGTTGTTTTCACTGCTTTCCACGATCTTCTCATCATGCTTAAACCTGGGATATATTCCGCCCAGTTGGAAATCATCTGAGGTAATTATGATCCCGAAACCCAACAAACCTCCGACGGACCCTTTATCATACAGACCAATTAGCCTTATCAATATTATAAGCAAAACTTTCGAGAAAATAATGGCGAATCGTCTCTCTATCTTTGCTGAGGAAAACGCCATCATTCCCCCGACTCAGGCGGGCTTTCGTCGTCGTCGCGGGGTCCCTGACGCTCTCCTCAAACTTATTACGGAAACTACTTGCTCGCTCAATAACGGCAAGTGTGTTCTGGCCATTTTCTTTGACATCGAACGGGCTTTTGATAAGCTATGGCATGACGGTCTTCTATACAAGTTACTTCGTTTAAACGTCCCACTAGTCTTCATTCGCTGCATCAAGGCTTTACTCTCTAATCGTTCCTCTAGGGTTCGCATTAATGGCGTTCTCTCCACCCCCTTCTCTCCACTCGCGGGAGTACCGCAAGGTTCTCCTCTTTCTCCGATCCTTTATATTCTCTTTTGTCACGATTTACCTTCTCCATCATCTTCTCGATTGTTCCTCTCACAGTTTGCGGATGACACTGCTTACTGGTGTGCTGGATTCTCAGCCTGGTCAGCTCAACTAGGTCTCCAACGTCAGACTTCAAAATTTGAGAATTGGATGTGTCTCTGGAGAGTTCGCCCAAATGCATCAAAAACTCAACTTATTCTCTTCGTTCACCGGAATAAAACTCGTAAAGTGAGTCAACAGTCAGGTACCATCACACTTCAATTTTGGGGTGAAAACGTTGTCCCACAAAATCAAGTTCGCTACCTGGCTGGGTCTTGAATTCAGTAACATCTTCAGCTGGTTGCCTCACTGTAAAAAGACAATTAATACGGTACGCTCCAGATTAAACCTGTTAATACTTATCAGGGGTCGATTACGTGGCTGCAATTATGAAACACTCCTCAGAACGTACTTGGCATTCATCCGTCCAGTTTTCGAATTTGCTTGCGGTGTTCTAGCCCCCCTTCTTGGCCCACTAGGCTACTGTCCCTCTACGCATCTCTAGAACGTCGAATTTTGCGAAGAATTGCAAGACTCCCTCCCTGGACCAAAAATGAAGACATCAACGAACTTTTAGACAACAACCATATTATCTCAAACCGGATTCATCACCTTCATCTGAAATATTTTGATAAAATTATTAACGACAACCACAAAGACATGCTAGACATAATAACTCGACCTATAACCTTATCCTTCAGACCGAAATTCAAATATCCATTACCGATCAATGTCATACTATAACTTCCTCTCCATCTATTTCACTCTGTAACTTTTAACTGTATATAATTGTATGTAATTTGTGTTATTGTATGTACCTGTAGGCTAAAGAGGGTATGGGCATGCCCATAACCCTACACTGGCCATCCTGTCCTTCCATGGGACAGGAAAACAACAATAAAATTAAAAAATTACATATGCAACGAGAGCCCTCTGTGGGGGACCCACCTCGACTGGTTAGTCGTTGTGGGAAAAATTGATTTATAATCTGGGAGAAGAAATGTGTGAGTTTCTTTAAAAAAATGTTATTATTTAAAATAAGTTTTATTTATCTATTTAATATAACGCCTACCATAATTTGTGTTATGTGTTCGTTCTTCATTTAATGAGTAATTGATGAAATATATAACACGTAACTGTTGTAAATCAAATGTTATACCTATAGGTAGACTGTAATTTGGGCTCGTATTGTGAAGAGGATTTTTATTGATATACAAAAATGATAATTTGTTTTCATTGGGCTGCTATACCAAAATTAGCTTCGATATGGTAAAATTTCCAGGAGGTAAGCCCCTAGACTTCCCTGTGATCGTTGTCCTTCAAAATTTCTACTCGATTACCTCCCTCCCCCCCTTACAAATTTCTTGTTACGCCACTGATTGATATGTGTCCTTGTAGAACATGCGATAACGACAATTTTGATCAAGTTTGTATATCAAAATAAGTTAAATAATAATTTAATAATGAATTCGCCGGCGGGGGAGGGGGGGTGATTGGAAGAAAGGAATAAGTACGGTATGTAACCGGGGGGGAAAAGGGAAAGGGGAGGACGTGGACTGCATTTCGTCTGGCTTCTCCACCTCGACCTGTTTGATCATACGCTTCCGCCGGAATAGCTCTCGGTATCACTAAAGCAAGCAAACCTGCCCACCACGAATCCACGATAAGGTGAGATTCATTGATAATTGGGTTTTCGTCCCATTTTTTAACACCTTAGCTAATCGAGAGAATGAGTGGATGAAATATGAAGAGGTTTGGAGGGAAGGGCGAAGGTGAGGAAAAGGGAATGGGGAGGAAATCGGGGGATGCGGATCACTGCATTTTGTCTGACTTCTCCCCATTGACTTATCGATAAGGTCAGGTAAAATAATATGTCAACAATCAATATCAATAATTTAGTAAACAATTTTCAAATTGCCGCCCCGATTTTGGTGAGAACGTCGTCGGTATGCCAAGCCGGAGAACGCTTGTTCGCTTCCCGGCTGGAGCAAACCGTTTCGACCGTTACTGTGTAATACTAGCACCACCTGTATCCCGCGTCAAGCGCCCATGGCCCACACAAATAATTCAAGCAGGTGGCCAAAGATGTACCACAAACGTAATTGAACAACACCTGCTACATAAGACACTGACAGATGTCAGTTGGCAGTTGTAAATTCCTTCCCACAAGACTGTAAAACCTGTAACCAACTATCTCGAATCGCATTGGTTGCGCCATCCCAACGAGTTGAACTGACACGATTTATTTACAATGTATTGTTGCTAATCGTAAAAAGAACGTTACAGCCACCACGAATAGAATGAAGTGGTATAAACAAATATGTTTCTCAAGCAACACAACAACAGGCCTTGTGTTTAGTTGGTTCTTGTATTGTACGGCATTGACTGTTGACTGGCGTGTTGTAAAACTTCTTTTGACGTGCAACAAGTTTTGGGTCAGACAGCTGGGTAGGAAAAAAAAGCTCCCCCCCGGCCTTCATACAAAGCCGAGGGTGCCGGTGTGCTTGCGTGCGTACGTGCGTCTTGCGAGGCCCCCCGACAACCCTACAATATCGAACAAACATGATTCATTGCAGTCAGTCAATGAACGTACCTACAAAATGTGTGTCACTACGTACACATCAAAAATACAATTAATATAATGTAGCAGCAATATTAATTATATATTTATTTATTTACTATACAAAGACAGTGTGGAGAATAGAGTAAGATCATGGAACGAAGTCGAAGCAGAAAGACTTTGAGAAAACCGTGAGAGATGGAGGGAACTACTAAACAACCCTCTGGTAACGGAATAAGTGATCGAGGAAGAGGTTGAGGAGGTGGTTGTGTCAGGCCTCGCTAGCCGGCAACGAAGACATTAGCCCAAAAAATGGAATACCTCGCTACTCCCCCTACCGAATACAATTAAAGATATATATACTATGCGTCCCTCCCTATTCATACATAATGTCTAAAGAGGTGGCAGAAAAGATTACAGCTTCAAACACAACTTACACAAGGCTCGTGCGTGATCGTACGATGGACATGGTTGCGAATGCGGCAGAGTGTCAAGATATGTTCCAAATCACCTCGCGACGCCCGCCCATTTGCAATGTCGACGAAATATCTGGAATTTCGACATAAATAAAATAAAGATATCCATGACAGCCCACTAATCCACCCCCCGCCCCCCTCTCTCTCAAACGGGAAGGAAATGAATTACCTAAGTCCCGTTTATATGGAGGAGGAGGATTTTAACTGGGATTATGTATTTTGTATTCAATCCCATTTCACTCCTCAGTCATCATACGAGTGTTTCCGGGAAGGAAAGGATTCGTTTAATTCTCTCCCCATTGTCTTGTAACATGTTTGTATGAACAATAAACAATAAAATGGGGCAGCTAACCGATTCATAGACCTTTTTCAGAATTGATCTAGGACCCTTATAGATTGAGCTAAGTTTTAGATAAAGCAGTCTCCATCTAGATCAAAGATATTATAATATTCCCTACGTGCTCTAGATATTCAATGACAACAATGCACACAGTGAAAAATGCTCTTTAACATAACTATCAAGGACTCTTAGATAGAGCAAATCACACCCCGCTAGATCAAATCTGAAAATCATCTATTACATCCAAAATCGAAAACAATCTCGTTGCGAATCGGGTATGCCATGACATGAGAGCCGAAGTGCATGCGACTGCAAGGTAAATGCGGGGACACTGTTTGACTATTATAATATCTATGATCTAATCATCTAATCTTCCAGCAGGAATAGTAAAAACAATAACCTAGCTACCCAGTTGAGACGGGATAGGCTTGTCCCACACGGCTTGGGTGTTAGTAAAAGGAAAAGCCATATGAGCACCAAGTCAAGGGAAACCACTCACAAGAGTATCAGTTTTCTAAATTATTTGACTTTTTAACGACGGTCTGGTGTGGGTCTTGGACATGGTACAATGATGTTTATGGGTCTTGGAGGGGAGGTCAGAGGTTGTTACCACGCCGAGGGTGGGAACACCCCCCTAGTTAGGGTATACCAAATTCAAAATCTTCCATGACGTAACTATATTTGAGTCTTCTGATTGGTCGCCCTAAGAACACAAGGGCAAGTTTGTAGCCGGAGTCCTGAGGGACGTGTAGGACTGTAGGCAGAACAAAGACGGCCGCGGGCCCAGGAGGAGTACAGAGACAATGGCCGGGTTCGCCGAGTGCGTGGTCGGGTCTTAGTGAAGTGTTGTTTTAAATATAAGTCATCATCATTCATCATCATAATAAGATTAAATAATAAGTAAACATAAATTAATAAGTAACAACGAACGAGACATAATGCAATAATAGAACAATAAGTAACAAGAGACCACCACAACTACAACCCCATTGACAATAAACCACCACTACCACACTACAATAAACCACGCTCTCCGGCTGCATCTTCCAAACTATCAACAACGTCAACATCGTCATCACCACCACCATCGTCATCCATCAATCAAGCCATCTCCAGCCAGCACTTCAACAGGTGTGTAACTTTTTGTGTCAATTAGGTAATTAAAGGCTGGTCCACACAGATTTTTTAAGCATAAGATTTAAGGTTTTAAGACGTTGTTTTAAAAACAACAATGAAAACAATGTCTTAAAACTAAAACTTTGTGTGAACGCCAGTACGTGTTTCCTATAGGCTGGTCCACACAGATTGCATAAGAGTTAAGGTTTAACGCGTAGTCGTAAAGTTGGATCATAGGAAACACGTACTGGCGTTCACACAAAGTTTTAGTTTTAAGACATTGTTTTCATTGTTGTTTTTAAAACAACGTCTTAAAACCTTTCTTATGCTTAAAAAATCTGTGCGGACCAGCCTTATGATCCAACTTTACGACTACGCGTTAAACCTTAAATATTATGCTTAAAAAATCTGTGTGGACCAGCCTTTTACATTAAGATTTATATTTTATACAATTATATTTTATTTGTTCCATATCCTACAACCACTAACTTATCTTTTTAATTGAGCAACAACTACATTTCAATGTTACCTACATAAATTTTTTGTGTGCTCTACCAACAACCCAAAGTTGAGCTAGCTGAGGGTTTGTTTTTGTATTTTTCATTTTAATTTATCCATACTGTCTCACAGTTTTGAGTAGGTACTGAGGCAAGGGTGGCCATTATCAATTTGTCTCTATGGGACCGATACATTGATTCCTCAACCGGCTGTTTTTGGTTTGTCACTCTTTCCTTTTTCGGTTTCATATTTTCTGTTTCATTTCTATATTCCAATCATGGTCTGTCTTCAATGTACAATTTAAAAAATCACTCTGTCCCCTAATATCTCCAAGAAAAACAACGTATCATTACCAAGGACTAAATTGTGATACTTATTTGACCACCGTGGTAATTAGTTTCCAGTTTTAGATGCGTTCAAGATCATATTGTTGTGTATTGTTGATGAACGTGATGAGAAACGAGAACAGAGCCCTTTTGAAAAATACGGGAAAAGACAGCCAATAGAATGTCTTGAGCATGCGCTTGCGCAGAACCTGCCGGACTGTGGCAGCCATGTTACGATTACGACAGACCAAAGAAGAGCTGCTTTTGTAATGCGGGCTAAAATGGCGTGCGTCGTGCTGTGGTGTGTGTTTGGTGTTAAGAAAATGGTTCTGTGACAAGGTTTGTGTGTGAACTGCTAAGTGAAGTGTTGTGATAAGTGTCGTGTGATTATTTATTATTGTGAATATGGCATCAGAATTAAAGTTACATAGCCCTGCAGGTGCAGAACCAGTGGTATACAAGTGGCCCTTGACTTCGGGATCGGGCTTGGTAAGTAATTGGTTGCCTCGGTAACAGCGATCCGACTCGTGTATGAGCTTGCCAGCGCTAGGCCTAGGTCTAGGCCTAGGCTTCGATTATACTATATAAAATCTAAAAATGACTTATTTTTTGTGGTAGTTACATTAGACCGTCTAACCTAGTCTCCTATTCCTACTTCTAATTGTGAGCGAAATCTATTTTTGTCAACGTTTGGCGAGTGTCATGAAGATATCACAGGCAACTAGGCCTACCTAGGCTCACTGCTCTAGAGACTAGGCTAGGCCTAGGCTAGGCCTAGCCCTAGCCTTAGCCATACCCTAGGGCTAAGATTAAAAACCCTAGGCCTAGCATTTGCAGTAATCTGCAAAAAAGGAATTCCAAATCGGCGTGTGGCTAGACCTAGGCCTAGACATAGGCCTACCTAGCCTATATGCCTAACTAAGATATGCTGTTATTCTTTGGCCGGAGTTTTGTAGGCGCCTAGGTTGGGCTCTAGGCCTATTCCCATCCATAATAGGGGTATTCACGGAGTGAATATCATAATAGGCTTAGGTTTAGGCCTACTTGTAAGTGGGCCTTGTTGACTCGTGCGTCTAAGATTAGGCCTAGGCCTACGCGAGGCCTTTTACAAAACAAGCCTACTAGTTCGAGGCCTAGGCTAGTTTAGACTTAAGATAGCCTAGTCTTGCTTGGCCTATCCAAGTACTGTAAGTAGGTCACGCACTGATAACGACGACCAAGTCGCTAAGCGTTCTTACTTGTTAGCAATACAACGGATTCAACAAGCGATGGGCTTAGACCAACCCTAGCCTACCTACTGTTCAGTTACAGAAAGTGTTGCCAGGTTAGGTTTATGTATCTGTGTTTAGCACACGTGTTTTTTGCCCACTGTTGGGGTTCAGGCCTTATTGTCAAAAAGTCTCCACCAGCTAATCAAATAACTTTTTCTCATTTTCAATGTAGGTTTTGGCTTAGTAGATCTCTTTGTATTTGTTTACAACATAATTATGTTGGGTGATCTATGCCTAGGCCTAAAGTCAACTCTGATTGAAAAATGTTGCTGCCTTTTGTAGGAATAGTAGTTATGATCTACATGTCACATTTAAGTTAAAAAGATCTTCTAAATCCCTATCAAAGATTTGCCTAGTAGGCCCAAGTTATGGGATTTGTTTATGGTTGCTATGGAGTTTGTTTTTCTTATGAAAAATAACTTTCCATAGCAACAAATATTATTCTTGATTTGACAGTTCACTGCATGTGGCCCAGCTGTCCTGTTCAGTAGTATTTCTTTATTTTTAACAGTGATATTTTCGCTATTTTGCATTGGGTAGAGACGTTAGCTATAACTTAATATTGCAGTTGAACACAACATTGAGCCCCTAAAAAAATTCGGTATGCCTATTAAGAAAACAAGCCCACTTGTATTGTGGGCCATTCATGACAATCATATTTAACGTAGAACATACCCTGAAATAAATAAATTAACGTAATGTAGCCTACGAGCTTGAACTGTCGGTCTGAGCACTGCTTTCTACAGATAGTAACATTAAATGATTAAATAAATAAATTCACATTTATTAGAGTCTACCCACTTAGTAACGAAACTGATTTTCAGTGAGGGACTTTAATTTAAAGTGACTAAACTAAACCAACCTTGTAGGATCCGAATACCATCGACGCATGAGCGATAACCAATCAAAGATCAATATTTCAAATACGAAACATATGAATCAGTGATTGGACAGTGGGAACACCTGCGGACAAATGCCAGAATCAACAAGGCCGATTCAGAACAACTTTGAATCTATTGAGTGCTTGCCTGGGCTTCGAGGTCTCTAGGCCTATTGACTTTTTACCAGGCGGATGTAAAGTGTAAACAATATAGATTTTAAGTTTTTTAAAATCTGAATTCTCGTCTTGTTCTGCGATGGCGTTACTTTTGCCCAGTGGTAGCCTAGACTTCCGAGTTCATCAATATCAAGATTTTCTAAGGGGGGCATTCCCTGACGATTGACGTTCGCAACTCGTCCCTAATCTTCTTGCTTTGAATACATGTAGAATGCAGGACTAAATTTACATGTCATTAAATCTCTCTCATCTTACCCGTCGGCTCTCTAGGCTCTCTAGTTACTCTTGAAACTAGACAGAAAAAATGTATGCCTACCTATTTGTAGACTTGTCGCGTTAGCTTGCAAGTTGGTGTCGTAAACGTGTGTTGTGGAGGTCAGGCGGGGTGAGGGAGCATTCCAATCACAGTCGGTGCAGTCCATCACACTGGACAATAACAATCGGGTATCGGAAAATTGCGCGGCAAATACCGTTAAAGAAGACCGCGTGCAGCGACCGTCTCTTCTGAGAAATTAAAACCTCTCCTCGCGTGTTATTGGTTCGCTATTTTCTTCCCCCCCATAATTATTGCATATATCGACAACGTTGACCTAATAATAACGGTACTGTTTATGAGAATGATACTTTCTTATACCTTATAGATAAAATTAACATTTTTCACTGAAAAGATAGAGATAGGCCTACTATCTCGGATACAGCAATAATCGTAGAACCCCAAACTTGAGCTACTGGGTTTGCCGGCCCATGCCACAGTTCGGTTGTATCTTTTATTCTTCCCGGTAGGCAAAATCTGTTCCTTGTTGCAAGTCTTATGAGCTATCTTTAGGGTGTAGGCCTACACACAGAGGGAGAGATAGCAACAGGTTTTTGTCTTGTGGTGATTTGAGCTCGCGTGTTGTGTGGAATCAATTTTAGCCTTATTATTTGCCTTCAATTATCATTTCTTATTAATTGTACTGTCGTGCTATTGACTATGTTTGGGGCTATTATAGAAATAAATTTAGAATTGAATTAAAAAACTGGCACGTATGTGTCTAAGGATATAAATTAGTAACATGGACATGGTTTTATGTTAAGAAATAAAGCATTCGTTTAATATTTTATTTATTCGTTTAGATTGTAAGTTGTAGCCCTTTGTTCTATTGTAATTGGCATATAGCGAAACAATAGATATACCTAGCAGCACAATGGTCGGCCTACTACATCGCCCGTGATTTACAAGCTCGTGTCGTGTTTGTTGTTTAAATACCGGTCGGGCCTCTGCTAGCACACTGAGCGTACGTCACGCCCACTTTTCATACCTCGCACTTCACCTACTGTTGTGGGCTACGCGCTAAATCAACCATTACTGGACAAGTTTTCGTCACAACTCTGGCTGGATATGTTTTTCCAATACCCTACCCTTGATAAAAATTGAAAACTATTGCCAAAAACTTGTTTCAACAAAACGTAATGTCAAAAGTCTACCAAGATCGTGCCTAAGAGTCTATGAAAATGTTAGAACAAGATCTTTCAGAGTACTTTTAACGTGCTCAATGAGATATGACAGTGTTATTATGTTGTGTAGGCATGCATTCGCTGATTGGCCCATCCAACTAGGCATGATACACGGGCTGTAGACCGCCTAGTTGTGGAAGTCGAACGGAACCACAGGTGGTGTTTCTTTTTGCCCCCTGGAATCCCCAATTTAAATGGTGCTAAAATTAAAGCAAACGTAGTTGTATGTGCAAACGACTGGTTGGTTTGGGGTTTGCAAACATTCTTGTTAGACCTAGGGGGTTGGGATTGCATATTTGGTTAAAAGGTTTCGAATATAATTTACATTTTAAGGTAGGCCTGTAGCTTAAAATGCGATCTTGCAAATGGCCATCAATACTTGACAGGAGGATAGTAGGCCTATGGTTCGTGGTGAATGTAGTTGTGTGCTGAATGTTTGCGGTATTTTCTAACACTTGTTTTTCCATTGTTTTACAGGATAGACACGATGGCGCACTCGAGATTGTGGAGACTATCAGGTAAGAAACCATAACATTTGAGATAATACTATCGTAGGTTCCAGTTCGGTATACTAAAGCCTGTCCGTTCATAGTAGAAACGAAACGTTTATAGCTAATGGGTCATGTTTACGTATTGAACCATTATAATCGGCTTGTAAACCAAGATTTACTAGAAAAACACGGTTGCCAATTTTATTATAACGGAAGTCGAAAGAATGTCACCCTTTGAAAGAAAAAGAATTGCAAGGAAATGACAACAGCGCGCTACCTGTTGGCCCTTTAAACCCTATTTCAAGGTCTATTCATTCGGTCATTAGCTCTAAACATTTCGTTTCTATTATGAGCGGGCAGGCTTTACCGCCCCAATTCTCCCGAGACAATGTGAGGAGAATGCACCTCGGTCACTCACCCCCGCCCCCAAGGAGCCATGTCGACACGACCCCGGGGGTTGAAACATCTTGACCGTCCCCAAAAAAGTAGCAGACCTACACGTTGTTTTGAGTAAATCAATGCAAAACACGCGTCTATCTATTCTATGTAATAATATCGTTAATTGGATTATTCAGTGACGTAATTGTGTAATCTAAAGAAAAATTTCCGTACTACTAGTTAGTTTTATTATACGCAGAGATATATTATGCTTAGCCTACATTGCTTACTTCACTTGTCATCGGCGGCATTCTATTAATATTAAGTTTGTATTGTTTATAGCTATTAGTTTGTTCGAAGATTTAAGATAAGATAATATTATAGTGCTACAGGCTGCCTAAAAGCTAGAAAGGGTAATCACTCGCAAGGAATATCTTAGGCCTACCGGTACACGTGATTCGATTTTAAATTTCCCCCATGAATTCGGCTAAATAATGTAAACAAAATAAACCGGAATGTCAGATTAAATATTTACCTATACACATTTAAAAGGACAAAGTGTAAGTTTACGACCTAAAGAAGAACACGATAGTCGAAGCTATGCTGTAGTTTTCAAACGTTTGTCTCAACCAACCCTGACGTGATCTCTGCTTGCCAGTAAGACAGCAAGCGATGAATGCCAAGTGCTCCAAGCCAAGCTAAGCTAGCCGAATAACGTTTGTTTGCGCCCAAGCCAGCAAGCGGTCTGTGGAATCCGCAACAAACGAACGGTGCGCGAATGAACCAAGTTTCGTGACCTTGGAGCGGCGCGGTGAATAACCAGCCATGACTCCCAGTCTGACGACGACTGACCTCCCGAACAAGTGCTGTGGTTCCCTCCCTCCCTCCCTCTCGGCCGACCCACCGGCCGGTCTGCCAGCCAGCCGGGGAAAAAATGAAAGTAGTTGCTGCATGCGTTCGATAAACAAACACAAACCGCGTGTGTGTGTAGGCTGTAGGATACCTTAATCTCGTTCTGCTGCGTCTGTGTGTTTGCCTATGACCAGTCCAGCCAGTGACAACTTCCGGTACAATACCGACCGATTGATACGCGGTTATGTAACTTGGATGTAGGTGCAAACTCAAGCCTATCAAATTGTGAAGCATTCATGATCCTGTCTGAATTTCAGTTAGTTAGCCACTTCCAATATAATGTTTTGTTTTTTTTAAATTTAAAATTAAATATATAGGTGCAATCTCAAGCCTATCAAATTGAGAGCATGCATGCATGATCTTGTCTGAATTTCAGTTAGTTAGCCACTTCCAATGTAATGTTTTTTTTTTTTTAAATTTAAAATTAAATTAAATTTATACTTTGAACATAAATAGAGCTAGGCCTATACCTTATATTTCAAATTAGTTACGTACTGTCATGCGTGTGGTGTGGCGTGGACATAGACCTGAACACTGACCACCAGTATGCCATGCTCGTAGCTTATATTGTGTTACTCGTATTTTGATCTAATATCTAAAACAGAAAATAGGTACACAATTTGAATGTTGAATCGTTAATAGTCTAATATTGTAGATGCCTAGCTCATATCTCTCGCTCTGGAGTCGAATCCATATCTTTGTATGCTAGCCCCCCCCCCCCCCCCCCGTACGCCCGTACAAGTCAATCGTATCTACATCTTTGTGTATATCCTATCGCTGATTGTCTTTGATGACTGGTTGGGTGAGACATTACGAGCGTTCGCCTGTGTTTGTATGTAGTAGGCCTTGGAATAAGTAGCCAGCCGTTACTGTAATTTCCAACTATCTCTTGAACACATTTTGAACGTCGTCGTCTCGTGCAAATATATTGTATTATAATAATTGCACCTTACCGAGCGAGGCACTTCCCGTTCGTAATTGCCGCACCCGCACGATTGTGACAAGGCAGGGTGGTTTAGTAAATCCAAAACGATGAAAGCTAGCCCACCCACCTCTACATATCGATCGTTATTCACTATGGTATTGCTTGATTTTAATTTTTAACGAAGCTGTAGGCCTACTTTAATCACCGGTTTCTGAGCAAACTTTTAATCACCAATGCAAGGTGATTCGAGTCACTACAAAGCTGAAAAGTCATACAGAGTCGAGGAAAATCAGAGAAATCGTCGAATCAATTCGCTTGTGTCGTATAGGCATATTGCCCTCGGGAAAAGTCGGGTAATCGCGACATTATCAAATTACTTCCAAAATAATGACATATTAGTGCACATTTAATAATTAATCTGCTAACATATTATGTCATATCATATTTGAATTTCTAAATAGTCGGTACAACAGTTGTACAACAAATTGTGTCTCGTCAGGGAAATTGAAGACATGCTAATGTGTCTGTGGGAACCATGTATAATGTATATTGTATTCATCCCACCTTGTTCAACAAATCCCCGTTGTGGTTTACTACACCACTTGTGTAATTATGTTCTGGAGCTATATAAGTGCGCAATGCGTGTGCGTTAGTGTAGAATGGGTCAATAGGACACCTTGTACGGTTGCACCTGCTGGTATGAGAAGTGTAATTCCTTAGGAGAGTATTACTAAACACAGGGCTTGCCTATATCGATCTTCTCCAAACTGAAAAGTGAATACTATTTAGAAAGTTAACAGAAGATTCTCGCTGTTTTTGCCACTGGCCATTATGATGGTACGAGTCATTATGTCAAATGTCTATATCGCCAACCAACCGTGTAGGCAACCACGTAATGTTGCAAATTATCTATGCATATTTTGATGGGAGTTTGTTTCTATAGAGCTAACACTAATAAAACGCAATGTAAAATACTTAGTTATAACACGAAATTATGGGATTTTGAATAAAACATTGTTTTATGAAGAGTAAATTCCCTCAACGCTATTTGACGTATATAACGCCTGTTTGAAAAGAAAGGGGAGGAAAAGAAAGATAAAGATGTCCAACTGTAAGGTGATGGCTGGAGGCGGGTCTCGAACCCGCATAGCGCAAGCGAGCCGAGCCCATGTGTGCACTGTGGGAACTGAGGTTCGTAGAGCATTATCCGTTGTCCGCCTGTAAGGTGATGGCTGGAGGCGGGTCTCGAACCCGCATAGCGCAAGCGAGCCGAGCCCATGTGTACACTGTGGGAACTGAGGTTCGTAGAGCATTATCCGTTGTCCGCCTGTAAGGTGATGGCTGGAGGCGGGTCTCGAACCCGCATAGCGCAAGCGAGCCGAGCCCATGTGTGCACTGTGGGAACTGAGGTTCGTAGGGCATTATCCGTTGTCCGCCTGTAAGGTGATGGCTGGAGGCGGGTATCGAACCCGCATAGCGCAAGCGAGCCGAGCCCATGTGTGCACTGTGGGAACTGAGATTCGTAGAGCATTATCCTGTCATGAAGCGGGTTTTATTAATAAAATATTAACTACAATCGCTTATATGGATGAACTATACATGAATAACTTGTGACTGGATAAACGATAGTTAAGATTTCTTCAAAATAGGATGTTATTGTCCTGTGGAATACTTTCACTAATGAGCCAATGTCAAAAACAAAGTAATATAGTACAGATCACGTACTAGATGCTCAGTAAACAGATTATCATTATCAGTATAGCCCAAAATAGGTCTTAAACTCGTGGATGTTACTATAGGTATTTGATATATAATCCCATGCAAAAGTCAGGGAATCGTCAGTCTTCGGCCAACGGTTTTCGGTGCAAAGTTCATAAGTGAACGAACATAGGAAACATTTTTGGCTTAAAAGAGGGTTTTGATTGAGCACCTTGAGCATCTGTGCAAAAGGAGTTTGACCAAAAATCGGGGCATATGTGTACCCATACTCTGAAATCGCCAAAAGTTTTTCAAGGTTATTCAGTTATTTAAGTAATTTTCTATTTTGTGTGTGTGTACGTGACCCAAGGGAAACTTTCATTGTTGGGTAAGTGATTTTCTTTATTATGTCTATAAAATAATAAATCTGATTATCATGGTTCAATCATTGTTGTTACTTTCCCGAACTACGATGTAGTTCAAGTTCCCTACGCCTCAAAATCTAATTTCCTTTAAAAACTCAAAATTCTGTCCTTACATAGGACAGTGGTGGCAGCCAAAACAAAACCGTTAAAACCACTAAGGTAATTTACCCGCCCCACGACACTGGTGACTTAGCGGTGGGATAAATTAATTAATTTGTTTTTTAAATTTTACATGTAAGTGAAGTTTTCCTGCAGTTTGGAGCATGACCAAATTTTTTTTCCTTAAATTAACAACATGATTGAACTATGATTAAACGTTTAAAAAACAATAGGATATATTTAAGAAATTGGTACCTTCTGAACTGATAACCAAACAAATAGGCTTGTTTCATTGTTATCTACATGTTCCTTTATTATTCGATCATATTTTTGTTTACAATAAATTTCAACAATGCCGGATAACACCGCCTCGTCCCAAATGGCCTCCCCCACTCCTAGTCCCCATCAGGACCACACAGAAGTGGCATCCATTAGTAACCTCCATCATCTTAACCTTGTTCCTGAGTTTTCCGGGAAACCCGAGGGAATCAAAATCCAACATTTTTTTAATCGCATAGACGAACTGGCTCTTATGGGTAATTGGACAGATGTGCAAAAAACAGTTATTACCAGATTTAAACTCACCGGTGATGCCCGGGAATTCTTACTTAACAACACAGAATTAATTGATGCTTCTTATGACGTCATTAAACGGTATTTGTTGGATTGGTTTACAGTTAACGAATCACATAATCAGTTAGTGCAAAAGTTCTTTCAGTGCGTACAACGCCCAGGAGAGTCAGTCCGTCAATTCGCCACTAGGTTGTTAATTGCAGGTAATAAGACCTTAATTACCGCTGGAAATGACGCCGAACAGCGTCTGCGCAAAAAACTCCTAGACGAAACAATGTTAACGCAATTTGTCAAAGGGATTTCGGCAAACATAAGGCGGGCGGTAATGAGTAGTAATCCACCCACGTACAATGACGCTCTTCGTATTGCTCTTCGCGAGGAAGTCATTGACGCGGCTATGACCAATAAACCCCCCTTAGTCCAAGCTGTTAGTTCTCAGCCTCTACCCTCTTCCCCTTTCCAGAATACGAATCCCAATCAAAAGAAAAATAAACAGGGAACACCAAATCCCAATTCACGGGACCACCCAGCACCTACTCCCGCACCTACCCCTATATCTGGCCCGGCACCTCTCTTAACACCTACCCGTACTCCTGCTCCACCTCATAAGGATCTCATATGCTTTCGCTGTGGGGGCAAGGGACATTTCGCGAATGTCTGCCCCACCCCCCGCGACTATAATCCTCACCCTTCAACGTATTCAAATAATACTATTCCCGCTCAACCGGTCCACACGTCCACGATTAGGCCTACCTGCTCTTACTGCCACCGATTGGGGCATCTCCAGCAATATTGTTGGATACGCGACCCCTCCTTGAGACAAGCACGCCATCCATCTCCCATGTCACCTCCTCAAGCCACCTACCCCATCACTCACGATCCACAGCCCACACAATCATATAATACCTCAGATACACGGCATAATTTAAACTAGCACAGCCACCCATTGCAGCCCCAAATGCCGTGGCTCACATCAAACATGTAACAATTAACTCACTACATAATGACATGGAAAAGACATTAATTCCCGTCAATATTTTCTCGACACAGCAATCAGACATTCCAGCATTGGTATTAATAGACACGGGCGCGGATGTATCGTTACTTAATGAGTCTCTTGTATCGCGATGTTCCATACCAGTACACAATAACACGCGGTTCATTTCTTCAGTAACTGGTCACCCCCTTCCCATCATAGGCGAAGCACAGGTTCAATTACGTATTGGTAATTGTAATTATAGTTACCCTAACTTTGCCATCTGTACCGATGATATGGGGCTCTCTTATGACGGTATATTGGGCAATGACTTTTTACGGTATTTTAAATTTGATTTACTGTATAGTAACAACCAATTAGTACAGGGTACAAATGTTATTACATTATTTGGTACTACGTCTAGCGGTCCACTTGATAATAGCGTCCACCTGGTTAATAATTCACGCGTCATCACACCCTCACAAGGCGTACGTGATAATAATAACCACAGCTCACTCAACAATCGCGACGTTTACCAACATTCAGGTCATCAGAAGATGCAAGATATGCAAGCATACATAGATATGTTGACTGCGCAATTAACGGACAATGATAAACTATTAGCTCATAAGGATAAACAATTAGTAGAAAAATCTAACCAATTGGCAGACCAAGACATTGAGAATAATGAACTGAAAAATGCTTATGAACAATCGAAGATGAATTATGTACAACTGACATGTGAAAATGCTAAATTGACTCATGACAAAACCAATTTATATTATAAATTGGAACATGCAAATATTGTAAATAATAAACTCCAGGAGGACCAATCTGTACTTTACACTGAACATAATAAAATATTACAGTATAGTGAACAATTGATAATTGATAATAATGTGTTGAATGAGAAGATTCGCACATTACAAGGCAATACTAATGAGCTAGAAAGAAAACTGGATAATATAAACGTAGACAATGTAAGGTTGCGGAAACATGTTGAAACTCTAGTGCATGACAATAGTGCATTGATAACAGGGGTTAATATGTTGCAAACGGATATTAAAATATTATATGAAGATAATAAGAAAATGCTTAGTGAAAATCAATCTGGGAAAAATGAAATTAATAAAATAAAACAGTGTACAAATAACTATGAACAGCAGCTAAGGAAAATGGATGAAACAATGAAGAATGAAGATATAAATCTCATGAAGAATGATGATCAAATTATAGTGAAGAATGAAAACCAGCGAGTTTCAGACTTCAACCAGTTCCATACCCAAGAGGGTAATAACAATCATGTAAATAATGTTTCTAGTGTCACCGTGGATCCAGGAATGCGGTCAGTACAAGACACTATTTATGATAGTGTAATAAATATGGTGTCGGTAAATGAGTTAATATATGCTGCTAATAATAAACGCAATAACAGCATTACAACGGGACACTTAGTAGATGCTAATGTTCCACACTCACCTGTAAATAGAAGTAATATAAGGAATAATAAACAAGAGAAACTTCCAAAGAAAGTAAATCAAATCATCAAGAACACGCGTCAGAATGATGTCATCAAAAAGCACTGTAACACTATGGATTCTTCCAACCTGGCTACCACGTCATCGGAGGGAATTACGTCACCACCACCTGCGAGTTGCGATACGGGACAACCACCCCCGGCAATTAGTGACATCTGTGACGTCACTCACCTACCACCGGATGTCCAGGAGAAGACCAAACAATTGCTCATGGAATTTTCAGATGTCTTTTTTAAGAAAGGCGATAAAATGGGCATTACAACAGGTGTTGAACATCGCATTTTTACAGGCAATGCACGACCTATTCGGCTTCGACCATACCGGACTCCACACGCCCTCCAGTCAGTGATGGATGATAAGATTCAAGAGTTGTTGGATAAGGGTATTATTGCTCCCTCTCAATCTCCATGGAGCGCACCCTGCATGCTGGTAAAAAAGAAGGATACGACAGGAGAACCAGAATATCGACTTGTAACAGATTTCAAAATGGTCAACAGTGTAACAAGACCTGACCCATATCCAATGCCATTGATTAATGAAACAATGGACAGATTAGCCGGGACAAAATATTTTTCTACCCTTGACATATGCGATGCATATTACCACATTCCTATTGCGCCACAGGATCAGGAGAAAACTGGCTTCTCCACTACAACCAATCATTATGAATATAAACGGCTCGCTATGGGATTGACCGGCGCCCCGGCAACATGGCAACGTCATCTGGATGCAGTTTTTAGCGATATGCGTTTTAAACAACTGCTTTTGTACCTGGATGATTTAGTATTGTACACAACAACAATAGAAGAACATCTACTCCGATTACGGCAAGTGTTACAACGTTTACGGGACGCTGGATTGAAATTGAAAGCCAGCAAATGCCATTTTTTGAAAACAGAAATTGATTATTTAGGCTATGTTGTTGACACAGAAGGTGTGAGACCTGCACCGATTAAAATACAGGCTATAAAAGAATGGCCCCAGCTAACTAATGCTAAAGCTGTGAAACAATTTTTAGGTTTTATGAACTTTTATCGACGTCACATACCAGACATGGCAGCTCTTAGTAAACCCCTTACGGATTTAACAAGAAAAAATGCAACATTTAATTGGACGGCTGAACATCAAACAGCATTTACAACATTAAAAGAAGCAATTTGCAGTGATTCCATTTTGACTTTCCCTGATTTCAATAATCAATTCATTCTCACCACTGATTGTTCCCAATATGCCGCTGGCGCTGTACTAGCGCAACGCGTGAATGGTGCAGAGAGGCCAATCGCGTTTGCCAGTAGGCAGCTTTCTCCAGCAGAAACCAGGTATAGCAGCTGGGAGCGGGAAGCAGCCAGTGTTATATGGGCAATCCAGTATTTCCGTCAATACCTCTTTGGCCGCCGCTTTATATTACGCTCCGATCATTTACCGCTTAAACAATTATTATCTATTTCCAAATTATCTTCAAGACATACACGCTGGTCCATCATCTTGGCTGAATACGATTTTGAATTTGAATACAAACCAGCCTTCCAAATTCAACACGCTGACGCACTATCGCGTTTACAAGTCAACACAACCAACAATGTCATTGCTACCGCTAATAATGACATCAACCCGTCTCCTGCTGAACACTACGAACCCATCTGGGATAGACAACGCATTATTACCGCTCAACAACAAGATGGAATGTTGCTACCTATTATTACCAAGTTAAAAGAAAATAATTATAATTCGGAACAATATGCATTGCAAAACGGACTTTTATATAAAATTAAATCAACAGACGAACCTAATCACAAACTAGTGATACCTGCCTCAATGCGTGGCACTATTTTGGAAGCTTATCATGCATCACCCTTCGCAGGGCATGCTGGCATCAAACGTACGACGTCATTGATTGCATCACTGTTTTATTGGAATGGATTACATAAGGACGTCAAGCGATACTGTAACGCGTGCCTGTCCTGTCAACAACGCAAGGGGAAGCCTCATCCAGAAAGGGCACCACTCCAGACATATCAGGAAGTTTCATCGGTTTTCGAGATATGTCACATAGATGTTATGGGCCCTTTTCCTCAAACGCTCCGTGGCAACAAATATGTATTAACATTTATTGACAGGTTAAGCCGGTTTCCGGTTTATTGTTGCATACCGGATCAACGGGCTACAACGATTGCTAGAGCATTTGTTGATAATATAATCACAGTGTTCGGTGGACCTCGTTACATCGTCTCGGATAACGGGACCCCCTTCCTCTCAAACATCTATCAAGAAACACTCAAAATTTTAAACATTAAACATCTTAAAATTACCCCATACCATTCAATGGGAAATGGGTTGGTGGAGCGGTCACACCTCACCTTCCACAATATCATGTCACATTATATTGATAAGGCACCGAATTCGTGGGATGATTTTGTACCCCTTGTTCTTTTAGCTATGAGAAGTAGCATATCAACAGCAACTGGATATAGCCCATTTTATTTACTATTCGGAAGGGATATTAATCTCCCCTATAGTGAGTTTGCGAAACCGTCCCGTGTTTTGTACAACACTGACTATCACTATTCCTCAGAACTAAAAAAACGATTGGAGGACGCTTACGCCGTAACAAAGGCAAACTTACGACTAAGTGAGCTAAAAAACGAGCGCTACTACAATAAAAAGGCAGTAGCACCTAGCTATCGTATAGGTGACTTAGTGTTCTTATATACTCCCGCAATTAAGCCAACTAACGTTAGAAAATGGGCAAAATTATGGGACGGGCCTTATCGTATTATCGACTTGAAACATGATGTTACGTGTTGCATTAAACACGTTTACAATAACAAGGAACAAACAGTTCACGTTAATCGCCTGAAGCATTTTTACGATATCAAAGACGCTAACATTGATTTCGACATCGACGACAAACCACAACCACTCCACGACAATAATAACGATATTGACGACGACACTACGCCAGCGGAACAATCCAAGGACAATGACAATACTACCGTTACACCACTTCATCATCACACCTATAGGGACTTTACTGAAAAAGAAATTCAAGAACAGATTAAGCAAGACGAACAGGCTACGGAGAATTCCTATGCCCTAATGCCAACAACATATGACGAGACTGACACTGACTACCATCAACAATGGGTTAGAAACCCCCCACAGTACACGAATGCAACACATCAGTTGAATTCACCTTCAGGCACCGAACCTGGCCCTTCCAAACCCACATTGCCAAAATCTAAAAATACTGTAAAAAAGGCATTAACACGACTTCTACCGACAAGAGTGAGCACACGATTACGACTACCCTCCTTAAAAGCTATGGAAAGTATCCAAGCAGCTAAGGGTGGTAAGCAATAATGTTTTCATCTCCTTTATGTCCAGTGTGCTCACAATGGCGACGTACGAGAATTTGGTGGCGCTCCCTAAGAACCAGCCCATCGAAGTCACCTTCATGCGCTCGGCGCGGGTGGGCGCCGAGCGGCGAATAATCATCACAATTAAGGGGAGTAGCTACCTTCTCCCACCTCAGTATAACACCCTTCCTGAGTACTCCCTGCACCACTCGAGCCAGCGAGGGTCGATGACCTTTATTGTCATTGATACACGGGGGGCAGTTCACCTTATTATGATGTCATAACCCATTCGCCATATACTACCTTTCACGCCTTATAGGACTAATTGATTGCATTACCGTCTCTACACCATTCACTCATTAGATAATCTACCAACACAAAACATACACAACAAAAAGAAACGCCTTCCGATACATCCTCTTTAGGCCGCAATTAGAAAACACAGCTTGTCCTTCCCTATATATTTTCTGGAGGTCAAGTTGTTATCAAGGTTTGATTTCAATGTTTGACGTACAGGCTAGGGTTCTTATTTACCATGTATGTTACATATTATGTACATGTAAGTTTATATATATATTATTTTATTTTCTTTTTTGTTGTTTGCAATATTTGCACCTCCACTTTCGGGTAATTTGAGACATGTTTCTCATTTACTCGCTTTGGGTATACATTCCAATTACGGATGTATCCCCATTTGAACAAAGCTTGTTGGATATACCGTACTACGTCAAACACCCACTTTTGGAGACGCACCCTGGTGGAAACGGAGGCTTGCGTCGGATTTCGGCCTACTTAATCCCGTCGAGCTTGGTCTCCACAAAACCAAAATTAAACGTCCGCATAACCACTAAATTTAGAATTGAAATCAAACCGCCGTAAAAGAAAATAACTTAGGTTAAGTTTTACCCGCACTGCTATGATGCAACATTGATGCATACATTAATATGTTCACAGTGCGGGGTTCACGCATCTCATTTGCACATCTCATTTTCATCCTCCCCCCTCGACACGCGACGCGTCGATCAGCTATTTGCCTCCTTTTAACAGGTAATTACAACATTGTCTACAATGACACTTCCGTTTATTTTTTTATTACTGACACTCCACTATGGTTCCACTATTGAACCCAATCAGGATACAGGCACCATGTTTATGAGACAGCCCGACTTATTACTCACAGGCCTCTACTGGACTATCACGGTTGATGTTAATATCACTGATTATGATCATATAATCGATGAATTCATTCACACGGTCTCTGAGATTGAGAATATAAGCGGGTTAAATCAAACTTCCGCCTTCTTTCACACTAGCCTTGATATTAATGCCTTGATCAATAAAGAAACCACTTTAATTGTTACGCAAGCCAACAACGTACGTGCAAAACTTATTAACCTCTATCACACGTTATTACCAGGTGTTCGTAGAAATAAACGTTCCCCCTTTGACTTTGTTGGTTCAGGATTAAAATTTCTTTTTGGGACACTTACGACACAGGATTTAGAAGGGGTAAATCAGCATATTGGCAAGTTACAAACACAAACAGATGGATTAGTCCATTTGATGCGAGAACAGATTACATATATAAAAGACAGTTACACCACAGGCCACCAAAACACGAGGGACATTAAGACCATTGCTAGGACAATGATTGAATTAAACCATAGAATAATTACAATGGAAGCTAGTTTCCAGGCAAGTACCCATGACGAGACTCTCCTAATTACAGAATTATACACTATACAAACCAATTTTCGCACCATAGAAAATACACTTATTAATATAAAGGAAGATATTGAACAATTAGAGACGGCCCTCTCGGTTACCGCCCTGGGGCGCCTCAGTGAGTATTTCTTAACACCGACAAATCTTTTACAGCTTTTAACAGCTATTGAACCACATTTACCACAGGGCTGCTCCTTCCTCTCTGGGGCCACCATTGACCAAATGTACCTGTACTATTCCTTATCCAAAGTCCATTTAGCCACAGAAGGTGGAGTCATTAGGCTATTTGCTCAAATTCCCCTTAAGGAATATAATAAATATTTTCACTTGTATAAAGCTCTCTCCCTCCCTTACCATTTACCTAACCATACAGCAGCCATTGTTATTTCCCCTAGTAATGATTTTTTAGCAATTACACCGGACGGTCAATACTATTTAGAAATGAGTCATAACGACCTGGCACATTGCTCCTCTGGCACCTTTACGATTTGTTCCCCGATGCGTCCTATTTTTAAGTCCCACAAACCATCTTGTTTGTATTCAATTTTTGCAGGCAATAAAATGGAAATTCATTCCTTATGTAGTAAAACTGTGATGTTACATTTTGAACCTACCTTCTATCGATCACCGGCAAGGAACACTTGGATTTACAGCGTAAACGAGGAGCAATTAACCATTCATTGCCCGGCAGAAGCCTATTCTTATAACAGTTCTATTACACAAACCCTTTTACGAGGTACTGGCACAGTGGCCATACCCCCTAATTGCCAGGCATTTGGCACCGACTTCATACTCGCTTCTCATACGTCCACTAGCACTCATGTCACGAAAAGCCCTTCATTTACCATTCCTCATTTAGCTACTATTATGTCTATTATTGCTAATAATTCTGCCAACAATATTTCTCAAATCATCGGTTCTCATGACCAAATTGATAGTATTCTCACACGTTTAGGACATTCTCATACTGAAAAATCAACAGTACCTTTTCACGTATGGCAAAAGGAATTGGATTTACTTAATACTTCACCTTGGTATGAACTTCAGACTACCCATCACTATGGTATAACAGCTTTTGGAATTATGCTTATTGTTATTACTTTGATAATCATTTGGAAACGGCGCTACATATGTTCAAAACTACCCTGTCCTGTTAGACAACCACCTGTCCACCGGCACCAGAATGTTATTTACGTGCCTACCACCACCCCCTCACAACAGAAATCTGGTACTGTCGAAATAAGAGCCTTGTCAGCCCCCACTCGCAGTGGCGGCTACTCATATGTAGAGGAACTACCCCATGACGAACAGGCCCCCGCACATCTATATCCCATGTTGACATAATTCAACTTAAACACTACCACATATGATAGGGCTAATATACATGTCTTTCCTTTCAGGGATCGCTCATTTCCGTTATGTTTCAGTACGACACTCACCCTCATGGAATCCAAGCGTCGCTGCCTTATATGTAGAGAAAAGGGCCATATCATGGAACAGTGCACGTCTACAAACGGCGTAACCTTCAATTTATCAAACCTGAGCCAGAGCCAATTACGAAGGCGCCTCCTGGACTGGCTGATTGTCATTAAACATTGGCACACGGAATCACGTCCAACTGGGGGCACTCAGGGACTCCAGGGGGCGGCGAAAGAGTTATATGCCCGATTTCGCACCCAAAGCCATGCCTACTATTTGAAGTATGGGCTTTCCATATATACACCCCCCACGGCACAGTATCCTGACCCAACCCTACCACCTTCCACTACCCTTGATAATACCCCCCCCCCCCCTAACTTGTGAATGTTAGGTTTTTTCAGAATTTTCAGACATTCTTCGCACGTTCCCTTGCCTGGGCTCCTTCAACCTTCACTCATAATGCGGGTTTTACGAGAAGTGGTATTCTCACTTACTACATTGTGTCTTAGTTTCATGTTCTTTTAAAATCCATATGTGTCAAGCCATCTTTATACTACAAATCAAGTTTCAGTTCAAGTTAATTCTTTCTTTTGCATGTTAAGATTATCATTGCAGTGAACACCCTTTTTATTATTCTTATTTGAATGTATCTATATTCGTCTTGTTGCATATAAATCATTACATTAACATTATGAGTATTCATAACATAACGATCCACCAAAACTTTTCATTGTTGAGTACAAATTCATAATCAAGAGGGATAAAAGGAATAAATAGCAAAAAAAAAAAAAAAAAAAAAAAAAAAAAAAAAAAAAAAATGTTTGCATAAATTGTTACTTATCTGTGTCATTTTTACAGCTGACCTGTAATCAGCCACATTCTAATTGGGCTTCCTCACACGACGGGCGCCATTACAGTCCGTCGCTTTGTCATGGCCGGCAATCACAAGTCGTGGGTTCTTCACCCGGGTCCAACGCACCAGTCAGAGCGGACACTACTGTCACACACCTCCATAAGGCACCAGTCGCGCCGCTGACATCGCACACCACTGGACACCACGACTTGCACCCCCCACCGGATTCACCCCAGAATCCACCTCACGACTTGCACCCCCCACCGGATTCACCACAGAATCCACCTCACGACTTGCACCCCCATCGGATTCACCCCAGAATCCACCTCACGACTTGCACCCCCCACCGGATTCACCCCAGAATCCACCTCACGACTTGCACCCCCCACCGGATTCACCCCAGAATCCACCTCACGACTTGCACCCCCCACCGGATTCACCCCAGAATCCACCTCACGACTTGCACCCCCATCGGATTCACCCCAGAATCCACCTCACGACTTGCACCCCCCACCGGATTCACCCCAGAATCCACCTCACGACTTGCACCCCCATCGGATTCACCCCAGAATCCACCTCACGACTTGCACCCCCCACCGGATTCACCCCAGAATCCACCTCACGACTTGCACCCCCCACCGGATTCACCCCAGAATCCACCTCACGACTTGCACCCCCCACCGGATTCACCCCAGAATCCACCTCACGACTTGCACCCCCATCGGATTCACCCCAGAATCCACCTCACGACTTGCACCCCCCACCGGATTCACCCCAGAATCCATCTCACGACTTGCACTCCCCACCGGATTCACCCCAGAATCCATCTCACGACTTGCACCCCCCACCGGATTCACCCCAGAATCCATCTCATGACTTGCACCCCCCACCGGATTCACCCCAGAATCCATCTCATGACTTGCACACCATCGGATTCATCCCAGAAACCTTCATGCCAGACCCGGACACACAATCTTCAACATCATCAAGGACAACATATCACGGTACCTACCGGTCGCAGTTTCACTTTATTCATATCGAAATTGGACTTGCACTTCAGTCGTGTGCTATGTATGGCATAGCAGGAGTTACTTTTGTGTATTTGCGCTATGGCCAATAAACTCTCATTCCTAGGCATAGTCCATACCATTTGCGTGTGTCCGATCATTTTTCATATCGCTGAATGAAAAGTTCTTAAGTCATTTGGTACACCTTTATTATATTTTAACATTTCTTCGTTTTTTTTAGCTCTGTAAGCTTTTTTTACCCATTTCTTACACCAATAAACATGTATCTATATACTGAAAATCATATTCGAAATGGGTAATAATTAGGGGCAAGAATTTATGGTAAATAAAATTCTCAAATTTCGTCATATAAAATTCATAATTTCGGGTTAAAAAACGGGGTAAAGTAGAGGATTTCGCTAAATAAAAAAAAACATTTCGGTAAATAAAATAAAATATTTATTGCAAATCTTATATAGGCCAACGATATAAACACTTCGTCGCGAGGTTAACAGCGAAATTCGATGATTTTTTTCTTAAAATTCACTAAATTACGTTTTCCGCGGAAATTTTCAAAAATTTCCGCCAAAAATTACCATTTCCGCTCAACACAGTTTCAACAACATTTCGTTCCACTTGGCGCGCTATGGGCGTGGTTTACGCGAGCATCTAGAAGGCAGTGAAATCGAGATATTTCCGATATTTCACTGCCTTTTAGATGCTCGTGTAAACCACGCCCATAGCGCGCCAAGTGAAACGAAATGTTGTTGAAACTGTGTTGGGCGGAAATGGTAATTTTTGGCGGCAATTTTTGAAAATTTCGGCGGAAAACGTTATTTAGTGAATTTTAAGAAATCAATCATTGCATTTCGCTTGAAATTCGCGATTCCAGAGAAAAGATGCCGATTTCGCAAGAACACGTTTTTTTCGCGTCATTTCGCGAATAAATTTCGGCGCAGGACATCATGTTGTGACCTAAAAGACTGACAAATGTATGAAATTTTCACTAAAAATCAATTTCGTGAATAAACACGTCGCGAAAAATCCTTGCCTCTAGTAATAATTAGCATAATAATACTGGTTTTGATATGTTTTACTAATATTCTACAACTTAACCATTATCGTTACCACAATTGGGTACGACTTATTTTTATTTTATGCATTTAACAGTTTTACGTTTTTTTTCATATCTTAAAGGTATAATTAATTACTTTACTTGATCAATTAATGAATTACAAACGTAATTTTATATTTCTATAATTTTTGGTTTGGTATCAAAGTTATTCTTTTCTCAGTATCCATTTATGAAAAGATATCTTTAAGGATGTTCACATTCAGTATCATCTACAAATAATGATATATATCTATGTTTAACTATTATCAATTTGTGTATATTTACTTAGGTATATAATATATTACTTATGTTGTTCTTTAACAGGTCGCATACACACACACGTACTGAGTTACCAATGTTCAGTTTTTTATCAGTAATTCATTTTCTTTAACACGATGTTTACTTTTGATATTTCGCCAATTTCATGTTCTCTTTCACACTTAATGAAATTTATGTACCTACTTACTTCAATAATCTGCAGTAACATCCATTTTAGTTTGGACCATTTTACGTTTCTAGTACGGCTTTTCTTCACTTTTTCTCTTTTCCAAATTTAGATATCATGATATCCACTACTGACACATTCTGATACCCAATTGGGTTCTCTTTTATTACTTCCACAAATTACTCAGGGCATACTTCATCCATTACTTTACATTTACTCCATATTGTCTTGTTTTGTTAACATATTCCAACTTTTGTTATACTCCATCATGACGCACACCACTCAGCGAAATCAAACTCCATCCTCCTTATTATACCTGTTATTCACATCACCCTAGCCATCCCCTTATTTTCCACAATGGCGGTCGACACTTGCTTCGGTATTGGATTACCCACTGGGTCCAACAGGCTTGTTTGGACTTTCAGTTGTACTTCGGTGGTTGTATTACGGTCCATAAATATGGGGACGACCTTCTCATATTTTAGTGGCTTTCGTACACACCATACATTCATGACTAATGTCTTCCTACTCGCAAGTGGTTCTTTGACTAGCCCATTACCTCTTTAGCCTTCCTTATGAGTTTACTCACTTTCATTTATGACTTCCTTTATCTTTTGCCACATCCTTTTGGGAAAGATGTGTCAAAAGGTTTGAGCGGGAGGAGTGTTGTCATGAAGCGGGTTTTATTAATAAAATATTAACTACAATCGCTTATATGGATGAACTATACATGAATAACTTGTGACTGGATAAACGATAGTTAAGATTTCTTCAAAATAGGATGTTATTGTCCTGTGGAATACTTTCACTAATGAGCCAATGTCAAAAACAAAGTAATATAGTACAGATCACGTACTAGATGCTCAGTAAACAGATTATCATTATCAGTATAGCCCAAAATAGGTCTTAAACTCGTGGATGTTACTATAGGTATTTGATATATAATCCCATGCAAAAGTCAGGGAATCGTCAGTCTTCGGCCAACGGTTTTCGGTGCAAAGTTCATAAGTGAACGAACATAGGAAACATTTTTGGCTTAAAAGAGGGTTTTGATTGAGCACCTTGAGCATCTGTGCAAAAGGAGTTTGACCAAAAATCGGGGCATATGTGTACCCATACTCTGAAATCGCCAAAAGTTTTTCAAGGTTATTCAGTTATTTAAGTAATTTTCTATTTTGTGTGTGTGTACGTGACCCAAGGGAAACTTTCATTGTTGGGTAAGTGATTTTCTTTATTATGTCTATAAAATAATAAATCTGATTATCATGGTTCAATCATTGTTGTTACTTTCCCGAACTACGATGTAGTTCAAGTTCCCTACGCCTCAAAATCTAATTTCCTTTAAAAACTCAAAATTCTGTCCTTACATAGGACAGTGGTGGCAGCCAAAACAAAACCGTTAAAACCACTAAGGTAATTTACCCGCCCCACGACAATCCGTTGTCCGACTGTACGGTGATTGCTGGAGGCGGGTCTCGAACCCGCATAGCGCAAGCGAGCCGAGCCCATGTGTGCACTGTGGGAACTGAGATTCGTAGAGCATTATCCGTTGTCCGACTGTACGGTGATTGCTGGAGGCGGGTCTCGAACCCGCATAGCGCAAGCGAGCCGAGCCCATGTGTGCACTGTGGGAACTGAGATTCTGCGACCGGCCGGTTTGTTACCCTGACCTAGTTCGAAAAACATTAGCCATTGCGTTACACTGCCTATGTGTGAGTGGGGTCAACGTTTTCGAGTCCGGTATATACTCGTGTGCTTGGTATGCAACTCGTGCCCGTTCCGTTATTATGGACGGTCTGACAATAGGATGTCTTGCTTGCATGGTGTGTTTTAGCGACTGCTACTGCTATAATACGTTACCACTTCTGTTTGCCAAGCCCAAGCAAGCTACATGGTTTGAGTGTGGTAACTCCCCATTTCGCGCTTAGCACAGTCATTTAGGATTTTTCCCGTGCATTTTTTTTTTGCCAAAGTCCGGGGGCTAAGACCGAGTTTAATTAAGTAAATGAATAGCATGGGTTGGCAGAGAATAATATGTTCCGTATAAAACTCAGGATAACACGTTATCGTTCCCTATTTATTGTCTGTAATTATAAACAAAATTTGACAGTAGGCTTATTTTGAATTGTGACAGATGGATGTTGCATAATTATGTCAAATCAAGATCGTATTGTGTCTTAGAACTAGCATAAGACAGACCTAGCTAGAGCATCGCTGAGGAGTAATTCTTTTGTTGTCAAAAAAAGCAAAACAATTGTAACATGAAGGTTCCTTACCTGCGAGTGCCTCATGCACTCACTAGGAACCAATAAACTATATATTTAATTTGTATTTGTATAACCTGTTTGACAACAATAAAACTTTCAACTTTCAACTTTCAAAGCTTCAAATATCCATAACTTTAACATGGGTATTCATTACCTTACCATGTATTGTAAAGCGTATCATTTATAGCAATCACAGTATTGACACCATTTGAAGATGTTATATTTTATTTTCCTTCAAACATTGCACCCACTTATTAGGTCTCAGAGACAAAGTCACAATGTATTGCAATATGGTGGGTTTACAGCTACGCGTTGCGAGCGAAGCGAAGGCGCGAGCTCCAATCAGTGGCCGAGTTTGCGTGAAACTATAAACTTCTTTGCATGAAACTCGGCCGCTGATTGCGGCCGAGTTTCATGCAAAGAAGCTACAAACTCGGCCGCTGATTGGAGCTCGCGCCCTCGCTTCGCTCGCAACGCGTAGCTGTAAACGTAGCATAAGTCACAAGGATTTGTTATAAGATCAGTCGTCAAAGAACCTATAAAGACGACATGCATTTGTAGCTATTGTTTAGTTGAGGGCTTTGCCTCTTTTCCCGTATGTCACATCACATCCCTGACTAGTGTAGTAGGCCTAGTTGTTTTGACTACGATGTCTTGACTTGCGTTGCTGTCATTGGCGTGTTATTTCAACACATGATTGGTCCGTCGTAATGTTTATAGGTGAGAAATATGACGCGAGTGTGTGAACCCTTGCACGTCATCGCTATAGCCCAACACGGTTTGTAATGTAACTATGATGGGCACCGGGCTTTAATTTACCAAGTCGATGTAAATAATAAATATCTCCCAACTCAACAGGTGGCAACTTCGACACCGCTAACACATTAAAATAGTATTGGAAAGTTTTGACTTTGGCGTTTAATAACTAAAATTCGTGCGTGCGTAATTTCTCACTACTCTAATAGTGTGTGCTAAAATACCATGTCGGAAACTACTATAGCAAGGTGTCCTCGGCTTTGATTCACAGCGCTAATGTTGGCAACAGCTGCAGGTGGCATTGAATGACGTCACAAGTGTATGTATACACGCTCGTGATGTTGGGGCTGGTTGGGTTGTATTGATTCACCCCCTGCCTGGGGGGAGGGGGGCGGCGCCATGGCATGCTTCCTGAACCACGTCCGATCAGCTTGCTACTGTAGCCTATGTGTTTGCGTTGGGGCATATTATATGATCGATGGGGGTTATTTTTTCAATGTGCTGTTTAGATTTTCCCGCTCATCTATGATGAATAATTTCATGAACATTGTCGTAGCATTCAAATACATGATAGGCTGATAGCATGCAAAAACATGACCGACCGCGTGTGATCTTGAGTCTTGACCTAGAGAGGAGCCCACGTTGTTATCGAGCTAAGAGCCTAGTGTATAGTATCAAACATTTGGTGGTAACTGGACTGACTGCGGTAGTGAGAGGTGAACAAATGAAGGTTCACCCATGTATAAATATATATTTTATTTTTACCTAATTTACCAATTTGTCAATCTTATTCTTCCTACTATAGGGTTCCAACGTCCTCCCCGGATAGACTAGTTTCAGGCCTAATAATACTTAGGGCTGGGAACGGGTATCCGGGTACCCGCCCGTTGATAAATACCTGGGTAATGAAATAAGCCATCGGGTACTCGTATGACTGTTACGTATTACTTATTATTTCCCTTGTCGGCAGTTGGCACGTAGCGGCTGCAGTGTGTAATAGTTCTCAATTAAAATACCTATTTTAGGAGTGAAACAAGGTTGCAAATATATATAAATATTACAACAATATCACACTTTTTAAACTAATATATTGTGAAATACACAAATACAAAATACAAAAAATACAAATACAAAAGTATCGGCAGTTCGACTTTGAAAGGTGGCCTTGTATTGAGTTCTTTGTATTGTTCTTTGTTTATTTTTTTTTTTTTTATCTTTTGATCGTTGTTTAGTTTTTAGCGTTTTATGTTTTGTAACATGATTTTAGGTTTTAGTCGTAGTTCGTTTCACTTTCACACGTTTTATAGTTCGTAATTCTTTATTCGTAAATTCTTCACTGATTTGTAAAGAAATAGCGCTCGAGTTCGTGTTGAGTTGAGTGTGGTGTCTGGTGACTGAAGCGACACCTGATCCACCCTGTTCGCTCAGCACTCTAGGGCCCTAGACAGTCGGACATTGTGCCTGCAACTGCCGACAGCGGGACAGCGCGTGGGCCGTGTCAGTCGCAGTTTTGTTTTAGTTTAGTCCGAGTTGACAAGACGTCCAATCAAATCAAATCAAAAATGAAAATTGCAAAAATTTATTTCATTTCGGGTACCCGCCCGTAAGATCGACGGGTACCCGGGGAGGCATTTTCACTGATTTGCACAGCCCTATTAATACTACAATCATCCCATGGTTTTCGAGATAAAAGTGCATCGTCTTCTCTTGAATCAACATACGAAAAGCTGTATAGGTTGCCCCGTTTCCCCTCGTGTCTCGACACCCTACGTCGTTCGGTACAACGATGGCTCGGAGATATGCATGTACACTACTCCAACTATATCCCGGACCTAAACCCTGCAGTAGCAGGTGTAGTTGTTGCAAGTTGCAACGGCAATAAAGCGTAGAGAAGTTTTAAATTGCGTATTATGAGATGAGGCTTCAAGAACAAAGGAAAACATTGGCGCATTTACATACTAGTACCTACTACCTACGTTACTGTACTTCGAATGTGTTGAAATGCACAACGGCAACTGACGATACTTGGCCGTACGTTGATTCGTTAATGCAAGTGTGGTAGCTAGCCTATACTTGGTACCGTTTCAGTAACATAGAAGTATGGGATGGCCCGGCCCACATTCTTGCCGTGCGTAGGTTATTTATTGTTGCTGGATAGCGAAATGGGATGTCCGTCTCGTGTGCTATTTTTGTGGTACCGTTTACAGGGACGCAAACAATCACACTCGGCGTAAACAAGTAAAATCTCGTTCATAGGACAACTTGGTTTCTACGGCAGATGTAAACAAACAATATTGACACCGCGGCAATGTAGTGGTTTTCCCAGTGTGGGATGTTGGTCACTCGGAGTGACGGTGCGGGTTTTTCTCGGCGCTTTTTTTTTAGTTAGTTTAGTTGCTGAGATTATCGGGATAATTTCTTGTTAATTTCTTGATAATTTTTAGTTTAGAAGAATTCCTCAACCGCAACGTTTAAACGTTTAACCCTGTAATTAAACTCGTCACCCCGCCCCCCTCCCCGCACACTGTAGATCCTTGCCTGCGAGTGCACTGTTGCACTAATTATATTGTAAACAATTGTAAACTATTCTATGTTTAAATAAAAAGAACTTCAACTTGAAAAGACTCATTAATTTAATTCCATATACGTGTAAAACTACTAAAGCTGCCTACTGGCACTGCCAATGCCAGTTTCATATGAATGTGACGGTAATTGAGAGATAAATGGAACTAATTAATTAATCTCTGAGATTAATTAAAATTATCGTAGTTGGTCCTGTGGTTTTATTTGGACTGCTTCCAATGCACAAGGTTCCGATATCTATTTCCGGTTCGGGCGCTGTTTTTTTTTTATGTAGTGGGATTTTGATATCCTGTTTGCGAATAAAAGGTCTGTTCGTTTGTCTTACTCCAGAGTAGAGTAGAGCAACTCCGATAACTTCAGAGTCAGAGTAAAAACGTCATCACCTGCTCTATGCTGCTTGGAGTACGTACTCCAGATCATGACAAAAGAAATATCAACGCATTGACATATTTTGTTGACATTGCTTCTTGCCGCTCATCCGACATTTGTATTTACTCTCCCTACTCTACTCTACTTACACCTCCTCCAGACCCAGAGTAGATATTCGAACTCTAGCTTACTTCGAGTAACTTACTTCGGACAAACGAACACACGCCTCATCTTAATCTGGAGTACCAATTTATCAAAAGAACGGCCATAAGTTGCTCTGACTGATCTAGATCAATCAGAGTACGACAAACGAACAGACCTAAAGGCATTATTATTTTCCGGAATGGAAACCTATTCATATATGTATAATGTTATATTATATAATATTATATATTATTAGTCTTATTACTTGGTATACTCATGTAAATAGTGACTTTGGAGCACTCGTAGCGACGAGGCACATAATAAATGACCTACTATTATGTGCCTCACTGAGAACCATAAGAACCGTGTTGTAACCGAGTCGGAGTGTATGTTGACAATGCACATTCATTTTATTCATTTAAAAAAGTAATAGTGCCGTTTTTCTTCATCGTCATAATATGTCACCTCACTCGTCAGACTTAGAATAACTCTACACGTGCATGACACCGCAATTAAATCGATTTTCATCATCGCCTTAAAGGAATAGTCAGATGAAGAACTAAAAAATCACCAATTAGTCATTAGTCCATGAAATTCAGTTATGTGTAAAATACAATTGATATAGGTTGCTTCAATGCAAGAAAAAAAATAGTGAACAATTAGCTATTCTACTAGATTCCCTTCGGCAGCTCTTGCTGCATTTTTCTTCTAAAGCGTAGTGTAACTGTATCGGTTCTGAGGTCGCTGGCGCCTTCCCGATAGACAGAGGACTCATTGTGTTATACGAGACCAGCCCGCGCTCCGCGAAACGCTCGGCGACTGCGGACAGTACCGCTCAAAACAGATTGCAACTTTTGCTACACATCATGTCACAAAAAAATTAATTGCAGGGTATTTTGTAGAAGTAAACGTTCGTACTAAGAAGCATGTTATCGGTAGAGAAACGATGCACATTAAACCTCCTGATCGATTTTTGATCAGTGCCCTATTTTAGCGGTGGCTTTACTTTCTCAAGGCAACATTTTTTTAATATGGGAATTACCATGAGAAAAGTTGCTCGGTGCTACTTGGTAGCACCAAACCAAATAATCGCGTTTTCTTTAATTTTTTAACCGCCTGCATTTAAAGTATGGTATCTTTTAGTCATGTTTTTTATATTTAAAGGTGGACATCTACAAATGGTAGTTCTTTAGTTTTTCACCCGACTATCCCTTTAAATTGCCTTTACAGGCACTGATGACCTCGATGCTTGGTGCATTCATAATTCAAACATTTGCTCATTCTTCGTTCATTCATAAACATTAGACAGTAATTGAAGTATTATAAATAACTTATTCGGTTAGTTAGTTACGTAGCGTCTTGTTTTAAGTTCAATAACCTTCATTGTTCTTCCCTTTAACAATTCGATTATGTCGGGATGCGAAACATTAAAAAGTGAATTTACCGTAATCAATACCTAATCATAATAATGAAAAATATTTAAATAATATTAATCAGTATTCTACATCCCACAAAGCTTGGTTTGTCTGTGGGTTATGCACAATAAAAAATGCTAACGGACTAATTACTAGTAGCAACATTCAAAGCCATGTTATATAAATAAATGATAATGATTTGCTTTTCGGAAACGTTATGACAACAAAGTACAGAAGCTGGTAAACGCTCGTTTTACTCAACCTTACTTGAGAATTTGTAACAATTTCTAGTGTTCATGTTTTGAACGTAAATACGTCATAAAATGAGGGGAACGGGGTAGAAAGTACCGAGGTACCAACCCACCTAGGGGATAAGAGTCAACATCCGGTGGAGTATTTGACAATGTGTTGTGTATTTATTTGCAGGTTCGTGTGCGATGACCTACCCGAACTGAAGCTCCCCATGCTGAACAACATCCTGTGCGACTACGATACTCGCAGCTACGACAGCATGAAGGCGCTCTGCGACAGATTCAACCGCGCCATCGACAGCATTGTGCAACTGGTAAGTCCACTTTCACTTCGCTCAAGGTAACAACGGCATTCTTGCTTGGGTTGGGATGGCTCGTCTTTACCTACAAACACTTCCGTTTACTTTAAACTCTATGGAAATTGATAACGGGGCTATCTACATACCCAAACTATTTTGCACACCCCTTTTATTTCGTGTACAATCATTAAGAAGGTAACCCCAACAAACAAAAAGCTAAAAAATGTTGTTGTTTGTGCAAACTTGAAGTAGTTTGTTTGTAATAATAATAATTATAATAATAGATGACCTTATCCCTTCCAGTCTTCAACCGTAAGTGACGTTTTGACACCTCTCGTGACAACTCAATGGCTTTGAGACCGCTGTTTACCGCTTAGCTTTCCAAGGTGGAAAATACTTTAGTCAACTTCGGTAATTTTACAATTGACGCAGTTAATCAAGATACAATCACTGTAATATTTTGTTCGTTTTTGCTCGTACACACAGAGATCGCTTATAAAGCTATAACCAATCATCTGCAAACATAAAATATATTATGCCTAGTCTGTTTGACATGAAATTCATCATCTTCATCCGTGTGACATAAGCGTTGATTTGTCCCGTGTCGTGCCAGTGCTGCCCATTGCAAGTTGTGTTTATTGGTTGTCAGTGCACTCGCGCATGTGATGTTTGTGAGTTGAATGAGTGACCATGCACCTTGCTTATAAGCGGCAGGCAGTGTTGCCGGATGCACGTCGGGCGTTACCCCGGTCCAGTATCGATCCCGGCCCCGTGACCTGGGAGTAAATATAGCGAGCGATGCGAGCGCGCGTCCCATGATAAAGTCAACGTCGCACTCGCACACACACAAGTGAACGGCGCCCCATCGACCTACAAACAATCTCTCTCAAAGGGTATTGCGCTCGGCGTGTACGCACACACGCGGCTATTTCAAACGTGGCCAGCGCATCCATAGCTATTTGTGGAATTAGTTGGCATATGATTTGCGCGGCTCGCACAGACATACTGACCGGCCACACGACGACCAAGCAGCGCGTAGACGTCCCTTGGCGAGGACATAGAGCAAGAGATGCAGGGTTACGAGGCCTGTGTACGATCTCTTGGCAGGCCCGTTGGAGGCATGAAGAATATCGTCAGACAATGCATGAGTTGGAGGCTTATTAGGCCCGAATGCATAGTTGACACTCTGGCGCGGACGTCCCTTGGCGAGTACATAGAGCAAGAGATGCAGGGTTACGAGGCCTGTGTACGATCTCTTGGCAGGCCCGTTGGAGGCATGAAGAATATCGTCAGACAATGCATGAGTTGGAGGCTTATTAGGCCCGAATGCATAGTTGACACTCTGGCGCGGACGTCCCTTGGCGAGTACATAGAGCAAGAGATGCAGGGTTACGAGGCCTGTGTACGATCTCTTGGCAGGCCCGTTGGAGGCATGAAGAATATCGTCAGACAATGCATGAGTTGGAGGCTTATTAGGCCCGAATGCATAGTTGACACTCTGGCGCGGACGTCCCTTGGCGAGTACATAGAGCAAGAGATGCAGGGTTACGAGGCCTGTGTACGATCTCTTGGCAGGCCCGTTGGAGGCATGAAGAATATCGTCAGACAATGCATGAGTTGGAGGCTTATTAGGCCCGAATGCATAGTTGACACTCTGGCGCGGACGTCCCTTGGCGAGTACATAGAGCAAGAGATGCAGGGTTACGACTCCTGTGTACGATCTCTTGGCAGGCCCGTTGGAGGCATGAAGAATATCGTCAGACAATGCATGAGTTGGAGGCTTATTAGGCCCGAATGCATAGTTGACACTCTGGCGCGGACGTCCCTTGGCGAGTACATAGAGCAAGAGATGCAGGGTTACGAGGCCTGTGTACGATCTCTTGGCAGGCCCGTTGGAGGCATGAAGAATATCGTCAGACAATGCATGAGTTGGAGGCTTATTAGGCCCGAATGCATAGTTGACACTCTGGCGCGGACGTCCCTTGGCGAGTACATAGAGCAAGAGATGCCGGGTTACTACGCCTGTGTACAATCTCTTGGCAGGCCCGTTGGAGGCATGAAGAATATCGTCAGACAATGCATGAGTTGGAGGCTTATTAGGCCCGAATGCATAGTTGACACTCTGGCGCGGACGTCCCTTGGCGAGTACATAGAGCAAGAGATGCAGGGTTACGAGGCCTGTGTACGATCTCTTGGCAGGCCCGTTGGAGGCATGAAGAAAATCGTCAGACAATGCATGAGTTGGAGGCTTATTAGGCCCGAATGCATAGTTGACACTCTGGCGCGGATGTCCCTTGGCGAGTACATAGAGCAAGAGATGCAGGGTTACGACGCCTGTGTACGATCTCTTGGCAGGCCCGTTGGAGGCATGAAGAATATCGTCAGACAATGCATGAGTTGGAGGCTTATTAGGCCCGAATGCATAGTTGACACTCTGGCGCGGACGTCCCTTGGCGAGTACATAGAGCAAGAGATGCAGGGTTACGAGGCCTGTGTACGATCTCTTGGCAGGCCCGTTGGAGGCATGAAGAATATCGTCAGACAATGCATGAGTTGGAGGCTTATTAGGCCCGAATGCATAGTTGACACTCTGGCGCGGACGTCCCTTGGCGAGTACATAGAGCAAGAGATGCAGGGTTACGACGCCTGTGTACGATCTCTTGGCAGGCCCGTTGGAGGCATGGAGAATATCGTCAGACCATGCATGAGTTGGAGGCTTATTAGGCCCGAATGCATAGTTCACACTCAGCTCTCCTCAGTCTCACCTACAGCCACCAATCACAGAGCCGTCCAGATGGCAATGCCGTTCCGTGATTGGTGGTCGAGAGAGGCTGAGATGAGGAAGGCTTGAGTCTGGACTATGCATGTATGGACCTTAGGTTAGTTCTCACCAATAGATCTGACAGTGCCATATAATAGTCAAATGTGAGCTAGCTAGCTCGCAAGCGTTGCTCGCCACCTGAGCAGAGCGACATGCTCAGATATTATGCAAACAGATTTGCAGATTAATCACGTGACAATTATTATTATAAATGGCGATTGTCATCCTTACAGGTACTGTCAGTGTACAGACAAAACATTAGTAAAAGTGAAATACCATTTCGTGCTCTCTCGTTTCTCGTGCACTATCAACTTGGTCATTGTGATACGGATGTATTCGTCTTCAAGAACATGAACCATGATGTTTGGTCCGCGCTGTCCCACCGCACGTGTACACACGCTGCCGGTGCCGGACATCGGATATGTTGTAAACAACACAGATTTGTCTTATCACAGCGTTATCTCCTCACCTTGCTCGTCTAGTCGTAACACGTGACTTTCAGACGTATTTGGATAACACTGCCCAACTTGTCTCGCGTGTAAATTGTGATACAGCCACCTAACGATAGAATGAGCTTGAGGTGTTCATTATTTATACATAGCAAATTGCACTTGATGTTGTTTGTTACACCTGTCATGCGATAACATATAGGCAATTCGTATAAGCAATTGCATTTGCCTAGATATCTCGGTATATTGGTATTGGTTAATTGGTATTGGACACCAAATTGTTGTCTCCGATCGACCGCTATCGCGAGACATAAAAACGAACCAACGTAATAATGAACTAAAATGGCATAATGGAAAGCTGGCGTAATAATATTATGTTGTGTCGACTTTGGAGTTACACCGGCCCGGAGCTTACCGCGCAGAAATGCCAGCCAGCATTGTTTGGATACATTGTGTTACCGGAGGCCGATGCTGCGAGCTTACCGCGCAGAAATGCCAGCCAGCATTGTTTGGATACATTGTGTTACCGGAGGCCGATGCTGCGAGCTTACCGCGCAGAAATGCCAGCATTGTTTGGATACATTGTGTTACCCGAGGCCGATGCTGCGAGCTTACCGCGCAGAAATGCCAGCCAGCATTGTTTGGATACATTGTGTTACCGGAGGCCGATGCTGCGAGTTTACCGCGCACAAATACCGGAGGCCGATGCTGTGAGCTTACCGCGCACAAATGCCAGCATTGTTTGGATACATTGTGTTACCGGAGGCCGATGCTGCGAGCTTACCGCGCACAAATGCCAGCATTGTTTGGATACATTGTGTTACCGGAGGCCCATGCTGCGAGCTTACCGCTCACAAATGCCAGCATTGTTTGGATACATTGTGTTACCGGAGGCCGATGCTGCGAGCTTACCGCGCACAAATGCCAGCCAGCATTGTTTGGATACATCTCCTTTAACTCGGGCCTGTGTATTGATCAGTCGGCTCCCCCTGGCGTTAGCAACACCCACCCACCCGGCCGAGTCATTGCTCCCACCGCTACCACGTGGTACGCCCCCCCCCCCCCTCCCCACCTTGCGACCTCGCGCGCTTGCATTCACCCGACCGTTTTTATCTTGGCCTTCAATTGTTTCAAGACGTTTCCTTAGATTCCGTGGCACACATCATTCTTTAGCTTGGGCGTTATTCACTCTATGAGTCGCGCGTTGTGTATGAAGGTTTCAAACAACCGAAAACTGATCAACATTGATATATATTTCCCAAACCAAAAACCTTGTTCGAAATTTCCCGAGCCGAAATTGAAACGATGACCGGTGATTTCCAATTTCCGTTTTGATTCAGTGCCGTCCAATATAGTGAGAACACATCTCCATACCAATTTTCGTCGTCCAAGTGCATTCACCCTTAATAATAATTGTCTACATTTTTATTTTCCATAATAATACATAGTTTTTTTTTTACGATTTTAACCAAATTGAAAACCAGGCTGGAACAGATTTAAAATAATTTCTGTTCGGTGTGTCCGAATGTGCGAGGTGAGACTGAGGTGTCGCAACCGCGCGTTGTTGTGAGTTGTGCCCGACCGACCGATATCTGAAGCAATTTGCGAACACTCGCACGCACTTCAAGTGTGTGTGTGTGTGTGTGGGGGGGGGGGGGGGGGGGGACATGCTATCATCCGTCATGGCATTGACATTTGAAACCTAGTTGTGTTGTGTGCGACTTCATATACTATGTATAGAATCTATATTTTTGAAATCGGGTACGCGACAAATGTTGCGTCTTAGTAGTTACGAATAGCTCAGGGTAAACATATCGTGACCTATAGTTGCAAAATGCGTGTTTACTTGTAATCATCAATATTCTAAAAGCCAAGAAAAACTGGTCTCTCTCACACTCGGTTTTCAGGTTATCTTGTTTCAAAGATCTCGAGTTTTCTTACCAGGTTCTCTTATCATCAGACCTAGCCAAGATAACTAACAGCGTAAGCCATAAATATTATAAATAGGCCTATTCATAGCAGAGTAAGAGCCAAGCCAGAGCATGTGCTGTTTTTATGATACTACTTAACACGACCTTGTTGAACCAAATTTGAATGTAGTGCCATTTCAATTTCTTAGTTGTATCAGTTTATGTATTCACCATATTAAACGTCTAATTTTATACCCCATAGTTTTTAAATTTGTCTTAGTTTACAAAAGAACAATTTGTTTCCTGAAAAATATATTTTAGTTTTGAACTATATGCCTAACCAAATTTCTCGAAAAGTGGCTGGAGGCTTTTTTGTCGATCTTCATTATGTTACGCATTTTGCTGCTTGGGATCCAACTTGGTTCTTGCAATTTCTGGCGGGTCAAGTCAAAATGCTTTTTGTTGCCGAGAACAATCCGTATGTCTGCCGCGTGGCCTTGTGCGGACGTGACACAAGTCAATAGATTGCCACCCTGTCAACCCTTCATCTATCATCACTTGGTCGTAATTGTCTTGTCATTAGACCCAATGAAAGTGGGTTACGGTTTGTTATGCCGACGACCCGCGCCGTGCCGCGCACAGCTCAAACCTGGTGACAATGTAGTAGGCCTACCTAAGTAATGCATTCGCTGGGATACGTCCGGGTTCTGGTTCTAGCTGACGGACGGATCGATGCGCCGTTGAGTGGGACGTCACGTGGTCAGCGCTGACGTCAGAGAGGCACGTGGCGCTCGGCGTGTGACGCATTTGCGACCGTTTTCTCGTGGCCAGAGCTTTCGCGCGTCTTTTTAGCGGGTGTGAAGGGGGCGCGTGATGTCAAGGCCCAGTGTTTGCCCGCGCACGTTATGAAACCAGTAGGCGGTGTTTGTGATCATGACCTTGACCTCGCCGCCCCGCACCTCTCCCTCACATCATGCGCGTATTGCTATAATGAAGGATGCTAATCTAGACGACTAGTGGTGGGTGGTCTGAAGATGAACAAATGCCACATATGTTCAAATCATCATTCGAAACGACCACGGCTAATACGCCGGCTCATCGCGGCCGAGAGAGCGGGGTGGGGGATCAGAAACTGAAAGAGTACTACCTGCGAGTAGGCTTGAAGAAGAAAGTAATTGGAGAGGAATGAGCAAGTCTGGGAACATTTGGGAAGAGATAATTAAAGATATGCGCAAGGGCCCTCTTTACAGGCACCGGTCACCACCCACTTAAACTGGTTTGGTAATCAAGCGGACAAATATTGAAATTGAAATTACATTTCTGTATATTTTGATTCTATACTAAAGATGACATCCGTTATTCGGGTACTCGATTCCTACCCGACTCCTTTTGAAGCCGACTCCATTTTCAAGGAGTTTATTTATTTATTTATTTATTTATTTATTTATTTATTTATTTATTTATTTATTTATTTATTAGGACACATAATATTTATACAATTACAATTAAATAAATACAATTTATTGATTCCTTCGAGTGTGGGTTGCTGTGCCAGATATAATGCCATTTCCCCGTGTGGGAAGAATGTAAACAAGCAGGTGGGCAAACAAATCGAGTGGACGAAACTACTTGAGGCTTTAGGCATATTTATGTTGCTTTTCAGTAATAAACCAAACCAAAGTTAGAAAACAGTTGAAATTCAACCGAACACCACCTGACTACCTACCATTCTCTTGCCATTTTGGCACACGGTATGGCCACCATGTGCATTATGTAAATATACCGTTACCGTGTTGTGTGTTTTGGTAATACTGTCTGAAGATACCTATGTCGATTGTGTGATGAATATGCAGATTGCAGATGCTTGTAATAACGTGCTATTGTTGTTGCCACAGGAAAAGGGGACTTCACTACCAGCGGCTCGCCTCAACAAGCCTCCAAACCGAGATCTGTTGCGACACATTCTGCAACAGGTTTACAACCAGGCGGTGTCGGACCCCGAGAAACTCAACCAGTATGAGCCTTTCTCGCCCAACGTCTATGGAGAGACTTCGTTCGAGCTCATTGCACAGGTAAACACTCGGCATACATATATCTAGCTTGTACCATCTCTAGCTTAGTTTAGTATAGTATGTAAATACAAAATATAGTAGTATAAGCAGAGCCCTGCTTGTATGGTGATTAAAAAAGCTCAATTTCGATTTAAATTCCCAAAAAGCGGTGAATAAACGGTGACTAACAAAATTACCTATTTTAGCGAGGAAATTGTCTATTTTTTGCAAAAGCGATGAAAAACGACGATTATATTAAAAATATAATCACAAATATATATATATATATATATATATATATAAATATATATTATATACACACACACACAACGGAGACTGCCCCCCCGATGACATATGTAACGGTCCGGTCTATGGGTGCGTCATTGAGGGTAACATTCCACTTGGCCTTCGAGGGGGTGGGCGCGCAAGTCAACAAGTCAACAACAGGGGTGGATAAATTACGCGCATTATTACGATTCAAGCATACCAAAAAGACACATCCGAAAATCAAAACAAGTATACAAATTTTAATTTATTTTTAATTTAAATAAAATTTAATTTTCGATGACAATTTTTTTTTTTCAATTTTACTTGCTGAATATTGCTAATAAATCGCGAGTATCGCCGAAATCGTTGAAAATCGCGAATATCTCGAAAAACCTCCGATTTTGCGAAAATTCGCGAAAATTCTGAGCATATGGCTGTCATCAGGATGAGCCGAAATGTGAACATCTGAACAAAAATATGACATTTTCAACAATTTGCGTTTATCGCGAAAACCATAAACGCAGGGCTCTGAGTATAAGTAAGGACGTAAGTTAAAGTTACCTTTTAGCCTCATAAATAATCGGAAGTATCGGCAATTAGTTTATAATAGGGATTACATTACTCAAAACCATTTTTGAAGAATTAGTTCCTATCCAAAACGGTGCATTAAATTCGAAAACATACAAGTTTAAAAATTTGGCATAGGGTTGGTAATGAATGATGAGTGATGTCAGTAGGCCTACAGCAATGACAAGTTGATGGGCGATTTTAATGGCGTCTTTGGGCGAAATAGTGTAATTTGCATGTGGTGTAAAAATTTCTTCTGTAAGAGGAGAAAGCATACATTAATGTAGAACTAAAATTAGCTATAACGTTGATAAAAATACATTTAGCCTTGGTAGACACTATATTTTCACTACACTAACTGCATTTTTGATTTTTTGCATAGGCTATGCCTACATTTGTTGAAAAACTGAACTGATTTTAATCAAGCAACTAATTGTAGGCCTAATTCACATCTAATGCCTTTTATTATGGTACTATATAATCCAGCAAACAATATCCCAGGAATGTTGCTTGTTTAAAATGAAAATGCTAACAGGGAAGGATACCTCTACGTCAAAAACTGCACCAAATTTGTATTTATTAATTAGACCTATATCACAAGAATGGGCTTCAAAATTGAAAATCTGAATCAACAGCGCACTGTGGTTTAGTAAGCTCTACATAGGCCTACTTATGAAGTTGTGTCTTACATTGTAATCAGTATATTTTTTACATATAATTAATTTTATTACTAATTATAGAATTTATAATCAAAATAATACCGCTAATGGTTGTTTCATTCAGTCGGTAGGGCTTAAATAAAATAAATAAAATAAATTCACATTTAGAGTTTACCCACTCAGTAACTAAACTGATTTGCAGTGGGGTACTTTAATTTAAAGTGACTAAACCAACCCTGTAGACTTCGAACACCATCAACGAGTGAGCGATAACCAATCAAAAATCGATATTACCAAAACACAGTGCGCTGTTGATTTAGATTTTCGATTTCTTGTTGCAATCTTGAGATATAATAAAATAATGAACATTTTCTGCGGTTTTTGACGTAGAGACTCTTCGCTCTTAATTACTTTGCGTGCGGCTCACGTCCCGTCTTACTTATGTTTCCAGATGATAGAGCAGATCGAGATCACGAAGGACGACGTGTTTGTCGACCTTGGCTCGGGGGTTGGTCAGGTGGTCCTTCAGATGGCGGCGGCCACATCGTGCAAGGTCTGCTACGGAGTGGAGCGAGCCGACGTGCCGTCCAAGTATGCCGAGGTGGGTTTGTTGTGCTGTGTGCTGATTAAAACTAGGACCCGCTCAGTCGTGTTCCACTGGCGGAAAGTTACGATTTACGTTAAAAACAGTTGATTAGTCGTCAAAAGGCTATCTTCATTAAACTGTTGACCATCGATGTGCCGGCCGATGCAATTCTCACCTGTATACATGTAGGCCTATTGATTGTTTTGTTATAGAAAAGTACATACGTAAAAAAAAAAATGTATAATGTTATAATGTTATATTGGAAGGTTTAATGTAAAATGGCCATATAGCTGTATTTAAATCCTGAATGAATAAATAAACTTAACATATCTGCGTTAATTTTGATAGCTCAGAAGTAACGTCAGTGGACACAAAGCCGTCTACACTAGGCTGCGAAAATCTAAAAGCATAAATTTATAAACCTGTTTCTGTGGGAGGAAAGTACAGAAGAATCTGCTTTTCTTAGAAAGTGGATAGGTCAGTGTTAAAAATATAAAGTTATACTATGTATGTCAGTGGAAAAGGAAGATAGGAAGTAGGAACCAACAGCTTACCTCAAAGGATTAGGTAGGTAGACCACATAGGTACTTGAATAGGTACATGAATTTAGGTATTCTACTCATTGCTAGTGAACAATGTCTTGTAAGACTGAAATGCCGTGGGAAAACTTATACGTCGTTTGTAGATGTTTCTATCTCTATTCCTTAATTCAATCATTAGTCTACACCTGATGTTATGGAAAACATTATTTATTTATTTATTTATTTATTTATTTATTTATTATTTTTATTTAACATGTTTATTATAATTAGGGTACGGCACGATACAGTAATAAATAATAATAGATATCTAAAGTTATAGTACTTAAATTGAGCTACTAGACTCTTGGGAACTTCTAAGGAATTTCTAATGCATACTGTGTGTGCATAGGCCTATGTGTTGTGTTGTTATGTGTTATTGTGTTGTAATGTGTTACAAATAAAATACTGTACTTTAACTGATGCATTTTCCTCCCTAATTTTAGAGTATGGACAATCACTTTCGCAAGTGGATGCGTTGGTACGGCAAGAAGTTTGGCGACTATCATTTAATCAAGGGCGACTTCCTTTCCGACGAGTACCGAGAGAAGATCATCGGAGCTACGATAGTGTTTGTGAACAACTTTGCATTCGGACCAAAAGTCGACCACGAGCTTAAAGAACGTTTTGCCGATCTCAAAGACGGTGCAAAGATTGTCTCGTCCAAATCCTTCTGCCCACTCAACTTCCGGATCACGGACAGAAACCTAAGTGGTAAGACATTTTGCCAGTAACATGCATGTACTGTAAAACATTTCCCACCATGTAGCACGCTATATGTATTAACTTAACACGACAGTGTTATTCATTGATGTGCCTTTCAGTATTGAATGCATTTGAGCAGTGTCCACTTTCAACTGAAATAAGATTAATTATTAAAACAGTTGGATAGGTAATGAAATTGTTTGAAAAAATTCGATAATCGGTTTACACAAACATCATTCGAGATTCCACTTTTGATCTATCGATTAGGCTACTTTATATGAGGGACCATAGTAAAATGTCAAATTCAAGCATGGGACTAAAATATGCTAATTTGCTTCAAAACCCCACAAAAATTTACTGTGCATTACGGTATTTGCGAATAACCTCGTAAGTTGGCACATGTTTTATAAAACTATATCACTATCAAATAGCGAATTTGGTGAATTATTTTGTCGATGTAAAACGCTCCCTCTAACCACAAAACGCATTTACCACAGAGGGAAAAACACTGTCGGCTACATTTCATTTCATGCAAAAACCGTTTGCAAAAATGCAGTGTTCATTTGTATAACGGGTTGTTCTATTGTACCTAGGGTAATTCTTTTGTAAACTTCACGAAACCGTTCAAATTCCCCACAAATAATGTTCTTTGAGTGGTAAAGTACTTCATACGACCAAGGGGAATCTCAATTACTCGAGGCTGTGATTCTCACTTTGATTTACGTAACTAGGATGGAAGGTAAGGCATGTCGTTGGTTGGTATGCGTGTGTCACCAGTTCTGCACACCACGGTCACATGTACCACTGCAAGAACTAATTGGTGCTGATCTTGTGTTTTATGGTAGCATATATTGTCTAGTGGGTGTGTAACCTTGGTTCAATTTTGTAATACAGTAATTTCCTCTTCACATGGATTGGGTGGATGTTTTAAAGCTCTTAAAAAGCATGCATAGCGTTCATTGGCTTTATAAATTTGAATGTATCGGCTACAGCTTTTTCTAGAAAAACGTCTTACCAATTTTTCCAGACAATGTTGTGACTAAAACCAGCCAGTTCAGCTACTGTATCAGAATATTCCAAATGGGTATTGGAAGAGTAAATTAAACTGTCCTTTGCGAGTGGGACTAGATAAATAAATATTCCGTGTATTTGTCAGCTTGGTAGTGAATGATACTTATTGTGGTTTGCCTGATGATCATAGTTGTGTGCTCTTTGTCAGATCATGAACGTGTTTTATTACTATAGACTGTATTAGTGATGACGTCAGATTAAATAGCGGACGAGCTCTCTGACTCCAAACAACTTTCCTGAAATGTAGTTATTATTTAAAGTGTAGTAATTGTATCATTACAATACTTGACTTATCAGTTTAATCAACTTCTTTTTCACTGTTTCGTGTTAAGGAAAACAAAATATCTGAACGGATAACCCTCGCTACAATGTTTGCAAAAACAAAACTATCTGTCAACTGTCAACTGTCATGATTGTTTGAAGTCACAAATACGGTTCGTCATTGGTTGACACGGGAATCGTGACGTCACACTAATATACTCTATTGAGTGATTTGTTTGTTCGAGTATCTAACATACTTGTAACATGTGTGATCCATTTTTTTGCAGGTCATGAGCCAGGTATGTTCCCTGGGACGTGGCATGGTAGCCTATAGTTTACTTTGCCTTGGAAGCGACTCAAGTTGCGACCGAAGGATGCACTGGCCTGTATATTTAGTTTTTCAAGCTCTTCCTGTTTAAATAACATGTGGGAATAGGTTGAAGACACAGACAGATTAGTTAAATATTAAATATGTATGTGACAAAGCATGTTCAAAATTAATGGATGGCACCCAAGTTTGGTTTCCTTTGCAACAATTGTGGTTAAAAACTCAGCAGAATGGCTGCCAGCCGAACATACCAAGAAGTCACAAAGTATGGTTTGGTTAGCGGCAGGCAGTAAATGTTACGGTTTTTCATTGAAGAACACAATTTTGAAACCCACCCTTGAGGTTTGCAAATGATTTCAAAATATATTTTGTGTGTCCTTAAATCTTCATTTCCGGTAGGGTTTCTCTTACGTATTCAGTTGCTGGTTTCAAAAATATATTAAAAAATGCTCAAATTATTTTAAATGATTATTTCAGTATGCATTATCAATTGTTGTGAAGATTGCATGCTGATGTCAATTCCAGTAATACCAAAAACCAGTAATAGTATAATATTATCAATACTGCATCCGATGTCCACGTTTTGGTTACAGTAAATTAGACTTTAGTCTTGGGTTCCTACTTCCTATTCATTGTCAACCCATTGGATCACATACCAGAACACATTGTTGGTACGGATTTTGTTTCCTTGATGTATGGACATTTTTTTAAATAACATGCATAAAACGATTTGTTAAAGAGCGTTCAGCAGCAAACTTTTTACAGATGTGTTGGCTTACTACTTCATCTAATACGTAGTAGAATTGTTACAAATATTTACATATGCTATTTGCACAGGAATGTCATACATTTGTGACCAACCTGTTCAAAAGTGTGTATATTATTTTTTAACAAGCATGTCACAAATGTAGGCTATTTACACCTGTACGTAGATATGACATTCCTATACAAGTACCGGTAGGTAAATATTTCTAATAATCTTACTATTAGTTTAAGGGTAATTTGTTGACTACAAACATCAAAACTAGTGCCGAACGCTGTTAACAAACTTGGATTTCCCATGCGCTGTGGGTCTACGGTACTATGAATATGAACCTTTGCTCACGAATTTCTTGAAGTTTTAAGTGAATGGTCGTTTCTGCTACAGCTAATTAGTTTGTCAGTATCAAATAATCGAAACTTATAAAAATGTGATGCAATATTCTGCTTTGTACCTTTTGAAAATCCAGTTACGTAACATACAAGCTGTTATAGTATTTGACGTTGTAGACCTTAAGGGAATAAGTTGGGCTTTTGTCAATAATTAACTAGACGTTATCATGCCAAAAGACCACCCAAACGCGTGTTTGATCTCGTGAGCTTGGTCTGGTTCTATTCACTACGATAACGGCGTGTTTCGTTTCCCCCAGATATCGGAACTATAATGCACGTGTCCGAGCTCTCGCCGCTTCAAGGTTCTGTGTCGTGGACTGGGAAGCCTGTTACCTATTATCTTCACATCATTGACCGTACTAAGGTAAGAGAAGTGTTATTCCACCGGATCATTGACTGCACACTACATAGTACATAGGCTACACCTGTGCCAGCAAGCTAAGTCACCACAAGCCATTTACACCACCTACTTTCTGCACTCTATTGAGTATTCACATCATGTCATTGTTAATGTTAACAAATCAGTTTTTTCTTCTTTCTTGTTTTTTCACTTTTATATATAATATATGTATATATATATATATTATATATTATTTTTTGTACTCGTTTTTTTGTTCTTCATGTTCTTTTTTATTTACATACTTTTATTTATTTTTATTATTTAATATGTTGAATTTCAACTTAATGGGGATCTTTTAAAGCTCAACCACCAGAGCGCAGCACCGAAAAATGCGGTCCACCTGTCAAAATGAAAATATGTACACTGATCGGCAAGGCGGTGTTAGAAAATACTGGCTTTGATAGGCTGTGACTTAGAAATACTAAAGCGGTGACTTCTGTCTGTTGCTAGGATACTTGACGTGTTTCTTCGTCAGTTGATGGTCAGTTGTCTTTATTGCCGTGATCGTGTTTGACAGAAGTTAATTTCACGTGGGGGAAACATGGCAGCTTTTTCTATAATATTTAAGACCCGTGTTCGGCTGATTTAGTTTGTAATATTACATATTTATGAAACTTTATTACCGATGTCAAGCAACATTGACACTGAAAACATTACAAAGACATCTTTCAGAGTAGTAATATGTGTTCTCTGTGCCTTTAGGATACGACAAGTGCAGAGAGACAAGGGTAGGTCGTCCATAGCTGTAAGTTACGGTTGTTAGCCTTTGTTTTTATTGATGAATTTGTCTTAAAATAATATTGTTGTATAAATATGACTGTATAAAATCGGAGCCTCAGCAAACAATGCATTTAAATTAAAGTTCAAATAAAATAACTAAATTAGGTGCTTCTTGCAACACACAGGCAATGTCATCTGTCAGCTAGATAGTGGTTGAAAAGTCGAGAGCTAAAGGCTGTGATTAACTTGAATAATGTAGCCCTATAATGATTAGGGCCAACACTAGGCGTTAAAACTTATTAATTACATATTACTGTTTATTATACTTTTAGGACATTATGCTCGTTACCAAATATATGTTGTAATTTGAAACTACCTGTCATCACGCTCGTTCCCGTTGCAATCCGCGTTTGTTTACTATTTTAAAACCGGGTTGTTCTATGCTGCACTCTGGTGAGAAATTTTGACTGAAAGACTCCCATTATTTTTTTTGTTCTTGATTTATATTTTATATACTACAGTAGTTTGTTTTGTTTTTGTTGTTATTGTTATTTATGGCTTCATTATTATTAATTGTTGGCATAGCCTAGTTTTTAAATAAATAAATAAACAAAACCCCATAGCATCAAATGAGGTTAGTGTGTTAATAAATGAAATAAATGTTAATAAATCTAGTGCCTTATGACTGCTGTAAGAAGTATATATGTGTACATACATGCATGTGGTGAGAAATGTGTGACGAACTAACGAGACGTACCTGTACGTTTGCACGACTATCTTGCACTATCTACACTTGGTGTACAACTGTCGATAGTGCTTTACTTATTTGTGAGCATTCGCATTCACATCCCAATATTTTCTATTGTTACTTTTTTTTTTGTCACCATCTCTTTGGTTATGTGGAACATAATGCATTTTCCTCAATATTGCTTAATAGTTCAACTTATTGTTTGTAACATTCACTTCTTTCTGTTTTCAGTTGGAGCGCTACTTCCAAAGAATGAAGAACCCCAGAGTAAGGGTGAGTTTTTCTTACATCCACGTTTGAGTATTTAACAAACCCAAAGAAATTTGATTGTTTAGTGCAAAATACCCTATATATAAAGTAGGGATGGGCAAACACGTTTAGTAACCTAAACGTTTAACCTTTTTTTTAAATTCACGTTTAAACCTTTGCAGCCCCCCCCCCCCCCCCCCCAAAGGAGGCGAGAAGAACGACCAATGCAGTAAATAGGCCTATCACCGAAATGTCCCGAAACTTAGGCTAGGGTAAAATTAATTCAATTAGATATGGCACAAGACTGCCACACGAAGGAAGTGACTTATCAACGGTGAGAACCCACCCCCCGCAACAAACATCGACGTGCTCAACTTCTTCTGGCCACTTAGTCGACGGCGGCCAAGCGCACACTGTATCAAGAACGTTTAACTGTGCATTAAAATTTATAATCGTTTAAACTCAATCCCACGTTTAACCAGTTCCGTGGTCATGACGAGATATTCCGTCACGCCGGTTAGCCTATATCCCAGTAGAGCCTTGGACATAATATCTCGTCATAAGTATTTTGAAATCGCTCTTACAGTGGCCGTGACGAGTCTCGCTTTAAAATTTTCCCGCACTCCGTAAAGAAGTAGGTTCAATCTTTTTCCGCTAGATAGAACTACATGTATTGAAATGCGGTCAGCAACACGTGTTTGTAGAGAAGGAGGTCTTACGACCGACCACGCACAAGTAGCGTGGGGAAATAAGTCGCCACTACGCGCACGGCAAGCGCGAGGGAAAGTCGCCACTGAACTGGTTCCATCCGTAATATAAAGTGAGAATGGTTATAACGAGGGCGTCTGTCTGCGCAGGGTAACAACGGCGTTCACGAGGACGAGAGCAACTCCGTTCCGAGCGGGCGGCCCCTGCGCGGAGACCGAGCACGTCGTGACCTGAGCCGCCAGCTGACCATCGACAGCAGCTCCAACAGCTCCGAGGACAGCGTGGACAGCGTGGGGGGCGTGGCACACAGCGAGGCAGTCACCGGTCCCACCACCAGGCGGGCGTGGAGCGACTGGTGCAGCAACAAGGGCAAGAGCAGCCAGAGCGAGGAGGAGGGAAACACAAACAGTGAGTCACATACGTCTCACTCGCTTTTCTCCCCCCCATTGTTTGCTGTATACCATGTCTACTTGTTGTCCCGGCATTTCCCCTCTCTTTTTTATATAATCACCTGTTTTTCCCCCATTGTTTGCTGTATCTCATCATCTCATGTCTACTTGTTTTACGTCTTACTTGTCCCTGGCATTTCCCCTCTCGCTTTCATATAATCACCTATTTGCCCCCCACTTGTTGTAACTCGTCCCTGGCATTTCCCCTCTCGCTTTCGTGTAATCACCTGTTTGCCTCCCATTAGGTGTATCTCATGTCTACTTGTACTTCGCGTAAAATGTACCAAAGAACTTTACGCAAAGAAGCAATATTTTTTAATTTTTCTCACTGTAGTTTTGTTTGTACGCTCTTTGGCATTTGGTAAGATAACGAATGTCCTGCAGACGGCAGTGGGTGAGGTTCACCGAAACTCCGCTAGTAGGATTAACAGGACTTTGTTTTCAATTTACTACGTACACAAGGTATCTCCGTTTTTCAAGTTGAATTTAGCCGCCCATTTCAACTCATCTCTCGTAATGAATGCTGCTGCTGAAGACAATGATTAGTGATTACCGTGTTGAGAATTCGGTCTTTACTCTTCAAGGCTTGGATGATCATGCTAGCTGGTAAGTGAAAAACTGATTTTATTTTATTGATTTGATACACATTCTTTTGGGCATACCTTTGTAAGGCATTGGATAGCCCATCATGGCGTTACTTTAAGTGTACAACACTGAAATCAAATGAATGCATTTATCTGAATGTGATGTAATTCAAACCTCCGCTCTCTATAGGCTACTTACTACAGTAGGCCTACTACGTGATAATATGTCACCACCTCATTAGGCCAAGATGTTTTTGGATGCGCCCAGTAATCACACACGCTATAAAAGAAGAAACGATCCAGAGTCAACTAGAATAACTCGAAGGCAGTATGATGCGTTACTGCGTAAAGTGATACCTTTGTTGAGGAAGCGGGTCCACAGAGCAGTCGATGGCGGCACTTAAGCGCTGACCTTTAAGTATGTACTGGCAAGTTAAAGCAATGTGGTGAATCATACACTGTGTAGGGTATTCAACTATCATATTCATATTATTACTTAATAATTTCCAGGTATCTTGCACCTCTATGCAGAATATCATGTGTGACTACTGTCCAGATAAAACCACAATCTCGACTATGATCCGAGAAACACGCAATGCGATCTGGACACTCGAGCTGCACTCTGGAGTACTTGCCTGCTCTCGATGAGGTGGAATTATATTGCCGCACACTATCGGGAGAATTGGATTATGCCCGACTGTTCGGGGGCAATCGATGGTAACATCCAATGCCCTCAACGAGGAGGAACTAGAAGATATACAGTGCCTATTGTCGTCTTACCGTAGTTGACATAGAAGGGTACGAATGGCAAGGTGATCTCGCGATAATCCGAGCATCGGAATTTGGACAAGCTATTCTCAACGAAGATCTTGGATGTGTCGGTAAACGCCGATCCTCCAAATACGAGCCTGGGAAACTCCGTACTACTTGGTTGTAATATTATGCGCTCTAATCTTGGTAAGCTTCTCAACGAATCAAAACGAGTACTTATTAGCCTTTCTTGTGATGGGAGGACCATAGAAAAAGAAAATGCGTTCGGGATTCTCAGTTCCCGCTGGCACATTTTTCTAAGGCCTAGAATAGCATCCGTTGCAGCAGTAGATTAAATTGTCAAGGCCTGGCAATTGGCCTGCACAATTCTTTGAAGCTGGAAGGACATACAGTACCAGTCCAACATCGCCAATATTGCCCAGAACACTTTATGGCACTACGAAGGTGTTCATGGGAATATAATTATTGCTGGTTGGAGGGCTGACATTTGTAAATGTTGGAGCTGTTCTGAATGTAGAGTGGTTAATGATTAGGTACCGGTAATGGAGGGTTTGAAGGCTGTAAACGTCCGTAGCATCCTAATAGAGTGCTTCTTCACATATGGTGAAGCACCGTTGCACTACGAACTCATTAACAGAGGATTAGCACTGAACATGTCCTACACATTTTTACAACAAAATGTTTTGTCATGAAATTTTGTGTTTGTTTTGTTGTGAAATATCAAGCAATAAATACAATTACGTACTATGTAATATTAATTGTCTTGCATGTTATTTAGGGGACAATGTAATGAGACTGTATAATGAATAAAATGTATTGGTTTGTCTTGAAGAGCCGTCCGCGGTGGCCCGTATGGTTGGGACGCAGGTCTTAAGCGTACAGGGCACCTAGGGACGTGGGTTCGAATCCCGCATAAGGCATGGGTTTTATGTAAGTGTTCTTCACTCCTTCATCAGCAATTATCACCAATCATTGTCTTGAGTAGCGTGACTGCAATAATAGAGATTAAGCAACTATGTAGAGGCGTAACAAGTGCACAGAGAGCGTTGCGAGCGATCCAGCCAACGGTCATTGAATATTGGATACACACAATTTTCAACAATAAGAATTCTTAAATCATTGCAAAACTATTTGACTTCTTTGGAATCTTTGGATAATTTTACAATAATAAGTAATGCACTGCCTCCTCGATGGGGTTTCGGTTAATTCTAGCAGGCGGAGATCAGTGGGCGGAACGCTCACAGCGCTGCAGTGTAGTCGTTTGTTGTATGCCTCCTCATAGAATCTCTGTATGAAGCCATTTATAATAATTATGAAACATTATTTCATTTCATGGATAATTACTATTCAATTTTAAATCTAACTATTGCACAAAATGATGAATGATGATGTATGTTCAGATGTTTAATGATAATATTTAATTTATTTGATTTTTTTTATTTTGATTTTTTTTTTTATTGATAATTTTTGTTTATTGATAATTTTTAATATTTAATTTGTATTGATATTTGATGATTTATTTTAATATTTTTTTGTGTAGTACATTAATACATATGGTGAGAGCCTAGTTATCTGCCTCCACCACAGCAGGAGCCGTTTCCTCGGGAAGGATAACGGCAAATGGTTTCACATCTCACGATTACGTGTAATGGGTCGGTGTGGTGAAGGCAGATATATGGTCGTGGACTACTGGCGATTCCACGTTCTCAGCCAGCACCATAAGGATTATTTGTTCAATCTAGTCTTGTATAAAGTGGCTTATTTTTTGGTCGGATTTTGATTTAATTTTATTAATGTTTTACTTAATGTTTTAAATATAATGTGACTTTTATGTGTACATTCACATTCACATTCAATACAATATATACATATATTGTATTGAATGTGAATGTAATAGGATAAAATCAGTTGTATGTACTATATTGAATGAATAATGAATTTTAATGATTAGTTTGTCGTAAGGGTTATGGTTTAGTCTCAAGAAAGTGGGACAATTTTCATCTTTCTTGTGATCCAACCACTATGACGAAACCTTATGATCATGTGTTAATGCTTCACAAGTTCCATAATTATGCCTTATCTGCTCTTTATGACTATGACTAAACCATTCAACTTTATGTGAACTAAACATTAACTAAAAACTATATTACATTGCTATCAACTATTTTAGTAGCAAACTAAGGAAGCCCAATGTCTAATTTCCATTGTTTACAGCTAATCAGTATACTACTAGTGCTAATCAGTGTAGTGCTAATGAGTCTACTTCGTCACAGGAGCCACAGAGGACTTATTACTTAGGACTTGCTATTGTTGTGTTTTCTCACTAATGAAGATTCAAGGACATGCTAAAGAAGTTGGCCTTACTTTTTTTAAATATACAAATTGCTTTATTACTTACTGTTGTTAATTGGCATTCACTTCCGTGTTCAAATGTTCTTAAACTGCAGACTTGATACGTGTCGCCTAATTAAATCGTATAAAAACGTTAACCTTGAGATTTCACCGTATTTCCAGGTCGGAGTCGAGCTCGTCAGTCTAAGAAGTTGCGTCGTAAGGTGAACCGAACGAGGAAGGTGGCCCAGCCGGCCGCGGCCAGAGCTCCGCCCAAACGGGCAGCGCGGGCTCGAGTCAAGAAGGCCACCAAGCCCAAGAAGGCGATCAAGATCAACGGACTGGACCTGCTTCACAGCCAGACGCTACTCAGCACGTCGCCGCAAGCCAGCGGCAAGAAGATGCCCCCGGCCCCCGGCTGCGTAGACCAGCAGCTTACCACGCTGTCGTTCAACAAGAAGAACGTCCACGCGGAGCTGGAGATACCCGTGAAGCCGTCGGAGACGCCGTACGCGCTCCAGATCATGTTCGACTCGATGCAGAGACAGTACATCCAGTGCATGGACATGATGAAGACGCCGGCGTATCGGGAGAGTGTCATCAAGGAGACGGCCACGGAGAGAGAGCGCAACTCCAAGCTGTGTAGCCGGGCCGCCCAGCTGGAGAAGCAGATCAAGGTGCTGATAGACGACAGCGTCGTGCTGCTCAAGGCCAGGATGAACGAGCTGGGCATCGAGGCTACGTCGCCCGGCGATCTGCTCGCCAAGGCCAAGGAGATCGTGCTCAGGCACAAGGACCTTCAGAACAAGGCCAGCCGACTTCAGAGCCAGGTACGGTAATCTCTTGGTTCGGGACTAGGACGTTTCGGTTCCAGTCTAGTAAAACAAAACTAGAGGTCTATAAAGTCATGTAGGCCTAATCGTTACTACAAAGTAACTCTATTATCAAACTCACGTTTTAATCCATCATAACGTGTCATAGTGATAATCCTATTTTTATTAGTGGCAACAAATAATGTAAAACTTACACACTGTGGCTTTTTCGACTTACTCAACTTGATAATCATAAAAAGCTCGCTCGCGGCATGTACAGATTATTCGACTCGACTTTTCAAGTACTCGCACATCTCTACCCTATCATTAACTGGGGGATGGATCATTCTCATTGTCCTGGAGAGTCTTATGTTATTGTGCCAATGGATGCCTTGTAGATGTTACCATTATTTGCAATGATATGTGTTTCAGGTGTCCATGATGGAGGAAGAGCAAGCAAAGTATATCTCTGTACACCAACAAGACTTGATGGAAATACAGATGGTTCACAACAAGAGCAGAATATTAAATGGTGGCACAACTATAGATGCAGCTTTGAGTGGTGATGACTTGCTGAAAGAAATATCTGCTACTTTGTCACACAAAAAGAAGTTGAGCAACAAAATATCGCGCCTGGAGACGGAACTTAACGGGCTCGAAAAGAATGCCGAAGACCGCACCGGTTCGTACAGTAGTAGTGTCTATAGAAATACCCCATCACCCATCGTTCCTGAAAAACTCCAACACGCCCACGCTCCCCTCCAACCTCCGCTAGCCAAACAAAGAAAGTCTCGTGAGAATCGCTCGCGTTCCCAGGACTGGCCGGACATTCCCGACATGGGAAAAATCGAAGAAAATAATCCCGAAATTCTGGCTCAAAAGATCCTAGAAACCGGCCGTCAAATCGAGGCTTGTAAAATTCGCGAAGCGCCCAAGTTTAACGGCTATCACGAACCTCCCAACGGGAAATATCGGAACAGTTATCCTTCGAAGCCGTCGCCCGAGCTGCAGAAAGTGCAGCGAATGGACAGGAAGTCCGAGGGAGGGAAGCCGAGCAGCAAGTTACATATTCCTCCGAAGCCGATCAGCTTCACAAGTAATCGTGCCCAGGAGCCGCCCCGAGTGGTGAACTTCGAGGACCGCCTCAAGAGTATCATCACCACGTGTCTGAACGAGGACCAACAGCTGAGGGAGAAGCAGCAGCAAGCCCAGTCACAGGTAATGAATTAATACATAAAATAAAATAAATAAATTCACATTTAGAGACTACCTACTCAGTAACTAAACTGATTTGCAGTGGGGGACTTTAATTTTAAAGCGACTAAACCAACCCTGAAGGCTCCGAACAACATCGACGAGTGAACGATAACCAATCAAAGATCGCTATTTCAATTGTTGTGCTTGCTCGTTAGTCTTGCGGGTTTATTCCTCCTTTAGTATCATAAGGTTCAGGGTTCGATTCCCGGTTCGTGTGCAGGTTTTTATCTTTCGAAATTGACTTACATGTACATCTACATGTAGATGTAAATAGTGACTTTGGGCCCATCATAGCAACAGTGCACATAATAAATGCTACAATGTCCCTCACTGAACCTGTTTTTGTAACCAAATTGGCTGACAATAATGAATAAATACAAATTTATTTATTATTATCTTACTTATACTTAAAAATAAAGAGTAGTGTGTGTACTTGACACTCTAGCTTTGAGTCGGTAATTTGGTCTCCGAAAATTGAATCAGGTGTGGTCTTTTTTCGCTCCTTAGGTTGGAATTCATAGTTGGCCCCTACACCTAGGGGCACCCATTGTTGCTATGGATTTGTTTTGTTTATGGGAAATAACATGGAAACAACTGTTACCTTGGTAACAATGGGCGGCCTATGAATTCCAACCTTAGATGCTGTGATTTCTTTTTACTTTCCAACAAATCCCTGTGCTCAAGTCCGTAATCTATTGGTGTCCAGGTGCAGAGCCAAGACCCCAACCAGTACCTGGCCGGCACCCCCCCGGGGTCTCAGTACAACTACTATGGCTCGTCGCTGGCGGGGGGCAGCAGCTCGCTACCGCAGGCCATGGACCTGGGCAGGACCAAGTCGGAGTCCGACAAGTACCGGCGAGAGAGTCTGGACGGCGACAAGTATCGCCGGGAGTCGATGGAGAAGGAGCGATACCGGCAGGCGACGGCAGACAGGCACGAGGGGGGTGACCGGCCCACCGCGCCTCCCAGACAGTTGGGCGCATTCCAACAGGTAAGACATTCGTCATCATTGGAGAAAAACGATGTGTGTGATGGAAAAATAATTCGGCCCAAATCACTTTTTCTCAAACTTTATGTTTTATGATGTTGAGATGATTAATGGGGCTTAACGTCTCATATTTTTGCAACAATGGCTAATCGAGACGATGAGCTGGTGATAATGAAGATGAGAAAGATGATGATGAAGAGTAAAGCCACATCCGAATCAGATCCATTATACGTCGCGTGGGTCGTCATACGGGAGTCCAGCAAGGGTGGGCAGGGCCAAGTGGGATGAGAAATATTCAGTGGGACAGGGTCTCTTTTTGTCGCCTCTTACAACTAGCAGAGTCACTCTGGGCCTATTCTACCCCGGGCCGAGACGGGTCTCCTTTCGTCGCCTCTTACGACTAGCAGAGTCACTCTGGGCCTATTCTTCCCCGGGCCCAGACGGGTATTTATGATGTTTGGTGGCGTTTAAAACCCGATTTATATTTGCAAATATTTGCAATGCTGGGCATTGAATGCGATGTCAGTCAATTCAATATCTGCAAAATACTAGCCATTTACTTGAAAACGCACTTTTTTTCCCCGTGTAAATCTGCGTATTTTTACCACTTCTACAAAGACAAAAGCTATTTCAGGTCATTTTAGGCTTATTTTCTTGGGACACACCTCTATTGAACATAGGTTTCTTCGCGTATGGCGTTAGTGGAGATTAAAAATATAGGCGGAAAGACACCTCGAAGTTGATAAAAGAAGTTCACTTACAGCCGATCGAGTAGTAGCTAAACAACTTTACCTTAAAAGACAATGCTGTTTAAAAAAGGAGTGACATTAAATCATTAAAATGTTATTTTTTCCACATCACACTTTGTATTGTACCATTAGCTTTAGCTGTCCGTGTAGGCCTAGTTCGTGCTCAGTCCTAAGTTTCATACCTAATCGACGTCGTTTGCAAACAGAGCTAGGAATAGACTAGGCGACTAGAGGGGAGTGCTTGAGTGGATTTTGTCTCACTCATATTTATTATTAGATTAAGTATTGAAATGGCAGATATGTCATTAATTAATTAATTAATTACCAAATAATTAGTATACAAAATGAACATGGCTGCGTACCAACTATGACTGGGAGTGACTGCAGTGACTGAGATCCGTACCAGCTTGACTCGCAGTCAAGCTGCAGTCACTGCTTTTTGCGTACCAGTTCACCTCGCAGTTACCCCTCCAGTCACTGCGATGACTGGGCCAAGAAGATCTAGCTATCGCAGTCAAGGGGGGCGTGGCTAATAATTTTACCGCGAATTATGAATTTATAGACAATATTATATTGTTTAAATAGTAAGTGACATCACAACACCATATAATCTCATCTTAGAAGTCCCATAAGCGTTAAATTATTAATGTAATGTTGTAAGGTTAATTAACAGATGGCTAATGTTGCTTTTATGAATGACAATTTCTGCTGTTGTCTGCTTTTGCTGTGACTGTGACTGCATCCCGTACCAGCTGCTGCGTTGACTGGGCTACCCCCACCACCAGTCACAGCCACAGTGAACGCAGTCAAAGTTGGTACGCAGCCCATAAGTAGGAGTGTTTACTCCAGACAGATCCCTCCCCCCCCCCCCCACTTATGTGACTATCAGATTGATTGGCGACCGTACAATCAACTTAAATTCTAAATACATTAGGCCAGTTCCTAATAGGTACATGAATACAAATTTTAATTTCTAAAGGACATTTAATTTTCAGTAAAGTTACTAAGTAGACAGACTTACCAAGTTCACAAGTTTTCTTTTCTTTTATTATGAAACAATATCAATATAATATATACAATGTCAACATATTGCCATACAAGTTTTTATGAATGAATGAATACATATATACAGTACTACAGTACAGTAGTTGGATAATGTGTTGTGTAGGCATATATATATCTTTTCACAAAATTAATTTTAACAATAGAAATTCCTTAATATTTTAAGTACCAAGTCGAATTATTGTTCGAAGTGAAAAACATAGTAGATAAAATAGGCACTGGATTTCAAATACAGAGCACTATGAGTGAGGTAATATAAACAAAAATATATTACTATTAGATTAATCTTTAGTTTATTCCTGATTTAGGCCCTTGTGATTGGTTATTTGTAATACACATGTAGCAGTTGATGGAATGCAATTAGGGATGACTTCGGATATCCGGAAACCGGTTGGGAACCGGTTCCCAATTGCAATCCGGTTCCATTTTTTGGAACCGGTTCTATTTTTTTCGAATGCTGTCGGTACGACACTGGTAAAAGCGCGCAGCGAGCCACCACAATCGTCGCCGCCGGTGTCGTCTGCTAATGTAGGCTGACCGGTCGACCCACCCCTACTGCACGCCAGTAGCTCTTTGTCTTTCGTGCCGCAAACAACGTGAGTGATTAGTTGACACTTGACAATGAGTGCTTCAAGTAGCTCGAAACGAGCGAATTCGTCATTTGTGTGAGGTTGTGTCACACACGTATTTTCAAGGACACGCTGCGCAGTTCAAAGTTCAAACGAAGGGAAATCCACTATGCTTAGTGTCACATAAATATTATGTGTTATAAACCAAATTAAAATGTTCAAGAACCGGTTCTGAACCGGATCCGGCGCGGGAGGATCCGGTTCCAAATTATTAGATCCGAAGTCATCCCTAAATGCAATACGTACTTCCCACCATAATTATTGTATGGGACATTTTTAAGTAATTTTAATAAATTGAAAAAAATTGTCAAAACAAAATCGTTAGGCCTACTCAGAAAGTGGTATCTAAGTTTGTAGAGTAAAAAAAATAAGAAATATTGACTAGTAGTTCATATTCCTACATACACTTCTCATTTTCTTGTTGTCATCTCATACAAATTGTATCTTCTGTGTGGGTATTCTATTCTTTGCAACTGAACATGATGCTCATTTGTCAGTTCGGCCATCACTCATGCTTCGTTCTTTGTTTACTGTATTACCTTACTGTATGTAGTTAACAACGTCGAACCTGCTCAATGTGGATGTGATAGAGGATTAACGGCAACGTCACTCATTGTGTTTGGGGAAAGGAGACCAACAGCTCACTTGAAACGGGGTAGGCGGTGGCGTGAGAAATAGAATACATCACATGAAATGTTACAAAGTCAAAAGCATTTTGGTCACGCGACCATTATTGTTGTTTCAGGTGAGATGTTTGTACCCTTCCTCCTTTTTCCCAAACACAACTAAGCAAAAGTACCATAGATACTGATAGTGATAATATGTAAGCAATTAATTGGTTTTTATGGAACGGAAATAAATTGAGAATTGAGACAGTTTTATTTGGCTTGGATGGCGAGACTAGTTCTTGTCTGGTGGGGGTGGAGGCGCGGGTCGAGCCTTGCGTGGTCGACCTGTGGTCTTGGGGGAGGCAACGGGGGTGTCGGAAAGTGTGGCACATGGAGGAGGAGTAGGGGTAGACTGGAGCGTGAGACTAGTTCTTGTCTGGTGGGGGTGGAGGCGCGGGTCGAGCCTTGCGTGGTCGACCTGTGGTCTTGGGGGAGGCAACGGGGGTGTTGGAAAGTGTGGCACATAGAGGAGGAGTAGGGGTAGACTGGAGGGTGAGACTAGTCCTTGTCGGGGTGTCTGACGGTGGAACGACACACGGAGGGGGAGGGGCCGGCTTCTTCTTGCGCCGGATGCTGTTGTACGGGGACGAGGTGGCGGGACTCGGCAGGCGGAAGCTGCGGTGGTGGTTGTGGTGCAGCAACAAGGGGCTCTGCTGTGGCGTGGTCGGCACGCTCTTAGACGCCGTTCTCGGTAGCGGAACGGGAAGTCTGTTGTGGCGCTGCTCTAGTCCCATCGAAGAGTGTGTGTGAGTACGGGGCCTAGGTCTCGGCGTGGGTGGCGTTTCCACGTTCTCTTCGTCGTCGCTGTCTCCGAACGGATTCGTACATTTTCCCCTTTCTGTTTCGTTGTCGTCAGCAAACGGGTTTAACTCGGGCGGATAGTCCTTTTGATTCCTCTCGTTACGAGATAATCCAGTGGTGTCCAACCGTTGAGTATCTCTGTGGTTGGGGGTTTGGGTAGGAGGTTTGTTCCGATTAGTTTTAATTACCGGCGTGTCGACACTAGTTGCAGTTGATACTCTAGGCTTGGTACGAGATGTTTCAAAGCAGAGTTTGCCTCGAGTCGACATGTGAACAGCTTTCTGTGAAGTTTGGTTTAATTTGCATGGAGCACAGTCAGCTTGAATGGAAGACTCGCTCTTACTGGTTTCAGCCGATACGCGACTCTTGTCGTGAGGTGTTTCGGGGCAGGTTTTGCCTTGAATCGATGTGTGAACAGCTTTCTGTGAAGTTTGGTTTAATTTGCATGGAGCACAGTCAACAGGAATAGAAGACTCGCTCTTACTGGTTTCAGCCGATACGCGACTCTTGTCGTGAGGTGTTTCGGGGCAGATTTTGCCTTGAATCGATGTGTGAACAGCTTTCTGTGAAGTTGAGGTTTGGTTTAATTTGCATGGAGCACAGTCAGCTTGAATAGAAGACTCACTCTTACTGGTGTCATCTGATACTGTACTCTTGTCACGAGGTGTTTCGAGGCAGGTTTTGCCTTGACTCGAAGAGTGAATGTTTTGTTGTGAAGCTCGGTTTAGTTTGTACGGAGCAGAGTCGAAGTGAATGAAAGGCTCTTCCCGGTCTTGCTCACTTGTTGCAGCTGACACTTGACTCTTGCCGTTATATGGTTCAAAGCCGTTCGTGTCTTGAATCGGACTTTGAATGTTTTTTTGTGAAGCTCGGTTCAATTTGCACGAAGCAGAATCATTATCAATGTGAGTGAAATACTCCTCACTTGTTGCAGCTGACACTTGACTCTTGCCGTTAGATGGTTCAAAGCCGTTCTTGTCTTGAGTGGGACTTTGAATGTTTTTTGGTGAAGCTCGGTTCAATTTGTACGAAGCAGAATCGTTACCATTGTGAGTGAAATGCTCCTCACTTGTTTCGGTTGACGCACTTAGGTTGTCACAATCCAGAGTCACCGTTTCTGCATACTTTTGACACATTTCTTGTTTTTCTTGTTCGTACATCACACGTTCAAACTCCAGTTCATATGCGTCAAGTGTTGAGTTACTTTCTGTTGAGTGTATCATCTTGTCGTGAACACTTGAATCCTCTTCAATGCTGCCGATGAATGTGGAGGACGGTGTTTCTGTAGCCGTGTCTGTCATACTGCTTGTCACACGAGCGCTCTTATCCACCTGCAAAAAATGGTGCAACATTTAAGTATCACCGTCCGCCGCCATTCCGTTTTTAATGATACATATTAGAATTCATTTGAAATGACATTCAATGATTATTGAAAGTAAATATGTAGCATACTTGTCCCGCAGCTACCTTACTGGTACGTTTGGTATGAACAAGTGACTCGTGACTAATCGACAATCGGTATTTGAATTAGGGCTCGCTGTTTTGCCACGAATCAATTGTCTATGACTTTATCTGTAAGGTTTTTCAGGACAAGTATTTGTACCCCTTAGTAAATTATTTTTTAAATTTGGATGTTTGTGTATTTACAAATGATTCTACGTTATTTATACTACACTTACTCTTTCCATTTTAGCTACCCCTTACTGTTTTATTATCATTTTAACTTTATTTTGATTTCTATATAAGTAAGTTAATAATAATTGTATTTTTTGATCCCAAGGTTATGAAACACATTAGATATACCATGTCACACCCATGCATAGCATACGATACACATTGAAACATAGAAATGCTTAAGAATTCAGTATCAAATAATATGGGCCTAATAATATTATTTTATTGTGGATGTAGACAATACAATTAGGAGATGTAGGCTACATATAACTCAAAGTTAGAAAAAGGCTATAAGAAAATTCAAAATGTAGGCTATTTTTACTTTTGTGATGATGATATTTTGGGTTTTTCATCCCATATTTTGCAACAAGGCTAATCGAGACGATTACTTTTGTGTGTCTTGCGGATGTGTAGAATTTGTTTGTCAGAATATTAAAGTGTGTTTGGCCACAAATGTTGTGTTGTGTGGTGGGATTACGATAAGATGTTTCTAAGAAGGTTATGTGTTAGTTGAGGTCAATGTTCTGCACTTCTACTTACCTACCTCCAGGTCGAGATATGTCCAGGGTGTGGCATGAGTGCTCTTCCCTCAGTATCATCACAAGGACCCTACCTATCTATCACAACTGTTGATGCACATAAATACACTGTGACTATTGACTCTTACTTAGTAACACAAACACTGCAGCGACCTAGATTACAGTAGGTAGAAAGCACACAAGATGTGTGACTCATACCCTGAGCCAGCCAGCTCAATGTTCAAGTGAGCAGTAGACTTGCTTGTCATTATCAGGCTTCCAATGACATCACTTCCTGCATCAAGGTGTTATCTCCACAGCCTACTGAATAATCTACCAGACTTAACCAAATGCACTCGAGAGCTTCTATAATATCTTTGCAACATGGCAGTACATTCATAGTATTTTGTTATGTTATTTGATTTTTTAAATAATATTTGAATATATAAATGTTTTATTTATTTAAATGGTAAAAGTAAGGAATCTTGCTGGACACCATTATTTCTTTCCATTAACATGATTTGTACAGTATTATTACTATCAATTAATAATAATAATTAAAATACAATAAAAATGTGTTGTAACCTACCGTAAGTAATTCCTTATCATTATCATTATTATTATTATTATTATTATTATTATTATTATTATTATTATTATTATTATTATTATTATTATTATTATTATTATTATTATTATTATTATTATTATTATTATTATTATTATTATTATTTGTAATATGTATAGGCTCTAAATACACACAACAATAACATACTTCTACACAATAAAGTATGGACTGTAATGTGTTATGTTTGTCTTGCAGCCGGACTACACGCAAGTGTCCCCAGCCAAGTTGGCACTCAGAAGACATCTGTCTCAGGAGAAGTTGGCTGCTGCGTCTGCTCAACAGGTTCAAGCTCTGGGCGGTACGGAGAAGGGCTTCGTTGCGACCAGATCCATCGGGGACTTGGTACGTTGGTCAAACGATGCGGCACTTGGGTTTATTTCTGCCTCCAGAAGGACTCTGGTTCGATTCATAGTTTAGTTTGGTTTGGTGTTTCCCAAAAATAAAAGTAGGCCTACTCTTTCGAGTGGTAATAAAAGCTGATATGAGAATATTGAACACTTTTTCATTTTTAATGGGGCAGATGGTAAATTATATCAAATAACAAATGTTTTTACTCAATCGTATGTATCTCCAGTAGAGGAATACTCGCTATTAAAAGCGCATAAAATAACCATTGCTTAATCATGCCTCAAGAATACTTATCTACCCCATAGTTACAAAAATAAGATCATGGCCTCATGCGGCTTTTTACTGAGAGGTAGAGGTTGAAGAATGCAAAATATTCCTGATATAATAATAAGTAGGATACTTAATTTTTTTATTAAATTAGATTCACAAGTATTATTGATTATTGTGTTCCTTTAAATTTTCTAACCACAGAATTGTTCGTTCCCCGATAATACACCATTAAAGTACATCGGTGTCCTTGTTTGCAGGTGAGTGGTGAAATAGAACGAACGCTGGAGATCTCGAACCAGAGCATCATCAACGCTGCCGTGGACATGAGTACGATGACTCCGGCCGCCGTCATCAACCAGAACCTGCCGCCCCGGCCCGAGAGGGTCAACGTCCGTCTGTCGAGGCCGGACGGGGAGGAGAGGGCGGCCTCACCCCAACACCCTGCGTACTCCCCCGTCGCGCGGACCAGGCCTGCCGACAAGTGAGCACCTATATTCCTTAATACGCCCCTTAACGCTACAAATGTGTTTTTTCCCTTAGTTTTTAGTTCTTACAAAACCCATTTTTACTCATTTAGCACTTTTTCAGTATTGTGTAGCGTTCTCAATAGTGATGACATGGGGTACCCGGGAACCGGTTCCGACTTTTCACACCGGTTCTGTGTAACTACATATCAGCACCTTCTTCTTTTTTCACTCACAGTCAGCTATACTTATACTAGGCCCATCCCATTAGCAGATCGCACAATAGGCAACGCGTGTTCAAGGACGCGCGCATTGTTCCAGCTTTGAAGAATTATAATAAAGGGCACTTTTGACCTGCTGATTGTAACTTGTAACTTAAAAAAAAAAAAAATGGAAAAATTAAGATAACTGGGACCAACTTTTTCCCGCTCCGGAACCGGTTCCGGAGTGGAGGAACCAGTACGAAATTTTTGGACTCGATGTCATCACTAGTTCTCAAGATAGATCTATTAGTAAAACAGCTATTTTGTTTGGTTTTTATAGAGACTACCCGTTGCCGTTCAACAAGTTTAAATTAACGACTGACTACTGTAGCCTATGAACTATTGTCGATTTAGTTTCGATTTACCGGTGCTCGATATCGATGGAGGAAGTCATTGGGTGAATCCTGAAATGGTCATGAAGTTAAAAAAAATAAAAAAATCATGGTGTAGGTACTCTAGGACCTATACAATGTGTGAAGTATGAACGACGAAGTAAAGTTATTGTTTTGTTTTGTGCGCTCAGATGCGATGACCGAGGCCCGTCTCCACTGCACCCCGTCTACTCTCCGATATCGAGGCCGAGCAGTGCAGAAGGGGGGCTGGCACCCCCTCTACACAACATAACCAGTCCAACATTAGAAGGATTGGCATACACACAGCACAGACCCAAAACACCGCCACACCACCAAAACATAATGGGGTAAGTTTTTCACAGCATTCCCGATTTACTACGATTGTTCGTCAGATGTCAAATTTGTTTCATAGCTTGGGTAGCAAACTTCTTGTACATGAATCACTGCCATAAAACAGATCAGCTGTCATTTGGGTCTATTGCAAAAATAAAGCTTAATCATTTGACAGTCGCTCCTGAGATATTATGTGTGGCGCTATTGTACGTGATACGTCTGCCATGTCAAACTTAATAGAATGTTTTTTTAAGTTACACCTACAAAATTGGACTTTGACATCTCATCAGATGCTCTCTGTTCTGTTCCTCCCTTCCACATAGACGGCAGTATGTGCAGTCTATGTGGAAGGGAGGAACAGAACAGAGAGCATCTGATGAGATGTCCGAGTCTTAAAGACGAAGTAGATGCCCTTCCACCTGGCATGAGCTATGAGGAAAAGGAAGCCTGTCTACTGGAAAACCAGAAAATGCATGATTGCCCAGTAAGCCAAAAATGCGGGCATAGGAAAAGAAGACAACATTCCTGTTTTTTCTTTTTTTTTTTATACGGATATTCCCGGATATTTCACTTCTTTCTCCCATGCTGGTTTGAAGTAGCAACTTGTTACAGATCAACTGTAAAGTGAAATATCTTTGAGTGATTGATCTCTGCATTGGTGCCCAGATCTCATGGCTTATATGTTGCGTTGGTTGAAACGTTACAGGTACAACGCATCTGCGTACTCGTCCCAGCCCGGCAACCCAGCAGCGTCGCGCACAACGGTGCTCTACCCCACGTACCCATCACGCTCATCACACCACGTCTCGTCCACTTCCTCGTGCCGGTATACGCCGGTCCAGCTGCCGAGAGCCGACATGAAGCCCTACCACGAGTCCTACTTCGCTGACACTAAGCCTCCCATAGTCGTCACCGCTCCACAGGCACGTTGCATTCATTACGCACACTTCTATTTAGGCTATTTATTTATTTATTTATTTATTTATTTATTTATTTATTTATTTATTTATTTATTTATTTATTTATTTATTTATTTATTTATTTATTTATTTATTTATTTATTTATTTATTTATTTATTTATTTATTTAATTATTTATTTATTTATTTATTTATTTATTTATTTATTTTACATGGCAATGGTGTAGGGCCTACTCCTCAAGAAAGAGAAAGAGAGATAGAATAGACTTTACATAGGTACTCGTTTCTATTTTCTAACGAGTTCTACAGCTTACTGACATTAGCATTAGTTACCGGTAATAACAAAACACGTCTTGTAGTTTAAAAACTTAAAGAAAGAAAGAAATAAATAAATAAAGGGGTCGCCTCAATGTGCTTGCTTGTCTGTAGCAGAGTGTCGTAATGTTGGTGAGCTCTTTCGATGCCCCCACTAATGGTTTACACTGCCATACTGTAAGCTTGAAGATAACAGCATCACCAGGAAACAATTTTGCTTATAATCAGAATGAACCATTTTAATAATAATACAGTCGACTCCCGTTTATACAACTCCCGTTTATACGACTATCCCGCTTATACGCCCTTTTTGTATGGTATTTTTCTGTCCTCCATAAGAAGCAATGCTAAAATAATTCACTTATACAACTCTCAGATATACGACTTTCTCGTTTATACGCCCTGTAAATCAAGCCTAAATAAATATGCCCACCCATTTATACGCCTTTTGTGATATACCAGCCGCGCAGTTTGAGCTTTTAAACCATAAATAAACCCATACAATACCCCTGCCTCCCTCCCCCCTACTCCGGAAGCTACCAGACACAACAGAGATGGGTAAGATGACCTTCACCAGACCCCCCCCCCCTCCCAGGGTAGGCCTAATGGCCCCATCTAGTGAAACTTGAAGCGCTAATTGGATGTCCATGTTTCTCTGCGGGGGGGCGCCCACTTGCTAACCGCCCGGCCTTTATACCCTTTGCACAGCACATGTGTTTCCCAAATGTTGCATTGACACAATGGACGTGCGCGCGCCTTCGTATTTATGTGCAGTCGTGCTTGCACTTGCAGTGAGTCAGTCAGTCAGACAGTCAGGGAAAAGTTCTTTTCCCAGCGGGGCTATGCCGGTGTTGATAGCAGCTGTGTTTTGTTCTCTCGTAAATATCTCTCTCAGTGCCGGCTTCCCCTCTCTCTCTCTCCCCTCTCCCCGCTTCCATACCCTTTATAAACCTGACACCAAGCCACATTCCAGCTGGCTATTACCAACACGCGGTAATGTACTAACCAGCACAAAAACATTTCACAAACTTCATCGCTCGTATTTATCATATTTAACATAAGGACAACAATTATATAGCTACAATTAAGTACTAATTGTACATCTTGCTGCTACAAAAAAGACTGTAACCTAAAAAAAAAAAAAAAAAAAAAAAAAAACTCTGAAAATGAAAACCTGATAAAATAGAGCCATTTTAATTTTGTTTTCACTTATACGCCTCTCTCAGTTATACGCCTTTTTACACCGAACTTTTGGAGGGCGTATAAACGGGAGTCGACTGTAGTTACTATCAATAATACCAAACATTACGATGTGACACGTTTGAACTAATTGTATGTTCTGCTTTAACAGGATCGGAAACCTCCCGAAACGTTACCTAAGAAGTCCAGCCCATCGTTTGGCCCGGTGGAAGGGCTGGCCGCAACCCTCCATGCACGCATCCTGGGGGGGCCCCCTGTGGTCAAGGAGGAAGTGGACGACCGGCCGTCTGACTGCCTCATGTCCCCGACCGAGCAGCGAGCGGACCAAAGATACGCGGATAGCAAGACCACGGCCGCGACAAACGCCGTCAAGACGGAGTCTGGCGAGGGGGGTGCCAAGGCTCAGGAAGACGGAGCTTTTGTCGGTTACAGCGGGAGTAAACGAGAGTCCCCGGTGATACACGGCCCGGTACGACCGCCCAAGAAGCAACACTTGAGTGGGGACCCGACTCAAGGCCCCGACGAGGCCCCCGGACAAACCACGGCGGACCTCGAAGAAGGTGTGTACTAATCACGTTAATAATGCATGCGTTGAGTTGAACACACTACTAGCTAGCCTAGCACTCTTTACTCTTCACTTGTCAATCTGTAGTCTATTTGTTTTTATTAGTTCTATATTTTTATTTTATACTTTAAATCCTGAATTGAAATCACAACACGATTGTAGATAGTAGGCCTACATTTATTAAATGGCATTGTAAGAAAAAGCTTCCCTTTAAAGAAAGTGGTTACCTAGATAGATTACAACCCTTGGGTAAGCTTTGTATCTTAGTGTTAAAATCAAAACATTTAGGGAATTGCTCACAAAGACAAATGTTATTGACAATATCTAAAGACCAGAAACTTTATTCTAGTTACAGAAATGCTGGCAGCGGTAGGATCTAAAACTAAATCATCGTAGTAGCGTTAGTACCTATGCCATATGAAGTAGTTTCTTTAAAACATAGTATCTAAAGCATTAAATATTATAACAGAAACATTTTGACTTTGTTTTGACGATTATTGTCTCATCCAAAAATCACCTTATTTATTCATTCAAGAAAAATGGCTGAAGAAGCCAACTCTGCACAGGAAACAAAAATCATTCAAATTATATGTAGATTTTTAAAGTATCAAAATTTTGAATGGAGATGTAATTTGGGATCAACACAAGGCGTGGTTCGATTGTTGCAAGTGACAGCATCGTTTATTGGCTAGAGCTACATTAGATGAAACGTTTGCAAGATGATTTTCTTCACACGTTTTGGTAGAAAGCACATAATTAGGGCATTAATAAACGGTAAATAAAACCACCATACGTCGAATGGTAAAAGGTAACAATTTATGAGTTGCGCAATTATCTTTGGAAATCACGAAAACTGAAAAAAGGGGTATACATTTGTTCAAACGTTTGTGGGTGCCAAATTACTTCAAATTGTGTGAACTGTTGACATCTGCAATCAAATTTTGCCTGGCTATCGATTTGAAAACGTGTGTAAAAAAACACGTTCACAAAAGTTATGAGTCCCTACTGTATTGAACAAAAAAAGCACAGATAAATTAAATACGGTATGTGATTTACTAACAGTGAATGGTCTGACATGGGCCCAAAATACTTGCCGTTGTTTTATGAAATTATTAGTTAATTATTAATGTTGGCATTACTGATCGTGCAATCAATGAAACAATATCCGGGCACCCTTGTGTTGAAAGTAATGCTTCTCTTCTCAAAAACAGGTTGGCCAAAAGTGCAGCAGCAACTTGACGCTACCTAAGCGAAAGCCAGGGCTACTTGTTGCGTTGGCCTTGGGCTAGGTTGCTTATCTGTTGTTTATGCAAGTTATGTGGTTTATCTGTTGGCTGGTTGTGGTTTTGGTGGTTGTTTATTTTGTGTGATGAGTAATATTCTCTCCTGCTTTGCATCCATAGGACTCTGGCTGGGTGCACGATATTCACTCGTAGCTAGTTCGTTGCTTTAACGTAACTTATACACAAGCATAACCAAATGTCCAGGCTTGGCATTAACTCATGGTTGAGGTAAGTCAATTCACAAAGACATGCACAGGTTTAGCTTTAAAGCCAGCACACGCAGACCATTAACGTTTAGTATAGGTAAGTCGGCTCCACTAGGAAGGTAGGGTAGGTTTGGCACGAAAGCCAGCAGATGCAGGCTTGTGAGGTAAGTCAACAGAACCGTACGTAGTCCTTTCATAAGCTTTCTTTGAAAATTGATGTTGACTTCTTGCTTTGACATTCTCTCTGAGGTAGGTTTACTGTTAAGTCCAATATTAGATAGTAATGATGGTTGATAGTTAATTGTCATTTGATACTAGGCTGTTATTGTTTGTAATCAGTTATTTCAACAACTGATTAAACACTTTGCTGCAAAGAAACATTTTCGAGTTTCTGCACTGATTTAATACAGCATTAGCTTTTTGTTCTCACCCTCCATCCCCTCTAAAAAATTAAAGAAATCCATTTACCTCGTCACCACGTACCCAATGTACGTATGCTTACTGAGATGTGAGAGTGTTGACCTTCCAAACCAGTTTTCAGCCAAGCGATGAATGAGCTGGCGTTCACGGGCTTAGCGTAAACCTTAGTGTGGAGTAAGTCAGTACACACGGGCCTGTAAGCTGGCACTCACGGGCTTAGAGTAAACCTTAGTGTGGAGTAAGTCAGTACACACGGGCTTGTAAGCTGGCACTCACGGGCTTAGCGTAAACCTTAGTGTGGAGTAAGTCAGTACACACGGGCTTGTAAGCTGGCACTCACAGGCTTAGCGTAAACCTTAGTGTGGAGTAAGTCAGTACACACGGGCTTGTAAGCTGGCACTCACAAGCTTAGCGTTAATGTGGAGTAAGTCAGTACACACGGGCTTGTAAGCTGGCGCTCACGGGCTTAGCGTAAACCTTAGTGTGGAGTAAGTCAGTACACACGGGCTTGTAAGCTGGCGCTCACGGGCTTAGCATAAACCTTAGTGTGGAGTAAGTCAGTACACACGGGCTTGTAAGCTGGCACTCACGGGCTTAGCGTAAACCTTAGTGTGGAGTAAGTCAGTACACATGGGCTTGTAAGCTGGCACTCACGGGCTTAGCGTAAACCTTAGTGTGGAGTAAGTCAGTACACACAGGCTTGTAAGCTGGCACTCACGGGCTTAGCGTAAACCTTAGTGTGGAGTAAGTCAGTACACACGGGCTTGTAAGCTGGCACTCACGGGCTTAGCGTAAACCTTAGTGTGGAGTAAGTCAGTACACATGGGCTTGTAAGCTGGCGTTCACGGGCTTAGCGTAAACCTTAGTGTGGAGTAAGTCAGTACACACGGGCTTGTAAGCTGGCACTCACGGGCTTAGCGCAAACCTTAGCGTGGAGTAAGTCAGTGCACACGGGCTTGTAAGCTGACGCTCACGGGCTTAGCGTAAACCTTAGTGTGGAGTAAGTCAGTACACATGGGCTTGTAAGCTGGCACTCACGGGCTTAGCGTAAACCTTAGTGTGGAGTAAGTCAGTACACACGGGCTTGTAAGCTGGCGCTCACGGGCTTAGCGTAAACCTTAGTGTGGAGTAAGTCAGTACACACGGGCTTGTAAGCTGGCGCTCACGGGCTTAGCATAAACCTTAGTGTGGAGTAAGTCAGTACACACGGGCTTGTAAGCTGGCACTCACGGGCTTAGCGTAAACCTTAGTGTGGAGTAAGTCAGTACACATGGGCTTGTAAGCTGGCACTCACGGGCTTAGCGTAAACCTTAGTGTGGAGTAAGTCAGTACACACAGGCTTGTAAGCTGGCACTCACGGGCTTAGCGTAAACCTTAGTGTGGAGTAAGTCAGTACACACGGGCTTGTAAGCTGGCACTCACGGGCTTAGCGTAAACCTTAGTGTGGAGTAAGTCAGTACACATGGGCTTGTAAGCTGGCGTTCACGGGCTTAGCGTAAACCTTAGTGTGGAGTAAGTCAGTACACACGGGCTTGTAAGCTGGCACTCACGGGCTTAGCGCAAACCTTAGTGTGGAGTAAGTCAGTGCACACGGGCTTGTAAGCTGGCGCTCACGGGCTTAGCGTAAACCTTAGTGTGGAGTAAGTCAGTACACATGGGCTAAAAGCTGGCACTCACGGGCTTAGCGTAAACCTTAGTGTGGAGTAAGTCAGTACACACGGGCTTGTAAGCTGGCGCTCACGGGCTTAGCGTAAACCTTAGTGTGGAGTAAGTCAGTACACACGGGCTTGTAAGCTGGCACTCACGGGCTTAGCATAAACCTTAGTGTGGAGTAAGTCGGTACACACGGGCTTGTAAGCTGGCACTCACGGGCTTAGCGCAAACCTTAGTGTGGAGTAAGTCAGTACACACGGGCTTGTAAGCTGGCGCTCACGGGCTTAGCGTAAACCTTAGTGTGGAGTAAGTCAGTACACACGGGCTTGTAAGCTGGCACTCACGGGCTTAGCGCAAACCTTAGTGTGGAGTAAGTCAGTACACACGGGCTTGTAAGCTGGCGCTCACGGGCTTAGCGTAAACCTTAATGTGGGGTAAGTCAGTACACACGGGCTTGTAAGCTGGCACTCACGGGCTTAGTGTAAACCTTAGTGTGGAGTAAGTCAGTACACACGGGCTTGTAAGCTGGCGCTCACGGGCTTAACGTAAACCTTAGTGTGGAGTAAGTCAGTACACATGGGCTTGTAAGCTGGCGTTCACGGGCTTAGCGTAAACCTTAGTGTTGAGTAAGTCAGTACACACGGGCTTGTAAGCTGGCGCTCATGGGCTTAACGTAAACCTTAGTGTGGAGTAAGTCAGTACACACGGGCTTGTAAGCTGGCGCTCACGGGCTTAGCGTAAACCTTAGTGTGGAGTAAGTCAGTACACATGGGCTTGTAAGCTGGCACTCACGGGCTTAGCGTAAACCTTAGTGTGGAGTAAGTCAGTACACATGGGCTTGTAAGCTGGCGCTCACGGGCTTAGCGTAAACCTTAGTGTGGAGTAAGTCAGTACACAATCACATTCAGTTTGAGGTAAGTTTTTTTTGTCAACTAGAACAGATTTATGATTTACTTTATTATATTTACTTTACCTTATATTCTTTAAGTATACCTGCTGATGCTTCCAGCTCCTCATATCAGCTATGTATTGTTTGTAGTTAATACTTCTTTCAATATAATAATGATTAATATTTTATTCACATACACCTATGAATATATGACAGAAAGAATAATATTTTGTGGTGTGTGTGTTCAAAGCTTAATCTGCAATCTTTTCATGCTACTACTATTTTAAAGGGTAATGATTGTGTATCTCTCAATTTGTTATCACATTTTCAACTCATAAGTGTGTGTGTGGTAAAATTGGACAAGAACTACATTCGGCACGTCTTACTTTCTTTCATCGTCGTTTGATATAAATACTATTGACACTGTTACTAGGCCTGTAAGCAAAACACGTTCAGTAAGTGTATGATATTATTTCGATGGATTTTGTTTCCAAATTTCAAATAGTAGGCTACCTGTTTGCGAATAATTAATAACCTACATTTTATGCCAATCCAACTATCGGTAATTTGGTTAGTCTATTGGTATTTTTGTAATGGATTATTTTTATAGTACTTTTTTCTAAAATTTGTAATAATTGAAACAAACTGGTCATATTCAGAAGCATATTCTGGGACGTGACATGGCATGTAAAACAGCGCTGCACACAATATCCTGAGCGTGACTTATGTGGTCAATAAATAGTATGTATTGTTTTTATAGTCTACCTATGCCTACTATGATTTCATCATTTTTTTTCCTTTTAAAGTCAAGAGAACTTTAAAGGTGTTCCAATCAGGAAAATGCACATCGGGCAATAACTGTAGCGTATAATTTAAATTAGCATTTCTGTGGAAGGGGATGGTCAAACTTAGATATTGTAACGCTTCACTAACAAAATCATGAAACAAACACATCATGGCACATGGTATGGACGGTACATTGTACAAATTGTGTCGTGTGATCTAAAAATATTAATAATATAAATTTTTGTTTTTTAAAACATCACCAGTAATCAGTGTTACGTCGCTTGCTACTTGTAACATGTTATGGTATTTTTTTTTTCGGAAGTGAGACCTGTAGCGTGCTACATTTGAAAATGCGGTAAAGTAGCAAGCTGCGACATACAAGTAATTGTAAAAAAAAAATTACTGCCACTCATTTTTGCAATAAACAAAAAATGTTTTTTCGCCCGCTACAATTCCTACCGTCACTGGTTTAGGATGATGATTGTCATTGCCCCTCTTGCTCTAGTGACTCGTAGTGCCAAGGTCACCTCCCCAGCGCGGAGTTGGCTACTTCCCCCTGTGAGCTGTGATACGAGTGTAACTCACTTCCATTGAGTGGATCGTCGTTTCAACATGCTCATAGTTAATGTGCAGTGCATGATCTAACAATATCTCTGTGTGCAGTTCAGTTTTCAGTGTTGGTTCGTTCTATTTTGTGCAAACGATTCCGTATAATGTAAATTGCTTTCACCACGTTTAAAAATTCGTAGAGATGTGCGAATATTCGAAATTTTCGAATTATTCGCGAATAATTTACTGTTCGTATTCGATTTGAAACTAGAATAGTGACTTTTCAAATTTGCGAAGTATTAGTTTAATTTTTAAATTTGTTGTTGTATTATTTGCCTAGGAACTACAGAGTGAGAACAGTAGGATCGACGGACGGTACACTCGTTTTACACATAACAATAGTAAATTGAAAAATAAATCACGTTGGGACTCTCAGCCGATTGATCACATTTTTTGATTACTATTAGTTCTTTGCAAGCTCAAAAATAGTCTCAAAGCCGTTCATATTTCGCATTGAGTTCACGATTAAAATAAGTAACGCCAAGGGTGCAAAATACGTTCATTCAAAGTAAAACTAGTTAGTAACGTCTAGGATGTTTGTCGAGTACTCGGACCCAGCCTACATTGTGGTTAGTTTAGAGTACTACATACGAGCGCGAGCTTGAGCAATAGTCGCCTGGTGAGTCAGGGATCGCAGACATGACGTCCTTAAGTTCAAGGTTACCGTTATCTTACCCCCAATCTAAACATTTTTTAACATTAAATAATCACAATATATTTTTTTTTCTGTGCAGAGTTGGCCTCTTCAGTATAATTAATATTCTCTTTTGAGAAGATCAAAACTATTTTTCAAGAACCTTTCGGTGTAGCCATATGCCACTTTATAAGTTTTATGATGAGAGTACCGAAACGCCTATTTACGTAAACCACATACGTTTGATACATGATTTTTTTACTTCTTGTCCTAACTAATCTTCAATCGCTGGGTGTTTTGAAGTATAGTTTAAAGTACCTACTACCTTAATATTTTGACATCTACAGTCTTGTGTGGTTTGCAGGTACGGAAATTGTATTTGTTTGAACCAGTGGGTGATACAAATAAATTGTAGCCTACACTTCAAGATCTTTAAGGTAATTACTTCAAAACACCCAGTGACGTTAGATTGTAGTAAGGGTAAAGTGTATACAAATAAATCACATATCAAACATGTTTGTGGTTTATGCGTGAAAGAAATATTGATCTTGTCAAAGAGCATGTTAATATACTTAGGCTCGGTTTTTCAATCAGTCATTAACGGGGCCCTTAGCTGACGATCCGTTATCTGCATAGAAACGGTTTGTTGGGTTACAGATTACGGACCGTCAGCTAACGAGCCCGCTAACGACTCGTTAACCGATTGATAAACCGGCCCTTACTCCATATATTGTATTGTGCTATGAGTATTAATATTTTAAAAAATTAATTAGGGAATCGAAACACCTCAGTAAGGTACTAATAAATAATAATACAAATACATACAGTGTTCAGTTTGTTGTTTAACAATGTTTCTATGCAGATGTCTCGATTTTGGTCTGTTGTCCACAGAGTTGGAGGAAGATGATTGTGCACTCAAGGTGGACAAATGGCAAGATAAAATCAGCAGCGGGTTTGATCGCCTCATGTCGTTTGCCTCGACCGAGCTGGACAAGCGACGTCGCAGTACGGAAGGCGGTGACACGGCAGCCAGCTGCAACACGAGTCCCGACTCTGGCATCGGTCACGGGGATCCTCCCAGCGTGAGTGGCAAGATGCCGCGGCTGTTCAAGACCCCTCCCGCCACCAAGCCAGACTCCCCCCCTCCCCCGCGGCCGGAGCCCCCCCGCACCCCCTCGCCCTCGTCGTCGGCAGACGAGCGGGTCTACAGCCCCGCCCCCCCCTGCAGCCCCCCACCCCCCGCCTCCGTGCCCTCCAAGTACCGGCGGCCGGAGACGGAACACGGCCGCCGAGCCTCCACGGACCACCACTTCAAGAAGAAGTTCTACTACCGAGAGAACTACAACTCCAACAGTCACTGGCAGGGCGCCGGGGGGAACCAGAAGGGCAAGTTCCGGCCCAAAGGGAAGGATTGGGAGTGGCACAGCAAGAACACACAACTACCGGACAATGCCCACCCACCTCCCTACTTCCCTCACGCGCGCTATCGATACGGGTGGGACCAAGATCCCACCAAGTTCAGCTAACTCTTCTAAAAGACTTGAAGCCAATCACTGCCACCAATCCTTGCTCAAAGCCAACTTTTCTATCCAAATCTTCGTGTAATAAATCAATACAACGATGTCAAGATGGAGTTTTGAAGGTGTCTGCTTTGCGTCGGCTCCCCGAGTACCTGCAAGGTAATGGCGGAAGTTAGGAATGTAGTTTCCATTCGGAAATCATAATCACTGTGCGTACTATTTTTAATTAATATTATAGTGTTATTTGTTGAATGAACGGCTCGAAAGAATGTACAAATCTGGGAAGGGGAATTAATTTTATATAATTTTTGTTGCAACTGCCCCGGCCAACTTTATTTATTTATTTTACCACTATTTTAATCTCAGTCTAAGGTAAACTTTTTAGTAATCAATAGTTTTATAATAATAATTTGCAACACACTTTTAGATAGTTCATAGTTTCATTTTTATTGACCCCAAATTTAATTGTTTGCCAGTTATGTAGGGAACCTATTTTTTTTTTTGAGCAGTTTTTATTGTTACTGTAGGCTATTAGTAGTATGTTTCAAGTCACTGCCATATTGTATGTGATTGTGATGTCAGGCACTGCCAAACCTCGATTTAGAGAATACTTTGCTATTGCTCCAAGCGTTATGTCTCTTGTTGTAAATAATTGTTTTGTTTTTGATTTGTTTTACCTGACGGTCCGACGTCACTAAACTCTGTACTGTATGTGTAAAGAAATGCCCCGTTCAGAAGTATAAAACACCATTGTGTAGTACAACGTTATTATTAATATTATTGTATTGTAACATGCATTCTAAGATTTGGATATAAATAAATTTTAAGTATCAACATATTGTAATTAAAACGCTAAGTACAAAATTTGGAATACTTGTACTTAGTCGAGACTTTGTACTTCTATGCATGTTTTGTAGGTTTGTTAAGTAATCGTAATAGATATTATGTACTATTGTGAAAATTGTAATTAAATTATACAAACTGATAGATTTTTGTATTTGTTTTCAATAACTTCCCATGTGGAATGTTTGAGTATGGGTAATTGCTGACATTGTGAGAAAATCCATTGTTTAAACAAGAACGTGGTTTTGTACGTTCAGAGAGCAGCAAGTAGTGTATCTTTGTAAGAATACATACATCCATGATGTGTCCGTCCTTTTAAGTTTTTAGTTTAGGTTCAGTGGCAGATTGTCAAATTTGCAAGCAAAGGCACAATTTTATGTACATAGTTTAGTTTGGTGCTCAATTTCTTAATTTCTTGTGATGTAAGAAAAATAGAATCATGACAAACATTTTTTTAAATGTAATCGTATGTTACTACTGTATACATTCCTTGAATTTGTTTTTTCTTATAATTTATAACAACCTTAAAGTCGATCGATGAAGTGAACTACCCATTCAATACAACAACTAAACTATTCAAATTAAATGGACATGAAAAAATTCTTTTTTTTATTCTAAATTATGAATTTCAAGAATTATTACATGTGAGTAGCATTTAATACTGAACGTCTTGAAATTATATATTTTTTTTTATTAATAAAGTATATTTATAGTTTCTTATTTGAGTAGCTTTGAGGTAAAATTGACACACCAGCGCAAATATCTCGAAAACGGATTGCGTTCGACCATCTTTTTCAAACGTATTCATATTAGTCATGAAGTTATCTACATTTAGGACGCACATTTGTTACAATATATTACTTTTTGAAGGTGCTACGCAAAGTTATACGATTGAAAGTGTAGGTTTTTTTGTTTTACAATGTATAACATAGGGAATTCCAACGCATTTCAACACTCAATAAATAAAAAACTAATAGCGGTAGATGCATATTTTTTTCTACAATATTCACAAGCTTAATCTCAACTTGCAGTACATACAATTTGAATGATTTATATTACATGTGCAGTTATCATCGATCGACTTTAAGATTTGAGGTATATAGTAAACCTTTAAAAAAAACGTAATGGCATGATTTCTTTGAGGGCACTGATGACCCATGTTTCGTGGATGTTTTGTGCCCTGCGGGGAAAGGTGATTCTCGGAATAAAAACCAAAACCAAATTTAAGTTAAAAAAAATTCGTGCAAAATTAATTATTTTGTAGTAATATCTCGAGGAACATTATACATACGTTATTGAAAAAGTGATCAATGTGCACATTGTGGTTTCGTAAGAACTGAACAAACTGGATTCTTGAAGTTTCAAATATTTTTATCTGGGTAATTAGTAATTATTTTACATTGTCAATGATAACAATGATTAAAATATTTTTACAAATTTTTAAATCTAGTTTTTAGTTTTTGCAAAACCACAGTGTGCACACTGATCAACTTTTTTAATAGTATAATATTACAGTCTGTATAGTGTTCTCAAGGTATAACTAAAATACGTTAATTTTACACGTTTTTATAGTGGCTACCCTTTGCCGTTAAGTGGAGAGGGGGGTGGGGGGAAGTAGTCACTATTAAAATCACACAATTTACTAGTGATGCGGACGATAATCGTATATCGATAAATATCGATAATATCGTATATCGATACGATACGATATGCGCCGTCGTATCGCGATATTCATGACGATATTATTTTGCACCTAGTATCATGATAAATTGTTAATACTTCATGGTATCGTCATAGTTTACAATTTCGCATGGCGGTTATTTGATTATTCTATTGATGTTAGCCGAGCATCCCTTGGCAAAGTTTGCATGCTGCTGTTCCCCCCCCCCCCCCCCGCACGCAATGTTGGCGGTAACACAGTAGTCGTCAATGTGTAATTAAAGATCAGCAGAACGAAACTAACTAGCCATCATTAGCAGACAGACCGCCCGCTCTACACTAAAAAATAAAAATAGAACTCCACTTCGTGTGTCCAGTTATGAGCCGTTTGCTAAAGGAAGACGGACTATTTTTAGGCCTCGATTACCTGCACTCATTCATTGACTTCCTTCCGAAAAGTCTGCATTGTTTGACATCTTTCAAGATCCAAATCTACGTTTCACTGCTCCGCTGCCTCAACCCCCCCCCCCCCCCCCCCACCCATCCCATCCTTCACCAGCCGACAAACCGGTTTGTTTGGCCATCGGCTACAATCACAATGCGCTATTTATTTGCTATTATCGCGATAATATCGTATCGCGATATTATTATATGCTCACGATATTATCACGATATATCGTGATATATTGTGGGAAAAAATGCGATTATCGATATGAATTTATTTATCATAACGCATCCTTACAATTTACCTATTTCAGAAATATCTTACGAATGTTACACAATATTGAAAAAGTGGTTACTAATCAGTATTTAGCTCCTTAAGAACTAAACACTGGATATCATTACAGCTGTTATTTTGGAAGCCAATTAAAGAATTAATAATGCATTGGTTTTCCTAATGACAACCGTAATTAATTCAGTACTTGTATTCGAATTTAGTTCTTATGAAATGAACTATATGAACTAAACGTTGATTAGGTCGCCATTGTTTTCTTAGCAGATTACCGGCTTATTGGGGACTAAAATTTGGGTGAAACATTTTCACAGTTTAATATATAGTTGTTCTTTACCTTAGCAATATCATAATTGTTAGCATGAACATGAGAATTATTGAGAACAACGACAATTTTTACATTTTCTGTTCATATCTTAGAACAACTTTAAAATCAAAATTTGGGTAGATAGGCTGTACTATCTAGTATCTACCCACAATTTCGATTTTAAGTTGTTTTAAAGGTACAAACAGAAAACTTAAAATGCTCACACGAAACATTTGATGAAATCACGTATTTTGGGGTAGTTGCTCTTGCAATTTTTCTTATAGTTATGGGAATTAAGCGGAATGGTAAGTCTCACTATATAAGCCGTGCAAAATGAATGTTTTTTTTATATCTTGAGAATGCTTCACAATATTAAAAACGTGATATAGTAGCTGCCAATTTAGTAGAGCGCTTCGTCGAGCCCTATTGTACAAGCATTATACGCATCTTTAAACTCCACTTTAAGGTGGACAAAAGGCTGCAATTCCAACCGCAGGTAGAATGTTGCACTACCCGTCTGCACAGAGAAAAACATCGACCTCACAGGTATGGCCAATGGCCAAATGTTTTCATCGCAGGTAGTAATATTACCAGCACGTTCTTCGAAGCACTGAAGCGCACTGGAGGGTGTCATTGGTAATGGGAGGTTTTATTATTCATTGACAGGTACAAGTTGTTGCCTAACAGTTCAACCAAATACAAAGAAATAGCCGGCGCTCTACTAAATTGGTTACACTTTTAACTGTGTGAATTGTGGTTTCGTAAAAACTAAATGACTGGATTCGAAAAATGTCAAATATTTTTATTGTTGCCAGGTAATTAGTAATTAACGCTAAATTAATTAAGTTTTTTTTATATATCTGCTCCCTGTGTCCAGCAATGAAGTCGGGTAGGGGATAGGAAATTAATCCCATCATATTTTGGCCCCTAGGTACATCCCCGCCGGCTAGCCATGACTGACGATTCCCTCATGTTAACTTCCTCTGGCTCCTCCTCTTCACTTTCTTCTTCCTCTGCTCTTTCTTCAAATTCTGTCCATACTTTTCTATCTTCCCACCATTGTTTCTCCATCATTAAAAAAACAAAACAATGGTAAAAATAGTTATTTTTGTATATTTTGTTTTAGCTCTTATGAAACTTGATTCAGTATTGTGTGAATTCAGTATTGTGAAGCGTTCTCAAGATAAGATATTAATAAAAACTGTTAATTTCGCACGGTTTTCATTTGCCGCTAACAAGTAAAAGATTTCTCTCCCAAGCAACAAAGTCCAAGTACAGTAGTCTGAAAGAATTCCCTTGTTATGAGTTAAAGATTTAATCTTTTTTTGAAACATGTAACTTGCATAGAAATATTGCTATTGGTTGCAATATAATTAACTTTGTACTGAATACTTACCAAATACTTATACTTATTACTACTGAATACTTACTTATTCTTATGGAGATCCAAGCATGTCAGTCCCCATGCTGACAATGAGGTTAGCGATCCAAGTCACTGGAGCGAGGCTCGGAAGTCCGCAGCACTCTTCAAGGTAAATCTACGTAAACTATTCTCAAGGCTGGCCACTAACAAGGTTTGTATTTCATTTATTTTTTCTCCCATTGTATGGAACAATAAAGTTTGTGTAATAAATAATGTCATCTTACTCGAAGCTATGGGGGGGCTCGATGCCCCTCCCATCTGAATGGTATAGATCACCAATCAACATACTATACTATCATATAGTAATTAATATTGAGTGTAATTATTATTATTGTTTCCTTCCTTCTCTTCTCTCATTTGCACCTCTTGAGCCAAGACGATGCGAGAGTGCACCCTAGCGTGGCAACCGGAAGATGGTGGTGACAAAGTAGCTCATAGGCTGAGGACCTTCCGCACGATATTATTATTACTGTATTATTATTTAGTGGTTTAGTGGGAATCAAATAATTGATTAAAATTGTGCGTGTGAAATTAAATTTAAAAAAAAAACAGCGTTTATACACAACAGAAAAATACATGTCCACCAGCAGCCCTAGAAGTCCACTCGCCCGCTCGCCACTGGCAAGTAACAAAAGCCTCCTGGCAAGTTAACTTTTTCATCTCAAACCAAAAAGTCAATGGTAAATTAAATGCATCAATAGTAATTGTAAATACATAGTGTCTCATGTTTCCATTGGTAGCTTAGCCTGCTCGCACACAGAACCGACCGACAAAGAAAAAAATTTCCTCCCCTGCCCCCACAACACAGGAGAACATATGTCATTGCTTATGGTATGAATATCATCATAATACTAGAGATTAGCGTAGAAATCTGTTTTAGGCTCGAGAAATTTTCCACCTTTAGTGAATTGGCCTCCGGCGGCTGGGGCTTTGCCCTAGACCCCTACAATCCTGGCGAGTGGACTTACTACCGACTTTTCGAGGGCTGTCCACCAGTGTAAATACACTAAGGGCGGGTACAAAAAACTGTGCATTGATTGCTATTAAATTTCAATTTGAGGATACTTTCCGAGGTTAGTAAATCTGTGGTCTCGGTAACTACGGCACCTTACTTGCAAAGTCATTAACATGTGGATGAATAGACATAAGGAAATATGAAGACGTTGGTGGGAACTAAGGAGATCTTATCACTAATTTGTCTCATTATTGGCCTCTAGTGCCCCATGTGTGATAAAACAGTCACTAACCATAGTAAGTTTCAACCTGCGTTATAAGCAGTTCAAATGCATTCATTTGAATCCAAACTCAACTAGTTTCAATTGAAAGAAAGATAAGTGGATATACTACAAAATGTAAATATAATTAAATAAATGAAGAAGGAATCACTTGTTTATTAGGTACATTAAAAAAATAGGAGTCATGTGATAAATTGTTAAATTTATTTCCCAGAAATATTGTTTAAACTAAACATAACAGCCCTAGTTCCTTAGCAAATCCTATTAAACTAAAATATAATCATGCCTTATACATATGTAGTATAATCATACTTCAGACAGTATTTAACGTTATCAGCAGCTCAGTTCTGCCCCCGTGTAATACCGGTACATTTAACACGGTAATCATTCCAATTTTTAAATCCTAGCTGACCAAGGACTGTACATTCAGCCCCATCAATACATATTGGGGGTCCACCGGACACAACTGCATGGCACCAATTGCAGTTAGCCTTGATTGAAAAAGTAATTTAATAGTATTGTAATATCAATCTTTAGCCCATACAATAGCAGTTGTTTTTTAAATTCTACTGTTGCTAGAAGGTCTGCAGCTGTGCCTTGCTTTTATGTCTCAAATTTTGGCAAGAGATTGTAGGTTGTAAGATTTTAGGTAGTATGTACTTTAAAATTGCTTATGAAACAAAACAAGCTGTGGATATATGGTGCAACCATAGGCCTAGGCCTACAACCAGGGCAAAATAATTATATATGTATATATAATATAAATTTTTAGAACACATAATATATAGTTTATATATACATCACTTGAAAAATATTATGTTTGTATTCAAAAACTTGCAGCTCACATTTGCACACTTGTTATTCTTGAATAGGTTATACACATACCAAAGATACCTATAAAACTAAGAAAATTGCTGAAAACTATATCAGACTATGATTATGAATGAAAACAATATGGGCTTATTGGCAGGCTTATCAGCCTTTAATCTACATCTGAGAACACAAAGCAGATACAAAGTAAAAATATATATTGTTTGTTTATTAATTTAAAGCAGGCGCTACTCTAAGAAAATTACGTAACCTAAATGATAATATAATATTTCTTACAGATGTTGGCAATAGTTCCTATACTAGAAGAATTATCTTACTGATACCATACTGTACATCTGAATTTGAGCATAATGCAAAGTTGTATTACAGCAGTTACACCAATCCATATCTACTAGAGATTTTGTTGGGTTGCACAGCGATAACTGATGAGTGACGATTACGAGTGCAGTCTCCATTAGACTATAAACAAAGTCCATCTGGCCAAACATTTGGCAGGCATTGTGACAGGTTCTTATTGTCACTGCCCCATTTCAAGAGAGTGCTTGCGGTTGAAAACGCAAAAGGTAGAAAGTGAAATATAGGTTTTCACAAATACTGCGGGTGAAATTTGACTAGGCATTTGATGTCAGCATGGGAAAAGAATACCGAATGTCTTTGAATTGTAATTTACTTGTTAGGCCTACCATAATGTATTGTTCCATGTTGATAGCCTAGATAGGTAAGCTACTAAGTAAATATCAATAGCAAATAAATGCACATTAACTACTGTTAAGATCTAGATTTGCTTGCCACAATATTTATTTATTAAGTACTCGTTAACCCGAAAAACCTAAAGTTGTTGAATGACTGCAACATGGTGACAGCTGAAGGGGGAATGCTCTTTGTAAGGAATGAGTTATGACGGGGTAATATTTGGATTGTGCGTTGAGAACCCGTGAAGACTAGGCCTACGCAGTACTACAAATTTTTGATAAGTTCCATAGCCTATAGTAGCGCTGTCATGTAAACGTTTAAACGTGTACACATTTGCACGCACGGTTAACCCTGACCTGTGACAAAATGACAGTGGACAGTTGGGCACAAACGGTGGAGTGTATAATCAACATAATAAATTATAAAACAAACACATTAATGATGCATTTATTCGTCCGCACCAGTAGCAAACGAATCGGCCATTGAAGAAAAACCCAAGACAAAGCTCAGACCAATGATTAGTAATTTCACTTCCTCATTAACAAAGTGTGTGTTACTAATTATTCACCCAAATTGTATTTTGATAGGTATGCTAGATGTCTAGTTTGACTGGGACTGCACTCGTCAGTTAAATTTCCTGTTCAATCACAAGTGGTATGGTAATCAACTGCACCTGTCAGTTGAATTTGGGCCAAGCTAACAGTAAGTCATAGTAGCCTAAATTACAATAAGCTGTAGCACCTATCAGTATATAGGTAGGCCTAGGCTTTTCTTGTGGCATCCATCCTAGTATGGTATGTCAGTTTATATCTATCAACTAAGCCTAAACCTAGGCCTACCTACTCTCAGGTTACATGGTAGCCTACATGCAAATTTAACACAAAAGGCAAACTGAGTAGGTAGCCTATATGGCTTATAACCCTAGCTCTGTTTGTCAGTTTGCCTAAAATATATCAGTAGGACAATGACATAATTGAACTGAGAAGTGAGACCTTGTTTCACTGCTAAATGCAGTGAATAAATCATCAGGTATGCCGATGACCGCTAGTATGAAAAAACGTTTCTAGGCAAGCTCGTGTTGACTCACATGTAATCATTTTAACTGTTACTGCAAACCACTGTAATATGGCATTTTGTGCGGGACAATGTAAAAAAAGGTTATGCCAAGTTACGTTAATATAGTTACATTGATATAAAAGCAAATTTTGCTTAAACACAGTAAGGAGAGCCTCCTAGTACAAGGTTTACGTCTATAGCAACTAGCCTCCTAGCCTAGGGTACCAACTTCGAAGAAAATAATAGACCAAGCCTAGCAAAATGCCAGTGGAGAGAAGGCCTAGGCCCGTCTTCAGGTTGGCCTATAATACATAATTGGGTATCAAACAAGACTGGATTTAAAATGGATATTATGGCCTAGGCTATAAGAGCTATAGCGACCTTAAAACAGACGGCACCGTCCCTTCTTCTTCTTCTTCACCTGAAGTGCTGCTCGAGTTGCTGTCTCGAAGACCTCACGAACGCCCTCCTTGCTCTTAGCCGAGCACTCCAAATAGGCAAAAGCATTGATTTTTTCTGCCATAGCTCTTCCTTCTGCAGGTTTGACTGGTTCTTGTTTCATTTTAGCAAGCTCTTTAATCGTATTCGGATCGTTGCGCAAATCTTTCTTGTTACCAACGAGAATGATCGGAACATTCGGGCAAAAGTGCTTAACTTCGGGCGTCCACTTCTCAGGAATGTTTTCCAGTGAATCTGGAGAATCGATGGAAAAGCACATTAGAATTACATCAGTATCAGGATATGATAGCGGTCGTAGTCGATCGTAATCTTCTTGGCCCGCAGTATCCCACAAAGCCAATTCCACTTGTTTCCCATCAACTTCGATGTCAGCTACATAGTTCTCAAACACTGTGGGGACGTAAACTTCAGGAAATTGATCCTTGCTGAAGACAATTAAAAGACAGGTTTTACCACAAGCACCATCTCCTACGATGACAAGTTTCTTTCTTATAGCAGCCATGTAGTACTTATCTTGTGAAAATGCTCTTCTACGATGTAATATCACGAAAACTTCCTTCCGAAACAGCGATTAATAAAGGATACTGGAATCGTAGCTTGATGACTCAATCACTAAGAAAAATATGGTGGAACCACTGCCGGAAACATGACAACAAAAACACTGACAAAGAAAAATACTAGTCACATTTTACAAGAGGTCCGTGAGCTGTAAAATTGTAGTTTGTAATATTATCATAAGTAATAATAATTGTATTAAATCAGTATCTTTAGCGTTCTCTACATTGTTACGGAGAAATAAGGAGTGGTTGAGAATGTCATTATTGAAGTTCAACGTTTGTACGTTGGCGTACGTGTTCTAGAAAACGGTCAGTAGTCAAACATGGCCGAAAAATATTTAGGACCACACCCCACTAAAAGATATAATAACAATGCATGTTAATATTGCAAATACTAAACCTTTCCATACAAAGGTATAATTTGAATAGATTATTAATTGGTTCATTATTTTGGCAAACATTTTCTCGAGTTCCACATAATATGGAAAAATATGATAAATAAAAAACTATTATTATCCACAATGGAAAGGGCGATTGCAGTATAGACAACAGCTCGATGGAAGGTGGGACCAAGGTCTGTCTATATGCTCGCGTAGCCGCAAGTTCCAAGTCAAGTCATCTCACTCAGTCTCGTGCCCACTTGTTTATGTGTTGGGCAAACTGAAATCGGCATGAACATGGCATGAGGGAGCGAAGGAAACCGGGAGGGTATCAGCTGGAAGAATAATAATTCAGAATATAACAAACACAACAAGAAAAGTACTTCCGTCGCATGCAATGACCAATCACAGCGTCTCTTTCCGCCCGGATGTGACAGGTTCGTTTTAGCGAAGCGCGGTACTTTAAAACTTTCAGTTAATTTTGGTTGTGTTTGTGTATTCTGAATTATTCTTCTAGTTAATTTTTCTTTTTGTTGATGCCTTCCCGGTTGCCTTCGCCCCTTCATGGCCTAGCCATTGATAAAATACAGCGCTGCACTGGTAGTACATTGTGATTGGTCAGCGCGCGGCAAGAGACGTGGAACGGTGGAAACCGGTGGTTGCTATGACGTCACGTGGAAACGAGACCGGAGAATCCGTCCAACCCATCCAACCTTCACAACTATTTTTTACAAATCTTCGAGTTCCACCCATCATTCGATTTGACTTTGAGCAAATGCTTTGAGGTTAGAATCATGTGGACTAGGCCAAGGCCTATGTTTATAAACAGTGGGTAGGCCTTATCTTCAGCTATCATATCGCTGTTGGCATGTGACGTTTAAATACATTTTTAGCTGGAATTGATTATGCGTTACAATGACCGCGAGCTTGCGCATATTAGTTCCGGAGAAGCCGAACTGGAAGGAATTCTCGGCCACAAACCTCCGAAACACAGTGGGAATTTTAGTCATTCTGTGTGCAAGGATAGGTTTTTCAAGCTTAAGTCAAATATTCTATTTTATTTCCGCATCAATGATGTCGGAAGAATTGACAGTAAAGAGGTAAGCAATCAGAACTTTAAGACAAGCTAAACCTGACAAGATTTGTCTAGGCCTAGGCCTAGGCCTACATGTTGATAATATCCTAGGCCTACCCCCTAGGCCTTAGACATAGGCTAGCCTAGGCTAGGCCTACCTACCCGGTGGCAACCTATCCAAACCTCCCCCCTTCCCCCATCACCTCCTTTTCGTCAATCTATTTCTAAATTCCCTTACCGACTCGCTCTCAACAACCTCCTCAGGTAATTCATTCCATTCCCTTATCGTTGACAGCTAGCCTAGCCTAGTGTGACAGCTGCCTAGGCCTAAGCCATGGGCTGGCTTTCGGTATGGGAAGCCCTATTCCCACGATTATCGTGGCACGATAATCGTGGGAATAGTTTACCCACAACGCGGAAGCTATTAACACGAGTGGCTCGTGGACTAAAAAATCGTGCCACGAAATCGTGCCAATAGCTAACGCGCAAAGCAAAAGCTATTCCCACGATCAGGCCACGAGTGTTCCCTGCGTCTTCGTCAAGGCCGCACGACCGAGCGCCACGATGGGAAATGCGGCAACCCTGTCAGCTCGCGCCGCCAATGACGTCAGAATCGTGCCCCGGGAAACAAACCCAATCTAATTGACTGGTTACGCCCAATCCAATATGACTATCATGTGGCTCTTATATACTGTGCTACGTCAGGATAGTGCCCCTAAGAACACAACTTACCTCATATAGACATGTTAAGACCATATGACTCTCAGGTGGCTCTTATCTACTGTGGTATGTCAGAATCGTGCACCTGAGAACTAGCCACTTCATATAGACAAGTAACGCCTAATACGACTCTCAGTAGGCTCTTATCTACTATGGTATGTCAGACTCGTGCCCCAAAGAACAAGCCACTTCATATAGACATGTTACGGCCAATACGACTCTCAGGAGGCTCTTATCTACTATGGTATGTAAGAATCGTGCCCCTAAGAACAAGCCACTTCATATAGACATGTTACGGCCAATACGACTCTCAGGAGGCTCTTATCTACTATGGTATGTCAGAATCGTGCCCCTAAGAACAAGCCACTTCATATAGACATGTTACGCCCAATACGACTCTCAAATGGCTCTTATCTACTATGGTATGTCAGAATCGTGCCCCTAAGAACAAGCCACTTCATATAGACATGATACGCCCAATACGACTCTCAGGTAGCTCTTATCTACTATGGTATGTCAGAATCGTGCCCCTAAGAACAAGCCACTTCATATAGACATGATACGCACTATACGAGTCTCAGGACGCTCTTATCTACTATGGTATGTCAGAATCGTGCCCCAAAGAACAAGCCACTTCATATAGACATGTTACGCCCAATACGACTCTCAGTAGGCTCTTATCTACTATGGTATGTCAGAATCGTGCCCCAAAGAACAAGCCACTTCATATAGACATGTTACGCCCAATACGACTCTCAGGAGGCTCTTATCTACTATGGTATGTCAGAATCGTGCCCCTAAGAACAAGCCACTTCATATAGATATGTTATGCCCAATACGACTCTCAGGTGGCTCTTATCTACTATGGTATGTCAGAATCGTGCCCCTAAGAACAAGCCACTTAATATAGATATGTTATGCCCAATACGACTCTCAGGTGGCTCTTATCTACTATGGTATGTCAGAATCGTGCCCCTAAGAACAAGCCACTTCATATAGACATGTTACGCCCAATACGACTCTCAGGTGGCTCTTATCTACTATGGTATGTCAGAATCGTGCCCCTAAGAACAAGCCACTTCATATAGACATGATACGCCCTATACGACTCTCAGGTAGCTCTTATCTACTATGGTATGTCAGAATCGTGCCCCTAAGAACAAGCCACTTCATAAAGACATGGTTCGCCCAATACGACTCTCAGGTGGCTCTTATCTACTATGGTATGTCAGAATCGTGCCCGTAACAACAAGCCACTTCATATAGACATGTTACGCCTAATACGACTCTCAGTAGGCTCTTATCTACTATGGTATGTCAGACTCGTGCCCCAAAGAAAAAGCCACTTCATATAGACATGTTACGCCCAATACGACTCTCAGGAGGCTCTTATCTACTATGGTATGTCAGAATCGTGCCCCTAAGAACAAGCCACTTTATATAGACATGTAACGGCCAATACGACGGCTCTTATCTACTATGGTATGTCAGACTCGTGCCCCTAAGAACAAGCCACTTCATATAGACATGTTACGGCCTATACGACTCTCAGGAGGCTCTTATCTACTATGGTATGTCAGAATCGTGCCCCTAAGAACAAGCCACTTCATAAAGACATGGTTCGCCCAATACGACTCTCAGGTGGCTCTTATCTACTATGGTATGTCAGAATCGTGCCCCTAAGAACAAGCCACTTCATATAGACATGTTACGCCTAATACGACTCTCAGTAGGCTCTTATCTACTATGGTATGTCAGACTCGTGCCCCAAAGAAAAAGCCACTTCATATAGACATGTTACGCCCAATACGACTCTCAGGAGGCTCTTATCTACTATGGTATGTCAGAATCGTGCCCCTAAGAACAAGCCACTTTATATAGACATGTTACGGCCAATACGACGGCTCTTATCTACTATGGTATGTCAGACTCGTGCCCCTAAGAACAAGCCACTTCATATAGACATGTTACGGCCTATACGACTCTCAGGAGGCTCTTATCTACTATGGTATGTCAGAATCGTGCCCCAAAGAAAAAGCCACTTCATATAGACATGTTACGGCCAATACGACTCTCAGGTAGCTCTTATCTACTATGGTATGTCAGAATCGTGCCCCTAAGAACAAGCCACTTCATATAGACATGTTACGGCCTATACGACTCTCAGGAGGCTCTTATCTACTATGGTATGTCAGAATTGTGCCCCTAAGAACTAGCCACTTCATATAGACATGTTACGCCCAATACGACTCTCAGACACCTGAGAGTCGTATTGGCCGTAACATGTCTATATGAAGTGGCTAGTTCTTAGGGGCACGATTCTGACATGCCATAGTAGATAAGAGCCTCCTGAGAGTCGTATTGGGCGTAACATGTCTATATGAAGTGGCTTGTTCTTAGGGGCACGATTCTGACATACCATAGTAGTAGATAAGAGCCACTTGAGAGTCGTATTGGGCGTAATATGTCTATATGAAGTGGCCTTTTCTTAGGGGCACGATTCTGACATACCATAGTAGATAAGAGCCACCTGAGAGTCGTATTGGCCGTAACATGTCTATATGAAGTGGCTTAATCTTAGGGGCACGATTCGGTCATACCATAGTAGATAAGAGCGTCCTGAGAGTCGTATTGGCCGTAACATGTCTATATGATGTGGCTAGTTTATAGGGGCACGATTCTGACATACCATAGTAGATAAGAGCCACCTGAGAGTCGAATTGGCCGTAACATGTCTATATGAAGTGGCTAGTTCTTAGGGGCACGATTCTGTCATACCATAGATGATAAGAGCGTCCTGAGAGTCGTATTGGCCGTAACATGTCTATATGATGTGGCTAGTTTATAGGGGCACGATTCTGTCATACCATAGATGATAAGAGCGTCCTGAGAGTCGTATTGGCCGTAACATGTCTATATGATGTGGCTAGTTTATAGGGGCACGATTCTGTCATACCATAGTAGATAAGAGCCACCTGAGAGTCGTATTGGCCGTAACATGTCTATATGAAGTGGCAAGTTTTGTAGGGGCACGATTCTGACATACCATAGTAGATAAGAGCCTCCTGATTGTCGTATTGGGCGTAACATGTCTATATGAAGTGGCTTGTTCTTAGGGGCACGATTCTGAGATACCATAGTAGATAAAAGCCTCCTGAGAGTCGTATTGGCCGTAACATGTCTATATGAAGTGGCTAGTTCTTAGGGGCACGATTCTGACATACCATAGTAGATAAGAGCGTCCTGAGAGTCGTATTGGCCGTTACATGTCTATATGATGTGGCTAGTATATAGGGGCACGATTCTGACATACCATAGTAGATAAGAGCCACCTGAGAGTCGTATTGGCCGTAACATGTCTATATGAAGTGGCTAGTTCTTAGGGGCACGATTCTGACATACCACAGTAGATAAGAGCCTCCTGAGAGTCGTATTGGGCGTAACATGTCTATATGAAGTGGCTAGTTCTTAGGGGCACGATTCTGACATGCCATAGTAGATAAGAGCCTCCTGAGAGTCGTATTGGGCGTAACATGTCTATATGAAGTGGCTTGTTCTTAGGGGCACGATTCTGACATACCATAGTAGATAAGAGCCTCCTGAGAGTCGCATTGGGCGTAACATGTCTATATGAAGTGGCTAGTTCTTAGGGGCACGATTCTGACATGCCATAGTAGATAAGAGCCTCCTGAGAGTCGTATTGGGCGTAACATGTCTATATGAAGTGGCTTGTTCTTAGGGGCACGATTCTGACATACCATAGTAGATAAGAGCCACTTGAGAGTCGTATTGGGCGTAATATGTCTATATGAAGTGGCCTTTTCTTAGGGGCACGATTCTGACATACCACAGTAGATAAGAACCACCTGAGAGTCGTATTGGCCGTAACGTGTCTATATGAAGTGGCTAGTTCTTAGGGGCACGATTCTGACATGCCATAGTAGATAAGAGCCTCCTGAGAGTCGTATTGGGCGTAACATGTCTATATGAAGTGGCTTGTTCTTAGGGGCACGATTCTGACATACCATAGTAGATAAGAGCCTCCTGAGAGTCGTATTGGGCGTAACATGTCTATATGAAGTGGCTTGTTCTTAGGGGCACGATTCTGACATACCATAGTAGATAAGAGCCTCCTGAGAGTCGTATTGGGCGTAACATGTCTATATGAAGTGGCTTGTTCTTAGGGGCACGATTCTGACATACCATAGTAGATAAGAGCCTCCTGAGAGTCGTATTGGGCGTAACATGTCTATATGAAGTGGCTTGTTCTTAGGGGCACGATTCTGACATACCATAGTAGATAAGAGCCTCCTGAGAGTCGTATTGGGCGTAACATGTCTATATGAAGTGGCTTGTTCTTAGGGGCACGATTCTGACATACCATAGTAGATAAGAGCCTCCTGAGAGTCGTATTGGGCGTAACATGTCTATATGAAGTGGCTTGTTCTTAGGGGCACGATTCTGACATACCATAGTAGATAAGAGCCTCCTGAGAGTCGTATTGGGCGTAATATGTCTGTAGGTGGTCTCGTGTGTTTGCTTTAAAATTTTTGGTTGCAGGGATGCGATCGCATCCCGGGCCCCTAGGCAAATCCGGGCCCGTCAGGTATCCTATCCTATGATGTATATTGCTAAAAAAATCTCGCCTAAACTTAACTCACAGAATCTTGAGACTCGCCAAAGACCCCCATCGCCCGGGAAACCTTGTCAAATCCGCTCGCACGCAAGCATTTTGCGACTTGCGAGTGACAATATTGAGTACTTATCAGCAACACTAATGGCCGTTGGCCTACCTCGAATATCGTTTTCTTTATATTTTAATTACTCGCCCGGTAGTGTTACTGGTAGGCTGGCCTCTGTTAATCGCGTCTTAAAATCGCGTTTTAGGCCATAATATTCAATGCAACCCCCAAAAAAAGGGTTCACGCCCTCGGCGTAATTGCCTCCGGTGGCTGGGGCTTCGCCCCAGACACCAGCTGTACCGCGCCACCTCGTGCGGGCCCCCCAAAACCCAGCATCCCGGGCCTTTTTATCTCAGTCCGCCCCTGCCGCACGATACTCTTGGCCCGATCGTGGTGATAGCTTTTACATGGCGCTCTAGCTATCGCCACGAGTTGGAGGTTTACATGGTTGCCGGGTTTCGTACCGCACGATACTCGTGGCCCTGATCGTGGTGATAGCTTTTACTTGGCGCTCTAGCTATCGCCACGATTAGCGGGCACGAGTTTTAGGTCTAGGAGTCAATCGTGGGAATAGCTGCCGCAGAGTGGGGAGACTATTCCCACGATTATGGGACACGATTATCGTGTTTTCGTGCCACGATAATCGTGGGAATAGCCACTCCGTTTCGGTATTTGTAAGTTAGACGGCCTTATGGTTTTTTCTAATAAAACACATTTAAAGTGGTTTAAAACAAAATTACATAGTATTTGAAGCATCCACCTTTCAGAATTGGAAAGATAGAATAACAGGTAACATAAACAGTAACTTTTTTTTGAAATTTTATTAGAAAACCTCCGTCTAACTTTGGTATTTGTAAGTTAGACGGTCTTATGGATTAAAGGATTCGGTCTTAAAGGATTTGGAATCCAAAAATTGAAGTACGATCTGATTAAATGCAAACTTTTGTAGATGTTCTGTTTAGTGCTGAAGGGAAAGTTTCACGTCCCATGAATATTTGGTTTGGGTTTTATGACCTTTTGGATGTTTCTGGTGGGCGTGTAATGTCACCCTCAGCTGTCGGTCCTGACACCAAGATTTTCCTCACTCACAAGGCGAAAGCGGGGATTGAGTCAATACTGTCTTATCAGCCCTTGGACATTCCTCTCCAACTATTCCAAGTACCAGAGCCACCTGAAGCTGAATTGCTATTTATTTTGTGATTTCAGCCAGCAGGTATTCTCATTCTTGAGAATGCCAACATACAGTTTGAGGCCCGGACTGACACCCCATTTGCATTCTCTATGACATACCGTGATGAACCAGACCGGAAACATGTATTTTCTGGACGTACCGAGGGTGTTGTTCTCCAGTGGGTGGCTGCATTAAAACAAGCTAGGTAGGTCTATGTACTTCTTGTAGAGACCATTCTCGTCCTGCAGCAATTTCCCAGCCTAGAGATTTGTACCAGTACATTACAGTCTACTAATGTGATGGAAATATGGAAGATAATTTTTTCGTTCAAGCGGCAAGCATAATATATATATTGCTCACATTGGAACTAAAAAGGTGGTGGAATAGTGAATACAGAGTAGTTGGTAATCATACAAAAACTATTACGCCTCCACACGTAAACAGGGGGGGGGGGCGTAATTATTGCCAAATAATTTTTGGAAGAAAAATATGGGCTCGGTATTAACATTATTTTTACTTACGGCAATGTAACAACAAACTAATACATATAGACCTAGCCTAATATGAGTAGTAAATAAAAAAAATAATATACATTATACAGTAATAGGGACCCATCGCATCAGTGTATCAATATAAATATTCATAACATATTCATAATCATCACTCATTAGAAACTAGAATAAGGCAAGGGGACAGGACATTATCTGTATGGGTCGCTGTGGCTCGTTTCCTGTCCCCTCTCTGTAATAATAGTAACACACGCATGTGCTGTAATGGTTTGACAGAAAATAAATAATAATAATAATAATAAAACTTCACATCACTCATTTCCTGGACTGTGGGGGGGGATGAAGATGGGAATGAGTATGTTTAAGGGCAATCTGTTCTATGAGTAACAGTCATTGCTTGGGAGGGGGGGGGGGGGGGAAAGGCCTTCTCTCTTATTGTTGTTTCTCCGTGTATAAAAGCCTTAATTAAAGGTAAACTGCTACGAAGTGATCTTTCTGATATTTTAGTGCAATGCTGTGTTGGGCCCCTATCTGGTACAGTAGGTGTAACTAACCTGATACAAAGCTTTCCTTCTGTCCATCTAGTTATGAGTATTGGCGATCTCAGCTTGTGCTTCTTCGAACGAGAATCAATGCAAAGAGTGGAAAGGACCCAATGTTGAGTATTCCACACAACCGAGGTGTCGTCCGTGATATCCAGCCGTCTTCTCCGCGAACGTCCCCGAGGAGTATTGCGAAATACGTGGGCGCCAAAACGGCCAATTTTAGGAGCCATCTCGTCAACACCCTCGAACCGACGTCTAGCCCGCCACAAGAAAGGAACCTGATAGAATTCTAAACAGCATCTGCATTTTGCACATGTAGCCTTGATGGGTACTTAAAAATACTACCATTAAATGCATATTATAACTAAAAGCATAACCTAGTAGCCTATGATGACAATAATTGTTCCATGAAGAAATGCCAGTGACTAGACTATTTTTGTAACGGTTAATCAAACAGGTAGGTAGCTTAACTTAGCAGTTCCATGACAATAGCATCATTACTGTACTAAGTTGGTTTAAGTTCTGACAATTCTTATCTAATAGTGGTGTATTCATGTGACGTCACATCGGCCATATTGGAGGCCACCTATAGTACTATTTCAAGTTTTATTTAGCTGTCAATAGAAAACGAATAATATTGTTTAAGGAGAAAAATGCGAGTTTGAACACGTATATCCCTCGATAAAGTTTACGGAAATTATTATTTGTGCCATTGTAAACAACAAAAAGAGTGGCCGAAATAAGAGAGACGTTATTTAAGTTGCTTTTCAGTACAATAGCAAACCAAATTTGGAGAACAGTTGAACTCCCACCAAAATGCCAGCTGAAACATAGTAACAATGAGCTACCAATCACGTGCCATTGTGGCCTCCAGTGTGGCCACCATGTGCAATATGTGAATACACCCTATATTTAGCAAGACAAAACAAGTATTACACCATACATAGGCCTACAGTGATATAGGGGAGGGTTGGGTACTTTATTAGAGTGTAGAATAAACTATAGATTCCAGGGGAAATGCAATTTTACCATATTATATTCTCTCAAATGTTGTATAACATTTTATCAATGCTTTCTGTATTCTAAGTGGAGCAATAGAAGCAAAAGGAACAAAATGAATGTACCTAACACTCAAAAAAAAAAAAAAAACATTTTTGTAAGCAAGCTGCAAGTTTAGTAGGCCTATGTTTCAAGATGCATGTATTAAAAGAAATATATGTTATATACACTTTAAAGGAAGATCACTTACATTATCTATATATACTTACACTCCAACAAATTCCTAACATAGCACACAGGACTACAAAGTTTGATTTGTATAATATATATATAATATATTTATTTATTTAATACATATTTCAATAAATGGAGTTAATTAAATATTGTTGACTATTTTATTATATACTCACTTTTCCTGACTAGGTATATGTCATACTCATGAAAGGGCTATTCATGCAAAAAAAACAAAAATATCCCCATCATCCCATGATATGGGAGACTGTATGACAGGTAGAGTGCGCTGTGAGCGATGACGTTCAGTTTACCTATTATATCTAGCTCAACTTCAGTTAAATGCTCCAAATCATTATGCCTAGTATATTATTTACAGTAATTTTTATTATTGACATACTTAGAACTTAAAACAGTAATTATTAATGAGTATTATGTAATTAAAATAAAAATCAGCTGAAGAATCCAAAAAACAAGTGAAACCTCGTACAACGGTTGATGGAATAACACAGTCTACCACACTCTTCGCGCGCGGGTAAGGTTAAGCCGTCCCAAAGCCATCTGTATTCCACGACATTATTATTGCATACGTCAATTGAGGGGCATACTGACATTTGTGTGAACAGGAACGCTCGCAGCGCTGCTGTCATACGGTCTCCCATCCCATATCAGTCTAAAAAACGTTCCTACCAAACGTTCCTACCAAGTTCAGCAATGTGGCAGGCAGGTACTGTAATGCGCACTGCAACATGCCTCGCCCCCATTGCATTAATAATCTACTTAAAACATTACTTGAGAAAATTATTCAACTGAAGTTACATATTGATAAAGTTTTTTTTAAATAACTTGTACGTTCATAACGAAGAGCCAATAATCTGTACCTGCTTGACATTGTCTTGTTGGTTAAGGGTGAAATCTCTTACAGGGATGCTTATTCCCACAAGAAAAACATTTTTCAGCAACTAGCCCCAAAACATCATTAAGTTAACTAGCCGAGGAATATTATTACGTATTATCAAGTATTGTAAATTTAGTAGGTAATCATTGTAAAAACATATTATTACTATTTTTGTAATGTTAAGATTACAGTAAAAATGGTGCTCAAGTCTCCAGAGATAACATTTCCCAGTGTAGTACTTTATATAGGCGACTCATTGCTCAACTTTTTTTTTATTTTTTTATGTGAACAGCAACACACATTTTAAAAAAAATAGCAAAATGATTTGTGGGCTTAAATTGAATAATTTGTTACTTATCTAATGAGGAAGTGATGCCTATTATAACTATATTTACACAGGAATATTTCAGATTTTGCATATTATGTTGATATATATTGCGTATGATTTAAAAAGTTATTTCAACCTTGACGAAGCCTTTCAAGGAATACTATGCGTGTGATGGCCTTGAAAGTGTCGGGCATGGTATCGTGTTGGAAAGTGGTGTCCCCTGTACCGTACTGGAACCGGCTGAAAGGTTCCGTTGCCCACCGCAAACACCCTGTGCCTGTGGCCGTTGGGATGCATTATCAGATTCCGCGCACGAAGTCTTCGTACATGAATCCACAGGTTCGTGCGGTTGTGTGCACGGGTGTTCTACCCCTCCTTCCGGTTCCGGTTCTGTCGCCGGTAACGGTTCTTGGCACAGTTCTGTACCTGGCACAGGTTTCCGGGGTTCGAGGCACGGGCAAGTGTGCGGAGCAAATTCCGGAAAGAGTCTGTCGACGAATTTACCGTCCGTCTTCCCGGATCCAGGGAATTTATACCGCCAAGACTCGCCTATCTCAGGCGACACTTGACGCGCACAGAAATTCATCACTTTGTTTTCTCTGAAAAAATAATTAATGAATAATAAATAGAGCCACATCCAAATAATGATATTCTCTTAAATATTTAAACCCTTGGCCTTAACTGTGTCATATGCACGCCAGGGGGTGGGGGGGTCATTTTTTGCGTAAAAAAACTGAAATGATTAATTCCATAATACTGTTTATATAAGTTATATGTTGTTTACCTATTCTCATTTTTATTTTTGAATTGTTTGAAAATTAAAAACCTATATCGTGAAGGACTAGTTTGTTTTGGCAATAATTAGATCACATGATAATTAAATACATGTACAGAAAGCCCTTTTTAGGAAACCTCGATGTGGATGAACGCCATTAATTTTGTGTAAAAATCGTTTGGATAGTTAGGCGTGCGTTACTCGAATTATTTTAATAAAAGTTAATGGCGGCAAAATATGAGTTAGCTATATTATAGTACATTTCCGTCTGGTCACGAATATGTTAATTTTACCGAGATCCGATAAGTATTAGAGGTAGAAATTATATTTTTTAATCAATGTGAAGTAGTGGACTACCGGAGTACTGTAATTATTAATTTTTGTTTTTAACTGTTGTATTTTATTGTAGCTCATTGTTGAATAGTAAACCATAGTAAACTATAGGGTAGTCGACTAGCCCAATAACAGCAAGCCAATTGTAACCATGACAACGAAAGTCAAAGCTCTTTGGAAATAAAAACGTGGGACGTCGAACTTTCCGTGAGCTATTTGGAATACGTGCACTTTTTTAGAACTTTTTGACAGAGTGTACGTGAATGTAGACGCGCTCGCTTATCAACGATCGAGTCAAACAGAGCGTGCCATAAGAAGATCCTTTCTACAGACTTAGCTCCTGTTGCAGAAAATTTGAGTCGTGTTGGGTTTGTAGGCCTACAACTAATAACATGATTAAAAAAAGTGGCTAACATAACCACGGAAGATTCGTCGTCATTTCTATAGCCTACCATAGTAGGTACGAACGTACTTGCATATTTTCATGCAATTTCACTGACGATCCTAATCTAATTAAGTAGTTTATCACTACGTTTATCAAGCGGACTGGGTTCGGACTGACTTCAGTACGCACCGAGTTCGGAACCCGTTTAGCAAGCATTCTACAACCCGGGCTAGCCATCACGGACCGAGTTCGGTACCGAGGCACGGCCTTGTTTATTACAACAAGGCCCACTAGCAGGCAGTGCGCTTTGCAGTGGTAGTGGGCGGTGGGCGCCAACCATCATCGGTCTAGTTTGGAAGATGGTGTTGTGAAAGCTGCTCTGCGGAATCTTTTAATGTTTTTTGTCAGTACGTTTGTAAAAATAATAAACGTTTCCGGGCACCATTTTTAACGATGTATCATACCAGTATGTTATCTCTGTGCAATTTATTTATTTTTAATTTACTTGCTCAGTTCCTTCAAATGAATCAAAACTTCCAGACTTTCAGCCGTATCAGCCTCAGACCATGCATATTCCGCGACATGTCTTGCGCGCAGCTCGACATTTTAGTAATTAATTTCTATTAGGCCGAATACAACACAAAGCCTACGGCAGGATTGGCGGGAATCGGGATGCAGTTGCTGTTGTTGTAGTTTTAAAATGTCACTTTCAGTCCGGAACCGTTTACCAACAGGGACTCAGTTCTATTAAACCGGGCTAGATCGGCATCTTAACAGAACTGAAATAAGCTCGAGCTGAGGTGTTTATCAGTCGAACTCGGTGCGCACTGAACTCGGCTCGCACCGCTCAGTCCGCACCCAGTCCGCTTGATAAACGTAGTGTATGTAAGTTTCGAGGAAACGTTTTAAAATGCCCATAAAAAATGAGTCAATATAAAAAGGGGTTTATATACAACGATGAAGATTAAAAATATAATACAAATTGATTCACCGTCATCATCATCATCATCATCAACTATTGCCAAGTCCATACTTTGCATTTGGGTCGGCATTTGAAGACCTATTTCACGGTCACCTCCTATACTACCTTCCCAATTTCCATCCACATTCCGATTTCCTCCTCGCTGCTCCACGTCCTTCCTTATCCTGCCATCGTTGTCATGGTCTGCCCCTTCTTCTCGTACCGTAAAATAGATAATAAATAGAAGTCAATAACCACTCACCTTATGGACGCAATCCCTGTCACCCGTTTATCAGCCAGCGGAACTCGTCGTCTGAAATCTGCCCACTTGCAATGTTCGAGGAATGATATGTCTGGGTTGTTCCTTGGCAGCAAACACTCGCTCTTGTACACTGGTAGCACACTGTAGCCTTTCACGAAGGTACACGGTGGTCTGTATTGGTATCCGACATCTTGGGGATAGTCCTCTGTGGGAGGTACAACAGTATACTTTAGCACACTTGCAATGTTCGAGGCATGATATGTTCCTTGGTAGCAAACACTCGCTCTTGTACACTGGTAGCACACTGTATCCCTTCACATAGGTACACGGTGGTCTGTATTGGTACCCGACATCTTGGGGATAGTCCTCTGTGGGAGGTACAACAGTATACTTTTGGACGGTGATGTACGAATGTCGAATTTGCGCGCTCGTCACAAAAATGTTTTGAGTTGTACGGTACAGGATAACAGCGTTTCGAGTACTCCAATTTACCAGTCTTGGGCAAGTTCCCCCAAAAAAAGAACTTTGAAAAGCTATGGTATGTTTGTTTAAAAAGGAACTAACATGATCCTGAAAAAGAACTTAGTTCCTTTCACATTCCTTTTACAATTACTGTACTTTCAATGATCTATAGTTAATCTTCTCGCGGAGTCGCCGTGGCTCCAACCCAACCGCACTTCCACTCCACCACTTGGATGGCGCCAATTTTGAAAATACGGAAAGTCCCAAGAAATTTTGTCTACTGAAGTTTACGATCAGGAACTAGAATTCGGCGGGATTTCGACCGTGAAATGAACTTATAAAAGCACGAAATAGTAACTAGGCCTACATGCAATCCTATAAAAATTTTATAAAAAAGAAACGCTAAACTGCAATTTGCATATTTTAGCGTTTTGTGCATAGGGCCTAACGTTTGGAACCAATAGGGTATCAGTACATTATTTTAAAACGTTAAACAAGCAAGTTCAAAGACGGTCTTTTAAACATACGCTGTGGTAGTATTGTACGCCCTAACGACCGCATTCACTTGCAGTGTCCTCAAGTCTGTCCTTTTAATAGGCCTAGTTCCACGTCTAGATAGATATAGGCTTACAATTGTAACAATTTGTTTTTCTGCTTTCTCCAAAGTGTGATACGCATCATACGACTCACGAGGCTTGTCCCAGTAATTCGATATGAAATATTATGCAGAAATGTACTTACCCACCCCTTTAGGAAGGGTTGTAGCCCTTTGGTCATCGTGCAACCTCCCAAGATGTCTATCGAGATCTTTCTGTAAGAAAGTGGGTTGATAGGGGTTGTAAATACCACGCTTCACCTGGACCAGTTTCACAAGATGACCATCATCGGAATCAGACGCCATAATAAATTTGATAATAATGATGTGAAGTCTTGTTTGGCGTTTATGGTTTATGTTTGTACTCACTGTTGATAGTGTCAAGGTCAACTTGATCTCCGACTAGCGGAGGCTCGTCGAACTCCCAAGTTCCAAGTTCGCCGAGCCTTCGCTAGGCGGAGATGAAGCGGACCTTGGGTAGTGCGCTCTGCTTCACTGAGCAGTGGCCAAAAATATTGGAATAGTAGTGAACGCCAACTACACGCTATACTTAAATATATCCTTAAGTGATGTTTATAATTAGATGTTCCTTGAAGTCGTTCAACAATTGTCATTTAAGTGGCCATTTAAATAAGACACCCATTTATAGCGCGTAGAAGGGGTAGTGGGTTGCCAACGAGGGTGGTCCTGCAAGTAAACTCTAATAACAAATTACAAAGTGTTAATTTGGTATTTACGAGAAATACGGACCACAGGGCGCTCGCTCATGCTGATTGATAAGATTTTAGGCGGGTTGGGGTGGGAATCCTACCGTGGTATTCAAAACAGTCCAAACCGGGCGGCCATCTACCGACACGTAACCAGTCAGTAGAAAATAACTACATTTAAAAAATCGCGCTCCGCGTGAGCTTCACATGGGACGGAAATGCGAGCACCGAAGTAATTTTGTTGTTGTGTTTGTTGTATTTTTTATTCTTTCCTCAGATTTTTTGTGTAGTGCGGGAAAATTAAAAGACGCGACCCCTTTCAAGGGGCTGTCCATTAATGATGTCACACAATTTTTGACCAAATTAAACCACTCCCTCCGACATGCCAGTCCTCTTAACACATATTGTGTAAAAAAAAAAAAAAAAAAAACTGGGCCAAAATCAATCGCATCCAGACTTTCATTCATTCAACATTCTAGTGGCAATATTAAAAACCAGTTGGAACGCAAGAAATTGCGGGATTCTTTGAAAAATATAAAATAGTGAAAGCAGCGTTTCCACTAAAAAATGACATTACAGTATTATGCAGTGCATGTATGGATGTCACAGAATGCCTGACCCCCTCCCCGAAATTGTGCGACACCATTTATGGATGGATTATGAAGATTATGTGCGTGCCGCACATAATCTTTACCATGGGAAATTGGGAACAAGTGTACTGGTGATTCGGTCACAAAGTCAGTAAAATGGGTCCAAGTAACACATAAATATTCTTGAATAACTGTCACTACAAACACTTTTCAAGGGGGATTCTATTGTAGGGATGGGACAGTCGAAAGTGGAGTGATCGGTTTGATATAAAGTAATGTTGCATTACCAGCCGTGAAACATTGAGTTTCATGTAACTGTGTCAAAGTGTGGACACAAGATCTAGGTAGTTTTCCACGTTGCGTTGCATGTTTCTCCTCCAGGACGAGAGAAACATTGAAACGTGACACTGATGCAAGTGTCAACGTGCAGAGCAACACAACGTCCAACAGGATACATTTGTACGTGTGTAGGGCATGAAAGGAAAGGCTCACATAGTCTAAAACAAAATTGAGTAAACCGTAGGAGCTGAATGGTTTCATAATTATTTGTTAGAAATAAGCTACAATTGTCCTGGGCATATTTTTTGTTTAAACTTTCAAACTAGTTCTACGAGTTTATTTTTCTTAGGCTGATTGCACTCTCCATGGTTGCAGTACATACTATAATACACTGGATCAAAATAGGCATAGCAAAGGTGTATTTTGGTTCTTAGGATGTTGGAGTCATAGTGAAATGATAGCACACACTGTTAATTGGGTTTACACAATTTATATTGAACTCTCACATGATCACAAGATGATGAGAATTTTTAAATAATTACAGTAATTTTTATACATTTCTTTTCATGAAGCTGCAAGTTTATCTTTTGTGTGTAAGATTTATCACAATTTTGACAGCAAAATGGTTTAATAGTTTCATGTGTATACAAGTGCTTAACTAGGTTATTTTGTTGTGCAAACCCTTTATTGCAGACTCCACATACGTAAGGTTTAATACCCGTGTGAATGCGGTGATGTTTGTCCAGGTTTGTTTGCTGGGTGAAAGCCTTGTCACACACTGGGCATTTGTATGGGCGTACTCCCGTGTGCGTACGCACATGCTTGACCAGGTTTGCCCGCTGAGTGAAACGCTTTTCACAGTAATGACAGCCAAACGGTCGCTGACCGGTATGAATGAGCACATGCTTTTGGAGATTGGCTTGCTGGGTAAATGTATAACCACATACGTCACACGAATAGGGTCGGTCACCGTTGTGCATACGGATATGCCTCATTAAATTAGCACGAACTTTGAACATTTTGTTGCAATGGGGACAAGGTATTGGTTCGGTCTCTATACGCTGTCGTTTACGGCCCTTTTTGAAGAACTCTGCACGTGCCAGGTTGATGGATATCTGATCTGACGAGTCATTCAAGTGGTCCGTCACTGGAACTCGATCGTCAAAATATAACTGGGCCATTCCTATACCTTCGACTTCTTCGATGATTTGCCCCTCTACTACAAATTGGTGAGGAAAATCCTCCTCATGAATTATTTCTACCAGTTGCATTTCTTCTTCGGCACCTATCACTTCATAGGTTTCCACGTACTCGCCACCCTTTTCATCACTAGGCGTTGGCAAATGCTTCGTTTCTTCTGGGTCACTTATTTTAGACTTTCTACGAAATATATTGGGCCTGGGTGTAATGGACCTCGGTCTTCGTTTAGGCCTATCCTTTGATTTTTGTTGTTGACTTGGGTGGTGGCCCCTTGGCGAAGGCCTACCTCCTGCATGTTTTGGTCTGACTGGCCAAGCTATCTGATAGGACATCTTCCGGCTGGATAAAAGAAACAAATTATTTTAGATAATATTCAATTTACAATTCAGTACCCTAGCTTAGTTTTACCTGTTAACTTACGAATACATACCCACATTCGTGCAAACGAACGATGAAATAAAATTTACACCAAAGAAAGACGTCAACCGTCTAGCTAGAGACAAACGTAATGTCGATAAGGACTAGTTTCAACAACATCTGGGAACGGTGAATACAGTTCACACCTCGGGTCGTCGAACCACCGCCTGCGAGTACAAAATCATTGGAACCATTTGATTGGAACTGTCATAGCGATAGTGTCATGGCGGACGATGCATACGTGCGTTTGACATTTGGCAGGCGGGACTAGGGGATCCTAGTGTTTATTGCCATTATGGCATTATATACTATTGTCTAGGTCTAGTATTAATTGATGACATCAAGTCAGTATCAGTATTTTATTTTATTTCTATCATGTCTACGTTGTATATTAGGTGTAGCTAACCTTAGGCCTAGGCCTAGCCTGGTTCTAGTTGGCCCTATCGTAATTCTAGGTTGCCCTATTTGGCCAAAGCCTAGACGTACGCCTGGAAGTAGGCCTGCTAATAATTAATCGGCCCTAGGCCACTTAATCAACATGTTTACCAAAAAACTCCATGCAGATGTCAAAAAGTCCACCCACAAGATACAAGATTTAAAAAAGGACCTGGCAACACGTCTTAAACACCTGAAGATTATTCTAGGTAAGAGAGGTAGCCTAGGCCTAGACCTAGGCCCAGGCCCTTAGACTGGCTCAGACACAATTATTGTTGCCTTGGCAATATGACTCGGCTAAAAGACATGCAGTTGTCTGGAAGTAGCTAGCGGAAGCATAACCAATAGACAAATCTCAAGGCGGTTTGCCAGTAATAATTTGAAACCTTGTGATTGCTTCAGAAGATTCATAATTCATGAATCATGATTGTGTTTGTGCTTGCCATTCCAGGACCCTTATTCTATAATTATCCCGCTATGGAAGCGGGCCGCTTTGGGTCGAAAGCGGCCGATATGGAAACAATTGCCGTTCCACAACAATATAACTGCCTGAATAATTTCCAAAACTAGTGTTTTTATTCCTCATTTGTTTCCATATCGGCCCGCATCCAAAGCGGGATAATTACAGAATAAGGGCCCAGTAGGATATTAAGACCATAGTCTGCCTGCATACTAAGACATTTGCTGTTCATTCTTGATTCAATTTTAACTCGCTCCACTTAGGAGGCAAATAATATTCCGCTGCCTAGGCCTACAGTCTTGCGAGAGTGATGGGTGCCGAAGTATTACACTGGGCATGTATCAATTATTGTAGTGGCTCCCGTTGTCTTTGTGGGTCACGCCACTTGGCTTGAGTTTCAGGTGATCCCCAAAACTCCTGACCTTTTTCTATTCCACCTGATCCTCATCTAGTCCATTCCAGTCCACCGTCGTCCTGCCCAGGAAGGAGAACTTTACTACATCCGTCCTCCATTACCTAGCTTCTCAAGTTTATCCCCCCCCCCCCCCCCACGCTCTGTAACTACCTACACCTTATCCACCACCACCACCTTGTTACTGCCTTAACTGCCCTGTTCAGTTCCCCACACCCCTCATGATTCCTTGCTGCCTATACATTTTTACTAGCCTATCCCTCCTCCTTCTGTCCTCCAGCTTCTCCTGTCCAAGCTCCTTAACCATTTCTGTTATGCTCTTGTACTCCCTAGCTGTTCTGCCAGACTGCCATCTCCCACTTCTATCTCATACATCTCTTCCCCCTTTTCATAACCAACCTTATCGCTCTTTTCTGAACGTCCTCCATTTTCTCCTTATATTTTATTTTACTACATATATGGATATCAGACTGCCGCCTCATACTCTAGCCCTGGCCTCACCAATTTGCCGTGTAGGCCTGCTCCCGTAACTCCCTTCCCGTCCTTAGAGTTCTCATCACAAAGTTTTTGTACTTGTATTGCTTTTTATTCACAGTTACTCAGTTAGATAAAACATAGTTTAAGTTCCTTGTCCCCCTCTTAACCACACACAGCTTCACCTGTTGAATAAATTAATTTGTAATTGTCGACGCACTCAATTACAAGTTTTTAGTGAGGGACATTTACTCGATATACCATAATCACTTATTATGTGAAATCCTTTTATGTCAAAATAGTAAGCTAGGGTGTAATTCAATATTAACTTTTACTTCCAGAAAATGTGGACAGTGAAGAAGCTAAGAACTTCTTCGAGTCAAACTTCAGTCACATTTATTTAATCTTGTACGACAGTTTTATCATGGTTGAGGGAAACTTAAAACAGAGAGGTAAGTGTGGCATCCTGTTGCTGTTTGTGTTTGGGGGTGTATTAAGGAGTGTAGGTCTACTTACTCGTGTCTCCGTGCTCTAGCAATGAATGTTTGATTTTTGGAATAGGTTGTTGATTAGAACCCATGAGATATAGACCTACACTCACACTGGTCATGGTCAGGTAATACCTGTTCCTTGTTTGATTACATTAGGTGCAGAGGATAAAAAATAAAAATTATATTAGTAACTTCAAAAATGACATTAAAAACCCCCGGTGGATCTATGTTTGGAATGCTGTTACCTATGTGAAATTCCCAAATTTAAAGCAAGTATTGTAGAAAATATTCTCATTTGTTGGGTTTTCCTACTTGTGAAAATCACATTTTTCTGATATGAAAATAGGCCTAATTGATTCAAATTACTGTAGGCCTACAACTTTCATAGATTCACTCCAGGACTGACTCTCTGAGATAAGCAACAAGAATCGTCATCATCATTGTCATTTGCTGAATGTTACAGTACACAAAGCACACCGAGAAGAACTGGAATGTGTGCTGCAAGTTCTGGAAAACGTTCTCGTGTTCCTGCCAGAGTTGTTGTCGAGGCGTTGGCAATGTCACAGCCTTTCGCGTATTCTTACCAAACTTCTTCATCCAGGGAATTCTTGGAAACTAAGAAGGGAAGCAATCAGGTAACCCAGATTTACTGTTATCACATAATCTGTTATTCTTATGCACAAAAGCAATGGTTAGGTGGCAGAAATGGGTTAACTTAATTTAAATGTAATCAATGAATGTTGAAGTTTTCACTCAAATATTAGAAAAGGTAAACAATATAAAGACAATTGTAGAAGTATGCATTTTAAAACTAGCTAGTGCCAATTTAAAACAAAAAGGTTTTTTGCGAATTCAAGCACTGTTAAATATTGAAGTTCTCTTTATATTTGCTAGGAGGGGAATGAGAATGAGATGCCGCATTTGAAACTTGTCGACGCCCACGTCTTCGCCACGACTAATCTAGCGTCACCCCGTGTTTGTGTACAGGTACTTCTTAATATGGTACCAGATACTCGGAGAGAACGCTCCGGACAGTCTTCACGCCATCTTTGCCACTCTGGTTCCGGGTTTTCCGTCACCTCTTCCTGGACTCGGCCTGAACGCGCTCAACAAGAGCTCTGCTTCCATCTTCCACGATTCTACTCATGGTAATACCATAAGTATGCAATATTTTACACACAGTGTAACAGTGTATTAGGCACTGAGACAATGCAGCACACATATATTGGAAGCAGGAAATAATTTTGTTTGTCCATTGAGATAAACCGTGTTTCTTTTAATTTATTCATGTACCGGTACCTAATTGTACCGGTAGCCTATATGATCACATTCTAGATCTAGAAAAGTTTTTCCACTTGACAATACCTTTTAGCATAAAAGTAGCTTCAAAAGTGTGTTTGTTCATTTAAAGAGAGGCTCTAAAATTCCAATCCATTTTCAAAGTTGTTGAGTTTCAACCAAAACGATTTCAATACATGCATGTATTGATTGTTGTTTGAGTTCTATGATGTTTTCTTTCTTTATAGGTAATCTTGTTGTTTCAATCATGGATATTTGTTAAAAATAACGAGAGTTAATCGATTAATGACTAATGATTATTAATTACTGTTTGATTGATATTTGGGCTTAACGTCTTATATTTTTGCAACTTGGCTACCTATTTAAGACGATGAGTGGGTGATGATTAGTGATTAACTGATTATACCAACTGTGGCTTAAAATAGGCGTTTAATTCTACCACTAAAGAAGAAGAAAAAAGAAAATGGCCGAGAAGAGATGGCCATCTTTAATCTTTGGTGGAATAAATACTCAGCAGCCCATCCACTTACCTCCACCTATCAAATTGTATGATTCTACTAGATAGAATTAATTTTAGTCGTGTCTTGTGGCCCAAGTAACTGGAACACCATGTTACATATAGGCCTAGTGTAAGATTATCTACCTAGGCCTACTAGTGGTTTCAGTCCCATATGGGACCAACTTTCGTTATACATATATAATTTTCCATTATTACACCTATTGTGTACCTAGATGCAATGAGGTTGGCTACTAAGTATGAGATAAAATGGAAGAACTTTGCATTTACGTAGCTTGTTTTGTACTGTCAGTTAGTTTGATACCAGATGGTAAGAATGAGCTTGAAGTTGTTATAACTGGTGTTGTCTCGTCAGGCCCGGTGAGCGTTGTAGAGATCCAGCCGCTGCTTCCGCCCCAGAGCGGCGAGAAGCATCAGGACGATCCAACGAGGTTCTTCTTTGACGCGCTCTTGGAGTTCATGGTCTCTCAAGTACGTACGCCTTTTTCGTTAATATTCTAGTTCCGCTTTCCATTGTATGTGTTAACTTTGATACTACTGGTCATCCCATTCTATACTACTACCACTACTAGCACACAGTTGCTAGGGATTTTAGATTTTTGTGAGTATTGAGTAGGCCTACATACGTATATAGTCTACATTACATACAACGTCAATGTTTCCTTGACCATTCATGTAGGCCTACAAACATTCAATTCAAAGTGATGTCATTATTTGGGTGGGCTAATGGGCTCTTTTGATAAATTAATAGATATTTAAATTTACCATTTCTAAAGGTGGCCTAGATTACAGAGTTTATGCATTACTCGTTTCGTGTTCTAGGTGGTTAAGGTGGAATGGCGCGATCGAGTGTTGAAACAGCACAAGTGCTTCATATTCTTGTTCGAGCGCTTCAAACAGTATTATCTTCCACATATATTTCCTAATTTCTCAATGACCACAAGCCTTTACACACCAAACCTAGGTAAGAAAATTAGTTAAATAACTATCCCAATACATATAAAGTCTTGCCGCTGGAACGATTTCCACTCGAAAGATAACATTCATGCCTAAACGGCTAATTGTCCCCTTTGTTGGTCAACATGTTGGTATTTCCAGACATGTTTCCCCTCTTTCAATCGACTCGAGTTGAAAACAGTACAGGGGGTTTCTGAAGGCTACCAACCACCCTGCAAACTACGGGTACATAGAACCACAGATAACCGTGTCACATCAACAACAACACCCTGTAGCAAGCACTTGCCTCTTCTGACAAGAATTCCATTCATATTTGGCATTTACATTGGCTCCAGCCTCCTGATTGGCGAAATGTTTGAAACTCCTGTTCCGATTGGTGAATGGGGTTAAACACTCCACGTGGAGTTGTTCCTTCCATCCAAATTATTGTGTCGCATTTCTTCTGGTATTTAGTCATAATGACATCTACTTATCTCGGCCAGTGATCTTAGATCTTGGGTTGGGTATCGTCTGAACGGCCGGACTATACTATTCAATGTGCAACCCTTGTCAATTCCACTCTCACTTTTTCATTTTGCAATTAACAATATATATGCTACTTGCTAGGGCTAGTGGTTTTATTTGGGCCAAGCCGTTCTTGAAGTATAATTTTGGACGGATTTGAACTGTATGCCCAAGCAGTAGTTAATGTACGGACGGCACTGGTAGGTGGCTTGAATAGGGATAAATAACATCAATAACATATCAAAAGTTTTTCCAAGATTAGACAAGGGCTTTAATATCTATTTTGATGATAGACTATGTATCTGAGTGCGTATTATATTTTACATTTTTGTTACGTATTCTGATTATTATTATTATTAACACGAACCATTGATCGCACTCTAGAATTGCCGGTTCTGCGTAAGAGTTCGTTAGGAGTGAGCAACGTACCCGAGGGCAGACGAAGGCAAGACCCGTTCGTGTTCTGCCGTGTTGCCGTGATCAAGTGGGTGTCTGCCTTCACTCACGTCACCAAACATGGAGACGCTCCACATGTGACCACTCAATCAAACAACAGGTAACTATGGTGAACTAACTTACCAGATTAGTAGTCTGTACAATGTCATAGTATTTAATTTTTATTTAATGTATAACTGATGACATCATACAAAGTTAATTGTATAGGCAACCCAAGACAACCTTACAGATGCTCTCGTCACAGGCGAGCCACTCGTAGCCAACCAGCGAACTGCCCGAGACAAGCACGCGCAGATAGTGGTCGCTGATTGCCGATTGGCTACGAGTATCTGGCCTGTGACTAAAGCATGTGTAAGGTTGTCTTGGGTTGCCTATACTTTCACATTTTATGGCCAGAATTGTAACAATGGTAAGCAAAAAGCATGCATGAATCTGGATGATTTTTCAAACATTCATTATTTTATAGGGTTGAGACTTGACATCGATTATTTGATTTGACATCGATGTCGAAGTAAAACGTGACTTTCGATTCGACCAATTTGTTCTGTTAGATCATATAATCGTTTGATATCAAAATGCCCAGGTGGATATTGAATATATGGAAGGACCTTATTTTTAAATAGCCAGCGCCACTGCAACTTCTAAAAAAATTACGAATTTCTTTGCCATTTCTGCATGTCCCGGTTAATGAATAATGAATGTTACTAATTACTATTAAATAAAAAAACTAGTAAAACAAATTATTGAATTAATTTCATGTGTCATTAATGTCAATTGATGACAAATTGATGTCAAATCCAAATTAGGCCTATTTCGACATCGAAATTTGTTTTGACATCTATTTCACACATGAAATTAATTACAAAGTTCCAATTAAATCCCAACCCTACTATTTTATTTTTCTATTTGTTTCCAGTGTGACCTCTAACGAAGACACGGACACGTCTCCCGGCTCGGAGCTCGGGCGTATGGGCGCGAGTCAGCCCGCGTCCAGTCACGAGCCGCCCTCCTCCGCGCCAGACTCCAACCATTCCTCCATGTGGTCTCATTCCGACGGCGGCCATCATTCCTTCTCGGAGACGACAAACACGAACGCGTTTGCGCTCGTTCGCGAGGTACTCTACAGCAGTCGCGAGTACGTCAACTTCATTCACGAGGTCTACCGCCAGGCGTTCCTGCTCAACTTCAATCATTCGCCGGCCATTCGGAAGACAATCACCGTCTACAAGGATTGGATTCAAATGAATGTAAGATAATTACCTTTCAATTAGCTTTCACGACCCGTAGTTGTGAACTGTGTTTTTCTGGGTTGTTTCGTCAATTCGGCGCTGAGTTGATGTCACTCGATGTTTTGCCACCCATGTTGGGGGCTGTCTGATTAACAGTCGGTCGTTCAAAAGCCACTAACATGGGTGGCGAAATTTCGTGTTACATCAACTCGGCACCGACGCGACGAAATAACCCAAGAAAAACACAGTTCTCAATATAATTACCTATTTGGAATATGTAGCTGGCTTATTTAAATAAATATAGGTAAATATTATTATGTATGTTTGTTATATAGGTTGCAGAGCTGCCACCGTTTGTCCTTGAACCTCTAGAGAGCCACAAGGACGACAGTCATTTCAGAAGTGGACCTCCGTCCTTTGAGGTTTCTGCCACAGAAGTGAGTTGAAATAACAACGAGTTTGCTTTTCTTACAATGGTGTGTGTTAAAGGGTCGTTAAACTGGGCATTTCTAGTGTTTTCTTATTTTGATTTTTGACCTTTTGAAATTTGACCCAAGAAACTAACTCATCTAAGAATTATTACCCCATTTTACCATATTTATTGTAGTTGTTTCTAAACACTTGTATGGATACAAAATACATTTAAAATCTTTTAATTTTGTCTGATATTGCTTACAAATAACCTGAAAACTTGGTTGCTTACAAATTAAAATCAATTACGTACATTTTATAATTACGTACTTTATATAAGTATACACATATATAGAAAGACTCAATCTTTTAATTTGCATTAGGTGCCTACTAAAGTGACATAAATAGCGTACTATATAACACAATTTTATTAATAATATTAATACCTACCATCCCTGGACCCTTAGAATTTAATCTTATACCTATATTGCGACTAAGCTATGTTATAATAATGCAACATCTGAATAAGAACCAAGACTATTAGACCGGGAGTAGTATTAAAACACAAATAAACACACGAACAATAACCACGGTCAAAAAATAAAAACACTCACCAGTGCGTAAATTTTCGACAGCGTCCGCTGTCTTCCTCAGACGCGAGGGAACTAAGTTCCCTCGCGTCTGAGGAAGACAGCGGACGCTGTCGAAAATTTACGCACTGGTGAGTGTTTTTATTTTTTGACCGTGGTTATTGTTCGTGTGTTTATTTGTGTTTTAATGCAACATCTGTTCTAAACTGCCTTGTGTGTTCAACTTTACCACTTTGCTCCAGGGAAGCGACGTGTCAGAAACTTATCGGACAACTCGGCTCAGAAACGACTCTTATCTTGGAGCGATTCATCGAGAAAATCTCATGATCAGAGCTGGACTACAGGTTAGAATCTAATTAGTACTTTATCTATTTGATATTATTGATTATTTCATTATGTATGCAGGCAGGGGTTGAAATTAACAGACATCTGTGTTAGTTAACAGGGAAGAATACCTGGCTACGTCAACAACCGCACAACATTTTCATTTTTAAACTATATCTCAAGAATGGGCTTCGAAATCGAAAATCTGAATCAACAGCGCACTGTGGCTTAGTGAGCTCTACATACTGAATGCTCTAAGTTGTGTTTTACATTATAATCAGTATGTTTTTTATATATAATTAATTTAATTACTAATTATCAAATTAATAATCAAAATAACTTCGCTAATGGTTATACAGTGGAGCATCAATTATACGTTTCGTACTTATACGTTTTTCGTATTTATACGTGATTTCCATATGGTCCCGGCTATTTCCCATAAGAATCAATGTTAAAATAATTTAATTATACGTTATTTGGTTATACGTTATTTTCGGTTATACGCGACAGAAATTGTTCCCCCCAGACATCTTAGTAGCGATTATACGCTAATTGGTTTTATTTGTCATCCGAAATCACTTCCTGGAAGCGCAAGCTTTATCTCGTTCGGGATATGCAGCTGTGAATGCGCGAGAATGGAATGTTGTTATTGTCAAGCGGTCACCCCACCTCGCCCCCCTCCCCTCCTCCCATTCGCTACCCTTGCTCACGTCCGGCTCTTGGCAGGTAGCCCAAGCCCCGAGGCATCGTATAGCGCCAGCCCCTCACCCCTCCCACCATACTACGTTTCACAGAGTGTCTGTCCATGCAGATTGTTCCAAGTTTGTTGGTGTTTTTAAATTGATACCACGTGTTCATAATGGCTTGTTTTGTCGATTTGTTGTTTTATTACTATCCTCTGATTTTATAGTAACATTTCACGTATTGATCTGATCGTTTCATCAATTTGTTGATTTAAAATAAGTATCCGTGCCCCCGACCTTGCCGACGTAATAGGCCTGCGGGCCGAGCGCGGGCGCTGTGTGATACATCCCTCGCGGGCGCTGAGCCGACAGCTGCCGCCAGCCAGTGATAGCGGTCTCCCGGTGACGCGCGGCCGTACAGTCGCGTCCAAAAACCACTCACGTAGCGGTCGCTGAAACTTGTTTCCGCGTTGACATTTACTACCGAAAAACGATTAATCGAGGTAAATATTGATCTGGGACGGGAAAAATAAAGCGATCGATGCTGAAAAACGGTACGGCGAGCAACAATATTTGGAATAAAATTATTTAGATATCACTTTCGGTCGGGACTATTCGAAATAAAAACGACGATTTTCACGACGGAACATGTAAAATATATATTTAGGCCTAAGCACCATTTCACCCCCCCCCCCCCCGCTCCTACGTGCGCTAGAACACACCGTGAAGGGAATTTTTGTACTGCAGAAAGAGGAGACTGCCGAGAGTCACCATCTCCACTCATTACAAACGAAAACAAATGTAATTGTAGTTATACGTTTTTTGTACTTATACGTTTTTTTCGGTTTGGCCCTTGGAAAACGTATAATTGATGCTCCACTGTATTTCATTCAGTCTGTAGGGCTTACCAAAACACAGTGTGCTGTTGATATAGATTTTCAATTTCTTGTTGCAATCTTGAGATATAATTAAATAATGAAAAGTTCTGCGGTTTTTGACGTAGAGACTACCCTTCGCTCTTAATAAATACAATTTTGAGAACAAACACCGGTTTCTTGAAGATCAACTGGTTCGTAAAAGTAGCCTTCTACGTATTTGGTGTAATCCCTAATGTGTACGTTTAGGTAGCCTTATCAAGTTAATCGCTAAACAGTCGGTTGTTTGTTACAGAATGTGTTGCAAGTGTTTGTGACGCACGCATCGAACGTGTTCCTGCTGGAAGTGAGCCCCGACTACCCTCTGTTCCTAGAGGAGCAGGTGGATACGTGCAAGCGCGTGACAGTCGGTTGTTTGTGTTACAGAATGTGTTGCAAGTGTTTGTGACGCACGCATCGAACGTGTTCCTGCTGGAAGTGAGCCCCGACTACCCTCTGTTCCTAGAGGAGCAGGTGGATACGTGCAAGCGTGTGACAGTCGGTTGTTTGTGTTACAGAATGTGTTGCAAGTGTTTGTGACGCACGCATCGAACGTGTTCCTGCTGGAAGTGAGCCCCGACTACCCTCTGTTCCTAGAGGAGCAGGTGGATACGTACAAGCGTGTGACAGTCGGTTGTTTGTGTTACAGAATGTGTTGCAAGTGTTTGTGACGTACGCATCGAACGTGTTCCTGCTGGAAGTGAGCCCCGACTATCCACTGTTCCTAGAGGAGCAGGTGGATACGTGCAAGCGCATGACAGTCGGTTGTTTGTGTTACAGAATGTGTTGCAAGTGTTTGTGACGCACGCATCGAACGTGTTCCTGCTGGAAGTGAGCCCCGACTACCCTCTGTTCCTAGAGGAGCAGGTGGATACGTGCAAGCGCGTGCTCAATATCTATCGCTACATGGTGATGCACACGCACATGGAGGAGACCACATGGTTAGTTGACAGTAATAAAAATAATAATAATAATAATTAGGGATATCATGGGGCAGTGGTGTAGTGCCAAATTTACCAGTACGTATACGCTTCAGTGGGAAGCTGGAGGGACACACCTTTCCAGACAAAAAAACATGGGGGGTTTGGGGGGCAGAGCCCCCCAACAACGGCGCCGCAGGCCAAGAAGTTTTTTAAGGAAAAAACAGGCTTTTTAGAGCGTGTTTTGAGCGTTTTAGAAACCAATACCGGACTGAATGCAACCTCGAAATACGTCAGTTTTTGTAGTGCAAAACCAGAAAATCACCAAACATAATTGGAACACTGACGAGAATTGTTCAGGAATACGTTTTGGGGCTTGGGAAGTGGTTTGGCGACACACGCCGCCCGTGGTCCGTATGTATTGCTGTTGACACTTGGCTGTTGATAATTGACATCGCAATATTTTTACCAAGCGAAACAATTGTATCCCACTTGGTGTGTTGGCGGGACGCGGGACTCAAAATTGAATATCGGGACTCCCAGATCCAGGGCTGGTCTTAGAGGATTTGAGGCATTGTGCCAATTAAATGCCAGTGGCAGAGAGCACAATTTTACCAATGGAGAAAAGCTGACAATCGTGAACAATGTGTCCATCATTCGAGGCATGTTACGACCGTATCATTGCGTATCACTCGTATCATAATCAAAACCAGTGTGTATACGAAAGTTTTTTAGCCGGAGCAGTGCGTATACGGCGTATACGCCCGTATACGCACCACTACACCACTGTCATGGGGTAGGAAAATTCGGATCCGGATCCACACCTTCCAGGAATCGAGTTACCTGATACGTTACCTGATAGCCTAAAAATGATGTTATCTTATCCTGGTAGCCCCTGCTCCCCCACACCGAAACAATATGGTCGAAGACCATTCTCTGCCCACGTGTCAGCTGCCGGCCGCTGTGTGGGTTGGGGTAAAGGGAGCAAATTGGCATCACAGAATTTGCCCGCAGTAATGACAGAATCAGCTGGCTATTTGCCATGCCCACAAGCAGGAATTCACTGTAGCTTCACAGAAAGTAGTAGCAGAAATATCGTCACGTTTTTTTTTCTTCTTTTTTTGTACAAGTATTACTACTCGATTAGGATTCGAATCCTAAAAATAAATTCAGGTAACCCGAGTACCTGGGTACCCTATGACATCCTTATAATAATCTATAACTAACTCTTTTCCAACTGTGACAGGTTGAGTGGTGGTTGGCTGGTTGTCCATCCTTGTCGATAGAACGTTGCTTCCTCATCTTTCTCCTGCCTCTCCACCAATTTCTTCCACTCTTTTCTGTCCTGCCACTGCTTCTCTCTTTTCACGTGCTCCCAAGATTCGTTTCTCTCTTCAACGTCTTTTTCGATCAAGCCTCTCCGGTTGTTTCTTAGTCCTCCTATCCTTCAAGTAACCCCTTCATCTGCTTCGTATTCTTGTCTTGACAGTAATGAATCAGAATTAACTGAATTGATACAAATAAAGTGGTTGTAGTGATTTTTGAGTATTATCCATATATATTATTACCGCCAACATTTCGGTCAATTTATGGGTTGGATGTCCGTATAAAGGAGAGAATGTTCTGTTATGGTTGTTTCCGTGTTCCCAGGGAACAACTCTTGTTGGTGTTGCTTCAAATCACTTCGTTGATCTTGAGCAAGAACCCGCCAAAACAGAAGGAAGAGACTCTGGGCGGGAAGCTGGCGCCAGCAATATTCCAGGTACGTACGCACGCGAGCAATCGGTCGGAGACAAGTTAGTGCGTTCATATTCTTGTCTTTGTGTACTGACTCGCGTTGTTGCTAAGGGCTTCTTGTCTGTATGAGAAATAACATAATGTTCATAAGAAGATGGAGGCCAGCATGCCTGTGATAATTGAAACAACGATTACAACTAAATGAATACGTACAGTGAAACTTTGTCAGTTTTTCAATATTGATGATGATTTTTTTTGATTATTGATAAAAATTATTGATAAAATTAATATAGACCTAGCCTATTGACATGAAAATAAATATTGAAACTAGTCAAAATCAAAATATGTTCTATTATCAAATATTGATCTATAAAGTTGATATTTTTTTCCCATCCCTACTACTAAATACCATCCATAATGCAGACAAATGAAAAATCTCTGGCTGAAACAGTTGCTGCTGTGAGAAATGCGACACACAGTTTGGAAAAATAAGGTTGTATAGAAATGTGGCCTGTGTGGTAAGCCTATGAATATGATGAAAATAAAATAATTTATTTCTTCTTTCAGACTTTGATTGTCACGTGGATCAAAGCCAATTTAAACGTGGTGATATCGTCGGACCTCTGGGATCAGTTTCTGTCGGTGTTGTCTTCGCTAACTCAGTGGGAAGAGCTTATCAGGGAGTGGGCGGTGAGTACTTGAGTACTAGAAGCTGTAGCTATTGTGTAGCTCACACAGTGGGAGGAGCTTATCAGGGAGTGGGCGGTGAGTACTAGAAGCTGTAGCTATTGTGTAGCTCACACAGTGGGGGGAGCTTATCCCACACGGTGGGAGGAGCTTATCAGGGAGTGGGCAGGGTGTACTTGAGTACTAGAAGCTGTAGCTGTTGTGTAGCTCACACAGTGGGAGGAGCTTATCCCACACGGTGGGAGGAGCTTATCAGGGAGTAGGCGGTGAGTACTAGAAGCTGTAGCTATTGTGTAGCTCACAGTGGAAGAAGCTTATCAGGGAGTGTGCGGTGAGTACTAGAAGCTGTAGCTATCGTGTAGCTCTCACAGTGGGAGGAGCTTATCAGAGAGTGGGCGGTGAGTACTTGAGTACTAGAAGCTGTAGCTATTGTGTAGCTCACACAGTGGGAGGAGCTTATTCCACACGGTGGGAAGAGCTTATCAGGGAGTGGGCGGTGAGTACTTGAGTACTAGAATATGTAGCTATTGTGTAGCTCACACAGTGGGAGGAGCTTATCCCACACGGTGGGAAGAGCTTATCAGGGAGTGGGCGGTGAGTACTTGAGTACTAGAAGCTGTAGCTATTGTGTAGCTCACACAGTGGGGGGAGCTTATCCCACACGGTGGGAGGAGCTTATCAGGGAGTGGGCGGTGTGTACTTGAGTACTAGAAGCTGTAGCTGTTGTGTAGCTCACACAGTGGGAGGAGCTTATCATACACGGTGGGAGGAGCTTATCAGGGAGTGGGCGGTGTGTACTTGAGTACTAGAAGCTGTAGCTATTGTGTAGCTCACACAGTGGGAGGAGCTTATCCCACACGGTGGGAGGAGCTTATCAGGGAGTGGGCGGTGTGTACTTGAGTACTAGAAGCTGTAGCTGTTGTGTAGCTTACACAGTGGGAGGAGCTTATCAGGGAGTGGGCGGTGAGTACTTGAGTACTAGAAGCTGTAGCTATTGTGTAGCTCACACAGTGGGAGGAGCTTATCCCACACGGTGGGAGGAGCTTATCAGGGAGTGGGCGGTGTGTACTTGAGTACTAGAAGCTGTAGCTATTGTGTAGCTCACACAGTGGGAGGAGCTTATCCCACACGGTGGGAGGAGCTTATCAGGGAGTGGGCGGTGTGTACTTGAGTACTAGAATCTGTAGCTGTTGTGTAGCTCACACAGTGGGAGGAGCTTATCCCACACGGTGGGAAGAGCTTATCAGGGAGTGGGCGGTGAGTACTAGAAGCTGTAGCTATCGTGTAGCTCTCACAGTGGGAGGAGCTTATCAGGGAGTGGGCGGTGAGTACTTGAGTACTAGAATATGTAGCTATTGTGTAGCTCACACAGTGGGAGGAGCTTATCCCACACGGTGGGAACAGCTTATCAGGGAGTGGGCGGTGAGTACTTGAGTACTAGAAGCTGTAGCTATTGTGTAGCTCACACAGTGGGAGGAGCTTATCCCACACGGTGGGAGGAGCTTATCAGGGAGTGGGCGGTGTGTACTTGAGTACTAGAATCTGTAGCTATTGTGTAGCTCACACAGTGGGAGGAGCTTATCCCACACGGTGGGAGGAGCTTATCAGGGAGTGGGCAGTGTGTACTTGAGTACTAGAAGCTGTAGCTATTGTGTAGCTCACACAGTGGGAGGAGCTTATCCCACACGGTGGGAGGAGCTTATCAGGGAGTGGGCGGTGTGTACTTGAGTACTAGAATCTGTAGCTGTTGTGTAGCTCACACAGTGGGAGGAGCTTATCCCACACGGTGGGAGGAGCTTATCAGGGAGTGGGCGGTGTGTACTTGAGTACTAGGAGCTGTAGCTATTGTGTAGCTCACACAGTGGGAGGAGCTTATCCCACACGGTGGGAGGAGCTTATCAGGGATTGGGCGGTGTGTACTTGAGTACTAGAATCTGTAGCTGTTGTGTAGCTCACACAGTGGGAGGAGCTTATCCCACACGGTGGGAGGAGCTTATCAGGGAGTGGGCGGTGTGTACTTGAGTACTAGAATCTGTAGCTGTTGTGTAGCTCACACAGTGGGAGGAGCTTATCCCACACGGTGGGAGGAGCTTATCAGGGAGTGGGTGGTGTGTACTTGAGTACTAGGAGCTGTAGCTATTGTGTAGCTCACACAGTGGGAGGAGCATATCCCACACGGTGGGAGGAGCTTATCAGGGAGTGGGCGGTGTGTACTTGAGTACTAGAATCTGTAGCTGTTGTGTAGCTTACAACGGTAGGCGTTAACTTGGTATGCGTCACCATTCACATATTCCAATTGGCATTATTCATACCATCATTAGAGACGTGCTTTTTTAGCATTTAAAAACTCACTAATTTAGTTAATAAAAAACTTAATGGACTATATAGGCCAATTAGGCCTACACTGTTAATTGTCAAAGTATTAATTATATTTGTATCAATGATTCAAGTATAGTCCAATAACTTTCCTTATTAACAGTCAACCTGTTCTACTGTTTCTTTTTAATATATTCACCAATTTAGCATTAACTTTTGAAAAAATTCAAAATAGCATTAAGTAGCATTTGTAAAAAATAAGTGAAAATGTTCATTTTAATACAAATTTTGACATGTTACTATTGACTGATTGTTCAGAAAACTTTGGACACGTTGACGCGCGTGGTGGCCCGGCACGTCTACCACCTGGATCTCACGGACTTACCGCTGGACCGGCTCTCGGAGCAGAAGGCCAAGAAGCGGCGTGCGGGCGTGTGCAAGAGCCCAGGGGGTAGCGAACAGACGCGCGACAGTCTGAGGTATAGACGTCGCGGCAGTGGCGCGGTGCCGCATCCCAGGGGGCTACACCTGCAGTGCTCACAGGCGGAGGAGGGGCCCTGCAGTTTCACGTCCACAGGTAAAAATATTTGTGTCAAAAACTAACATAATTTTTTCCATTTTCAATTTCAGGTAATTTTTTAATCTGAGAAAAGGACGAAACTTTTTTTTTTTTTCTTTTTATAGCATTAATTCAGGCTGGAAAGATTGTATATGAAATGTTCTTGAAATGCAACATTTTTTAATTTAAAACGGGGTCTTTAAGGTCTCTTAAGGGGTTTTACTACAGTAAAGTGGCCTCATATTTGTTTCCATGTTACAAAAATATAGGCCTAATTATTTATTTATATATTTGTATTCCTTAAGGGGTTGTACAACAATAGCCTAGTATAGGAGCATAACTGAGAGCAAGTAGAGTAAGTACGATTGTGGAAAGATAGGAAGAGGTGGAAAAATTTGGTTGTGAAACCCAAGCTGACCCTGCCAGAAGCAGGAAACAGCGATGGATAATGATGATGAGTAGGGCCTATAGGGGCCTCGTATTTGTTTCCTTTATACACTGAGATCTGAATAACATACGTGATGATGATGATGATGATGATGATGATGATGATGATGATGATACACTGAATAATAAATTGATGATTGTTCCAGAAATGAGTCTGGGCTTGTTCCGGTTGAACTCGAGCCCTCGCAAGCGCAACAGCAGCTGCGGAGACCCCCACTGCCTGTCCCGCAGCATCAGCGAGGGGAATCTGGCAAACGGGCGGCTGATGAATCAACGCAGGCGACACACGGCACAGTCGAGACCACACAATAACACCGTACACATTCCAGGTACCGTCAGTCTTGTTAATCCGTTTAGACGCTGTCACGAGTTTAGCCCATGGTGGGGTCTCTAATGCTAAAAATATTAACAAACAGCTATGTACATTGAATTTTTAGGCTAAAGACACAATAAAATTAAAAAAAAATTTGTAAAAACTTTGAATAATAATCATGAATATTCAAATTGACAATTGAAAATTTGAAAATAAGTTTGTGTTAATTTATTGACTCACAATTTTGAACTTAGCTATATGTGTATCAATCAAGCTATGAATAAAATTTGACAAAAACCTTTCCAAAATAGAATAATTTAGAACTAATTTGGTAAATATTGTCCCACCCTCCTCCAAATATTAAATTTATTAGAATTAGGCCTATTATTAAAAAAATAGACGGATTTATAATTGGCCTAATTGTACAAAATATATTTCCTGAATCATTGTTCATGAATGTATTGGTTAACCACATTCTATTTATATTTCACACATGTTCTTTAAAACTATATTCAATGCCGTGTTTCTCGTTGCAGTGTTGCCAGTTTCCCTGGAGCAAGACGTTGCACGCTTCCTTGCCAACCACACCTCGCCACTGCCTGGGTTTCAGCCTGAACACCGACTTGGTAAAAAGTCTCGGTCAATGGACTCGCTACGATGGACGCGAGGTATTAATTCAGATTACGTGTGTTTTGCATGGTTGTCTAGTTCGTATCCTGTAGTGATAACGATGGTTAATGATTAACAATAACCGGCTATTAATCGGTTAATTTTCATAACTGGTTATGTAAACAATATACAATTAAAGGTGGGTAATTATTAGGGATGGGCGAATATTTGAATTTCTCGAATAGTTTGACGAATAGTTTAGGAAATAATTCATTTTGAAACTCAAATATTAACTATTCGAACATTCAAATATATCCCACCTTTTCGATAAACCGGAACCGGAAATGCGACCTCCCACCATTCCGCTGACTAGCATTTTTCAATATGGCCACCGGTATTTCTGTACAGAAACATGTTTGATTGATGTGCAGTAGCTATGAGGAGCAGTCGTATATTTCTGGTTTGCTTTCTCCTTCAGTTCACGAATATTCGCAAACAAAAAAAATTCGCAACCAAATATTCGAATTCGAATTCGACATTCGAAATATTTTGGTCTCATTATTCGATATTCGTATTCAACTTTGAAAATTAGTATTCGCTCACCACTAGTAATTATGTATTGTTACACTTCTATTTAGATTAGCTACCATACACTACAGAAAACATACGTCTATTGTAGCCACCTGTAGTTCTACCGTAAGACCGCCCCTTGTTGCAATCACCGTTATTCTTGACAAGAAAAATTCAATTAGGCCTAATAACGTTAAAAATATATACATTTTTTACTATTTAGTTTCTGCATCTACCTATATGTACATCATTACAGGTTGTTTTGCGTAGAGTGAGAGCATAGTTTCTAGACGCATCTTAAATTGTTTCAGCAGGAACGTCCATCGCGTACTCCGAGTCGGAAGGTCCAACTCGCTCCCCGTCGCCAGCACCATCTAGCGGGGTCGAAAGCAACTCCATCAAGGACTCGCCGATGCAGATTGACGTAATAAGCGGAGAGAGCACAAGCCTAGGTAAACACGCATGTCATCTAGCCTGTGGTTGCATTATGTGATATATATATGTATAACTCACATTACCAAGAGACTGATGTGTTGGTCGTAAGGCTAGAATTTAACTAGCTGATAATATAACCCTCCCCTGATCCAGTCAAGAGTAGTGATCACTCTCGACTATAACTGTGAAAACATAATTGTACTATAATGGCCATAGCGACATTAATTTGTGATGTTTTAAGTAGAAAATAATTTTGATAAAGATCTTTTTATTAAATGCCCACATTTGGCTATTATGCCATCATGCTGGTTCTGGTCAACCAATAGAGACACGCCTCTTTTTCCACCCTCTTCATGCCGCTCGGCATTGCGTCACGATAAAGATAGAATAGACAAGTAGACACGTTTCGACTGCTTTCCACTTATCGGAGCGTACAAGAGTGATTGCATTTTCCTCAAAATAAGCTGTCATTAGAAATGTCATGTTTTATGTTTTGGTTTGACAGCAGAAAGGGATCTAATGGAGGGGCAAAATATAGCAAGAAGGAAATATGTGGCAAACCTTTATTGGGAAACTAGGCAGAGAATGGCATAATTTCCAACTCTGGGTGTTCGAAAGAAGAAGATGAAGAAGATGTTTTGGTAACTGCATGTGTGTGAGGATTGCACTTGAGCTTTGAGCAGAGTTAGGCCTACTGTTTGTGGCTACTTGTGAGGGGTACAGACTGCATTGAGTAAAATCTCTATTTTGAGCGTTACTCTAATGTTAATTGCCCACTCATGATATATAATGCCTTAGATACTAATAATGACTGCAAGGGTTATTATTATAATAATAATAATAATTATTATTATTATTATTTATTATTCATCTAATTATGTAGGATATAACTCATGTAAGTCCCAAAAACATTAGATATAATAAAGATATACCATTGATCCATGCTCATAAATGAACACATACACACATAATACATAATTAGCAAGGTTAATCAAATTAACTGTAGTCAACACAGGGCAGGCGGTTATTAAAACAATAACAACTTAAATCATACACATACAATGACAAAACCACATTAAAACAATCTCAGCTAAGCAGAATCTTGCTACATTATAATTTAGTCTGAAATGAGGAATCAGTAAAGAGGTCTAAAACGTTCCACTAATGTGAGTGTTGTTGTTGTCGCGTGTAGAGATGAACGACGGGGGCCGGTCGGTGATGGCCGGGGGCAGCGTCCGGGGGTGGCTGCCCGACGTGGCGGTCGTGCTCTGGAGGCGGATGCTGGGGGCGCTCGGGGACGTAAACCGGCTCAAAGATCCCGTGCTGCACTTCAAGGTGTTCGAGTACCTCATAGAGCTGTGCCACTCGTTCATCAAGGTATGTGCCGCGCTTGTCGAGTGGAGGACATTGTGCCGTTCATTATATGTGTTTCGGTGCAACGGTGGCCCCAAAGTCACGTTTGACTTTTATGCCGATATCGTTATTATTATTTATTTTTATTATTATTATTATTGGATTATTATTGAGAAGGAGAGTCGACGTCGACCCAACGCAGAGTTGGACGTGGCAACAGATGATGATGATGATGATTATATTGTTATTATTTTTTCTTTCAATAAATTCTATAGACTCATATAATTAATTATTATGTAACGCACGTTACACATCACAAAATATAAACACGCGGTAGGCTACATAATTAAGCAGATAAACATTCTATTACTCACCTACTTTCAAAGGCAAATACTGTATTGATAGATTTCAAATCCAAATTTAAAATTCCCTATCCAAATATCCAAACCATGAACTTACCTTCTGTATTGGAAGCAAGAATCACATGTATGCTAAGGCAATGAGCCACATAAAAAAGAAACGTAGATACTAATAGTTTTACAGCTAATTTTAATTACATATGATTTTCTAATACATCGAGTCACTATTCTAGAAGAACAAAATGTTACTCGTTCATTTGGAACACTGGCCTTTGAACAAAAATAGAATGTAGTCTTCCATATAATATGCTACATTTTAGGCACACACAACATTTTAAAACCTGTTTGACGGTTCTTTATCAGCAAAGAATCCGTTTCTAGAACAGGATGACAGAGAGCTTTATTCTTTCAGATCCGCCTGAACCAAAGCGTCTCAGCCGACAACCAGGCCACCCCCCCACCCCCTGAGTATGTCCCACCGCTCACCCTCATAGCGCCATGGTGCTTCAAGGTACAGTACACACACTTTCACTGCCGTACCGGTACTTCTCACCAGCGCCTGTGCTCGCTGCACACTGCCCATTTTTTTTTTAGCAGCAGCAGTGGCCAAACTGTCAATAATTACACTTACACTTACAGTAATAAGAATTGTGTTTTGTGATTTTTCTGGTAAGTTGTAACGGGAAATTACTGAGGTCAGCTTCTTCCAGCCTTGTTTATTGAGTTGCATTTAGTTCAGTGTAAGTGTGTCTTTAATTATTTCACAAGAACTAAGTTTTTGCACTTTGGGTTTGATCTTTTTAGAGACTGACAACACATTTCAAACTATTTCATTTATTATTAAGAATTTATTAAGAAACAATATAAAATATAAATGGGTTCTGACAAACCAATGACGATGCAACTCAAAATAGGACTTCTCTTATGTCAATAATCCAGATGAGGGTTGTCAATAACATTCTCTTGGGATCACCTTTTTGGGTTTAGGGGTTAATTTTTTATTAACTCATACATTTAACACTTGAAGTGAGAAGCTTCAGACAACAAAGTTGTTACATTGTGTACCTGGCATTTTCATTAAACATTTTGTTTCATGAGAAACAAAATTTGTTTTTAATTTACGTTTAAACAGTTTTATACGTAATACTAATATTGTTTACTAGTAGGCTACCTCTCATCAAGATTGTGTGAATTGATTGCCAGAAGTTGTATAACAGTACATAATTTGTTTTGCCTCCAGGCGTTGACGCTCCCAGACAGCTATCACCGTGGCAAGTTGTGTGCGTATCGTCTTCTCTGCCAGATGACCGTCACTCCGCAGGACATACTTCCGTCGAGCTATCACCTAGCACTCTTCTACAAGGCAAGTAGCTATATTGTGTGCATAGCTTGTGACTTGTGAGCTCAGCTAATAGACTGATAGTACATAGATACTGGCTAGAATCTAATATATTTTTTTTTTTTCCTTCTTGTGCCAAGATGGCTTTTTCAGCCATTCTTTTGTCTTACTATCCAATATAGAAGAATCTAATCTCAGAATCTAATATGTTTCAAATTAAAAGTTAATCCAAACTAATTTTTTTTTTTTTATATATATTTGCCCCCTGTGTCCAACAATGAAGTCGGGTAGGGGATAGGAAATTAATCCCATCATATTCTGGCCCCTAGGTACATCAAAGCCGGCTGGCCATGCCTGACGCTTCCCTCATGTTAACTTCCTCTGGCTCCTCCTCTTCACTTTCTTCTTCCTCTGCTCTTTCTACAAATTCTGTCCAAATGCTTCTATCTTCCCACCATCGTTCCTGATTGGCCTCTTCCCAAGTTGCATTTCTTCTTTCCATTTCCATTAATAATAATAATAAACAAATGATAAAACTAAAACAAAAAACATAATTACGTCACAATTGATGAATATAACTGGCCAGAAATGTAATTCATGAGGATGGAATGTAACTCATGGTCTAATAGCATCATAGGCAATTCAGTGTTCATTTTTGGGTTTAGAATGTATGGAATGTTGCACTGGGGAAAATTTTATAGAGAAGAAGTGACAAAGAAATTTTGAACACAGCTTCTGAAATTAACCATGATATTGGTTTGGCAAATTTTTCCTGTTGTGCAAGGGCATAATGTTACTCGAGAGAATTTTATAATGCTCAGGGTTCAGTGTACAGCTTTGAAAAGCGTGCTGAGGTCTGCGCAGACTAGTAGTCAGTCAGTCTAGTGCTCAGCTTGCAAGCATTTTCAGACTACAAAAAAAGGCAATATGTGTAATTGGAGGACTAGGCTATAGGGAAACTTGTTCCAATACGTTTAAAGTAGGGAAGACGACGGGTACCCGGGTACCCGATACCCGCCCGACGAAGTCGGGTACGGGTTTGTGTTTTCTCTACCCGTTTACCCGACAAAACCCGGTTCCTGAAATTGAGAACCGCGAATTAGCTAAATGTTTTGAATTTGAACTGATTCATCTGTCATTACGTATTTTATTTTTGTGCATGGCGGTATTTCCCTAAGAAATAGAATCGCGTCTATAAATAAACTGTCCACTTTGATAGTTTCTTTTGTTCATGCCGCCCGATTCCCTGTTCATGTAAGCCTGGCAGCGGTGCTGCTACCCTACACCCCCCCCCCCCCACACTCCCCTTTCTCCCACCCAAAGCACACAACCATTCGACACTTCAACGGGCCGGACGGCCCGTGGCCTTGAGCTTGAGTGGCAGCTGTAACGCATTATGTTTCATCCCGCTCCGATCCTCGATCCCCCGCGCTGTTGTAACTTTCTCTTGTCATGGGTGTTCAACTTTTCAACGAAATATAATGAAACATCCTAATCCCTGCTTCTACAATACACTATTTGTGGTGTTATTTTTGACGAGAGCGATATTGAGAGGTTGATTTGACACCCCACACGATTTTTTTGTTTTATTAGGCCTAGGCCTACCCGGGTAACCCGCGGGTATAGTGAACGGGTACTCGGGTCGTAAAAAAGTCGGGTTTCGTCATCCCTAGTTTAAAGCATTACATATACTCACTGTTCCATGTATATATGTGTATGAAATACTTAAACCAGGGTTGCCGTTTTTGCGGAGTTTATCCTCTTTTGCGGATTTTTAGGGTGCCTCGCGGACATGAGGATTAACGGCCAAATTGGCGGATTTTCTACTATTATTGTAAAAACCGTGAAATTTACTTTAATTTGAAAATCCCGCCATAAAGAACGATTTAATAACGTAAAAAGTAAAGTTGGACAATTTACACTTGAACCCGCAGCATAGACACGATGTCTCAAAACACGTGTGAAATATCTAGATTTCATTTGTTTTTTGTAAGTTGTCGTACTATACTCGCAAGCAGAGGGTGGAGCTTGAGTGGGAGACAGCCAATGCGGTACCTGAAGCGTTGTGATTGGTCTAGTAGTAAGTAGCGTCCTCTATCGTCAACTTTGCAGAACGTGTGTGTTTGTTTAGTGTACAATAGAGCGCGTTGCCCGTGCCTCGTTGGTAACAACGAGAAGTGGGGGAAGTGTATATGGCCTCACAGAACTCGCCCGCAGTAATGACAGCGCGTACTAACCAGCTGGCCACGCCCACAAGCAGGAATTCACTGTAGCTTCAAGGAAAGTAGCCGCAGAAATATCGTCGCGTATTTTTTTTTTTTTTTTTTATACAAATAATACTACCCGATAAGGATCCGGATCATAAAAATGGATTCGGGTAATTTCTGGATCCGGGTAATTCGGGTACCCTATGACATCCCCAATATATATATCTATATATAGGTAAATATACGGTATATAAATAAATGTATTATTTATTTATATATAAATTATATTGGAAAGGTAAATTCTCAAAGATCATCTGGCATAACGCATAACCTTAAAAAAAATATATTCTTTCACACTTTATAATATGCTAAGTTACGGCAGAATAAATGTGTTTTGGAGGATTTTTGAGGATTTTTTTGGTATCTTCGGAGGATTTAAAAAATTACTTGGTGGCAACCCTGACTTAAACTAAAAGTTAAACAAAAATCAACGCTAGACCTTAACAGTAATACACACCACCATAATACCAGGCAAAAGCAAAACTTTCATGTTCCCCGTTGCAACAAAACACGACTACAGAAAGGATCACATGTCGCTGGAATTACCTTCTATAACTCCCTACCTAAACTTATCCGTGACATAGAAGATCCTAATCAGCAAATTACTAAAATCTACTCCTACTTGACAGACAACGCTTTCTATTCAATTGCAGACTTTAAAGACGGACCCTCTAAGAATAAGAATAATAATAAATGACCATGACATGATAAATATTGGATACTATTTCCTTATATATTTTTAATTAACAAATTGTTCTGTTTCTTTATCCAAATCTGAAACCTACTTTCAGTCTGTACTATGTTCTATTATCTGTTATCTATTGACATGTACTCTATATTATGTATCTCTTAATTTAAGTTAGTTTAAGAAATGACTTGTAATATGCCCCAAGCACATAGTGTGAGGGGTCAAAAATTACGCAAATAAATACATACATACATACAGACCTAAATATAGAAGCCCGTCCCGGCCCAGGCCCGGTATTTCAGGCCCGGGCCCGTACCGGCCTGTACAAAGCTCGGGCCCGCCTGAAGTGTAAATTGGCCCGTAAAAGCCCGTTTGACTGTTAAGCAAAAAGTTGATTTTTGTAGTATTTGGTAAGGAATACGAACGACAGGGTGAGAATGATAAGATTAGATGAAACGAAATTAGTTACTATTGCCAGTGAAAGTAAGTAACAAAAGAAGAATTACAACACCAATTTTGGAACCGGAAGTTTATACTATTTCGGATAATTAATGGATTGCTTTGTTTCGGGAATTTGGGTAAAAGAACATTAATTTTCTTTCATTGCAATTAGCAATTACCAAAATAAAAATAAAAAAAACGAAAAAATCCCTCCTCGTTAAGTGATATGTAGCCCTGGGCCCGTGCAGACCTCTATGACATGTTGTGTATCTTATGCCCCCACTCGCAGGCGCTGCACGAAGGTCTGGTGGGCAGTGACCAGGCAGTCATCAACACCCTCGTGCAGTACTGCGGGCCGAGATTCTTCTCGCTGATGCTTCCCGGTCACTCGTTGCTCATCTTCGACTTCATCTACGCTGCTGACACCATCGTCTCCTCATCCGACGTCAGAGAGGTGAGCTTTAAGTTGCATCGCATCTAGTTCTTTCTTATATTTATATTATTATTTAATATTTATATTATCAGGAACGATGGTGGGAAGATAGAAAAGTATGGACAGAATTTGTAGAAAGAGCAGAGGAAGAAGAAAGTGAAGAGGAGGAGCCGGAGGAAGTTAACATGAGGGAAGCGTCGGGCATGGGCAGCCGGCTTCGATGTACCTAAGGGCCAGAATATGATGGGATTAATTTCCTATCCCCTACCCGACTTCATTGTTGGACACAGGGAGCAGATATGAAAAAAAAAAATTATATATTATTTATATTGGATAGCAAGAAAGAAGAATGGCTGAAGAGGCCAACTCTGCACAGGAAAAAAAAAAATTCCATCTATCCAACGTGATACTATGTTTCGATTCAACCTACAGGTTTGAAACTAGGGATGCATAACAATAAAATAAGAATTATCGATAATCGAAAAGGTGACTTCGTTATCGATCGATAATTAATTTACAAATATGTTACGTCGTCTAACCGAGTGCATAACGGTAGAGCAACATTCTTGGACACATCAGCTTACGTGACACTGTGAGAGGAATCACATATGAGGCCCCAGGCCCGGTATTCTGGCGGTATCTTCGAGTATGTCAACACTTCAATGGCCAGAGAAGAACTAAATCAAGCATTACGAGCACTTTTTCATTAAAAAAAAAAAAGTTTGATAATATTTTTAATATCGTAACGTAACGCCATGTTTGATTGCAGAGTCCGCGTACCGAAGCCGCATCCATCTTGGGGGCTCTGCTCTGTCACACCAACGCGTTCTCCACGCTCACCGTCCTACGACCAAGGCCGGCTGAGTTCACAACCGTGCCGAGCACAGACCTTAAGGTAGGCCTATCTACTGTCTTTCAGTCTCTCGCCTCTAGGTGTGTGCGTGTGTGTAATATCTTCAGAACGAGCACAGACCTTAAGGTAGGCCTATCTACTGTCTTTCAGTCTCTCGCCTCTAGGTGCGTGCGTGTATGTAATGTCTTCAGAACCAAACAAAAGAATTGGTTGAAAATAGTGTACAGTACAACCTTGAGGAATTATGTGTGGTAAACCGTGAAATATACTTTATTTTTTGTGACGAAATGTCGTTTAATGTGACTAAGGTCCGAATTCACCAAACTTTACAATCGGCCGATTTACTAGTCTCGGATTGGTTACCTTGGTTTCAACAAACATTACATACAAAATGCATGGCGGCTTCTACCGGGCGCCATTTTTGATTTTCGACTAACACAAAATCGCCGGATTAAAGTTTGGTGAAAACGGCCCTAAATTTTTGTAATGACGAAATTTAACCCGAAATTAATAATTTCGTGTGGCAAAAAATTGACATTTTATTCTGCATAAATTCTTGACCCTACTGTTGCGTTCCGTGTATGTGGGTTAATTGTGCGTTAATTTCTCCGTCCCTCTTGTTACAGGACCACGTGTTGAACGTGCTATTGAAGTGTGGCAAGCACGAACCAACGGGCCTGGCTCGCTGTATTGCACTCTCCAGCCTCGGCATTTACCTCTATCAAGAACTGACACACGAGACATTCCATTCGAAAATTAAAGAAACATTAAATGTAGTCCTTTTAGCATTGAAGGTAAGTGAATTTGACACCAGTTATTTATCCCATCATTGCAGGTATAGGAGTCTCGAATAACACTTATTTTATAACTGATTAATTGCCCTAATTTATTTTGGGTAAAGCTCAACCACTAGAGCTGATTAATCAATGTAACTTAGTTCACAAAAGTTAAAAATTATGAAGTATTGTTATTAAGGCCTGTTCCACCATATTTTTAACTGTTGGTTATATCAATCATCTGTTTACTGAGTTTATTTGTCAAAGTCTTCTATCAGCTCTCTAAACCCGACTTTTAATCCATGTAAAAGTCTGAAAATTCACCAAACATTGTTGCTGATTTTTAGTTACACTGAACTTTAGTCTACTTGGTGAAACCAGCTCTGATTTGAACGTAAATGTGAATAGAATTTCCGAGCAATTTTTTATAACGGACAGCACGAGAACTTGTAGTACGTTGAATGAACGCAAGCGATTGTTCCAGTTCAACAACAAGACTGTGAGTCTGGTGGCTGCCGACGTCTTGTTACTACTGTGTGACCACGCCGATAGTCTGATGAAGCATTTCCCAGAGATCCCGCCTCGCATCATTCAGGTGAGCCAGCAAACTGCCTTTTAGGTAGCGACAATCCCTTTTTAACAAATTTTAGTTGACGTATAATTCTGACACAATGCCGGCGAAGAATTGACTCTCGAGTTTAGAATCCTTCTATAACGAAACAGAAATATCATGCACTAGATGAACAATGAGTTGAATTCACAAAATAAAATATGTAAGTAAGAAATTTTTTTAAAGATAATTATATTTCACTGTATACTGTATGGGGAGGCATACAACAAATGACTGCACTGCAGCGATGCGAGCGTTCCGGCCACTGAGCACTGTCTGCTAGAAATCACCGAAAACCCCTCTAGAAGCCAGTGCACTAATTATTATTGGGAAAATATCCATCGATTCCAAAGAAGTCAAGTAGTCTTTGCAATGACTTAGAAATTCGTATTGTTGAAATTGTGTGTATCCAATATTCAGTGACTTTTGGCCGGATCGCTCGCAACGCTCACTGTGTACTTGTTTTGCCTCCCCATAGTGACGATTCTTGTCTCTGTCGACAGGTTGTGTCTCTGACTCTGTCCCAGCTGATGCCGCCCGAGGATGTGACGACATCGGAGGAAGACAAGCGCCTTCTCACCTCGCTCATGTTTTGTCTCGGGGAGTGGTGCATGCACGTACCGACAGACTGCCTCACTGCGTCACGCAACGGATCCACCCTGCTATTCACTGTGTTCGAAGGTACGCTCTCATACTTGTATACTAGCCCCTGGGGAGTGGTGCATGCACGTACCGACAGACTGCCTCACTGCGTCACGCAACGGATCCACCCTTCTCTTCACTGTGTTCGAAGGTACGCTCTCATACTTGTATACTAGCCCCTGGGGAGTGGTGCATGCACGTCCCGACAGACTGCCTCACTGCGTCACGCAACGGCTCCACCCTCCTATTCACTGTGTTCGAAGGTACGCTCTCATACTTGTATACTAGCCCCTGAAGAGTGGTGCATGCACGTACCGACAGACTGCCTCACTGCGTCACGCAACGGCTCCACCCTCCTATTCACTGTGTTCGAAGGTACGCTCTCATACTTGTATACTAGCCCCTGGGGAGTGGTGCATGCACGTACCGACAGACTGCCTCACTGCGTCACGCAACGGATCCACCCTTCTCTTCACTGTGTTCGAAGGTACGCTCTCATACTTGTATACTAGCCCCTGGGGAGTGGTGCATGCACGTACCGACAGACTGCCTCACTGCGTCACGCAACGGCTCCACCCTGCTATTCACTGTGTTCGAAGGTACGCTCTCATACTTGTATACTAGCCCCTGGGGAGTGGTGCATGCACGTACCGACAGACTGCCTCACTGCGTCACGCAACGGATCCACCCTCCTATTCACTGTGTTCGAAGGTACGCTCTCATACTTGTATACTAGCCCCTGGGGAGTGGTGCATGCACGTACCGACAGACTGCCTCACTGCGTCACGCAACGGATCCACCCTCCTATTCACTGTGTTCGAAGGTACGCTCTCATACTTGTATACTAGCCCCTGGGGAGTGGTGCATGCACGTACCGACAGACTGCCTCACTGCGTCACGCAACGGATCCACCCTCCTGTTCACTGTGTTCGAAGGTACGCTCTCATACTTGTATACTAGCCCCTGGGGAGTGGTGCATGCACGTACCAACAGACTGCCTCACTGCGTCACGCAACGGATCCACCCTCCTATTCACTGTGTTCGAAGGTACGCTCTCATACTTGTATACTAGCCCCTGGGGAGTGGTGCATGCACGTACCGACAGACTGCCTCACTGCGTCACGCAACGGATCCACCCTCCTATTCACTGTGTTCGAAGGTACGCTCTCATACTTGTATACTAGCCCCTGGGGAGTGGTGCATGCACGTACCGACAGACTGCCTCACTGCGTCACGCAACGGATCCACCCTCCTATTCACTGTGTTCGAAGGTACGCTCTCATACTTGTATACTAGCCCCTGGGGAGTGGTGCATGCACGTACCAACAGACTGCCTCACTGCGTCACGCAACGGATCCACCCTCCTATTCACTGTGTTCGAAGGTACGCTCTCATACTTGTATACTAGCCCCTGGGGAGTGGTGCATGCACGTACCGACAGACTGCCTCACTGCGTCACGCAACGGATCCACCCTCCTATTCACTGTGTTCGAAGGTACGCTCTCATACTTGTATACTAGCCCCTGGGGAGTGGTGCATGCACGTACCAACAGACTGCCTCACTGCGTCACGCAACGGATCCACCCTCCTATTCACTGTGTTCGAAGGTACGCTCTCATACTTGTATACTAGCCCCTGGGGAGTGGTGCATGCACGTACCGACAGACTGCCTCACTGCGTCACGCAACGGATCCACCCTCCTATTCACTGTGTTCGAAGGTACGCTCTCATACTTGTATACTAGCCCCTGGGGAGTGGTGCATGCACGTACCGACAGACTGCCTCACTGCGTCACGCAACGGATCCACCCTCCTATTCACTGTGTTCGAAGGTACGCTCTCATACTTGTATACTAGCCCCTGGGGAGTGGTGCATGCACGTACCGACAGACTGCCTCACTGCGTCACGCAACGGCTCCACCCTCCTATTCACTGTGTTCGAAGGTACGCTCTCATACTTGTATACTAGCCCCTGGGGAGTGGTGCATGCACGTACCAACAGACTGCCTCACTGCGTCACGCAACGGCTCCACCCTCCTATTCACTGTGTTCGAAGGTACGCTCTCATACTTGTATACTAGCCCCTGGGGAGTGGTGCATGCACGTACCAACAGACTGCCTCACTGCGTCACGCAACGGCTCCACCCTCCTATTCACTGTGTTCGAAGGTACGCTCTCATACTTGTATACTAGCCCCTGGGGAGTGGTGCATGCACGTACCAACAGACTGCCTCACTGCGTCACGCAACGGCTCCACCCTCCTATTCACTGTGTTCGAAGGTACGCTCTCATACTTGTATACTAGCCCCTGGGGAGTGGTGCATGCACGTACCGACAGACTGCCTCACTGCGTCACGCAACGGATCCACCCTCCTATTCACTGTGTTCGAAGGTACGCTCTCATACTTGTATACTAGCCCCTGGAGAGTGGTGCATGCACGTACCGACAGACTGCCTCACTGCGTCACGCAACGGATCCACCCTCCTATTCACTGTGTTCGAAGGTACGCTCTCATACTTGTATACTAGCCCCTGGGGAGTGGTGCATGCACGTACCGACAGACTGCCTCACTGCGTCACGCAACGGATCCACCCTCCTATTCACTGTGTTCGAAGGTACGCTCTCATACTTGTATACCAGCCCCTGGGGAGTGGTGCATGCACGTACCGACAGACTGCCTCACTGCGTCACGCAACGGATCCACCCTCCTATTCACTGTGTTCGAAGGTACGCTCTCATACTTGTATACTAGCCCCTGGGGAGTGGTGCATGCACGTACCGACAGACTGCCTCACTGCGTCACGCAACGGATCCACCCTCCTATTCACTGTGTTCGAAGGTACGCTCTCATACTTGTATACTAGCCCCTGGGGAGTGGTGCATTTACGTACCGACAGACTGCCTCACTGCGTCACGCAACGGTACCACCCTCCTATTCACTGTGTTCGAAGGTACGCTCTCATACTTGTATACTAGCCCCTGGGGAGTGGTGCATGCACGTCCCGACAGACTGCCTCACTGCGTCACGCAACGGATCCACCCTCCTATTCACTGTGTTCGAAGGTACGCTCTCATACTTGTATACTAGCCCCTGGAGAGTGGTGCATGCACGTACCGACAGACTGCCTCACTGCGTCACGCAACGGATCCACCCTCCTATTCACTGTGTTCGAAGGTACGCTCTCATACTTGTATACTAGCCCCTGGGGAGTGGTGCATGCACGTACCGACAGACTGCCTCACTGCATCACGCAACGGCTCCACCCTCCTATTCACTGTGTTCGAAGGTACGCTCTCATACTTGTATACTAGCCCCTGGGGAGTGGTGCATGCACGTACCAACAGACTGCCTCACTGCGTCACGCAACGGATCCACCCTCCTGTTCACTGTGTTCGAAGGTACGCTCTCATACTTGTATACTAGCCCCTGGGGAGTGGTGCATGCACGTACCAACAGACTGCCTCACTGCGTCACGCAACGGATCCACCCTCCTATTCACTGTGTTCGAAGGTACGCTCTCATACTTGTATACTAGCCCCTGGGGAGTGGTGCATGCACGTACCGACAGACTGCCTCACTGCGTCACGCAACGGATCCACCCTCCTGTTCACTGTGTTCGAAGGTACGCTCTCATACTTGTATACTAGCCCCTGGAGAGTGGTGCATGCACGTACCGACAGACTGCCTCACTGCGTCACGCAACGGATCCACCCTCCTGTTCACTGTGTTCGAAGGTACGCTCTCATACTTGTATACTAGCCCCTGGGGAGTGGTGCATGCACGTACCGACAGACTGCCTCACTGCGTCACGCAACGGCTCCACCCTCCTGTTCACTGTGTTCGAAGGTACGCTCTCATACTTGTATACTAGCCCCTGGGGAGTGGTGCATGCACGTACCGACAGACTGCCTCACTGCGTCACGCAACGGCTCCACCCTCCTATTCACTGTGTTCGAAGGTACGCTCTCATACTTGTATACTAGCCCCTGGGGAGTGGTGCATGCACGTACCGACAGACTGCCTCACTGCATCACGCAACGGCTCCACCCTTCTCTTCACTGTGTTCGAAGGTACGCTCTCATACTTGTATACTAGCCCCTGGGGAGTGGTGCATGCACGTACCGACAGACTGCCTCACTGCGTCACGCAACGGCTCCACCCTCCTATTCACTGTGTTCGAAGGTACGCTCTCATACTTGTATACCAGCCCCTGGGGAGTGGTGCATGCACGTACCGACAGACTGCCTCACTGCGTCACGCAACGGATCCACCCTTCTCTTCACTGTGTTCGAAGGTACGCTCTCATACTTGTATACTAGCCCCTGGGGAGTGGTGCATGCACGTACCGACAGACTGCCTCACTGCGTCACGCAACGGATCCACCCTTCTCTTCACTGTGTTCGAAGGTACGCTCTCATACTTGTATACTAGCCCCTGGGGAGTGGTGCATGCACGTACCGACAGACTGCCTCACTGCGTCACGCAACGGATCCACCCTCCTATTCACTGTGTTCGAAGGTACGCTCTCATACTTGTATACTAGCCCCTGGGGAGTGGTGCATGCACGTCCCGACAGACTGCCTCACTGCATCACGCAACGGATCCACCCTTCTCTTCACTGTGTTCGAAGGTACGCTCTCATACTTGTATACTAGCCCCTGGGGAGTGGTGCATGCACGTACCGACAGACTGCCTCACTGCGTCACGCAACGGATCCACCCTTCTCTTCACTGTGTTCGAAGGTACGCTCTCATACTTGTATACTAGCCCCTGGGGAGTGGTGCATGCACGTACCGACAGACTGCCTCACTGCGTCACGCAACTGCTCCACCCTTCTCTTCACTGTGTTCGAAGGTACGCTCTCATACTTGTATACTAGCCCCTGGGGAGTGGTGCATGCACGTACCGACAGACTGCCTCACTGCGTCACGCAACGGATCCACCCTCCTATTCACTGTGTTCGAAGGTACGCTCTCATACTTGTATACTAGCCCCTGGGGAGTGGTGCATGCACGTACCAACAGACTGCCTCACTGCGTCACGCAACGGCTCCACCCTCCTATTCACTGTGTTCGAAGGTACGCTCTCATACTTGTATACTAGCCCCTGGGGAGTGGTGCATGCACGTACCGACAGACTGCCTCACTGCGTCACGCAACGGCTCCACCCTCCTATTCACTGTGTTCGAAGGTACGCTCTCATACTTGTATACTAGCCCCTGGGGAGTGGAGCATGCACGTACCGACAGACTGCCTCACTGCGTCACGCAACGGATCCACCCTCCTATTCACTGTGTTCGAAGGTACGCTCTCATACTTGTATACTAGCCCCTGGGGAGTGGTGCATGCACGTACCGACAGACTGCCTCACTGCGTCACGCAACGGATCCACCCTTCTTTTCACTGTGTTCGAAGGTACGCTGTCAATTACCGGTAGATCTACGGCAGTGCCCCGCCCGATTTTGAATAACTCTGCATTTCAAGCTTTTGCCTTTACGTCAGTTCTTGGAATAATTTATTAATTATTTATTTATTTATTTATTTATTTAAGGTGGTTGTGCCAGGCCTGGCTAGCAGGCAACGAAGACATTAGCCCAAGACATGGAGTACTTTGCTACTCCCCCCTACCCGATAATTAATGTTGGAAACGGGGTCAAGATATATATATTTATGTATTTATTTATTTATTTATTTAGTGTCTATCCTATTCAGTTATAAAAGCTGATTTACAAAGAAGGACCTTAAATAAAACTAGGCTAGGCAAAATAATGAAATCATAAATAACAATTACAACAAAATTAAAACAAACTACATACTATATAATAATATTACAGATGTGTAATTCTCAGGGTGGAATTGATTTTAATCAAATTTAAATCAAATTATTTTTTCAATAAAAAATCATTCAGTCAGTCAGTTTAGGAACACTTGTTATTCTTATGTAATAAATGTTTCAGTACTGAACCAGCTCCAAGAGGGCAAACACTCGACCGACAGAAGTAGCAGCGTTCATTTCCAGACAGACCTGGTCCAAGACTTCGACCCAATCATTCTCTTGGACAACTTGAAAGAGGCTTCAACTGACTCTCCCGGCCCGAGAAGCTCGTCTTACAATCAGAACTGTAGACAGGCAGTACAGCTGGCAGCCAAGATGGTATGTATAGACCTCTGTTGTCTAGCACTGTTAGGGTTCAATCATGAGTTCACCAATCTTCTGTAGCTAGGTACCTCTCACAACTATGTCATTCTGTGGACTTCTGTATTTTCAATACATGGGTCCATTAAGTTGCCCCCTTCCCCCCCCCCCCACATTCTTCATATTCAAAATTTGAACACATGTACCGTATTGACCGGAATATAATACGGTCTCGAATATAATACGAGTGTGAATTTTGGAGCAGCCAGTGGGGAAAAAACATATATCTCGATTATAATACGAAAAACCTCGTATTATATTCGGGTCAATACGGTAATTTTTGCATCTTTTTGAATCCCTAGTTTTAATTTTAGCGCCCCCTCCTCCGAGTTAAAACAAAAACAAGACAGGCTATTAATGGTAAAATGGTACCTCCCCCGCTCGTTCAATTGTCTTTTAATTTATCTAGATAATTGATAATACATTTGATGCCAAAATTAATTTTGATAACGGAATACATTTTTTAATATTGAATATCGATTGACAGAATCGATGATTTTGCCCATCCCTAGTAATAAATAATTATGTAGCCTATATAGTAGTTGTACAGCAATTATGGGAATGCTTTCGTCATCAATCAATGAGGTGTTTTGTGTCTCGGCCAACCCGTGCAGGTATCTGAATTAGCCACGGTCGCTGGTTGGCTGCCGCTCACCCACCCGTGACGGAAGCATTATCGAAGTTGTTGTACGACGGCTATCTTACGCAGTTTTGCCTGGCAAACAGCAACAGTTCAGTTCCTTGAGCGGCGTACTATAACGTTGCAGGTGTCGATGCACCTCGTGAATCACCTGGGCCACTTCCCGATGGGCATCGGCGCCGCCCGGCTCTCCTCGATGGTTGTTGAGCAGGACGACGTGCCCGGTCTCTCCATAGACGAGCTGAGTGCGGAGGTCTTCTCGGCACCAAACATTCAGGTAACCAGGAGACGTTTCAATCGTTTCGTTCAAAGAGGCGATGACTAAGAGAGAATACAGCTTTTTTTTAAATAGCCTTACATGCAGGCCTCGAATTAAAAATTATTTAGCACTCGCCCATCGGGCGAGTAGGGTTTCTAATTTACTAGTCCGAAAATAAAAACACTAGTCCTATCATTTCCTTATCTTCTAATTTGTATCAACATCTCACTTTATCAGTTCAGTCAGTTCAGTTCAGTTTAACTTGCCACCACAGTTAAGTCAAGTTAAAGAACACTGTTTTGACCTAGTTGCTGAAATTATTGGGAAGAATTATTGGTATCAACGGTTATGTCTGTATTTTGTAGCTTGTGGTAATGAGGTGTCGCATTTTTTAAGGATTTATGTTTGTTTAACAAAAGTCGCCCGTCGGGCGAGTGAATTGAAAACTTTACTCGCCCAAGTAACAATTTACTCGCCTTAGGTGACCGGGCGAGCGTTAAATTCGAGCCCTGCTTACATGAAGATGTCTTGTTCTCTTATACCCACTATTGACATCTCATGTTATCATGTATTTTCTGGTCAGCCAGTAGAGATAGGACTCCTGTTCCCTCCAATCCGTGCCATCCGGCATTTTGTCCCTTTCATCCTTTAGATATGTACACTCAAAGAGATGCCTCATGTCTTGTTCTCCGACCCCACACATCCTACATATGCTGGATTCGAAAACCCCAAACCTCTATAGGTGCTTGGCAAGCAGGTCATGTCCAGTCTGGAGCCGGAATTGGGCCGGAAGATGTATGTGGTATTTCCAAGGTCTGAAGGTTCTGGTATTGTTTGTACCGGAGCAACTCAGTTTCGTACATGGTCCGTGCACGTCACATTCAAGCCAGACCGTGCTGATTTTTCAAAGACGTATAGATTTTCCTATACATAAACCTTTGAGACGTATGATCTAAATTTGGTGACGTACGTATCCTTTCCTGAGCCATTCCACAGGCCCAAACACGAAGAAGAATTCATTATTATTAATTGTTTGCATAGCCTAGTTTTATACAAGGTCCTCCTTTGTAAATCAGTTTTTATAACTGAATAGGATAGACATTAAATAAATAAATAATAAATAAAGCTGGTGTGCACCCTAGAACAAGGATTCCTACAAAATTATTGTTTTTTAAAATTATTATTATGTGTTATTATTGTGCCCCCAGCTACTGGTAGTGAGCAACAGCCTACTGGTGTCCCTAGTGGAGTTACCCACGCTGGAGGTTCCTGGTGGGGGTGTTACCGCGGGGCTGACTACCGCACCCTCGCAGGTGCGAGTCATCCTGAGGGATCTCGGTGGCAAGGCCTCGTGGGATGCGTCCATCCTGTTCTGCTGCCCGGAAGACGTAGGCAAGTACAACCATCCGCTTCAGCCTACCGTAAAATACAAAATGTGTGCAAAACATTATTTCATAAATTAGGATATTAGGAAGTAGTATTGAAAGGGAAAGAATTATAGGAACCACCCGGTATTTCAATGTCCAGTTAAAATCTACTTTTCAGTTTTTTTCACCATGTTTTCACCATGACAACGGCCAATAGAAATACACCAAACTGGGCTTACCTGACAGTTAAATTTACTTGACACTTTAACTGGACATTGAAATTAAAGAAGTAACAGTTAAGTTACAGTTAAGGTTACAGTTGCTTTTGAATTTATATATACATTACAAGGTGATCTATCAGTTAGTATACAGTGTTGCGGTGCTAAGTTTTGACATTGTGCTAGTTTGTCATCTAACTGTGTGTGAAAACTGAAAACCAATCCTTGAAAAATCAGCTCCAATTTCCAAAAAGAAGTTAGAGTAACAGTTAAGGTTACAGTTGCTTTTGAAAATATATATACATTACAAGGTGATCTATCAGTTGGTATACAGTGTTGTCGGTGCTAAGTTTTGATATGTGCTAGTTTGTTATGCGACTGTGTGTGAAAACTGAAAACCAACCCTCGAAAAAACAATTTCCAATCTCCAAGGTTCACATTTTGTGCATTGCCTTCCCGATTGGATTGCTCATTCATTAGACCTAACCTCGTCAGTGTGAACTAGAGGTGAGCGCGTGAGTGACTTTTGACTCACGCCGGGTCACGATCACGAGCAAACATTCTCTAATCACGCACACTCACGCACGTACGGGTATTATCGCTACACGCTCACGCACAATCACGCTAAAAATTAATTTATTTCCAACACACTCACGCCATATATATCACACAGTCATCATATTCAGTCACGCACGAGTCACGACTAAAAATAACCCCATTTCTGAAGACCGGAGGGTTAAATACCTACCTACCTACATGACCATGGTGAGACTGAGAAGCAAATGGCAATAAATGAAAAGTTGTTACCAGATTTTTTTAATACTTAGGCCTACGGCTTCAAAAACATTTTTTTGAGAAAAGATAATGTAATCTTCAAATGTTAACAAAATAGATAACGTGACACGCACAATCACGCGTGTCACGTTTCACGCGTGAGTCAAGTATCTTGCACAATCACTCACGACTTATTCCATTAAGTCCACACTCACGCACACTCACGATAAATGTCGTGACTCCCGCGGTACTCACGCGTGAGTCACGGCACGCGCTCAGCTCTAGTGTGAACAGTGTTGCTCTCGTTGGTAGGTGGCGGAGTGAACATACCTCGTCAGTGTGAACAGTGTTGCTCTCGTTGGTAGGTGGCGGAGTGAACATACCTCGTCAGTGTGAACAGTGTTGCTCTCGTTGGTAGGTGGCGGAGTGAACATGGCCCACGATGTGGAGCACGCCGGAGTGAACATACCTCGTCACGAGGAGGCCCAGCTGATATCCAGCTTCATAGGGGGCCCCCCTCAGAGCTGCCCCCCTCAGCACACGTTGCGACACTCATTAACCTCGTCAGTGTGAACAGTGTTGCTCTCGTTGGTAGGTGGCGGAGTGAACATGGCCCACGATGTGGAGCACGCCGGAGTGAACATACCTCGCCAGGAGGAGGCTCAGCTGATATCCAGCTTCATAGGGGGGCCCCCTCAGAGCTGCCCCCCTCAGCACACGTTGCGACACTCATTAACCTCGTCAGTGTGAACAGTGTTGCTCTCGTTGGTAGGTGGCGGAGTGAACATGGCCCACGATGTGGAGCACGCCGGAGTGAACATACCTCGTCACGAGGAGGCCCAGCTGATATCCAGCTTCATAGGGGGCCCCCCTCAGAGCTGCCCCCCTCAGCACACGTTGCGACACTCATTAACCTCGTCAGTGTGAACAGTGTTGCTCTCGTTGGTAGGTGGCGGAGTGAACATGGCCCACGATGTGGAGCACGCCGGAGCAAACATACCTCGCCAGGAGGAGGCTCAGCTGATATCCAGCTTCATAGGCGGCCCCCCTCAAAGCTGCCCCCCTCAGCACACGTTGCGACACTCATTAACCTCGTCAGTGTGAACAGTGTTGCTCTCGTTGGTAGGTGGCGGAGTGAACATGGCCGACGATGTGGAGCATGCCGGAGTGAACATACCTCGTCAAGAGGAGGCCCAGCTGATATCCAGCTTCATAGGGGGCCCCCCTCAGAGCTGCCCCCCTCAGCACACGTTGCGACACTCATTAACCTCGTCAGTGTGAACAGTGTTGCTCTCGTTGGTAGGTGGCGGAGTGAACATGGCCCACGATGTGGAGCATGCCGGAGTGAACATACCGCGCCACGAGGAGGCCCAGCTGATATCCAGCTTCATAGGGGGGCCCCCTCAGAGCTGCCCCCCTCAGCACACGTTGCGACACTCATTAACCTCGTCAGTGTGAACAGTGTTGCTCTCGTTGGTAGGTGGCGGAGTGAACATGGCCGACGATGTGGAGCATGCCGGAGTGAACATACCTCGTCAAGAGGAGGCCCAGCTGATATCCAGCTTCATAGGGGGCCCCCTCAGAGCTGCCCCCCTCAGCACACGTTGCGACACTCATTAACCTCGTCAGTGTGAACAGTGTTGCTCTCGTTGGTAGGTGGCGGAGTGAACATACCTCGTCAGTGTGAACAGTGTTGCTCTCGTTGGTAGGTGGCGGAGTGAACATGGCCCACGATGTGGAGCATGCCGGAGTGAACATACCTCGCCAGGAGGAGGCCCAGCTGATATCCAGCTTCATAGGGGGCCCCCCTCAGAGCTGCCCCCCTCAGCACACGTTGCGACACCACCCCGCAGACATTCTGCCCACGTTCGAGAACGCTGCGCAAGATATGGACAACCTGGACGATGTACGTACATGGAGCTCGATAGTTTTATCAAAGATTACAGACTAGAGAAGATAGTTCAATGTTCATCCATATGGGAATTCGTCTGCGCGTGTCTGAGCGAAATTTTCTAAGTCCGACGTGTAGTTCGAATTCTCACCGCAAGAGTCGCTCTTCCAAAAGTTTAAAACTCAAGGTCCACTAAATCCCCTGACACATACTAGCGATCTAGTAGACCTTGTTTAACGGTAACGAAGTCAAACGCAAGGTCTACTAGATCGCTATGTAGCCGCCAGGGAATTTAGTGGACCTTGGTCAAACGTGCAGGGCTAGCGCTCCTTGCGGAGAGAATTCGAACTAGTGGTGAGACTTAAAAATTTTTGCTTAAACTCGCGCAGATATTTTAACACGGCGATGAAACATCTTCCCCACTCAGTAATCTTTGGTTCTATGCAGCAGGGCCTGGATTCACAAACATGCTTAACTCTAAGTTATCCTAAGTTAGGCAAATCCTAGCCAGATGAATCATCTCTGGGTATTACTACACATTCACAAATAAAATATTATTAGCTAGATTGTTGATATTTTACTAAAGTTTGTCTTTATGACACTGCAGAACGACATATGCGTGATTTATATGATTAAGATTTGCCGAAAATTAAAACGTCTTAGCACTTAGACACCTTTGTGTTCTGGGCTCAGATGTTCAGAAGTAATCTTCATGATATTTAAACATACTTTTGAGTTTTGTCATATTAATTTTTCAAATTAATGAACTGTTGAAAATGCTAGCCATTTTTTATAAACTTTCAGGTCTTGCCAATAATAGAAATTAATCTTTATATTATTTTATTACCTGTACATAGGATCTAGTTCATCAATAGTCAATCAATTTGCAGCCCTGTTAATAGTAGGAGGCCTAGCCTATATTGTTCAAAGTTATTTTTGTTAATAATGAAGTGTAATCAAAATCCATAACAGGCATCTCTACATAACTGCATTCACATTACCGTTTGTAATTACATTTTTTATGAATCGGTACTGTAGGACTACCTCACTTATAAATTGACTATTATGACGAACCTCAAGTTTGAAATATTGTAGTGTGAAACGTGGCATTATTCCATTTTTTACTCTAGGTTCCTTCATTTCGTTAAACAACTGTCATTCTGTCACAACTCACCACTCTTGTCTGGTTTTCAGCTTTTACAGTATATTGGCCACACAAGTCCTGAGTGTCTGAAGAACTTGGACACCCCTCTGAACATCTCCGGCCTCCCCCCCGCACCCCTGATGAGACAGCTGGAAGAAGACACCATCACTGTTGTACTCAACCAACGCAACATAGAGCAGGAATACCTGATGAGTCACGCGTGTGACCCAATGTAAGTACGCTGCAGTTATGCCAAGTATTGGTTAGCCAACGGCTTAGCCACGGTCGCTTAGCCGGTTCCCATACGAACACCGAGGTTAAGCAACCTTGGGCTTGGTCAGGAGGTGGATGGGTGACCACTCTCCTCTGAAACACCAGCTTACCGTTGGTTAGAGCAGATTGGAGGGTTCGAAAGCTTGTGTAACAGCTTCGTTCTTCTCGTCAACTGCTCGGCAGTCCAGGTTAGTGGAGGAACCTATATATGACTGGTCAAAGTTACATTGTCCTTTCGGATGGGACGTAAAGCCGATGGTCCCCTTCGTACTTTTCGACAGGAGTAGGCTACGTGCCGGTACCAGGCTTCCCCTCCTCTTTTCCTCATTATCTTTCATCAATCATTCCTCATCAGGCTAAAGAGGGCATTGTGCCTTACACTGGCCTTAATTACAATAAAACAAGCAAACAAGTCTTTGTTGCTACTTGATCAAATTTAAAAATTATATACTATTTCAAAGGAAGTGCATTTTAATAGGTAATATGTAGGCCTACCTAACGAAAGTTATTAAACAATATGTACGGACAATGGACAATGCCACATAAATTAGGTCTAGCAGCACCCTGATTAGAATCGGAGTGGATGGCCGTCACTCAACCAAGTTAAGTGTTTTCTTGATGTGGTCGCAGAAGAAATTAAATGGATGCCATTACAAAGGGGGTGAGAGTGAGCTGGTGCATTTACCAGAGCAAGAATAAATACATTGTATTTAAAGTCTACCCACTCAGTTCCAATGAGTTGATTTTTAGTGGGGGACATTTATATTTTGTACCATTTATCTGTGGCGGCTCTAAAGTCACCGTTGACATATATAGCAGAATAAAATAGATGTAAAGTTAAAAAAAAAAAAACACGCCCAAACCGGGCATTGAACCCTGGACCTTCTGCATTGGAGGCAGGAGACCAGTAAGTGAAGGGAAGCTAAGATGTTGCTCCACCTTACAGGATGATGGCTGAGAGATGCAGCCCCGTGCCTCACAGACCGTCGCAGTCACCGTTCCAGCACTGCCGAGTCCTCTTCTCGCAGCTCGGTCTCGCCGGCTGGGAACGTCGCAAGGAGCTCTACCTGTTGGCCAAGAACGAGAAACTGCTCAGAGAGTTCCGTAACCTGGACTCGCAGGTAAATATTCTCCACGGTTGTTAGATTTAATGCTGATAAATAATCTAGAGGAACGAGGCAGAAAGACAGAGAGACGAAACAGTGGAGAACAGTTCCAAACCAATCGACATTTGGCAAATTATTATTCAATGGGGAAGTTTTAACTGTTATTTTTGTATTATTCTAATTAGTGGTGTGGATTTACTTTAAATTCCTTAAAAATAACATTTTCAATTGCATGCCTAGCAAATTTCAGAGCCTTGATGGGTACATATGTCATCAACCAGTCATTATAATGACGAAACCCATTATTGACAAATATGGAACATTCTCACTATGAATCCATTATTATAATTTGATTCGTTTTTCGATCATCGCTTATTCGAAAATGGCGTGTTACTGTAATCTTAGTTCAGTCCAGCTTGTGATCTCACAATGAATCCATTATTATAATTCGATTCGTTTTTCGATCATCGCTTATTCGAAAATGGCTTGTTACTGTAATCTTAGTTCAGTCCAAGCTTGTGAGATCTAGTTTGCTCAAGCTCCAGTGTGTTGTTGTTGTTCCAGCGATGCAGGGAGACCCACAAGATAGCTGTGGTTTATGTGGCCGAGGGACAAGAGGACAAGAACTCTATCCTCTCCAACACGTGCGGCAGCCAGGCTTACGAGCAGTTCATCGCTGGGCTAGCGTGGGAGGTACGTATCACCATGGCGGTGGTAACCTTAATCTAAGACCTGTGCGAAGATTTGTTTGTTGAAAAAGTACTCTTGAGTAATTAATTAATCCTCTTAATTAGATTCAAAATTCAAATACAACAGTGCAAACTATGCAAATTTTTTAAAATTTAAAGAAAAACTTGTTATAACAAGAAGCAAACTTATCAAAATTCAGTAGAAACTATTAATGTGTATGTAGCGTCAATGCACGTCTACTATATTTAGGAAAAGATGACAAAACTGCAAGCAGATTCAACACTTAAAAGACCGGCGGGTTAATATTACACCATGAATATACTATAATGTATTTTAGTGGCGCCTGTCGCTGAAGTTTTTGATAATTCCTAGATGAGAAGGCTAGAATGCGTTCGTGCTGCAGAGCTCTAGTCGCTAGTGGTTTGCCATAAGTCGTGTATGGTTTGTGTGTTGCTTGCTAGGTGGAGCTGGAGTCCCACACTGGCTTCATGGGCGGCCTGCAACGAAACAAGAGCACGGGAGACACGGCTCCGTATTACGCGACCTCGTTCATCGAGGTCATTTTCCACGTTGCTACGCGGATGCCTTCCGACAGCAACGAATCCCTCCTGCAAAAGGTACGACCCTCGCATCGATGCATTAGTTTTGTTCCCACTTGTAAGTATTTTATTGAATAATTTTAGGTGAAAATTCGAAATTTTTCATATTTTTGTGAATTGGAGGGGTGGTTCGTTTACTAACCGTGTGCGTGTGCGTGTGATCTCTCCCCCCAGACGCGCCATCTCGGCAACGACGAGGTTCACATCGTCTGGTCCGAGCACTCGCGAGATTACAGACGCGGCGTCATCCCCACAGAGTTCTGCGACGTCCTCATTGTTGTCTACCCGCTGCCCGGCAGACTCTACCGCATACAGGTGTCGCGGAAGCCCGACGTGAGTGCACTCGTTTCAACCACCGTCTTGCTCTCATCATCATCATCGTTATTAGTGATACGTGAAAATAGCATTTTCCATTGTCATTTAATAGCGTTTTGTAGCATCTATTTTTTTTTGCCAAGATTAAAAAACTTGAGAATGAAGTTTTCTCAAATTTTTATTTTTAAATCATGTCATACTTTAAAAATTAAAATCAACCAAATTGCATTTATCATAAACAAAGTATAATTACTATGTTAAATGTAATAAAATAGGAACAGAAAAACTTAAGTTTCTACTGAAAAATAGCGCTTTGTAGCATCTATCTTTGTACACAAAACGCTATTTTCACGCATCTGTAATCATTATCCATCGCCGTTTCCTGCTTCTGGCAGGGTCAGCTTGGGTTTCACAACCAAATTTGTCCACCTCTTCCTATCTTCCCACAATCGTACTTCCTCTACTTGCTCCCAGTTCTCTCCACTCGTCTGTAGGTCTTCAGCAATCTTTTCCTTCCATCTCTTTCTTGGTCTTCCCCGTCTTCTTCTTCCTTCGATCTTTTTTTGCCATATATTCTCCTGGGCATCCTCTCTTCTGTCATCCGTTTCATGTGTCACATCTTCACAACTTTACTAAAAGGTGTTGAAACGTTGATTGTAATGTTATTAAAGTTTCAACTTTCAATCCACTGATCAAGATGTTAAATTGTTAGATGTAATTATGCAATGTCTGTCTTAGGTGCCTTACTTTGGCCCCCTCTTCGACGAGGTAATCGTGGACGAGAAAGTGTTGCCAGGATTAGTCCGAGCGTCGGCAATCGGTGCTTCACGAGCCAAACGGAGCATGCTGCCCTTCTACCAAACTTAGTAAGTGAATCGAAAGTTCCGAAAGTTAACTGAGATAAAAGATATACCCAAAACAGAAGCACAATAAATCAGGGTTGCCGCGTACTTTTCAGTATTCTATCCTTTGTTAGGATTTCTAAAGTGTCTTGGGGATATATGAGGATATTTGGCCAAATTTGAGGATTTCTTACTGTTATTCTTTATTCATTGCTTATTCTTTGTAAGAGCCAGATAAATAAAAAAATACATGTGCATCCGATGAAATTGACTTTGAAAGACATGGTACGACAGACGTACAGCTATTAGCTGCACGAAGGAATAATTTGTACCATATTCATAATGGTTGTATGTATGTCACTCCCAACTGACAAGCTATTATTATTCTTTGCAGGCTGTTCAAACAATCTATAATTTAACCCTTACACTGCATTCTTGGGGTATGCCTGATGAGAAGCAGATCTCAGTATTATTCACAAATGTCTAAAGGGCTGTCTGCCTTGGGGATAATTGGGATAATTCATAAAATATCCAGTTCAAACCCTGCACAGTTTACAGTTACAGTACTTAGTTTAGTGTTACATAATTAGTATTATCTAAGTCTACTATTAAATCATCTTTGTATTTTACTTTTAACTCTTTATGAGCAGTTGCCAATTGCTTAAGGTACTTTTAAAATGTATTGTGTTTAAGAACTAACATAGTAATTCGTGCTTTTTATTGCAGCTACGAAGAACGGTTCAAGTCGCTCGAAACTGTTGTTCGAAACCACAAGGAAATATCCACGTTTGAAGAGTTCACTGCCCAGATTTATTCACCGGTTCTAAATTCCTCGCCCTTCTTCTCGGGGACAAATCGTTCTTCAGGTAACTACATATTCCCTTACACTTCCTAGCATTGTATTTGTTCTGTGGTTCTGTTTAATGTTAATCTGCTGAAATACTGAATAAGGAGACAACTTGAGAGTGTAAGGGAGATACCCTGATTTAATTAAAAATAACATCGGTTAGGGTAATTGTTTATTGATTAACTGAATCCAAAACCAGTTTAAACTGGAAAAAATAAATATATATTTTTACAAAAAATAAAAATTTGCTTAAGATAGTGTTGCTGCAGTCAACGAAAAACAAATGCCTCGACTTGTAGTACCTCATTTAGTTATGTTTCCTTCACAGTTCTAATCGCCCTTGCTTGTAGATTACATTGTCATGTTTGTTGTCATTCACAGCCACCTCGATTGGATCTCACGGCTCGGCGGCTCTTAACTCGCCGTTCACGAGCTCCCTGGCCGCAGCCCTACTGGACTCCCACCAGCCCCGGTTTACTTCCGCTACAAATATTCCGACCGCAGGTGATAATCGCGTCAGAGGTACGTCTGCCTTATATAAAAACGAGGAGTTATACGAGTCTTCGCAACTATTGTGGCCTTGAATCGTGTTTTGACTAGATAAACGTGTCGTCACCATGTCGATAAATTTCTACCGGCATCTTTTAACACATTCTGGGCCGTGAGGCCGAGGTCGGCAGGCAAAGGGTAGTCTCAAAATAAAAAGCCAGAATTAATTTTTAGTTATTTACTAGTAATATCTTGTAATTTGTAAATGCTAGTCAGTATTAAAAAAGTAATAGATGCCCAGATTGTGGTTTCGTAAGAATAAAGACCTGATGAAAAGAATACAAACTATTTTTTCTATCATTACGGTTGTTATTGGCAATGTAAAATAATTACCATTAATAATAATAACAATAATCTGGTAACAATTAGAAATTTTTTAGTTTTTTTAGTTCAAGACCGTACACACTCTAAAACAAATATAAACGTTGTTTGTTCTACTCTATTATTGTATAGTGTTATTTCCTTCCAACTAGGTTCGGACGGCATGCGTGTGTGGTTCGCTGGCAGTGAATCAACGTCGGCGGACGGGATGTCCGGCCTTCACGTCACTCCGAGACCTCTGAAGAAACTGTCGTTCAAAACCACCGCCCGGAAGTCGTTTTCTGCCCGGTCCGAGTCGATCTCACTGACACCCCCAGAGAGCCCGACGTCGAGGAGAAGCAAGTAGATACTAAATAGTGCCGGCGCTATTTATCTATCGTATGTATGTACGCACGTAGTATTATTTCACTGGGTTCTTGTTCTTGACTGGATTCCAAAGAAAAGAACCAGTCCAAATTATTCGAGTTTTCACAGGATGAGCTCAACAACTCCCCAGTCTTTCGATATGTGTGACCAACATAGTACAAGACTTAAAAAATTCTATACTCCCAATCTTACAAATAATAGCAAAGAGGAAGCATAATTCATATATTTATATGGTACAGATACCAATACTGATACAATGAGTAATCATATTCTTGATTAGGATCTTCAGTCATTTTAGGAAGCGTAAATCATATTATATTTATAAGGCAAAGATACCAATACTGATACAATGAATGAGTTATCACATGTTCTTGATTAGGATCTTCAGTCATTGCATGAAAATGTGTAGTAAAACCCCATCCATCGGGGTCAATCAACGATACATTCTTCGTGGCACATGGAGAGTTGACGACAGTTAAGAATCTTCGTAACCAATTAAGTGGTTTGTGTACTACGTAATGTCATTTAACAAGAATGTGCAGTTACTATTTCCATCGAGTATTAATGGACCCAATATTTTCTTGTCATTATTAGTTCATTTAATTTGTTGTTAGGATCCAACTTTCTTAATTTCAAACATGATTTATTATATAGCCTGAAATACAATGAAACGGCATTGATATAATTTTGAGAGTACCATCACATTTTTAAATGTTTTAAAGTGGAAAGTCATGTCATACAGAGCTTGCAGTTAGTGAACAACAAACAGCTCAATTTATAAAAGAAAAATGCAAAATGTATTTAACCGAAGTTCCACTAAGTATAGTAATTTGATCAATAATAATAACAATAAATAATAATAATAATAATAATAATAATAATAATAATAATAATAATAATAATAATAATGACAATGACTAGGCTGATGATAATAATGTACTAGTAACGTTACTTGAACCCACACCACATGCCAGTGGTGTGGCTGCTTGACTAAAGTCAGGGGAATTCTGTAATAGGCACATCCCACTTCACGGGTAATTGTGGAGGTATTTTTACTATTGGCACATTGTGTCATTTATCTGTGGTTTGGGTAAGAAATTGGTTTGCTTACATTTTACTTGTGATTTTTCTCTTTAGTATTTATATCTATATTGTACATATACACATTATAATATATTTTTGTATTGTTAATTAACTTTATTAATTGATGTACTGTATTTTATAATTTTCTTAAACTCTTTCCAGAGGGAGAAGAGCAGGTTACGTATTTGAAGAAGTATTTAAGATGAATGCTATACGTAATAATAATTTAAAATAAATCCAATCCATGTAAATAAGCATTCACTATTGTTAATTACGTCTTTACAAGCGAGACTTAACATACCAAAGGTACAATTATTACAAGGGAGATTGGCAAAAAAATTTCTCTTGGAAAAAATATTTGTAGGTACAACATGCTAAGTGATACTAACTGCAAAGAAAATTAACTTATTTAAAAAAAAAAAATGCACAAGAAGAAAAAATGGTATGAGTTGTATTATAGGGTACAACTGTGTGAAGAACATTAATGGTAGGGGGAAGTTACAAGCTGTAGAGACCACACACACAGTGCACACTCAGATTGTTGCTGTTATGTTTTAATCTGACTTCGCAAGTATTCAGCTTGTCAGGTGGTGATATTCATCAAATTGCAGCTTTTATGCTCAGAACATTTGTATTGTTTACACTTTTGATTACTTAACATCATCAATAGTACTTAATAATAGCTCCAGATTGTATATGCTAGCTGCTGGCTTTACTTTTTTATTTTAGTATCAAGATAGAAAGTTAAATTTAAAAAATACACCAGTTATTTCATAGTCATATTGCTCCATTGGAACTGATCTAAAATGAGTTTGTTGTAAAGAAAGTCTTTCAAAGTCTATTAGTCTCTAAAATAACTTAGTTTGCCATCAATCACAATCATTATTGTATTGGTTATTTGGTGTTTAACGACGTACTCAGCAACTAGGTCATATGACCTCGGTGGTTGATTGGAGGAAAGGTTTGGCCATTATTGGGATGTAAATATAGTAAGAATATTTGTGCGTGAACACTATTGTGAGAAATCCGGTGATCTCTTACATGCAATAGTCACCATATCAGCAGACATCCACTTGGAATACAAGAGTATATCTTCATATAAATATGAATTGTACTTGTACTTTGAGTGAAAGAGCTCCTTTCTTTTTCACAACTTACTAGATTTTATCCTGGGGAAAAAAAAACAGAGACTTAACATCCGGCCTCTCATAACAAACATTTTGTTTGCGTACGTCGCGCTTGACATACAGTGATCATAGTGATTTCCCGACGAATTATATCGCAGTTCACGAATGCCACACACTGCACAGTCTTGATGTGATACACTAGACTTGAGAATCAGTGCCAATTGGCAGGGCTAGTGTTTTAGTAGGGTCAGTTCTCAATATTTTGTTAACTAGTTCAACAAAAAACTATATCTTTTCAATGAAGAAAATATACAGTAAAATGTTGGGTTCCTACTTCCTAGCTATGCTAGAGTAGATCGTCGTAAAGAATGATTCTTACAGGTCACTTGGTATGATACAACCTTGAGAGCACAAACAGTGAGTAAAATAGGTAAAACAACCAAGACCCATGACAACAACAAAATACCATTCTGTTGTTATTGAAATCAAAAAAAGAAAAATGAAAGGAAAATTAATTGTGCAATCACAAGACTGTAGAAAGAGTTGGAATAAAACACGGGGTGCTTCATCCCCTTAAAGACAAGTAGCATTTGGACATAGAACTAAAACTGTGAAGTTCAAAAGTTATTGAAAGAGTGTGGCCAGGTAAAATAACAAATTGAACACTATAAAATGAAAGACTTAATAGAATAATAGACATGTATCAGATTAGCACTTAATGCATAATAATGTCCCCAAAGTTCTCGAGTGTGAGGTTAGACAATAAGGACACTTTTATTTTTATTTATAGGATAAATACAATATCCACACAAATGAACTCCAACTCAAGTACCTCCAAATTAAATGTCTTGTACTTATTGACTGTTTTGTTTTGTATAATATACTGCACTATATTGTTATAGTCAAAGTTGCTTTGGCAATTATAGAGTGAATATGAATATTTTTACAACTTCAGTGAAAACTACCGTTAAATTAAGCACTTTAATTTATAAACAAACTTTGTACTGCTGTATGCAAACATAATGAATAGAGAAAAATAAAAATATTATATTAATCATAATAAAAGCATGTCAGAAAAATGTAGTCTTACAAACACGCCGGTAAACGAAATCAGAAAGTGTCCGTTCTGATTATCCGTGACCCCCATACTGCATTCCAGGTTCAAATACTAGTGAATTATAGATGTTGCAGTGTTCTTCTTATTTGCCTTGTTACAGTACATGTACGAGTATAATGTAATGTCTCAACTTCAGAACACTTGATGATCCTCATCATCCAGCGGTTAATATCTGTTTCTGTTTCTAACTCGTAAGAAGATCAGCATATGTTTCCACAACAATAGGTTTAGGCTGCAGTACTTTAAGTAGTACACTCAGTATTTGATATGTATACATAACTACATTTGTCAACAAATTACTTTACGTATAAAAAAGTTACAACAAAATTAACGTGTGTGCATTTCTTTTATATATGAAGAGGTTACACGATGAAAGTGTAGGTCTACAGATGGCAAAACAACATGCCATATTTTCAACCTGTATCCTCCTCTGAAAAATAACCCTAACAATGAGTTCTATCTACAATGTATTTAATATTTATCATGTGGATTAGCATTAACGCCAAATGGAAGGTACTCTCTCCTATTTGTCCTTGACCTATCTAGAAACTGAAAGTAAGTGCACAAGTGGTCCTTCCATGCTGTTTCATAACACACATTAACAACAAATTTCAATTTTGTCAAAATTAGGATCTGTCTCTGCTTTTTCTTTTCTTCTCTTGCTTGCTTATTGGCATAAGTGCCTGATAATAACTAAGCTGATCTTTCCATATCAATATGGAAGGGGATTAAGATGTGATGTAAGTTCAACAAATTACCTAATGTCCAATGGAATGGTAAATATGGATGAAGGGGTGGAGGGGGGCAGCAAGTCCAAGGAGGGGTAGAACGAGTGACGAAAACGGATGGAGGCAGAGCCATGTATACACTATGGACTAGGGTGGCCACGAATACACGAGGGTTGAACGGAAGGGTTGTTACTTGTTACCAGCAGTAACAAAAGGTAGGTAAGTCGGTTGCCTATATAACACGTAGAATTACGCCAAGTATGACCATTGTCAGGTTCGTCATGCTAAAGCCACGTATAGATAAATGTTTAAAATTCATAATAAACAGTCTAACGAGATCAGCACGATGGTTAGATAGATCAATTGTGGGCATAAGAAAGAAATTATAATAAATACGGTTCTTCATTATTCAAACATAGAGTCTTCTGATTCAAGAGAACCTTGTTTTCCTGACTCTCCAGTCGTGCCAAGGATTCCGGATGTGCCAGTAAACCTTGAGACCGGCGACCATGAACATGGGTTTGACACCCGTACCAGGGTGGTAAGCTGGTGGGTCGGCGCGTGAACCCACTACATGACAATACGCTGTTTGATGATCCGATAGTGAAGGCATGGCCATCAATTTCCAATAGCCCTACCGGATATGGGAATTGCACACGCGCTCTCTTACAATGTTACAGGTTTATTATTAGGGCCTATAAGTCCATGTTTAGACGTTTGTTTTGTATATAACCGATTTCTTGATGCCAGTGTTCCAAGTCCGTGAGTGTCTTGAGGGTGTTTAACTAGTTATTATCGTAATCCCTCACCAGAGGAAACATTCTGAAGAAGTTTGTGTTAAATGCACAAGAGGAGCGGGTGAGCATTTATGCAACCACGAATGCACGCTTTGCTCAGAGTTCGGTGCTTCCCCGTCTGGGCCTGGGGTAGAATTGGTCCAGATTAGCTCAGCTGTCGTAAGAGGCGACTAACAGGCCGACGACATATTACCTAGCTGTCGAGTACGTCTTAAAACAACAAATAATAAAAATGAAACGTTGCAGCCTACAAAGTAGTGTGGATCAAAAATAGACGGTCGGTAGTTCAAATTATTCGAAATTCAATGATATGGTGCTAGTTTTTTTGGAATTAATTAGAAAGCCAACGGAATGTACGTACAGTGACGCCATGTACCGTTCACAAATAGGTCAACTGTGAGAAATATTGTTGTTAAATGTCTAGAGCAGTTCGTATTTCCAACATTTTACTAGCAAAATCAATTATTGTTATAAGTCGTCTGAAGCCCAAACCACAATATTGTCAGCAACGGGGTCGCAATCGTACATTTTCTTACTACAATAATTACTATGTGATGTAGTTGTGAACAGTGCCATAAGAACCATTAGGCCTAACTCTCAAGAATTCTGGATTACGATTCAGATACCGGCAATATTGTGGATAGGGCTTTAACACACGGGAAATGCGTGTATTTAGCATGGCAGAAATACATTGCTCGTGTATAAACTATAAAAGGATGATCCGACCCAATGAAAGCTTGGGGGTCTAATCGGCTAGGTACTAGTGAAAGCTCAAACTTGCAATAAATCGTTTAATTTCCCAGAGTAGTGTAGGTCGTGGCATTTTATTTTGTCAGTGTTGGAGTAAAGTAGCACTTTCTACTGCTATGGAGGTCACAAAAGGGCACCGAGCTCAGGTCAGTTGAGCAGATCACTAATTTCATCAAAACTATTTCAATTGGTAGGCCTAGTAAAACCTTGGCACTTATTACCCACTTCCATAATACATTTAGGCTTGACAATTACATATTTAAAACTGAGTTTTAATGTATATGGGCTTATTTGTGACTTTATAGGGATAATTGTGAGAGCACACATAGGCCTACCTTAACCTCAAAACGTAAGTAGGACCGTATAAAGTGTAAACAAAAGCCGTTTTATTATCCTGGGTTGTGTAGCGAAATCAGGTGTAAAAGCCTACGGGATACCGTTACACTACACGATATATAGGAAAATCAAACAAACCTATTGTAAACAAATGAAGAATAATACAATACATGTAATATATTTTTGAAAATTCATTCTTGTATTTTGTTTTTTGGATGGTTACAAAAAGTGTCCACAAGTGCCCCAATCTTCCTACTAGGCCTAGGCCTAGTCTATGGTATGAATGACTCTAGAAATTCATTGCAGTTAAAGGGAATTAAAGCAGATAAAATATCCTTAAAATTGCAGAAGAAAATGTGGTAGGGGCCATGGCCCTAAATGCGGTAGGCCTACAGTAATAATTCCCGAACACCTGTAGGAGTTTAAGGACATTTAGTGATATTTATATACTTGCTTAAATGCCTGTTACTAAATCTAACAGTTTCAAACGAAAATAGTTGAGGCATTATCATATTCAAGTGAAAATATTCTTGTGATTCCAAGAAAATTTCATCAACAGTGTAAATTATTTTTCAATTACATATTCATAATAGGTATTCAATTGTCCATCGCATATCTTCTGGTCCAGTCCTTGGCATTGCGAATTGCTTCTGCTTCATTTACTTTCCACAATTCTGCTACGTCATTTGCCAATGGATCATCAGGGTTGGGAGCACTCAACAGAGCTTGGATTGATAGGAGCACCGTTCGTATTTGAAGGGCTGGGCTCCACTTATCCTTTAATATGTCCAAACAAATACGGCCAAGACGGTCAATATTTGGGTGATATATTTTAGTTATGAAACGAACTTTAGGTGCAGACATAGGGTAATCTTCTGGCAAAAACAGCTCCAACTTGAACAATCCTCCTTCAAACGGCGAATCTTCGGGTCCCGTCACAATGACATGAAAATATCTGGCATTGCTATCATCGGGCACAGCACTGATACCAGGAACGGGTTCTTGCATCAAACGCTGAGTTTCTTTAATAATTCTTCTAGGCAAGGATGTCATAGTGACCTTGGTCCTCTGCTGACAGCTCAGGAATCAGGACCCTACCTAGAAATATGTATTGTCCATGGTTAGATCTAGTTACTGGTGTGAGCTCAACAAAAATACGGCTGTTCTTCGATAAAACAGAATAGCCAAAGTAGGCCTAACCAGATCTTTTATTATCAGTTTAGGCCTAATTCTACACAATATTTGTCATAGGCCTGACCTGGGCCCAACATCACCCAGCCACACATTAGGCCTAGGCTAGGCCTAGGCAGTAGCCTAGCCTAGGGAGTCAAAACACAAGTGTGAAAATATTACCGTTTTAATTATCAGACGAACCCGATTCCTTGCTTGATGGCACTTATCAAAATAATATATTCCTTCTTTTAACCTCAACTAGTTAACCGATTAAACTTTTCTCAACTAGTAATCCAAATACCGACATCAATTTATCAAATAAATGGATGCACAGTTTTGACAACCTCTCGAAATACGTGAGTATACACCGACATGGAATTAGAACAGTGGCAGTGGATAAAACATACAAAATGGCTGTGGGACCCGTATTATTAGAAACCATTTTAAATTGGGTCATCGTTTGTTTAATTCTGGATTTTGGTTGATTTTAACAAATTATTTTTGTAATTTTAAATTAAAAGACATGTTTTTATATATCTACTTGTGGCCATAGAGCGGTTATTAGAAGATTCTGGGTTCGTTTCTTAGACCACTAAAATGTAGTACAGTAGAGTTAGTGGTTGGTCTAGCATTCTAGTTCAATGTCGTTGGATGTACCGGGCAAGCCTTGATTCTAATATATCCACAAGGCCGTGCTAGCGTTCTAAATGCCGCCACTTTCAAATTCCATTCTAAACGTATCCATCTAATTTTATTGCCCCGTTACCCGAAAAATTGTGATAGATTCTCAGCTGCGAGCACAAATACTACTTACATTAGAAGGACATACTAATTTATCTACAAAGCAGGCGGCCGGACTCACAACATAGTTTTTGCAAAACCATCTGAACCTCTACTAATATGTTTTGTAACGAAAAAACATTCTGACCAAAAGTTCTCAACATTACCACCCTTCCTTGTATTATTTGTACTCATATATTATACTCATACTTGTTATTTACCTACTAAATGACCATTGTACAATGTACAATATGAATAAAATTAAATTGAAACACGAACTTTAATTGAAACTTGTTCTATACAAGAACGTGCATATTTATTTAAAAACAACAAAAAGACCATACACACCATAATATTACATGCATTGTAATTGATTGTAAAGTATTCGAATAAGAATGAAATGAAATCATATTCCCTATCATTAAATTTGGCATTTGATTTTATATCTGCTTATTGAATGAAATCCCACAGCAAGTAATTTCAACTACAATATTATGCAGCCAGGGTTGACAGGATTTTCGTTAGGGGGTTGGGAGGAGGGGATGAATTCTACCTGTACGGGAGTGGAGAGAGAAGTCGGCTGTCCAATTGCTTTCTGAAAACCCTGGTCCCTGTTTGACCCCCCCCCCCCCTCCCCCGCTACGTTCTTGTCCCTGTACATTTAAATATTATCACGTCTAATCCAAAAAGCGGGATGATTGCGAATATTTCTACAGTTCTAGAAAGTTGGAATTTTGCGGTGGTACAGGGAGGCGCAACATTAAGGGATGTCAGTTAAAATAGCTACATTGTAATAATGTTTTCTTTAGATTGTTCTACTTTTTTCGTATGTCCGATCTGATCGTATATCTGGTCGAGTAGTTGGCATTTTCATTTCCTCCTCTTCCACGTTTCCTCCCCTTCCTCCTACTTGCCACCTGCCCCTGCTCAACAAAATCCCCTATTTTATTTTCATATTATGAACATCACAAGGTCATGACAGTGACAGGTGACCAAGCTCCCTATCCAATCCCAAAGTAAGCGAAATGTTGGATGTGCTGGTAGGCAGGCAGACTGAATAACATCAAAGCTGGCCGTTTTGTTGGGGGGGGGTATTATTATTGGTGGTGACGTACTCGACGTAAGTCACCACCTGCGACGTACTCAACAGCTCAGGTCATATGACGTCTTCCGAATCAGGTCAATCTACATCGCTGGGTCGTCATAAGGGGAGTCCAGCAAGGGAGGGCAGGGCCAAGTGGGAGGATAAATCTTCAATGGGATAGAAGGGGGGAGGGGAATGGGACAGGTTCCCCTTTCGTTGCCTCTTACGACTAGCAGAGTCACTCTGGGCCTATTCTACCCTGTGCCGAGACGGGTCGGGGGGGGGGGGGGTTGATTGATATTGATTAATGGGGCTTAACGTCTCATGTTTGTGCAACAATGGCTAATCGAGACGATGAGCGGATGATAAGATGATGAAGATGAAGATGAAAAAAGCCCGTCCGAATCAGTCAGATCCATTGTACGTCGCGTGGGTCGTCATACGGGAGTCCAGCAAGGGAGGGAGGGCACTTCAGGGGGACAGAGGGGGAGAATGGGTCTCCTTTCGTCGGGGTCAAATTTTTAAGGAATAATTTAATTTAAAGGAACCCAAGACCAAAGCAAACCATCCGTTCATCACTGCCTTCTTGCTCCTCAACCAATCTTAAAGGCAAATTAGTCTGAACAAATTAACACTTCCATTTTTTAGAACAACCCAAACAAGCCAGAATATCCCACTGATATAGGCCTACACGAAAAGGATGCGAGGTAGTAAGAGCGAAGTTAGAAAAATTCAAAACATTATAGATACATTTCATTTTATTTTAATTTAATTGTAAGATTTTACTTTTTTTTAAAAATATGTTTTTATTTTATCAATGCCATGCCACACTTACGGAAGAAACAGAAAGGTGTCTCTTTCATGCAGTTTGAAGTTAAAGATCAGAAAAGTGAGGCGCACAATTAGTGTCTTCTTCTGGCAACGTTTCGCGCCTTTATTTTTGAATGAAACCGGTGTTGCGACTTGCGACTTGCGAAAGCGGAGCGGTACAGGCGACGCAGACTTTAGCACGAGTCTCCGACGAAACTTGTAAGTATAATTGGACGAATAATAGACGAATTATAAGTTTTTTTTAGATTCTAGGTGAATCTGTGATAGGTTTACATTAGGAGAGGGGTAGGCCTAGGTCTATACATTTCCGCCGTGATTTATCTTGTTTGGGTTTGAAGTTTGGGCTGTCAGCCCTATGGACTAGGCCCTACGGCAATGGATGGACTACGGCTAGGCCTACGTAGTCAGCCCTATGGACTACGGCTATGGACTACGGCAAGGACTAGGCCTAGGCTAGCCTAGGCCTAATAATATATAACCCTGTCGGGTTGGCCTGTGTAGGCCTAGCCACCTCGGCCAGGCGTAGGCCTAAGGCCCAGTCCCTGCTAGCTAGCCAACTTTAAAGGTAGGCTTAGGCCTAGGAGCACATGCCCGAATATTATTGTAGGCCTAGGCCTAATATTCTAGGGCTAGACCTAGTTCCAAATTTGCCAGCAATAACACAGTTTCAAGATCTTATAAAGATGAATGAGCCCTGAGGTGCCAATGCAGGATTGCTCTAGCCGCCATGATCAAGATCTACAAGTGTGCACTTCAATTCATTCTTGGTGGCAAGGTCAAGTCGCGGTCTATTTTTCAAGTATTCGGACAAAACCGTCACCTAGGCTACAATTGATGACGTAAAATCGAGAACTAGGTCTACGCCTGAGATGCCAATGCAGGATTGCTCTAGCCGCCATGATCAAGATCTACAAGTGTGCACTTCAATTCATTCTTGGTGGCAAGGTCAAGTCGCGGTCTAGTTTTCAAGTATTCGCTCAAAACCGTCATCTAAAATTGATGACTTAAATCGAGAACTAGGTCTATTCCTAGAACATGAATTAACTCCGTTTTGGTGCACTGCACATCCTAGGCCCCTAAGACGTGTCCGAATAGTACCAAAACAGTGTTAATTCTAGGCTAGTTCTTGTTTTTGATTTTACGTCGTTGATCGTTGGTGACATATCAAGTATTGTCCGAATATTCCCGTGCGTCGCGTGCGATAATGTGGAGACTTGAGTAGGCATATATCTTAAATCAGTGGTTTCAAGTAGCAGGGGAATGCTAACCAAGGGGATACTGAAACAAACTGAAACTGAAGAATTCTAACAAGAATTAAAAGTGAACACTTGGCTGGAATAATCCTGCATTGGTGGTTCGTCTTTATAAAATCTCGAAACTTTGTTGTTGCTGGCAAAACTGGAGATAGAATATAGCCTAATCTAGACCTAGAACAAGACCTAGAACTAGACCAAGAACAAGAACAAGAATGGGATCTAGATTCTAGAATTATATTCACTGATTCAGACATGTCCCTACTTCCTGGTAGGCATCTGGCCTGACCAAGGCTTTTTGGTTTGAAGGGCCTAGAGGCCTAGAACTTTGGGAGGACTTCGGCCTAAATATCCAAATGAATTATAATTGTAGTTTACATACAATAAAACTTGTTTTCAGTTCAACAATGGCAGATTTTGTTGGCACCAAGCACGATGAGGGCAAAGGAGATAAAAAGAAAAAGTCGAAAAAGCCAGTAACTTCATCTTCAGAAGACTCTGGGCCAGATGACGTAACACCGGTATGTAATGTTATTGAAGACAAGTCAACCTACGCAGGTTTGGATAACGAGGGTTAGACATTTTAAAAAACTATCCAGTTCATTTTTATTATTTTTTAGTGATTTGAATATTGATATTGTGTATAGTAGTATTCACATTGACATGGGCACTATCTACCGCTACATTAAATAATAAGTACAAAAGTAACATAACAGTAAACTACAAGTTACTTCTAGATCAAAAGTTACACTAGTAGGTAGGCCTAGGCTACGGTACATAACAAGTTACAAAATACAGTAATATGTAAATGGGAATCGTGCATGAGGGAAGCGTCAGGCATGGCCAGCCGGCTTCGATGTACCTAGGGGCCAGAATATGATGGGATGAAGTTCCTATCCCCTACCCGACTTCATTGTTGGACACAGGGAGCAGATATAAAAAAAAATGTAAATGGGAATGTGTAGAAAAAAGAGTGGGAACAACTGCAGCCACTAATAATAACAGTAATAATAATAATAATAATAATAATAATAATAATTTGTAAATTACCGGTATGTAATGTTGGGAAGAGCTTGAGAGAGGGGAATATAGTTTTTAATCGATCTTGGCGTTAAGGAGTTTCAAACAATAGAGTCAAAATATTCTCAGGACAGTTACATATTGTAGAAATTGACAGTAAATATTACGTTTTGGGATGTGTAAAACTGAGAAAATACGTGCCACATTCTATTTAACACTAGGCAATATGGATGAAACCCTAAACAAACATAGACTTTCGTAGAAAACAATCAAATGTACAGTGTTGTGTTGCAGCTTAGCTGCGAGTTTGTAACTATCTAAATATAGTAGGGATGACATCGGGTATCCGGGTTACCCAAATCCGTTCTAAGGATTCAAATCTTAGTCTGGTACATTTTTAGTTGAATTGTTGTATGCTTCAACAAATGCACCAACAATGGTGATAACAAAATGACTTGTTTCCATTCCATAAAATACTTTCCCGCTCCGTTATGTACCCATTATCGGCTTGATTAAAAATAGACTAAGCCTATTTTATGTGGTGTAATTGCTGCGGGCGAGTTCTGGTATGCCTGTGCTCCCACCGGCTCTCGGCCTACCCCCACCCCTTCCCGACCGTCATCACTGGCTGACAAAACGCACGCTGGCAGCTTCTGCCACAGGCGGTCAATGGCCTTCAAATAACATGCTGAGCGACGTGATTTACACTTCTTGAGGGGCTGGAATCGAATCCAGATTTTGCTACCCGATGTCATCCCTAAAATATAGCTTACCTTGTCCGCACCACAATTTATATGTGAATGAAAACCGACAAATTTCTGTCAAGGTTCCTCATAAGAAAGCAAAAGTCGAGGAGCAAAAACCGAAGAAAGGAGAGTCTAAGAAAACCGGAGCAGATGAAGAGGCCAGCTTCGAACTGTCGAAGCACAAGTACGTCAAGGTTCGGACGTTCCGTAATCAAGTGCTGATTGACATCCGCCAGTTCTACTTGGCTCCAGACGGAGAACTGAAACCTGGGAAAGGCATATCTCTTACTCCAGTACAGTGGGAGCAACTTAAGGCCGTTATCACTGACGTTGATGCAGCTATTGTAGAACGAATTTGAATTGTTTCCTCTCAATGTAGAGTTACATAAACCTAAGTCAAATTGTTCCCTTACACTTGGAAAGCTGTGCAGTATCCCAGTTACAGTCCAGTTCATCTGTGTTAAAGAAAATTCAACTGCCCCATAACTATTTAATGACCATTAATAATTACTTCTGGGAAATACTTGAAAGATCAGTAAGCCATATGGCACATGCCCAAATTCAGATTAAAAAAAGTGTATTGTTCATTTACTATAATAATTGGTTTTTAACACTTAATTTTTCAATTAAAAAGTGTTAAGTTCTTTATATTGCTGTAACCGGTCAGTATAAAAATGTATGTAGCCTACTGTAATCAAGTTGAAAAAGTATTTAGGGAGGTACACTTGCATGACCATTAGGTAGGGATGTGCGAGTACCGTACTCATAAAGTTGAGTGAATAAAAATTGGTATTCCAGAAGCGAGTTTTTCAGGGTTCGAGTAATGGGGTAATTAATTGTGTACTTTTGTGGAGTAGATCTCTAGAATTTTACATCCTGATTTCCAATATCTTTATTTTTGTACTTGAATCGACTGATAATCGCGAGTAGTTCTCGAACCAAATAATTCGCACATCCCTACTAGTAAGGCATCAAAACTATGAGTACCTTCCAAATATAAATACAGTAGCTCAATATTTGAAGTTGCATCTTTTTCTTTAGTTTGTTGACTGCCAGATAAGATACTATTACAAAATAAAAATGAATACTAATTAATTACTAATAATACGATACGTATCCCGCCAAAGTGTCAATGTAAAACACATACAAAAATGTTGATATCGCTGGCCAGTCTTCATGCTCATCCATAGACATAATATGCCTCGTAAGTCGTAATAGGTCACAAGAACAAGACAGTTACACATTAAGCAGGTCGAGGCTAGTTAATAAAATGTCTAATAAATTATGTTTTTCTATCACTTTATTTTGTGTACTGCATTATTTATTTTCCACCTCTAGACTGTCAATCTAATATGTAATTTGAGTGTGAAAGTTAGATGGTAATACTAAAATTACTACACCACTCTTTTGGGGAGGGTGTTGACAAGATCCACGCCAACCGTTGCCGAGACCCAGTAAGTATCTACTACCAGGATGACATCCTTAGCTGCGCCACTGCCTCAAACACCAACATACTAATGTTATTTTCCTGGTGTAATTTTCAATTTTGTGTCAACAAATGACAATAATACTTGAGTTATTTATGTCAATTGTCTTAAGTGTTGTGACTAGATAATTTATTTTGTATCTAGTCTAGATCTTGGTAGATAGTCGACTACAGTCGAATATCGAACCTCTTTGACTTTTGGAAAAATTCTTTTGTCTTTTTTTTTCTTCTCTTCTATGACAGCGCTATCTTGCCAGTGGCAAGGAAACCGCTTACCCCCCTCTTTTGGCACAGCCGTTCGCCCATTATTAAAAAAGATTTACTAATAGGTCATTGACTTAAAATTTAAGTCTGCAAGACGCAGAGTCTGGGGTCACTGAAATCATTAATGAAAGCCAAAGCAAAACTGTTAGAATGATTTTTTCTTGTGCTCCATAAGTGATTTTCCAAGTATTTCAGGTAGGAGAAGGACCGTTTGCAAGAGACCAAGCAAGAGAAGGCAAAGACGTATGTTAGACCGTAATTATTAATTTAGTTCCCTACACCCTCCCAAACTCTCTCAGGCAACAACAAAACGAAATCGTACATGCGATTTTCGGTTAACCTGTGTACACGCCCGTTATTATTATATTATTTGTGCTCAAAATGCAAATTATAGAAGTTAAAGAATATTTTTGGCTCTGGGTGGGGTTGAGGGGTAACCCCAAACTTTCTCCCCCATTGACAAGCTACCAATTAACAATTCGATTGGGATACACTTGCTGTGAACATTACTATTATTGTTATTGTTGAGCCTGTGACAACTGGGCGTGAGAATTAAAAGGATTTCTGTTCGTATCTTTAAAACCACTTTTAAAATCGAAATTGAGGAAAGATCAAATATTTGCAACATTTATTACGTTTGGATGCGTTTGGATGCATTGAATTATGCATATAGTATATTTTTTCAATGTGAATCTTCCCACAATTTCGATTTGCTTGACTTGAAAGTCGTTTTAAAGATACGAACAGAAAACTACTACCAGTTAATCAATTTATAAATCCCGCCAACGAAAATGTTTTGTCGGAACTGCGATCCCATGATAATTATTTCATCTCGTATATTGCGAGATTTAGTGAGAATAATAACATGGTTTCCATGTTGGTGTAAAGTGTAAACAGTGGCTAAAATAGTAGATATTATAGTTTCTAGTATCTGAAATTGAGATATATTGGTATTGGGGTGATTTTTATATTCTGCTATACACAAAATTTCGTTTGTTTTACGTGTAACACGAAGTGTGACGTATGAATTTGAATTCAGATGTCTGCAGTAACTACCCAATCTGTGCCAGGTAAGCCTAAAATGTCATTGAGACATTCATTTTACTTCTTGAAATGACAGTAGTTTTAGAACTAGGCCTATATCTAGGGCCTAAGCTCTTTCATTCACTTTGTTTCAACATGCCATGGCCCTTTTGATTTAGTTGTTCTTAACTTGCATGGTTCTACCATATTATGCAGTTTTAACATTTTCTTTTGCAGGCCTAGGCCCTAGGCCTAGGCCTAGGCCTAGCCTAGCCTAGGTCCTAGGCCTAGACGTTCTAGACTAGGCTCAGCCTAGCCCATGCCTAGGCATAGGCCTAGCTTAGCTAAACACATGATAGGTCTATCCTAGGCCTAGAGCCCCGGGCCAAAGGCCAGGTCTACGGAGCAATTGTTCTAGACAATTATTCCTAGCCTAGGCCTACCACTAAGAAGTGTTTAAGATGCTCTTTGAAGTTTTCCTTATCTAGCTGGGCCTAAGCCTATTCTATTTGTAAGCCCTGAACATAGGCCTAGGCCTAGCATTTTCGTAGTCCTTTTCATTTAAGCCCGATTCACACAACGTTATAAGAATGGTATAAGGTATAGGTATAGTCACAAGCCGAGTTGGGCCATAGGGATTACGTACAAGGGTTCACACAAATGTGTCATTGCAATAGCAATAGCAATTGGTATAAGACTGGTATAAGAGAGTTCAGATATTTCAACTTTCTTATGACGGACCAATCATGCGTTGAAACGTCACTTATAACACGCCAATGGGATGCTAGCAACTTGAATCAATGTAACAGATGTTTTCATTGTAAATTATTAGTCAAAACAAAAACTCACCGTATACAACCGGTACACATCAAAAAGACCTTGCATCCGGTGACTACGTGCAAAATATCTTCTCCCATCGGCGTCATTAATGATCTAACAACACAACAATAATGAATAATAATAATTATTCCTTTTCTTATTATTTTTAACTATTATTTTTAATTATTGTCAATACATTCGATGCCGGTTTAAAACGTAAATAACAGCTGCGGGAAGTCAGCTGATTGACAGCCAGCTGTAGTTACTCAAACTGCCGCCAGAGCAAGTCAAAGAAGTCTACACAAAAATGTAGTATCTTTTCAGGAAAGTCTTTGGCGTCCTCAGCTTATACCTTATACCACTTTCTTATACCCTATTCTTATTGCTATTGCAATACCTTATAACTTTGTGTGAATCGGACTTTACTGGTACTAGGCTACATTACCACTAGAGCTGAGTTCGAGCTCAAGGGAACATATGTATTCACTCGTAGTTTTTCGGACAAGCTTTTGCATGAAATTCTTGCATAAACTGAGTTTGGCTCGGCTAGGAAACCGATCCACTCACTCGTACAGTTAACTCAAAATTAGCCCATAATAAAAAATGAAACATTGAACTAAGAACCCAAATAAACAAGTTCCATTATGTGAAAGGTAGGTACGTAAAGATGCCAACTCACTCTAGAATGTAGTTTGCACTTTGCAGTAAGTAACATAGCCTAAATAAATTGTAAGTTGATTGGACCTTGGCCCTCCTACCCCCACTTACATTTGACAGCATGTGATTATAGTAGGCGTAGGCTACATAATTATTTTTTAAATTTTTTTTTATAGTTTAGATTGGTGATTCTACTCATGCTGAGTTGCCGAGATCACTGGTTGGACGAAACATCACTGTCTGATTTGTATTAGTCGTATTTGTGAAACAAGCGTTAACCACACCACACATCTAACTCACATGTGAATGTGATAGACTATAGTTATACTAGTCCCAACGAAAGTATTCGCATACTGATCTCAGGTCATTGTCTACTGCCCCTATCAACCGCGCCAATTGAAAGAAAATCAACAGACACCTGGCGTTCTTTCACACATTCGTAAATGCACGGTTCGGCTTAGTGGAGTTCACAGGCGATTTGGGCAAACCCATCGTTGCAGGTAACCAACGGAAGGTTTTGAATTATCCCCAATGGACATGTTTAGATTAGATGGTAAGAATTAGCAAAGTAGAAAATTAAGTTGTCACCTTGGACTCGGCTGTGTCGTAAGCATCAGAATACTTTCGTTGGGACAACTATATATAGCCTATATATAGTTATATCTAAAAGGTTGGCCTATCACTTACTAACTACACATGGGTGTTAAGTACTGGTGCAGAAAGTAAATAGTATAGGCCTACCAAAAACAGCTGATAAAAATAAAAGGGAAAATATCGACTAGTGGCGTTCTTATGTGTGTCTATATCATGGAATTAATAAATAATAACAAATAACAATGGTACGATTTGATTAATTGGGTTACATTTTGAATTTGGTTCGTTAGCCCGAATTCATTTTACTATAAAATGTATGTCAAGTTTCCAAATTGATATTATGGCATTTTTGCGCATTTCAGTATTGCAGTAAAGATCCAGTATTGCTAGCAAGTACCACCGAAAGTGAAGATTCAGTGCTACTGTACCGGAAGTCTGGCTCCATGAATATTAGTAAGTTGTTATTTAAAAAATATTTCAGAAACCAGTTGTCTTGTTCAATTTGTCCACCATTGTGAGTTTCCTCGTATGAAATCTAATCCAAATCTAGGTTTCTATCGTCACTCGTCAGTCGTCATACATAATGTTTTGGTCCTAATTTACAAAAGTAGGCCTAGTTATCTGCCTTGAGCTAAGGAGCCTCAATATTTTCATATCACATACTGAGTATGTTACACTGCAACTGTCCAAAATGTACTAAAGTAGGGGTACCCATGTTATTCGTATAACCTACCCCTAACCAGGCTACGTGAGTTACGGGTTCTAGCGACTTCTGAGTTGCCGAGTTTCCACAAAAGCAGAACACGGGTTCCAGACAGTAAAGAAACGGAACATTCTTCCAAATCCAGACTTTGAGCACTGACAACAGAAAGAAGGTGGAAGTAACATGAAGCTATACCTCGAACAGTTACCTACCTGAGTAAATGCATGTATTAGCTTTAAAGCTATTGTACGTGACACAAAACAATAACAATAATGATAGGCATTAAATAAATAAATCATTTACATGTTATAGACCTACCATCTCCTGTAACGTAACCATGCTCATCAATTGATTTTCAGAGGTTTTCAGGTTCCATTTCGAATAGCCACATGTGGCAGCCGTACTGTAACCGTGTTGTTACAATGTAATATACCCCGCTCAGCGCCTGAATAACTTAATAGTGTCGTCTAAGTTTAAACATTTTAAAACGAGGCTAAACGTTTAGGATTTTAAACGCTTTTTCCCATTCCTAGTTAGCTGTGTCTGCATCATTTCAATATACACACTCTTTTGGGACCAGCTACCAAAATGATCCAATGATAAAAGCCGTCAAGCTGTAAATATAAGTTACTGTTTTCGATTGATTCGATTATGAAGTGTTTAACGACGTATTCGACAGCTGTAGGTCATGTCATGTATGACATTGCAGAAGATTGGAGGGAAGGGGCAAGTACGAGACAAAGAATAGTTTTAATGGTGTCCAACTGGCAAAGTCACCATGGGCCAAATTCTACCCCGGCCAAGACAGAAATTTCTACGTGCATGTTAGTTTCATAAGTATTGCATTCTTTTCAGACGTCATTGGAGTCATCTTGGGTATTTGGTCAATTTTTTATTTAATAGTAACATAAATAAACGTTTTAACGATTGTAATGTTTTCTCTTTCTAGGGACTGACCCTACCAAGGGTATCCAGAAACGGCGTGCCGGTTCCATAGGGTAAGAAACAAACATTACTTCACAGTTCACACTAACGAAACATAACACAAAGCTAGTCTGTAGAAATGGCACGTGTCACTTGCGAGCCAGTGGTTGGTGGGTGTCTCGTACAGTTAGCCCCGTGGGGAATTTGTGCATTTCTAAACCTTTTTAAACGATTTTGTGACTTTTAAATGGGTTAGGATAAATGAATTGAAGCACGTGTCATACGTTATGAAAACAAGACCTTTTTTTTTTTTAGTCCTACAGGTGAATGATAAAACGTTTTGATCAAAATGTTCATCAAAATGAAAAACGTCTTGATCAAATTATTTGTGGTTACACAAACTGTTACTTGAACTAGGTACTTCTTGCAAGTTCAATCAATATGGAAACAAAACTAAAAATATGTCAACAATACTAAAACAAGTAAATACATTAAAACAAACAAATACATTTGTATGTAGCTGTCCCATCAGTTAGTTATAGTTAACTGATTATCTGAGGCGACATTTACATTATTTATTTGTTTTGGTGCAAAGACGGCTCCATAGTCAACTGTTAGGAATACCGGTACCTACATGTGTAAAACCATTGTCATAATTTGATGAAAGTCGCGTTCCAAGCATAGAAATGATCAAAACATGCAAAAGTGAAAAAACTTAAGAAATCGTCTTTCAGATTATTACAATTGGTTAGAATTTAAAAATTAATTTTGATTTATTAAAAAATATGATTCAAGCTATATGCAAGAGTTACCAGCAAGATGAAGCAGAAAAAACCAATAACTCGTGGTTAGTTGAAAGCCATGCCAGGCTATTTAAAAAACAATATGGAATTCAATATTTCACTTCGACTTAAAGTGTATTGTATACACAACAGTTCATACATATTTCATGCCCGCGGCCGTAAGCAGCGGAAGAACTTAGACCTGAAAGACAGCTGGGGCACAAGTAGCAGAGAGCACACAGCCGTCTGGGGCTCTGCCCGCGGCCGTGCAGCAGGGAGGGGGAGGGAGAGAGAGACCTGCAAGACAGCTGGGGCACAAGTAGCAGAGAGCACACAGCCGTCTGGAGCTCTGCCCGCGGCCGTGCAGCATTGAGGGGGAGGGAGAGAGACCTGCAAGTCGTGACACAGCCTCCGGCCTCCTATAGCGGGGTCACGGTTCACTGGCGCTGCAGACTTTGTTCCCACACATCTTAGTCCCAACCCGCTCCAGTCATCAAGGTGAAGGGGCACTGACCGAGTACCAAGCGCATCTTCTCGCTGACATCTCCGATGTTGTCATCAACGCGCGATGTTTTATTGTTGACATTCGGTGCCTTTATCATCATCATCTTCTTGTTGACGACATCTAACTTTTATTTTCATTTTGATTCATTTATTGTCTGGCGACGTCGTTTGTTGTCTCCATTCTCTGCTGCGGAGGTTGTGATTAGTGTGAGACTCGACTTCCCGTGTCCGCGATGGTTGGATCCGATTATGCGACCCTCCCCCCCCCCCTCTTCACCCCCGTCGCCCTCACCTCATGTCACTCCGCCGTTGTCGCTCGTATGTCTGATCGGGTAGTTTGTAAGGCAGACTAAACGGTTCCCACACCAGACCATATACCGTTACCGTTATGTATACGTAACACTGCTCGTCGTGCGACGTTCTTTCTGCATGAGACTGGTTTAAATATTAACGTTTATGCACTGGAGCCGTCATAGCAACGAAGCACATAATAGATGGCAGTGTCCCATCCCCTATACTGACAATCAGTTTTATGCATTGTTATGTAATGTATTTCTGCAACAGGACCGAGGTCCCACTGGGCCACTAGTGCAAATTAAATAGACTTTATAATAATATGGTGATTGATGAATGATGATGACGAAGGAACGAGGGGAAGCCTGGTACCGGCACGTAACTTACTCCTGTCGAAAAGTACCAAGGGAACCATCCATCGGCCTTCCGTCCCATCCGAAAGGACGGTGTAACTTTGACCAGTCATGTAGGTTCCTCCACTAACCTGGCAACTGCCGAGCAGTTTACGAGGAGAACGAAGCTGTTACACAAGCTTTCGAGTTCGGAGGAGAGCGGTCACCCACCCACCTTCTGGCCTAGCCCGAGGTTGCTTAACTTTGTTTGGGAACCGGACCCTGGCTAAACCGTTGGCAGCCACACAAGGTTGGATATCATAGTCGGCCCCTACACCTAGGGGCGCCCATTGTTACCAAGGCAATAGTTGTTTGTACAACAATGGGTGCCCCTAGGTGTAGGGGCCGACTATGAATTCCAACCTAACAAACTCGAACAAATCTTACATCTAAGTAGTAGTCCCTACATCATAAAATTTAGCCGATTTGCATCTCCTGACATAACTCATCAATTAAAAATTTCCGACTTTTGTTTCCTCAACTACTGAAATTAAAATTAAATCGTTTTTTTTTTTTTTGACCTAGATACACTCGTGTAAATCAAATGTAATTAATATATTAAGCTGTTTTCTTTCTCACACACCTCTTGGGGTTAGTGTGCGATTTATATGGTTTGTGTGAATATAGCCATTTACAAGAATGTAATGTTTGCAAGTTGTTATCGTATTGGTGCTGCCTATTGAAACTTTGATGTGTACGTAGTGTAGGGACGTTAAAATTAGATCGGCAGATATTATTAGCTTCCTTCATGTGTCTATAACTTACACATAACTTATTTTATCGTCTGAAATAACGTTTATTGCATTGTCGTAATTATTAACTTATATGCACACACCCGAACTGACGAATTGACCGCCGGAGGTGTTGATAAATGTAGTGTAGTGTACACCAAGTGTAGATATTGCAAACACACAAACAACGTCGTCTTGGAAGTATAAAAGTGAATATGATCGCATTATTGGATTGCACAACTTGTGTGGATTTCGCCAACACTAACGATTAAAATCTTGTTCTCATCGCTCGCAGTAAAAAACAAATGTGTTTCGTTACGAATTAACTTTCATCTCGCTGGTTTTTGCCACACTCAACAAAATATTTAGTCGATTGAAGTTGAAAGAATTGCAATCGCTACATGTTGAAGTTGGAAAACGTGGCGTCGGCCTATATTTTAATAATTGGGTGAAGGAAGACCCACAAAGGCAGAAACTAAAATGATGCACCAATGGCACCATACATATAAATTATTTGTTGTGAGTGAGAGTATATCTATATGTTTAGATGACTGTAATACATACGTCACAGCGGCCATAATAGTGAATGACTATGTGTTGTCATTTGACTTCTCAAAGTATTTCCGATTTGAGGAATAAATAAAATAAATAAATTCGTATTTATATAGAGTCTACCCACTCAGTAATAAGACTGATTTTCAGTGGGGGACTTTAATTTAAAGCGACTAAACCAATCCTGTAGGCTCTAAACACCATCGACGAGTGAGCGATAACCAATCAAAGATCTATATTTAAAATATTCACGGCAATTTTCCCACGAATAACATTTTTTCTCAATCCAACCCTATAGACTTTCATAATTCATATTTATATTTCATATTTCGCTGTCCGATTTGCAAAATTGTACTGGCGAGCGATTGCGGTCGTTCAACTTTTCGGTTGTCGAAATGCACCCGAGACAGAAGTAAACTGCGTCCCGAAATCAATTTCAGCAAACATATTTTGTACGTGGTATACAAATTAATCAGCAAAGAACTAGATTACTGTGCAGTACTCCCCAAATATCGCCATTCATCAAGTGTTGGGTACGCGCTTTGGTGGTGCTATAGGCAACCCAAGACTTACCTTACATTATGCTTTGTTGGTATAAATAAATAGCCAACTAGCGAACCGCCCGAGACAAGCGCGCACAGATAACGATCGCTGATTGGCTACGAATACCTCGAAAGCATGTATAAAGTTGTCTTGAGTTTTGGTAGCTCTTTTGGAAGAAGATCTGGAATCGCTCGGCGGTTTTCTCTGTGACAGCTACGGGCATACATTATATTATTGTATGCTGCACTGAATCATGCGTTTTTCTTCAGGACACAAATAACTATGTTATTATCGAATAGGGCTCCGGCAGTAGAACACGCGAAACTCCAATTCGATGGCTCACCGGTTCGATTCCGGCCATTGAAGATCGTTCCGAGGTTTTTCTTAGTCGTTGGTGGGACATTCCTTACAAACTGTCAAAATTCCCTAATATGTAACCCAAGTAGGATTTGAAGAGGGATACCATAAGTAAAGCCATTCGTTTAGGTACCCATAGGAACAATTACTACAATTTACAATTAATAACCTGGATGAATCGCGGCGGGGAGGGAGGGGGGGGGGGGGGGGGGGCGACGTCGTTATGACCCGGCTGTCCATGTACGTCGTAAAACACCAAGTGTTCTAACTAGACTAGCCCCGACGTATGTGCTTGCAACTCTTACCTCAGGACCTCATCTACGGCCACTTTCATGCTCGCTAATTCAACGTAAATCAACAGATTCCCGTCTTTCTTTCGCACATTCGTAAATGCAGTCTACCTCTGAGTAGAGTGTACACACACACACACACACACACACACACAGCTGTTTGTGGCGACGCCCACCGTTCCAGGTAACCAACGGAAGATCATGATCCCTATCAATTAGATGGTAGGAAATAGATCAGTAGAAAATTAAGTTGGTACCATTGGGGAATGGTGTTGTGGCTCACCAGGTAGGTAGGCGAGCCGCCACTGGTCGGGTCCCCCCCCCCCCCCCGTATAAAGTCGTGTGTTACACTTCGCTCGCAATGCATGCTCCCCCCCCCTCCCCCCGCCCCCCGCGCTGTCGTGGCTCGACGGTACGCTGGCTCACGCGGGCGGCAGTCGGCATCACGCTCTCGCGCGGAGAGGTCCTAGATGGCGTGCGCGCCCGCCCTGCCATCACGCACTGTCGTGACGCGCTGACGTGGGAACAACTACATGCGTGCGCCGTGCGCCGTCTTTTATACAGTGTTTCAGTTCATATACGTATATAGATAAATAGTGTGCGGACCGTGTGTGTGTGTGTGTGTTTTCCCGCCGGGAATGGTGTTATCGTCGCGATTGCTGTGATGCGCGGTTGACGCGATGTACACGTACGCGGCGTCGGGCGCGGGGCCGCCCCATTACGCGCCGCCCCCGCCGCCCCCGACCTATCTGCCGTCGCACCATCAGATACCGTCGCCGTGTCTGCCCAGCGGGTCGCCGCATTCGAAGCGGAGAAGGTAGGCTGGACTGGACACCCTCCCGAGTGTGCGGTCCCCACGTGTCTTGCATTGTCGCACCACTTCAACCCCCCCCCCCCCCCCCCCCCCCCGTGATGAGAAGATGCCCGTTCGACCCTTCTGTGCCGCCTTGCATAGTCACGCTAACGGCCCTTTTGTCCCGTGTTACATGGTTGCCCGTTGTACCCTTCTGTGCCGCCCCTTTTGTCCCGTGTTACATGGTTGCCCGTTGTACCCTTCTGTGCCGCCCCTTTTGTCCCGTGTTACATGGTTGCCCGTTATACCCTTCTGTGCCGCCCCTTTTGTCCCGTGTTACATGGTTGCCCGTTGTACCCTTCTGTGCCGCCCCTTTTGTCCCGTGTTACTGTTACATGGTTGCCCGTTGTACCCTTCTGTACCGCCCCTTTTGTCCCGTGTTACATGGTTGCGCGTTGTACCCTTCTGTGCCGCCCCTTTTGTCCCGTGTTACACGGTTGCCCGTTGTACCCTTCTGTGCCGCCCCTTTTGTCCCCGTGTTACATGGTTGCCCGTTGTACCCTTCTGTGCCGCCCCTTTTGTCCCGTGTTACATGGTTGCCCGTTGTACCCTTCTGTGCCGCCCCTTTTGTCCCGTGTTACATGGTTGCCCGTTGTACCCTTCTGTGCCGCCCCTTTTGTCCCGTGTACATGGTTGCCCGTTGTACCCTTCTGTGCCGCCCCTTTTGTCCCGTGTTACATGGTTGCCCGTTGTACCCTTCTGTGCCGCCCCTTTTGTCCCGTGTTACATGGTTGCCCGTTGTACCCTTCTGTGCCGCCCCTTTTGTCCCGTGTTACATGGTTGCCCATTGTAGGTACCATTTTGTGATGTCTTCATATTTGCCTATTTTATGCTTTTTCCCCGTGTTGCGTGTTCCCGCATTGAAGCTCTCTGTCTTGTACCGTTCTGTTGCATTAGTATTAATGTCCCAGCTCCAAGAAGACTATCGCAGTAAGATTATGGAGGAAGGGGCGTGGAATGTATAACAGATAACACCTTACAGTACTACAAAGTTGAGCAACCGACCTGTATTTATTTGGTTGCACTTATGGGTTATTGTAAGAGTTTATGTATAGGTACTCATTCGCGGTCTTTATGACTACCTGTCTCGATTAGCCTCGTTGCAAAAATATGAGACGTTAAGCCAAAATATATATCCTTTAAGACTACCTACACAACTGGGTAAAGTTGTGGTGTAGTTGAGTAACGAAACCAAAATCAAAATTTCATCTCGAACAGTGTCCGCGGGCATAAAGTTTTTGGTCGCTGTTTTGGTGCCGCCAAAACTAGAACTTGTTGATGGTCTTGAACATGATGAAATTTTACCTCTATCAACGGTAATTAATTACTAATGTACTTATTGGAACAAAACTTTATAGTTGGTACATACAACAAACAAAATTGTAGACTAGACATAAATTGGACAAACTCGGGGAATGTAATAATATGTATATATAGTATTAAAATTGTGTGATTTCATTTAATCTCTATGGGATTATCCACCCTTTACTCGCCCTTTTCTGTCTTTGTCTGACGTTGAGAATGCATAATTATAAAATGTTAAATTATTCTCATAATTTTAAACATAGGTTTACAGATAGGCACCGAGTTTGGCCACTGAGGGCGCTAGTGATTAGGAATGAAGCGTTCAAGTGGCAATATCACGCAACTTTCTGATGAAGCACCGTCGTTCTTCCTATACCTACGTCGATGATGGCAAAATTGTTAAATTAAATACGGCTTTTCAAAATTTTGGGCAGATTATGAATCCCATCAGTTCGTCTGAAAAGGCAAGGCGCCATTTAAATGAGGGTACTAACACACGGTGCCTATACAAATAAATCGTACCCTCATGGCGGGCGAAGTCTGGTCCCAGCTCGACTTCCGACTCGATAAGTTGCTATTATGGACTGAGGTTATAAGTTTAAATCTGTTGTAGAAATATTGTGTTGGAGATAGGAGCGATAGGCCACGCAAATTACCACATCTCATTTTCAGAAATGTTAGTTGTTTATACACTTTATACTCGTCGTTTGTCGTTATACAACGTTACTATATAGTCTAACAGCCTCATGCACAAAGATTCGCCGACGCAAACTTACCGTTCATTAAAAATGGCGGCCTTGCTGGTTCAGATAAACTTTCGTGTTCCGGATGAATTTTTAGCTATTTGCGGGATAGTCAATTGAGCCGCAAATTTACGAAGCTCCCGCACGTATTTGCGCCAATCAATTGCGGACGCAAGTCAACAGTTGCGTCCGCAAGTGGCTTTGTGCATGAGGCTGTAAGTCTCTTGTATTGCGTTTTACAGCGTGTGTGGACACTATTTCAAATGATGCGTTCATCTCGTCTCGTGCATACGCTAAGTGGTTTAACTTTAGAGCGTTCGGCAGTAGGAGTTTTACAGATGTATTGGCCGTCAACTAATTACTCTAAACTAATAGTATGATTATTATAAATATTTACCTTCTTGTAGAGCGATGTTATATCTAAGCATGGTACTAAGTACATTTGTGACCAACCTATTCAAAAATAATGTACACATTTTTTAACAGATTCTTCATATTATTTCGCCGAACGTTTTCGACGAAAGTAATTTATTTGCGTAGTTCAAACATAAGTATTATCTTTGAGCAGGCTTGTCACAAATGTACTAAATACCATGCGTATAGATATGACATCCCTCTGTAAGTAAGTAAATTTTCATAATAATCCTATGTTTAGGAGATATTAATTGAATACAAACATCAAAGCTACTGTCGAACGCAAACTGATCTAAAATAGAAAAACAAAACAAATGAACAGTTCACAAACTATCTACTGAACTGTCGAAACCAATAGATGTTGAATGTGGCAACGAAGTGGTTGGTGAATGGCGACTTGGACTGAGAGGATTGGAATGTTACGGCAAGAGACACGCGTTCCATGTACATGTCTTATGACGCCTAACAACGTGGATCGTGATGACGTAAAACAATTTAATTTATAAGTCACAAAAAGCAAAGATTTTAAACGTATCGTCAAGTGCTCTAAATCTGTAGTGTATGGGTTAGGAAAGATTATAGGAAAGATGTAGGTGTAGGGAAAAGGAGTTTCACTTGTATTTAAAATTTGTATTTTTTGACAATTCCAATTTCCAAAACTGTACTTTAGGTCAACGGAAGCCACCATACAATCAACAATAAACAAACACGAGGATTGGAAGATAAACCGAAATTGCAAAGCTGTATATGTAAGCAAATACCGTAGCAGTAGCGAAGCTATTACTATATTTGATGTAAGTTAGTTCTTGACATAGGTACCTATCTCCAATAATTCAGGGGCAAAACGCGCGTGTTGCTTCACCTTAATGTTTGAGACAACCGGGCATAATTCGCGCAGAAATATTTCGTTTGACGTTTTCAAACTTGTAGTCGATCGGTACGTTTAGAAAAAAAGTTTTTGTTTTGTGACGCCAGCACAGCTTTCTTAGAATCTATTGAAAAGCTGGTCTTATATTTGTGAAGAAAATGTTTGATACCCGAATTAAATTAATTAGCAATCTACAACATTATGCTATATGTTAGGTTTTTGGTTCACAATTTTCATTTTAGCTCAATATTGCTCAGTTGAAAATGGGACACATTAAATATCATATTTGACCCAAGTAAATGATGTTTTTTTAGATAACTCCTGTTGATCAATCCAAAATACATCAGGTAACCCAACTTTTGAAAGGCATAGTGTTGAAAATTGTCCTGTTTTAGCCACGGATCACCCTAGTGATAATATGATAGAGATCAGCAGCGCCACTCTGTATGGGCGACGATAGGTTTATCATCGGTTTTGGTCGTTACTAAAGGCGAATGCAAGGCTGTGATTGGTTCATCGCCTTCACCGGTGATGAACTTATCGTTCGTTGTTCATTCAGAATCGCCCTGCTGGTGATACTTCTACTCTACGTTTCCTCGAAACTTGCGTTCATGTTTTGTTTTTAAACGTAAGCATAACATCTCTTTCTGTTAATTAGACATGTTGGCTGGTATTGTTCGAAGTTACTAAAACAATAATAACACTGTCCACGTGGTACGTCTGTGTATTTCACTTGGCACGAACACTGTTTGGTGCATGGTCGGCCATGATGCAGTGATTCGGAATTTTAATTCCAATTTTAGCGATCGTAACCGCGTGCGCGCGTTTGGATGTAAATGGAGGGAATTGAGAATTTGTGAGAAAAAGTTTCCTACAGTGTATTGCAATGAATCTGTGGTCCTAGGATCCCGCCCACCTTCCCCTACATCACTCCATACCTCGAATCGCCGGCTCAGACCAGCCGCGAGGGGTAGCGGTACTACCCGGCGATTCGATGTATGGAGTGAGGTAGGGGAAGGAGGGCGGGATCCTAGGACCACAGATTCATTGCAATACACTTTAGATTACAGTTTTCACATTTCTCTTGTACATACTTGCCGGCTCTCTTTGCAACCTGAAGGCCGCTCACCAATATCCCACGTATCATCCCCCTGAACACCTCCATGTGAATTCATGGACTTCAGAGCGAAGGATACATCTACGTCAAAACCGCAGAAAATTTTCATTTTTTAATTATATCTCAAGATTGAAACACAAAATCGAAAATCTGAGTAATCATAGCGCTGTAGTTTGGTAAGCCCTACAGACTGCATGATAAATGTATTTATCGTTGTAATCAGTATGACTGTGATAATTATTTCCTTCAATTACTAAGGAAATAAGTATCACAGTCATACTGATTATAATGATAGATACATTTATCATTCAGTCTGTAGGGCTTACCAAACCACAGCGCTATGGTTTCTCACATTTTCGATTTTGTATTTCAATCTTGAGATATAATTAAAAAATGAAAATTTTCTGCGGTTTTTGACGTAGAGGTATCCTTCACTCTTCATTTCCGACACCATAATATCACCTCGTTGTTTCGTTAAAGTAAACAAAACAAAACACATACGTTGTGGTGTAGGTATGTTTTCGTGGATTACATTTTTTAGATTTATCGATTTGATTTTTGGTTTTAAATAACAATTAGCACACCTTCAATAATATCGTCTTATAGGAAGTCTCATCAAAAATAAATATTCCTCAAAGCACCTAAAAATGGAAGATCATTATCTAAAAATACGGGCGTTATAATTTTTATATCTGAGAAGCGTATATTTCCAATTATATTAGCATTTTAAGTTTGAAATTTGGAACTCCCGTTCCGTAATTGAAAAACGGCTCTTGACGTCATATGTCATGTAAACAACTGCCTCCTTGAAGTATTCTTAATAATATCAACGATATTAAGTTGGATATTTTACAATATCTAGGATGCAGTGACTTTACAACAATGCCTTTTATACCACTGTTTTCTTCAGAAAATACATTTTGATACAGTATTTACCAAAACGTGTTTAAAATAATGCAATTATTTAACATATTGTTGTTAATTAATGTTGAGCAGTGTTCATTTAAAGTCTTATGAGAGCAATAATCTACTAAAGGGTGGGATTTCAGTACTATTTGTATGATATAAAATTATTGTTTACTGAGATATGACGTCAGAACCTTTTAATCACGAGCAAGATGGCGCAGGTCCGTTTCTGAGCGTGTTTTGACAGCAATATCTTTGACTTGCTGTTAAAGCGATGTTAAGCCGAAACCAATTAGTTCCCGTTTATTTTAACTTGAGGTAACCAGCAAATAAAAAAAATGTGTGAGCCTTCCCTATTGTAGGATACCTACTTTAGCCTCCGTGTGGGAGGGAGTAGATTGGTTTGGTGTTTTAAAGTTATTGCTTGTTTTATAAAATTAAATATATAGGATATAGGCCTGACACACGTGTGATATATGCCGGACACACCACGTGTCATAGAGTAACGAGACGAGAGAGCCAGTTACATCGCCTGGAGTCACGTAAACAAGGCCCTTGTTTGCAAGCGCAACGTGTACAAGTGTCTGTTTACCCGGGTATAGGGGATTATTACATTATGTAATGATATGAGCTAATCGAGTCCCTTCTAGTCTGGATAATGAGCCCTCCCTTGCGCTATCGGGGCACGTAGACCAGATTACGAGCCGTGCAGCAGGGCAAATACGCCACTGTGCGCCACACCGCACCACACGCCATTCGTATGTAATTACGTCGCACGCATTCTGCATGACACGCGCCAAACTAAACTATACAGTCCTAGCCGAGTAGCGCATTCGATAACGACAATCGATCGCGGAGCGAGCCGGGTTCGACTCCCGGACACACTTAAGGCTCATTCATGATGAAAACTTAGTAGTAAACTTTAACTTAAACGTAGACGCTAGGTCTTCATAAACTCATTTAATAACGTTTCGTCTAATAAATTCTGAGCATGTTTCGGCTCCATTTTCGATTTAGCTAGCCTAGGCCTTGTGGCTGGCGCTGATTGGTGCTTTCTTACTGTTAAGTTTATTTTAGTTTTAAAAATTTGATCGTTCCAAACTTAGCCGTAGCCCAAAACTAAGTTTAAGTTTTGGTCGTGAACAATCATGTGATCTTCCATAAGCCAAACCTTACTTTAAGTTGTAAGTTCACGGTTAAGTTTAATCGTGAATGGGCCTTTACTGGTACTTGTACTGACACCCGGTCCATCCAATGTAGATCAGTCCGAAGAAAGGTCCGCGCACACTTATCCGTCACGAAACGGAAGGCATTTTTCCATTTTTCAATGCGACTCCGCACACTTGTCGGAAACGAAGCGACCGGCAGCCCCGCTGCATATATTCTGGCTGAAGCTCGGGTCGGTTCGCCGCGGGAGGGGGGGGGGGGGGGGGGATGGTTGAGCACCAAACATTTTAATCGGCCGATTTACTAACCTCAGATTGGTTACCATGTTTCAACAAACATTACATATGGATGGTGGCTTCTACCCGGCGCCATTTCTGATCTGATCGCCGGACTGAAGTTTGGTGAAGCCGGCCCTTATTAGAGACGTGTTGATTTGGTGGCCGTTTGGATAGCCAAGAGGGCCGGCAGAGAATGAAAAAGAAGTGAAGGAAGAGGGAGAATGATGTAACCACGTCACGTGTGAGGAACGATATAAGAGATAGACCAGACCCCGAGTCCTCTTTGCGGCCACCGGTCCCCACGTCGACCGGCACGTAGATCAGGGTCCACAGTAAACAACGGGTGCCGTGGACCCTTTTTTTTTGGTTTCGAAGTACCAGTACCACCAAAGATTACTGAGTGGTACCACGCTCACGGAAGACGTTGCTAAGCGGGCTTTTGAAGACATTCAAACCTGCCGAACAACTGTTTTTAGATTGTCGCAAAAGTAAATCAAAATACGTTATCCTCTAGGCTAAAGAATTTAGTGCTCTTTCTTATGAATATTTCTTAGTTCCAATAAACACATTTCCATTTTCCAAATGTATTTTTTTGTGTTTGTAATGTGATGTTGTTGCACACCTTTTTTTAAATTACTGTTTTTGTTGACACTTTTAACTGAAAATATGTACAACTCATGTGCAATAAATTAATCGAAATGCCTACGAAATTTGATCTGGATGGAAACTAAATTATTAGATGAGCGTAGCGAAGCGGAGTGAATCTCTCCATACAACTCGATCGGCGCTTTGTCTGTGTGTATGTATGTCTGTATGTATGTATGTCTGTATGTATGTGCGCTAAATTTTGTTCGTCGCGCACAGGTCAAACGGCTTGACGTATTTTGCTGAAATTTTCGGTCGACATTCGTGACTACTAAACTCGATGCTGTTAACATAACCAGCAAAATTCGTCAAGATGCCAACCTACAAAAAATTAATTTCTGAAAAACAAAATTTGTTTATTTATTTAATTAAATGAAAACTTACAAACGGATTAAAATAATGTTTCACTTGTAGGTTAACATCAACGATACCAACACTTGACAATAGTTTTTAAAATTGTAAAATCATCCGCCATGTTATAAAAAAATATTGTTTATTTACGACAATACTTTCTTCATTTTTACAGTGTTCCACCGATATGATTCGCATTTGCGGACTATTGCAGTTAGATGCACATAGTATACACTAAACATAGCGTACGTAACAATACCTATGCACTATTATTTAGAATTTCGATAGCTGTCATAGAATGGCTACAATGACGTAAGATGCAAACCTACAAAAAATTAACAACTGAAACACATGTTTTGTTATTTATTTAATTAAATTAAAACTTACATACCGATATAAATAATTTTGTATATGTAAGTCCACATCAATAGTACCAACACACGACAACAGTTTCAAAATTGAAGCTTCAACCGCTATGTTATAAACAAATATTGTTTATTTACGGCAGTAATTTTCTTCGTTTTTACAGTGTTCCACCGATATGATTCGCATTTGCGGACCATTGAATTTAGATGCAAATAGTATGCTGCCGAAATGGCTAACGCAGTCAAACCTTTCTCACTATGTATTTGGAATTTTGATAGCTATCATAGAATGGCTACAATGACGTGTTATATTTAATGATCTTCACGGCAAACATGCTAATGTTAACAACGAACTTGGTCGACAAATTAAAAAGCTTTTATTATGTTTTAAAAGCGGGTTATTGTATGATAAGTTAATATAAAATTTTAGATATAGTCTATATCTACATTATGGAACTTTTCATACACTGATAGGTTTAATAGTTTATGAATTAAAGCCTATTGAGTAGACCATGGTGGAATGTAATTATGCGGAAATCCATCAACTTGAAGGTTTTAATTTCTTTAAAGAAAACTTCTTAACGGATTTAAATAATATTTCGTGTATTTATTAGCAACATATCAAGAAATAATATACTTAAGTTATAAGGTTGTAACTTGATCCGCCATCTTGTAAAAAAATCATATGTTTATTATAAAGGTATTTTTTTTTTATTTAAGAGAAATATGATATTCGTAAGTTTTGTCTGCTTTAAAACATTGAACCAACTCGCTCATCTGGCAACGCGGAGCGTTTTCCTAGTTAGATGAGCGTAGCGAAGCGGAGTGAATCTCTCCATACAACTCGATCGGCGCTTTGTCTGTGCGTCTGTATGTCTGTATGTCTGTATGTGCGCTAAATTTTGTTCGTCGCGCACAGGTCAAACGGCTTGACGTATTTGGCTGAAATTTTCGGGCAACGTTTGTGACCACTAAACTCGATGCTGTTAACATAACCAGGAAAATTCGTCAAGATGCCAACCTTACAAAAATTAATTACTGAAAAATAAAATTTGTTTATTTATTTAATTAAATGAAAACTTACAAACGGATTTTAATGATGTTTCACTTGTAGATTACTATCAACGGTACCAACACTTGACAAATGTTTCAAAATTGTAAGTTTATCCGCCATGTTATAAAAAAATATTGTTTATTTACTACAATAATTTCTTCATTTTTACAGTGTTCCACCGATATGATTCGCATTTGCGGACTATTGAAGTTAGATGCACATAGTATACAACAAACATAGCGTACGTAACAGATCCTATGCACTATTTTTTAGAATTTCGATAGCTGTCATAGAATGGCTACAATGACGTAAGATGCCAACCTACAAAAAATTAACAACTGAAACACATATTTTGTTATTTATTTAATTAAATTAAAACTTACACACCGATATTAATAATTTTTTATATTCAAGTCCCCATCAATAGTACCAACACACGACAACAGTTTCAAAATTGTAGCTTCAACCGCCATATTATAAACAAATATTGTTTATTTACGGCAGTAATTTTCTTCGTTTTTACAGTGTTCCACCGATATGATTCGCATTTGCGGACCATTGAAGTTAGATGCACATAGTATGCTACCGAAATGGCTTACGCAGTCAGACCTTTCTCACTATGTATTTGGAATTTTGATAGCTATCATAGAATGGCTACAATGACGTGTTATATTTAATAACGTTCACGGCAAACATGCAAATGTTAACAACGAACTTGGTCGACAAATTAAAAAGCTTTTATTATGATTTAAAAGCGGATTTTTGTATGATTAATTAATATTACATTTTAGATGTAGTCTGTATCTACATTATGGAACTTTCCATACACTAATAAGTTTAATAGTTTTTGAATTAGAGCCTATTGAGTAGACCACGGTCGAATGAAATTATGCGAAAATCCATCAACTTGAAGGTTTTAATTTCTTTAAAGAAAACTTTTTAACGGATTTTAATAATATTTCGTGCATTTATTAGCTACATATCAAGAAATAATATATAGTTAAGTTATAAGGTTGTAACTTGATCCGCCATGTTGTAAAAAATCATATGTTTATTATAAAGGTATTTTTTTTTAAAGAGTAATATGATATGAAAATGATTTATTTGATTTGATACATTGAAAAAATCGCTCATCTGTCAACGCGGAGCGTTTTTAGATGAGCGTAGCGAAGCGGAGTGAATCTTTCCATACAACTCGATCGGCGCTTTGTCTGTGTGTCTGTCTGTGTGTATGTATGTCTGTCTGTATGTCTGTATGTGCGCTAAATTTTGTTCGTCGCGCACAGGTCAAACGGCTTGACGTATTCGCCTGAAATTTTCGGGCAACGTTTGTGACCACTAAACTCGATGCTGTTAACATAACCAGCAAAATTCGTTAAGATGCCAACCTACCAAAAATTAATTACTGAAAAACAAAAATTGTTTATTTATTTAATTAAATGAAAACTTACAAACGGATTGAAATAATTTTTCACTTGTAGATTCACATTAACGGTACCAACATTTAACAAAAGTTTCACAATTGTAAGTTTATCCGCCATGTTATAAAAAAATATTGTTCATTTACAACAATAATTTCTTCATTTGTACAGTGTTCCGCCGATATGGTTCGCATTTGCGGACTTTTGCTATTAGATGCACATAGTATACACCAAAAATAGCGTACGGAACCATACCTATGCACTATTATTTGGAATCTCGATAGCTGTCATAAAATGGCAACAATGACATAAGATGCCAACCTACAAAAAATTAACAACTGAAACACGTATTTTGTTAGTTATTTATTTAAATTAAAACTTACGAACGGATATTTATGATTTTTTATATGTAGGTCCACATCAATACTACCAACACTCGACATTAGTTTCAAAATTGTTGCTTAAACCGCCATGTTATAAACAAATATTGTTTATTTACGGCAGACATTCTCTTCATTTTTACAGTGTTCCACCGATATGATTCGCATTTGCGGACCATTGAAGTTAGATGCACATAGTATGCTGCAGAAATGGCGTAGGAAGTCAGACCTTTCTCACTATGTATTTGGAATTTTGATAGCTGTCATAGAATGGCTACAATGGCGTGTTATGTTTTATGACTTTCACGGCAAAAATGCAAATGTTAACAACGAACTTTGTAGACAAATAAAAAAGCTTTTATTATAATTTAAAAGCGGGTTTTTGTATGATAAAACAATAATACATTTTACATATAGTCTATATCTACATTATGGATGTTTCCATACACTGATAGGTTTAATAGTTTATGAATGAGAGCCTATTGAGTAGACCATGGTCGAATTAAATTATGTGGAAATCCATTGAAAAATCAACTTAAAGGTTTTAATTTATTTAAAGAAAACATCTTAACGGATTTAAATAATATTTCGTGCATTTATTAGAAACATATCGAGAAATAATATACACAAGTAATAAGGTTGTTACTTGCTCCGCCATTTTGTAAAAAAATCATATGTTTATTATTACGTTTTTTTTTTTTTAAGAGAAATATGATATTCAAAAGATGTGTTTGCTTTAAAACATTGAACCAACTCGCTCATCTGGCAACGCGGAGCGTTTTCCTAGTTAGATGAGCGTAGCGAAGCGGAGTGAATCTTTCCATACAACTCGATCGGCGCTTTGTCTGTGTGTACGTATGTATGTATGTCTGTATGTATGTATGTGCGCTAAATTTTGTTCGTCGCGCACAGGTCAAACGGCTTGACGGATTTGGCTGCCATTTTCGGTCAACACCCGTGATTACTAAACTCGATGCTGTTAACATAACCAGCAAAATTCGTCAGGATGCCAACCTACAAAAAATTAATTTCTGAAAAATAAAATTTGTTTATTTATTTAATTAAATTAAAACTTACTCACGGATTTTAATTATGTTTCACTTGTAGGTTAATATTAATAGTTTCAACATTTGACAATAGTTTCAAATTTTGTAAGTTTACCCGTCTTCTCATAAAAAAATATTGTTTATTTACGGTACTATTTTTTTTCATTTTTACAGTGTTCCACCGATATCATTCGCATTTGCGGATCTTTGTAGTTAGATGCACATAATAAACACAAAAATAGCGTACGCAATTATACCTTTCTCATTATTATTTGGAATCACGATAGCTGTCATAAAAAGGCTACAATGACGTAAGATGCCAACCTACAAAAAATGAGTTAATGAAAAACATTTTTTTTATTAATTCAATCTAATCAAAACTTACACACGGATATCAATTATTTTTTATATATAGGTCCACATCAATAGTACCAACACTTGACAATAGTTTAAAAATTTTAGCTTCAACCGCCATTTTATAAAAAAATATTGTTTATTTAGGACTATTAATTTCTTCATTTTTACAGTGTTCCACCGATATGATTCGCATTTGCGGACCATTGAAGTTAGATGCACATAGTATGCTGTCGAAATGGCTTACGCAGTCAGACCTTTCACACTGTGTATTTGGAATTTTGATAGCTAGCATAGTATGGCTACAATGACGTGTTATGTTTTATAACTTTCACGGCAAAAATAAAAATGTTAACAACGAACTTGGACGACAAATTAAAAAGCTTTTATTATGAATTAAAAGCGGGTTATGGTATGATAAATTAATATAACATTTTAGATATAGTCTGTATCTACATTATGGAACTTTCCATACACTGATAGGATTAATAGTTTATGAATTAGAGCCTATTGAGTAGACCACGGTCGAATGAAATTATGCGGAAATCCATCAACTTGAAGGTTTTAATTTCTTTAAAGAAAACTTCTTAACGGATTTAAATAATATTTCGTGCATTTATTAGCAACATATCAAGAAAAAATATGATCAAGTAATAAGGTTGTAACTTGATCCGCCATGTTGTAAAAAAATCATATGTTTATTATAAAGGTATTTTTTTACATTAAAGAGTAATATGATATGCAATTAATGATTTATTTGATTTGATACATTGAAAAAACTCGCTCATCTGGCAACGCGGAGCGTTTTCCTAGTCCTAGTTAGATGAGCGTAGCGAAGCGGAGTGAATCTCTCCATACAACTCGATCGGCGCTTTGTCTGTGTGTATGTATGTATGTATGTCTGTATGTCTGTATGTGCGCTAAATTTTGTTCGTCGCGCACAGGTCAAACGGCTTGACGTATTTGGCTGAAATTTTCTGTCAACATTTGTGACTACCTAACTCGATGCTGTTAACATAACCAGCAAAATTCGTCAAGATGCCAACCTACAAAAAATTAATTACTGAAAAACAAAAATTGTTTATTTATTTAATTAAATGAAAACTTACAAACGGATTTAAAAAATGTTTCACTTGTAGATTCACATCAACGGTGCCAACATTTGACAAAAGTTTCAAAATTGTTAGTTCATCCGCAATGTTATAAAAAAATATTGTTTTTTACGGTAATAATTTTTTCATTTTTACAGTGTTCCACCGATATCATTCGCATTTGCTGATCTTTGCAGTTAGATGCACATAGTAAACAAAAAAAAATCGTACGCAATTATACCTTTCTCATTATTATTTAGAATCTCGATAGCTGTCATAAAAAGGCTATAATGACGTAAGATGCCAACCTACAAAAAATTAACAACTGAAACACATGTTTTTTTATTAATTAAATCTAATTAAAACTTACAAACGGATATAATTGATTTTTTATATGTAAGTCCACATCAATAGTACCAACACATGACAACAGTTTCAAAATTGTAGCTTCAACCGCCATGTTATAAAAAAATATTGTTTATTTACGGCTATGTATTTCTTCATTTTTACAGTGTTCCACCGATATGATTCCCATTTGCGGACCACTGAAGTTAGATGCACATAGTATGCTGCCGAAATGGCTTACGCAGTCAGACCTTTCTTACTATGTATTTGGAATTTTGGTAGCTATCATAGGATGGCTACAATGACGTGTTATGTTTTATGACTTTCACGGCAAACATGCAGAAAATAACAACAAACTTGGTCGACAATTTAAAAAGCTATTATTATAGTTAAAATGCAAGTTATTGTATGATTAAACAATATTAGATTTTAGATTTTAGTCTGTATCTACATTATGGAATTTTCTATACACTGATATGTTTAATAGTTTATGAATTAGAGCCTATTGAGTAGACCACGGTCGAATGAAATTATTCGGAAATCCATCAACTTGAAGGTTTTAATTTCTTTAAAGAAAACTTCTTAGCGGATTTAAATTATATTTCGTGCATTCATTAGCAACATATCAAGAAATAATATACTTAAGTTATAAGGTTGTAACTTGATCCGCCATCTTGCAAAAAAATCATATGTTTTTTATTAAGGTATTTTTTTTTTTTAAAGAGTAATATGATATGCAAATGATTAGATGAGCGTAGCGAAGCGGAGTGAATCTCTCCATACAACTCGATCGGCGCTTTGTCTGTGTGTATGTGTGTGTGTATGTATGTATGTGCGCTAAATTTTGTTCGTCGCGCACAGGTCAAACGGCTTGACGTATTTTGCTGAAATTTTCGGGCAACATTTGTAACCACTAAACTCGATGCTGTTAACATAACCAGCAAAATTCGTCAAGATGCCAACCTACAAAAAATTAATTTCTGAAAAACAAAATTTGTTTATTTATTTAATTAAATTAAAACTTACAAACAAATTTAAATGATGTATCACTTGTAGATTACTATCAACGGTACCAACACTTGACAAAAGTTTCAAAATTGTAAGTTTATCCGCCATGTTATAAAAAAATATTGTTTATTTACTACAATAATTTCTTCATTTTTACAGTGTTCCACCGACATGATTCGCATTTGCGGACTATTGCAGTTAGATGCACATAGTATACAACAAAGATAGCGTACGTAATAATTCCTATGCACTATTATTTAGAATTTCGATAGCTGTCATAGAATGGCTACAATGACGTAAGATGCCAACCTACAAAAAATTAACAACTGAAACACATGTTTTGTTATTTATTTCATTAAAATAAAACTTACACACCGATATAAATAATTTTTTATATTCAAGTTCACATCAATAGTACCAACACACGACAACAGTTTTAAAAATTGTAGCTTCAACCACCATGTTATAAACAAATATTGTTTATTTACGGCAGTAATTTTCTTCGTTTTTACAGTGTTCCACCGATATGATTCGCATTTGCGGACCATTGAAGCTAGATGCACATAGTATGCTACCGAAATGGCTTACGCAGTCAGACCTTTCTCACTATGTATTTGGAATTTTGATAGCTGTCATAGAATGGCTACAATGACGTGTTATATTTAATAACGTTCACGACAAACATGCAAATGTTAACCACGAACTTGGTCGACAAATTAAAAAGCTTATATTATGATTTAAAAGCGGGTTTTTGTATGATTAATTAATATTACATTTTAGATGTAGTCTGTATCTACATTATGGAACTTTCCATACACTAATAGGTTTAATAGTTTATGAATTAGAGCCTATTGAGTAGACCACGGTCGAATGAAATTATGCGAAAATCCATCAACTTGAAGGTTTTAATTTCTTTAAAGAAAACTTTTTAACGGATTTTAATAATATTTCGTGCATTTTTTAGCTACATATCAAGAAATTATATACTTAAGTTATAAGGTTGTAATTTGATCCGCCATGTTGTAAAAAATCATATGTTTATTATAAGGGTATTTTTTTTTAAAGAGTAATTAGATGAGCGTAGCGAAGCGGAGTGAATCTCTCCATACAACTCGATCGGCGCTTTGTCTGTGTGTATGTATGTCTGTATGTATGTATGTCTGTATGTATGTGCGCTAAATTTTGTTCGTCGCGCACAGGTCAAACGGCTTGACGTATTTGGCTGAAATTTTTGGGCAACGTTCGTGACCACTAAACTCGATGCTGTTAACATAACCAGAAAAATTCGTCAAGATGCCAACCTACAAAAAAATAATTACTGAAAAATAAAATTTGTTTATTTATTTAATTAAATGAAAACTTACTAATGGATTTACATAATGTTTCACTTGTAGATTAACATCAACAGTACCAACACTTGACAAAAGTTTCAAAATTGTAAGTTCATCCGCCATATTATAAAAAAATATTGTTTATTTACTACAAAAATTTCTTCATTTTTACAGTGTTCCACCGATATGATTCGCATTTGCGGACTATTGCAGTTAGATGCACATAGTATACACCAAACACAGCGTACGTAACAATACCTATGCACTATTATTTGGAATTTCGATAGCTGTCATAGAATGGCTACAATGACGTAAGATGCCAACCTACAAAAAATTAACAACTGAAACACATGTTTTGTTATTTATTTAATTACATTAAAACTTACAAACCGATATAGATAATGTTTTATGTGTAGGTTCACATCAATAGTACTAACAATTGACAAAAGTTTCAAAATTGTAGCTTCAATCGCCATGTTGTAAATAAATATTGTTTATTTACGGCTATTAATTTCTTCATTTTTACAGTGTTTCACCGATATGATTCGCATTTGCGGACCATTGAAGTTAGATGCACATAGTATGCTGCCGAAATGGCTAACGCAGTCAGACCATTCTCACTGTGTATTTGGAATTTTGATAGCTAGCATAGTATGGCTACAATGACGTGTTATGTTTTATGACTTTCACGGTAAAAATGCAAATGTTAACAACGAACTTGGTCGAAAAAATAAAAAGCTTTTGTTATGATTTAAAAGCGGGTTATTATATAAGATATAGTCTTTATCTACATTATGGAACTTTCCGTTCACTGATAGGTTTAATAGTTTATGAATTAGAGCCTATTGAGTAGACCACGGTCGAATGAAATTATGCTGAAATCCATTGAAATGAACTTGAAGGTTTTAATTCTTTGACGGATTTTAATAATATTTCGTGCAGTTATTAGCAACATATCGACAAATAATATACACAAATTCTAAGGTTGTTACTTGAACCACCATCTTGTAAACAAGAATTTTGTTTATTGTAAAGGTTTTTTTTGTATGAGTAATATGATATTCTAAAGATTTGTTTGCTTTAATACATTGAAAAAACTCGCTCATCTGGCAACGCGGAGCGTTTTCCTAGTTTATTTGATTTGATACAATGAAAAAAATCGCTCATCTGTCAACGCGGAGCGTTTTCCTAGTTAGATGAGCGCAGCGAAGCGGAGTGAATCTCTCCATACAACTCGGTCGGCGCTTTGTCTGTGTGTATGTCTGTATGTATGTATGTCTGTATGTGCGCTAAATTTTGTTCGTCGCGCACAGGTCAAACGGCTTGACGTATTTGGCTGAAATTTTCGGGCAACGTTTGTGACTACTAAACTCGATGCTGTTAACATAACCAGCAAAATTCGTCAAGATGCCAACCTACAAAAAATTAATTACTGAAAAATATAATTTGTTTATTTATTTAATTAAATGAAAACTTACAAACGGATTTAAATAATGTTTCACTTGTAGATTTCCATCAACAGTACCAACACTTGACAAAAGAATCAACATTGTAAGTTTATCCGCCATGTTATACAAAAATATTGTTTATTTACTACAATAATTTCTTCATTTTAACAGTGTTCCACCGATATGATTCGCATTTGCGGACTATTGCAGTTAGATGCACATAGTATACACCAAACATAGCGTACGTAAAAATACCTATGCAATATTATTTGGAATTTCGATAGCTGTCATAGAATGGCAACAATGACGTAAGATGCCAACCTACAAAAAATTAACAACTGAAACACATGTTTTGTTATTTATTTAATTAAATTAAAACTTACACACCGATATAAATAATTTTTAATATGTAAGTCCACATTAATAATACCAACACATGACAACAGTTTCAAAATTGTAGCTTCAACTGCCATGTTATAAACAAATATTGTTTATTTACGGCAGAAATTTTCTTCGTTTTTACAGTGTTCCACCGATATGATTCGCATTTGCGGACCATTGAAGTTAGATGCACATAGTATGCTGCCGAAATGGTTAACGCAGTCAGACCTTTCTCACTATGTATTTGGAATTTTGATAGCTATCATAGGATGGCTACAATGACGTGTTATATTTAATGACCTTCACGGCAAGCATGCAAATGTTAACAACGAACTTGGTCAACAAATTAAAAAGCTTTTATTATGATTTAAAAGCGGGTTATTGTATGATTAATTGATATTACATTTTAGATATAGTCTGTATCCAGTGCTTTTTTTCTAAAATAAAGTTAACCGGTACGTTCGGTATAGCATTTCATGTGACTGGCGTGGTATAGCTGGGGTCTGGGGCGAAGCCCCAGCCGCCGCAGGCAAATTCGCCGAAGGCGAAAAAATTTTGGGGTACTGCATTAAGTTTGATGGCCAAAAACGCATTTTTAAGGCGGATTTGTATCGTAGATATCAACGAAATATGAAGCTTATGTTGCACAGCTCATGACTGGGATTAGATCCTGTGTCCACACGATCGAGCAGCGTCCGCAGAAAACATAAAATATATTTTTTTTAAACGTGCCAATAGTGATGGTTTCATTTTAATAAGACGGAAACTAAAATTATTTTTTCAGCCCCCCCCCCCCCCCCCCCCCCCCCCCCCCCCCGCCTCATGTTGAATCCGCCCCTGTTTAACGTGACCCATACACGAGACGTGCATTTACTCACTTCAAACTTAATGCCTTGCGCACAATTGGCACAGCGCAAGCACAAACACAACGCAAGCGCAACGTAAGGCCGACGCCAACGCACAATTCACGTAACACAACCACAGCGCAAAGCAAGTTTTGGCTGTCTAGTCGTCTGCACTCGCCATGGTTTGAGGTTAGGGACATACTACAAATTCAATATTGCACCTTGTTATCATCGGTCTAGGGTTGGCCTGCTTTCACAGGCATGAAACAAGACGTATAAAGTTATAATTAACGGCTTGCCTATATTGTATCCGTTTTATTCTAGGCCTAGGCCTACCTCGCATTCAACAAATTCTATCCGCGATAGGCCTAGTCAAAGTCTTGTAAAACAGTTTTATTTGATATAATGTTGATACAATGCACACTTGAGAATGAAGAGGTAACATCTGTTCTTAATTTATTTTATCAATTGAAATTGAAGGCTAGTGACGGTAAAGGGCTCTAGTCTGATACAAACGAAAGTCACGTAATAATATACTAAACACAATTACTAATTTGACTGAGCTAGTATGACGAGACCACAGCTGTCTAGTTGGAACAAGATTCCTATTGGTCGATCGTTATGTCGTGCACAAGCACAACGCAAAAATATAAAATATAACCAACTCTTGCGCTCCGTTATGCTGCGCCATGCGCTCTTGTGTCAGTTGGAGACGAGGCCATGTGATAACTTTGGTTCATATTTCTTGCGCTGCGCTTACGTTCCGTTACGCTTGCGCTATGCCAATTGTGCGTAGGCCTTAATAGTTAATATTTGTTTTAAAATAATTTATAGCTCACCAAAATCAATGATATCGAATGCAAAGCAATTTCCAAACATGACTCATAGTCATGTTCTCGTCAACAACACGTCGGTTTCTTGCTCTGTTTCGGGTATAGGTGGCGAGGTGACGGCCTAAGAAGTTATTTTTCGGTTTATTTTTATTTTTTACACTCTCACTAAACACACACACTCGCTAATCACGACGACATCTCCACTCGTCACCAGAGAGGAAACTAACCCTGCCACACACAACTTACAATCCCTTGACCACCGATCTCCCCCCCCCCTTCCTCCCCCATTACAACCCAATCGTTGTCTGTAAATTGAAAAGGCGCTTTCCAGGAAAACAGAAAAGTAAGAATGGGTACATTCTCTTTTGCGGTTCCCAGAAGCTACTCTTGACAGTTGACATTTTAGTCAAAACAACCCTAATTATCTTTCCTTAGAACTGATGACCCAAATAATAGAAAAGATTACTGTAGTGAGTGGTCGCCAAGAGTCTAAAAAGAAGTGATTTACACTACAATATGTCTCACCCATGTCACCAGCAGGTGGCAACATCCTTCTATTTCAAAATGAAACATATTTTGCAGTCACAAGCCTGTCACACTGCACAATTCAAAGTTATTCACGCGCATCAAGGCTAATCGTAGCGTACCGGCTATAGTGTGACTTTATTGCCTTTTACCGGTACGCCTCTTGTGTTAGCCGGTACGCGTACCGGCTCGTACCGGCCGAAAAAAAGCCCTGGTCTGTATCTACATTATGGAACTTTCCATACACTGATAAATTTATTAATTTATGAATGAGAGCCTATTGAGTAGACCACGGTCGAATTAAATTATGCGGAAATCCATTGAATAATCAACTTAAAGGTTTTAATTTATTTAAAGAAAACATCTTAACGGATTTAAATAATATTTCGTGCATCTATTAGCAATATCAAGAAATAATTCACTTAAGTTATAAGGATGTAACTTGATCCGCCATCTTGTAAAAAAATCATATGTTTATTATAAAGGTATTTTTTTTTAAAAAGAGTAATATGATATGCAAACGATTTATTTGATTTGATACATTGAAAAAAATCGCTCATCTGGCAACGCGGAGCGTTTTCCTAGTACGATATGGGAATTATTAGATGAGCGTAGCGAAGCGGAGTGAATCTCTCCATACAACTCGATCGGCGCTTTGTCTGTGTGTATGTCTGTACGTATGTATGTCTGTATGTATGTCTGTATGTGCGCTAAATTTTGTTCGTCGCGCACAGGTCAAACGGCTTGACGTATTTGGCTGAAATTTTCGGTCAACATTTGTGACTACTAAACTCGATGCTGTTAACATAACCAGCAAAATTCGTAAAGATGCCAACCTACAAAAAATTAATTACTGAAAAACAAAAATTGTTTATTTATTTAATTAAATGAAAACTTACAAACGGATTAAAATATTGTTTCACTTGTAGATTAACATCAACAGTGCCAACACTTGACAAAAGTTTCAAAATTGTAAAAATATCCGCCATGTTATAAAAAAATATTGTTTATTTACTACAATAATTTCTTCATTTTTACAGTGTTCCACCGATACGATTTGCATTTGCCGACTATTGCAGTTAGATGCACAAAGTATACACCAAACATAGCGTACGTAACAATACCTATGCAATATTATTTGGAATTTCGATAGCTGTCATAGAATGGCTACAATGACGTAAGATGCCAACCTACAAAAAATTAACAACTAAAACACATGTTTTGTTATTTATTGAATTAAATTAAAACTTACACACCGATATAAATAACTTTTTATATGTGAGTCCACATCCATAGTACCAACACACGACCACAGTTTCAAAATTGTAGCTTCAACCGCCATGTTATAAACAAATATTGTTTATTTACGGAAGTAATTTTCTTCGTTTTTACAGTGTTCCACCGATATGATTCGCATTTGCGGACCATTGAAGCTAGATGCACATAGTATGCTGCCGAAATGGCTTACACAGTCAGACCTTTCTTACTATGTATTTGGATTTTTGATAGCTATCATAGAATGGCTACAATGACGTGTTATATTTAATGACCTTCACGGCAAACATGCAAATGGTAACAACGAACTTGGTCGACAAATTAAAAAGCTTTTATTATGATTTAAAAGCGGGTAATTGTATAATAAATTAATATAACATTTTAGATATAGTCTGTATCTACATTATGGAACTTTCCATACACTGATAGGTTTAAAGGGGTTCTCACCCGCTACACCAAAAAAATATGTTTAACTAAGGCTGATTAGCTATGAAATTAGCGACCAAATGAAAAGAAATCGGGTTCACCATAACCCGGGAAAAAAATATCAAAGTTAGTGATTTTCGAGCTAGGTCCCATCGGCGAAAATCTCCCATAAGAAATAGCATTGGGACGACCTGTATGCCTTGGGACCTTGGAGGATTCTGCTCCAAAAAAAAAAATGATGTAATACTTTTCGCTGCGTCTTTTTTTTCTGCGTATTTCGTATATTTTGGTTTTGTAATCGGAGCTTCCGTTCAGGTACAAAATAAAGATGTATAATCGGGTGCTCCATTTCGTTTTGAGCGTTGCTGTGCGTTGCTGTGCACGTCGAGTCGGCGGGTGTCGACTGTCGAGTTGGTGTCAAGTAAGCCAAGCGAGAGAGAGAGAGAGAGAGAGAGAGAGTAGTATTGGGAGGGGAAATAGTCAACGCATGCACAATGAACGCGGTCTGCTTTGCGGTGTCGAATGGAGTACACCAAGGCCGTCTATTTTTTTTAGATATATCGCTTCGAGTACACTCGCACCAAAAGCCGGCTGACACCAACAGTCGCCGCGGCAGTTAACCAGAATGTTCATTAATTAATAACAATTCACAGGTTTCAGCTGACGATGTTTAATGGTTCATTATCGATTGGTGTGGTGCAGTAGATCATATGGTAAAAAATAAATCTAGCGGGTGAGAACCCCTTTAATAGTTTATGAATTAGAGCCTATTGAGTAGACCACGGTCGAATGAAATTATTCGGAATTTTAATTTCTTTAAAGAAAACTTCTTAGCGGATTTAAATTATATATTTCGTTAATTCATTAGCAACATATCAAGAAATAATATACTTAAGTTTTAATGTTGTAACTTGATCCGCCATCTTGTAAAAAAAACATATGTTTATTATAAAGGTATTTTTTTTTCTAAAGAGTAATATGATATGCAAATGATTTATTTGCTTTAAAACATTGAACCAACTCGCTCATCTGGCAACGCGGAGCGTTTTCCTAGTCATATATACGGGCCTTTAGTATACGATTAATTTTTGTCTGGCGGGTCGTGGAGAGAAAGTGCGGACGACTCCATTGGAAGTACTGAAAGCCCGGGCAATACGTGGACGATGCAGCCAGCACAAGTAGACCAGCATTCTCACGAATGTCTGCAATGTCGATATAATATTACAAGAATATATTAATGGCAATGGCGGTACGCACTGCTAAAGCATAAAATACAACTATTGATGCTTCGATGAATGCATTCATCTTGTATACAATATATTAAGTTGCTGGAGACTTTCACGACCCGTAGATTAGAAATGACATCCGTCGTGTCGGCGGAGTTACAATAACTTGACGTTTCGCTACCCATGTTGGGACAAGACTGATGTCTTGAGGAAGCCACCAACATGGGTGGCGAAACGGCGGGTAATAGACCATTTTCAAAATTGATCTACGACTCTTAGATAGAGTTAATCACGGTCCTCTAAATCTTCAATGACAACAATAAAAACTAGCTCTTAAAATGATATGGCGAGGCTTATTTTGCAATTGTAGTGCATTGTTGTCATTGAAGATTTAGAGGACCGTGATTAACTCTCTGCTGGAATTGAAATGAATTTGTTGCTATGGATTTGTTTTCTATATGGAAAATAACATGTATTAACTGTTACCTGGCAACAACAGGCGCCCCTCGGGGTAGGGGACGGACGACTATGAATGGTCCTAGATCAAATTTGAAAGTGGACTATTGTAACTATTCACCGACACGACGAAACAAACCAGGGCCCGGATTCACAAGAGGTCCTAAGTTTTTTTTTTTTTTTTGTAAGACCGGCCTAACTTTGAACCTCTTGTAAATCCAGGAAAATATCTGAGAATTGTGTCCTTGTTCTTACCAGGAATTAGTAACTTCTTCATGTAACCTGGGTCTGGTTTTACAGGAGGCTCAAAGTTAGGCCGGTCTTAAGAGTTAAGACCAGAAAAAGACTTAGGACCTCTTGTGAATCCAAGTCCAGGAGCAGGAGTACATCAGCTCTGATTAAAAAGTTACTATTCTAAGTAAATAAACAAATAAAATAAATAAATTCACATTACGAGTCTACCCACTCAGTAACGAAACTGATTTGCAGTGGGGGACTTTAATTTAAAGCGTCTAAACCAACCATGTATAGGCTTCGAACACCATCGACGAGTGAGCGATAACCAATCAAAGATCTGTAATTCATATACGAAACATATAAATCAGTGATTGGACTGTGCGAACACCTGTGAACAAATGTCAGAATCAACAAGGCCAATTCAGAACAACTTTGAATTTATTGAGTGCTTCGTTGCTAGGACGGCTCCAAAGTCACCGTTTACTTATTTCTAAGACAAGAATTCATGTTTGTACAACACAAAAGTCCATGTTATTGTATTGCTTCTTTAAAAGTAACGCAAGTGTGCACCTCTAAACTCGGTCCCTATCCAAGATACACGCCGGTAAAGAGGACTCCTCAAAGGGCGGATTATTTCACGCTCACTGTGCAAGGTTGTAAACGTCAAGCTTGTCACCAACAAGGATGCACAGTTTTAAAAAAAAGTGACCACCAATAATATCTATTCAAATAAGAAAAACACCCACTTGACAATAGGAAGACGGGGCTCAGGATTCTGTCCCTTTTCTAAGGGTCGACCATAATTATCTCTTGCTTCGACGGTCCATGTGGTTTGGAGCTGTCTTTACTATGTTAGAAGCTAAATGGTTTGCCAAATAAAGGGGATGATTGACAGCATAAGTCTCCAACAATAAGAAACAGTTCCTTTTAGTTCTCATTATGCCGGCGTGTATCTTGAATTGGGATAGTATATATATATATATATATATATATATATATATATATATATATATATATAGTATATATGGGATATATATAATAGTAAGTCCCCTCTGCCCGGAAGCGACCCTACCCGCTCTATCGGCCCGCATGGGTGCCAAGCAACCAAGCAGCGAGTGGCGTGCACGACACCCCGACTACCGATTGCCACCGTTCTCTCTTCTCCTCGATGATCGGAACCGTTGGTTGATATTTGCCCGTTCGTTCCGGTCTCACCGAAATTGTGTTTTGTTTCCCCCTCGAGGCGTCGAAAAGTCTGCTACGCGCATGTTTCTCACACACGCACGCCATATATACTGACTGACGGTAGTGATGCATGTTAACACACGCTAACCTAATCCATAATAGGCTGGGAATTGGCTTCAGATTTTAGCTGCTCACATACCTGAGCTGAGATGAAGGATGGAAAACCATCTTGAACGGTGGCGATCCAAGAATTGCTAGAGGGGTTTCGACATAACGCACAACCACGTGTGCGTTATCGAGTACCAATAATCACATTTTCAAATTAATAGTGTGGTATATAGGCTTTCGACTGTTTAGAAGAACTGTACAATGGGGAAAATATTCGAATATGTTTTTTAAATCAAAGATAAACCTTTTAAAAAGTTATATTTGATTTCTGTTATAGACTCATGTCAGTTATGTGTTAACTGCTGATTTCTCATTTTGCAGTGTTTATGGTCGAAAGTATCAGCAAGTTTATAGATCTAAATAGAAAAACGTGTCAACCTAGAACACAAAGCACAGAAAATGAGGCTCGATATTTTAGGCTTACATTTTATTTGTACACGTTTAAATGAAAACAAATTCAAAGAATAGGGTATTATATTTTCGCCATCTTTGAACTTCCGGCAGCCATTGCAACCATACTTTAATACACAGCCTTCTCGAATATAATTCGTAATTTCAATCACAGCTTTCTTGAACGTCGGTTCAATCAAAGGTTCTATCGCGGATTGACCCGTCAAGAAGGCTGTGCACTGAAGAAGTATATTATTATGGTCGTAATGACGGACGCCTAAGATGTCGGCCCCCACTAAACGGCGCGTAGAATTTCTGACAGTGGCTTTGCGAGAGGTTCTGTGTACAACACAAACCCCCGCTTCACGCAGTTCAACCCCCACTTGGCGCGTTATGTTGCGACCCCGCGTTCGATGTGATGTGTAGAATGAAAAATCATGTTAAAATATTGAATTGCGAAACTTTTTGAATCACATTTTGTTATTTAGCTGAAGTCTTGATCCCCTATCCCTAATCCTATATTAAAATCCGTTATGTTTGAGAATTCAACACTTCTCTTTGAAACCAGTCTAGGAAGTGTGTTTCCATGCACAATGTTTTTGAAATGTAACCAGAATGGATGTGCAATTTCTTTTAGCCTATACTCCAATGCGCCAAAACATACCCCTAATAGGACGGTCATTTTTTTTGGCTGCGCACTTTTGGTCACTGTACAAGATGTACTTGTTTTCAATAACAGGGAAGCGTCTATCATACAGTCACTTCGATATTTTCTATTTTATCGATATCTTGATAACGCTTCTAGATATTTAAAAGCCATCTTACGGGCGATATGGTTTTGTTTCAGCTAAGCAATGAATTTTGTAAACTGTCAAATATTGTAGATAATACTTATTACGATTGTTATTTATTCAATATGATTTATCGTAACATGTGATTTTTTAAATTTAATTGTTTAGCTGATGAAAAACCAAATCGCGCGTAAAATGACATCTCGAAGCATTCTCAAGACATGAATCAATCGAGTTACAGTCCACAGTTAATTCTAATGTTGTTTTGTCCTGTTGTTCCAGATCCGATGAGGACGACCCTAGCGGCAGTAAATACAACCGGGGCATGGAGGATGAGAGTATACAGGACAAGGAGCGCTTCGCCAGGTAATTACATTCAACTCTCGATCATTGCATGCAATAGTTTCACCCACGCTGCGGTTGACTATCTCAATTCACAGTATTCACTTGACGTCATAGCGGCCATTCTGACGTCATGTGTGCTGTTGTTATATAACCGAGAAAACAAGCGTGTGTGATTTTTAAACTACATTAAAGCAGTATTTATAATTAAATAGACGTACGAATATTTTATTTTTAGTTTGTAAGTTCGATTTTTTTTTTTTTTTTTTTTTTACTCCCGCAAATTATCGTACGCTCAACGCTCAGTGTGTCAATGTGATGTAATAAGTAATTTGTGTTGTTGCAAAGGTACATTTTAGGATCGTCTTTGTAAAACTGTTGTTACATTCTTACATTTTAAATACAAAATCGAAACAAAAAACTAATATTTTGTCAAAAGACTCGTATTTCTTTTCAATATGCGACACGCGTACGAATTTTCTAATCAATTTTTAAATACCTTGTCTCTCAGGTAATAATTTTGTCTTTGAATTTTGAAAAACGTATCAGTCTATGGCTCAAATTAAATTGGTTTAGTAACGTTAAATAAAAGGGCGCGAAAAACGAGCCGCCGCCATGTTTAATAGGATTTGACGTCATGGTTTGTCTCTGTGTCCTGTGCTCGTCACCTGAGTCATGACGTCACAGCCGCCCTACCCCCGAGTTGACACTTGAATAACTGCGACAAATGTTCGAATTCACCAAACTGTTTAATCGGTCGATTTACTGATCTCGGATTGGTTACCATGGTTTCAACAAACATATACAACATGCACGGTGGCTTCTACCGGGCGCCATTTTTGATCTCTGATGAACAGAAAATTGCCCGATTAAAATTTGGTCAAAGTGGCCCAAACAAAACCAATATTAAACCTATTTAAAAAATTTTAATTTTGCTTATGACCTGCGTGAATATACTTTTTGTATCTTAGTCTGAGTATATAACTAATTACTTAGTTCAACAAAAAACGTCATGTGCGTGTTTCCCATTACAATTTTCTGTCAATTGCAGTGAGTAGTTTTCAGTCTGCAGTCTTCAAAATACTGTTTCCTCGTCAATGTGTGGAGTAGGACTTAACGGTTAGAGTCGGACATAGTCTGCTGAAGCGTGGTCTACCGCGAGCATATAAAGTGACCATTCATTTTAAATGTGTCTTAATTGAATTAAGTTACGTAATGACCGATAAAACAAGTATATATATAAATGTTTTAAGTTTGCAGCACGTCATTTGAAGACATTTCACCCCTCATTGCCAACATTATACATAATGAATAGAGCCCCCCGTAAAATTCGCTATCGCGAAATCATATTATGATGTCAGTGTTTATTAGCGAGAGAAGTCCAAAAATATAAAAATTAAAACGCGAAATTCGCGAAATTGGCATTATAATACCGCAAATAGCGAAATGTTCTGTTTTACGCGAAATTTAATAACAAGGAAATCTCGCAAAACTGCTGTTTGAGTTCCCATTTAACAGTTAAAAACTGTCCGAAACTTGCACAAAAAGTCGTTTTCTCTTAAAACTGATACATTTCGTTTGAAATGAAATAAATTTTGGACATTAATTTTCCATAGCTAGGATAAGAATATTTATTCAGCAACACGTTTTACTTTGCGCGAACGTGTGTAGCAGGCCTAGCGCGCGTACTTCGTAGATTGTAACGTTCATGAATCACTCGTACACAGCTAAAAATAATAACACCGCTAAACACCGAAAATGTCGATTTAAAAAAAAAATAAACCCATTTTCACGCGCCTCTAATTTAATAATATATTGTAACGAAACCCACAAATAGGGGGAGCTAAATTTTCGGGCTCGTTACGAAAATCGCTTTGTCTGCTGAACGGTTGTCACTTTTGCTCGTAACTTATATTGTTTCATTGTGTTTGCAACTTTGTACATTGTTTTAGGCCTATTATTTATAGGTTATCACTGTGTACTCATTTTAATATCATTGCCAATATCAAAACCGCTCGAAATGATGAATGCCACTAAAAGAAAAAAAAGAAAAGCATATAAAATGCGCACACACACACTTGTCGCTCAAAAACTAAACCAATTAATGCATTAGGGCCTATTATTTTAAAAAGTAATCACGAAATTTGAGAGAATTCCAAAATTTACCTATATTGCCTTTATTTGTAGTTTGTACCAATACAGAAAAACAATGTCTTAAAGTTTCTTTAGGTAATTGAATCGATTCATAGTCGGTGATTTTACATGGATATTGACGTCACAGACCGTTTGGAAGATAAAAGCACGGGGAAACAAAAAGTCGAAAACTTTGATCTTTTAGATGAAGATCTCTATTTCACACATTTCCAGAGCAAAAAGCTAGAATTGCAAAAATATGTATAGGCCTACATAATATAATAATACTTGCACATACGGGGGTTGCTTAGCAGCGATGTCTGTTTGTTTTAGCTTGACTCTCCTAGCATAGCATAGGCTTCGTATCGACGAGTTCGGTTTTGGAGCTGACTTTGATTCACGGTCTACTTGAGACAGACATAATACAGTAGTTGCATTCCGATTGGTCAAAGGCAGTTGGAAGTCACGACGTCCCAGTCGCTGTAAAGTTATTGCAAATCACCACTGGAAACGAAATAAAAATAGTGTCACTGAATTCAGTGGGGTAACTTACTAAGCCCCCCCCCCCCCCCCCCCACGGTATGCATGAAAGTCGAATGTATACACGAGGAAGGGTGTAACATATTATCATATTATATACATTCCATAACTGACATATGGAAATGTTCAACATTTTGAAACACTTATTCAAATGACAGTCATAAGGGTATTATATTTTCGCCACCTTTGAACTTCCGGCCGCCATTGCAATCATACTTTAATAAAGAGCCATCTCAAATATAATAGCACAGGACCCAATTCCAAAAATAGCCATGTTGCCGTGTTTTGTTTCGGACAAACATTGAATGTGCACCAATCAAAGAAAGATACAACAATGGAGTTGCCTAGCAACACGTTGTTTGTCTGCGTGTGATATCACAACCTCCTCCTGTGCTATTCGTTGCCGGGTTACATTGAGGCACAGCCATCTTGAACGTCGGTTCAATCCTAGGTTCTATCGCGGATTGACCCGTCGAGAAGGCTGTGCATTGAGGAAGTAGTATTGTCGTAATGGCGGACGCCCAAGATGTCAGCGCCCACTAAACGGCGCGTAAAATTGACATCGCATTTCACCATCTTTATCCCGGAGAAGATTTCGAAGATTCGTTTCTGGTAGGGTCTTCAATTAGCCGGAAAGTTAGCCTCCAGAGTACACAATATGCTTCATTCCGGGCCCCGATTACTGTAGCTCGGGGGGGGGGGGGGGGGGGGCACGGTTTCCGCTATCCGTATAAAATGCGCAATGTTTCTCGTAAGTGACTTGTAACTGCAACTTAGCATGCGCTATAGCCGTGGCGCCTCGCAACCTCGGACCTGTTGCCCATGCTCCATACTAATATTACCGGGCTTACTTTCCCGTTTGTACTTTATTGAAGAAATTATCAGGATTTAAAATGTATTCTTGTTTCTATAAAATATTGACACTGGTGTACGCATGCAAACAAGTAATTCAGTGTTGGCAATTTTGAGGCAAAATCGTGTATATATTTATTTTGAACTTTATGAAGCACGAAACATTTTAAGAGCATTAGGCTATATGTTGTGCTTTTACTGCAGATATATTCCAAGAACTTCCAAGGGGTGTATATATACATTTATTTATGGACACATCCGCTTCGAACCAAAAAGTAAGCTAGATATTACAACCACAGATAACTAATTAACTACGAAGTTAATTAGTTATCTGTGTTAAAACTATGCGCGGGAGAGCCGTGGACGTGTCAGATGAGGTGAGGGGAGGGTATATATTTTGTCTTTCTGAAATGCTCAAAGAAAAAACCTAAACGTTTACACCTTACGACCTTGTAAACGAATTTTGGGTAGAAGTACTTGTCTCGCGTACTGTGGAGGTATTTTATCCAGATCGCCGAGCAGAAAACACGGGAAGAGCTGTTAGTTATGGATATACATGATTATAATTTGCAATGATAGGTTATATTGCTCTATCTATACTACTGCATCTAATCTTAACCTGTTTGTCTCTATTTTTATTCTTTATCTGTCTCTGTGCCTATGTTAGTAAGCTATATCTTACTTTAGATTGATATCTAGTAGTAGGTCCCTAAATTAGTTAAATAATTAATTAGTTGGGTTTTAGTTTAGAATTTAAACACTTGTTTAGATTTAGATATGCACAATTTAAAATTGTCTACGGCTGTATTTGTGTTACTAAAAAATAAGTAAATAATTAAATAAATATGGAGACATATATTTTACTCTCATCAAATCTTTTCGATTGAGTGATATTATTTATTGGTGGGTGAAGTGTCCGAAGATTGTTGTACCCGTACCGATGGGTGGATTAGCGTCGGCTTGTTGGTCGTTGCCGGCGGCGGTCGGCAACGCCTAGCGGACGGAGTAACATATCATTACTGCGATATTTAACCTTCAAGCGAATGTCTGCCCGCAGCTTCGATGCCCGTGGGCAAAATACAATCCCATCACTATTCACTACACTATGACCATTCGACCACAAAATGTGTTCGCAAAATATGAAGAAGAAAAGTCGTATTATCTATAGCTGGTCACAAATATTTAGTGAGTACGTAGGGACGGAATCTAAAAACCAAAATAATATAAACGGTAAAACGTGTTTTTGCAAAATATGAAGATGAAAAAATCGTCTTTTCTATAGATGGTCAATAATATTTAATTATTTAGTGAGTATGTAGGGACGGAATCTAAAAACCAAAATAATATAAACGTTAAAACGTGTTTTTGCAAAATATGAAGAAGAAAAAATTTCTATAGCTGGTCAATAATATTTAGTGATATCTGTAGGAACGGAATCTAAAAAACAAAATCGTCCAAACCTTAAAACGTGTTTTCATTGTAGACTTTAATTTCTGTCTTGTAGTACTTGAAAAATGTCACATGCATACGGTGTTGTTCGAATTATTACTGTAGTCAAGTTATAATGTTAACCTATTTATAGCCTGGGAAACTCCCTATTTTGGTCTGTTAAAATTACTTTGTACGTGTTTAATTAAATTTTCCCAAATGTAAATCAAAATATTTCATTCTGTATAGTGAATTTAGTGCTCTTTTTTACGAATGTTTCTTTGTTTCAGTTAATATTTCCATTTTTCAGATGTTCGTCCTTTTCCACCTTATTAAGAACATCTGCAAAACGGAAATATTTATTAGAATAAAAATCATATGTAAGAAAGAGCATTAAATTATCTATAGGATGACAAAGCCTATTTTCTTTTCTTTTGGGACAATTAAAAACCATTTTAAAGCAAATTTAACAGGTCGAAGTCGGGTGTTTACGAAAAAACAGAAACCGAAAGCTCACTTCAAATTGTCCAAGAGAAGCTTGTTAGTTGCCGAGTCCTCGTGAGGGCTGTGAGGATGTTTTACAAGAGAAGATAGCTCGTGTGCGTTGACTCCCCCCCCCCCCCCCTCCCCCCAGCAGGTTGAATAACCCTTCAGTTTGGCAGAGATGACGCCAAGTCGAGATACAAGGAATCGTACATAACATTACTTACACTATAAGAAATAAATTAATTATAATAACTGTAACTTTGATGCAGGTATATTAGCAAATCAAGGTTGTTATTGGTTTCCACATCTAAGTAGATTTTGCAAGGTAGTTGTAACTTGTAGCCCTACAACCGTTATGTACCGTTCTATATCTGTGGTCAAAGATTTGGTGTCTCATCTAGAAATATTCGTTGCGATTGTATGGTGTCATGTCGGTTGTTTAGTGGGGGTATACTGGCCACGCCGTAAGATGCAAAGTGGATGGACCTTATTTTTAAAAGAGACGGTCGCTCCAAGCGATCTATCTCAACGGTATTCGCCGCTGGATTTCTCTATACCCGCTTGGTAATGTCCACACTGCGTTGACTGCACCGACCGTGCGGGGTTGGAATGCGAACTCACCACGGCTGCCAACAGACGCGCTGCTAGTAGTGTTACCACAATAGAGAATGAAATGCAACTATAGATTTAGGTTGGTAGTCGTCGCTATATCATAATCCGTTACGACACCACCTTGCAAGTTGGGACTTTACAACCTGTGTTACCTGTTGGTTACGACGGTTCCTCTCCGGCCGATACTGAGGGAGTCCCACATTACCCAAGACACCCCTCGCGTTATCTCGCGTTGTCAGCCATCATAGAAACAAACTCTCGAACACCGCGTTTCGTTCTTTTTTTTTTTTATAGTTTCAAATAAAAATTTATAAAATGCGCCTTTATATCATTTTCCATATTTAACGTTGTACGATAAGCGCGATGATTGCTTGTATAAAAGTTATCGATCCGCTGCCAGAGAAGCTGAAAGTTTTCTAAAACACGAAGTCATGTTCTTATCAATGTGCGTTGCTTATTAACATTCTGTGGGGTGGGTAGGGAACGTCGTAACGTGGTCCGTGTGCGGCAGTTACTCGTGTCTCTGCGATAAACATGCTAAACTAACGAGGTGCGATTGTCTACGTACGTACGTAGAACCTCCCTTGTATAGCTATACGTGCGGGAACAATTCAGATGACAACAGATTAACTTATACGGGACAGTTTTTAGAAATGATTGTTTCGTGCTAGACTCACTCACCTTATGATGACAAAAACTATCTTATATTTAGCTATTCGTGAACATTGTGAAGGATAGATGTCACCCGAAATAAATTATTGTCTTATTGTGTGTCTTCACTCTCTACTATGAAACTCGGTTTTGATTTTAGAGACTAAACTAATAAGATTTTCGTGCTTCTTCGTTCCCAAACATTCATTCACGCGAAGCTATAGAAAATCTGGTGTCAAGACTTTATTTAAATAAGATCCTAGTTGCCTGTTCCTGTTAACTCTCGGCACAGGGGCACTCGCATTTGGAGGGGGGGGGGGGGGGGTAATTTTGGAATACGTCAACTATGTCTCATTCCCTCCGACTAAATCTAATTTTTTTTCTTATTTACATATTTTAAATAATTTTTAAATTTCTTTATTTTTTTATATTTTTTCTTTTTCTATTCTAACTATTGCTTGCATTGACTATGCCCACAGCCGTGAGAACCACTGCGAGATTGAGCGCCGACGTCGGAACAAGATGACTGCCTACATCACCGAACTGTCCGACATGGTGCCCACCTGTAGCGCGCTAGCCAGGAAGCCGGACAAGCTCACCATACTGCGCATGGCCGTGGCGCACATGAAGGCGCTCAGAGGTAAGCACAACAGACAGGCGTACATCACCGAACTGTCCGACATGGTGCCCACCTGTAGCGCGCTAGCCAGGAAGCCGGACAAGCTCACCATACTGCGCATGGCCGTGGCGCACATGAAGGCGCTCAGAGGTAAGCACAACAGACAGGCCTACATCACGGAGCTGTCCGACATGGTGCCCACCTGTAGCGCGCTAGCCAGGAAGCCGGACAAGCTCACCATACTGCGCATGGCCGTGGCGCACATGAAGGCGCTCAGAGGTAAGCACAACAGACAGGCGTACATCACCGAGCTGTCCGACATGGTGCCCACCTGTAGCGCGCTAGCCAGGAAGCCGGACAAGCTCACCATACTGCGCATGGCCGTGGCGCACATGAAGGCGCTCAGAGGTAAGCACAACAGACAGGCCTACATCACCGAACTGTCCGACATGGTGCCCACCTGTAGCGCGCTAGCCAGGAAGCCGGACAAGCTCACCATACTGCGCATGGCCGTGGCGCACATGAAGGCGCTCAGAGGTAAGCACAACAGACAGGCGTACATCACCGAACTGTCCGACATGGTGCCCACCTGTAGCGCGCTAGCCAGGAAGCCGGACAAGCTCACCATACTGCGCATGGCCGTGGCGCACATGAAGGCGCTCAGAGGTAAGCACAACAGACAGGCCTACATCACGGAGCTGTCCGACATGGTGCCCACCTGTAGCGCGCTAGCCAGGAAGCCGGACAAGCTCACCATACTGCGCATGGCCGTGGCGCACATGAAGGCGCTCAGAGGTAAGCACAACAGACAGGCGTACATCACCGAGCTGTCCGACATGGTGCCCACCTGTAGCGCGCTAGCCAGGAAGCCGGACAAGCTCACCATACTGCGCATGGCCGTGGCGCACATGAAGGCGCTCAGAGGTAAGCACAACAGACAGGCGTACATCACGGAGCTGTCCGACATGGTGCCCACCTGTAGCGCGCTAGCCAGGAAGCCGGACAAGCTCACCATACTGCGCATGGCCGTGGCGCACATGAAGGCGCTCAGAGGTAAGCACAACAGACAGGCCTACATCACGGAGCTGTCCGACATGGTGCCCACCTGTAGCGCGCTAGCCAGGAAGCCGGACAAGCTCACCATACTGCGCATGGCCGTGGCGCACATGAAGGCGCTCAGAGGTAAGCACAACAGACAGGCGTACATCACGGAGCTGTCCGACATGGTGCCCACCTGTAGCGCGCTAGCCAGAAAGCCGGACAAGCTCACCATACTGCGCATGGCCGTGGCGCACATGAAGGCGCTCAGAGGTAAGCACAACAGACAGGCCTACATCACGGAGCTGTCCGACATGGTGCCCACCTGTAGCGCGCTAGCCAGGAAGCCGGACAAGCTCACCATACTGCGCATGGCCGTGGCGCACATGAAGGCGCTCAGAGGTAAGCACAACAGACAGGCGTACATCACGGAGCTGTGTGCCCACCTGTAGCGCGCTAGCCAGGAAGCCGGACAAGCTCACCATACTGCGCATGGCCGTGGCGCACATGAAGGCGCTCAGAGGTAAGCACAACAGACAGGCCTACATCACGGAGCTGTCCGACATGGTGCCCACCTGTAGCGCGCTAGCCAGAAAGCCGGACAAGCTCACCATACTGCGCATGGCCGTGGCGCACATGAAGGCGCTCAGAGGTAAGCACAACAGACAGGCGTACATCACGGAGCTGTGTGCCCACCTGTAGCGCGCTAGCCAGGAAGCCGGACAAGCTCACCATACTGCGCATGGCCGTGGCGCACATGAAGGCGCTCAGAGGTAAGCACAACAGACAGGCCTACATCACGGAGCTGTCCGACATGGTGCCCACCTGTAGCGCGCTAGCCAGAAAGCCGGACAAGCTCACCATACTGCGCATGGCCGTGGCGCACATGAAGGCGCTCAGAGGTAAGCACAACAGACAGGCCTACATCACGGAGCTGTCCGACATGGTGCCCACCTGTAGCGCGCTAGCCAGGAAGCCGGACAAGCTCACCATACTGCGCATGGCCGTGGCGCACATGAAGGCGCTCAGAGGTAAGCTACTGTAATTCCTCATTAATCAACATCTAATATCTAATTAACTTGGGATTCCTACCCCGAATACACTCAAGGTCTACTGGATTTACTCCTAGCGGAGTAATTGCGCTGCGCGCGCGCTACAAATGGGCGTCTCAGGTCAAAGCTGAAGTAGGTTGCAGCACCTGTCCTGAAGGGTCCAACTTGGTAATTCATTCCATGTTAAATATTGTCGTTAGGCAACTGTCTAACTGTCAAAAGACAATATGTTTGTTTTGTATCTATAACTAGGAAAACGCTCTGTTTGACGCGTTGATAAGCGAGCGCGTCAATATCTACGAACTTTCTGGCGAAAAGATTTCAATGCTAATACAAACAACAATTAACAACAATTCAAGAATGCGCATTGCAAAAATGTTTCTAATTTCCATAGCTATTATACTTCCCGACATTGTTGGATGCAGTGCAATGTGCGTTGCTAAGAATTTTTGCTGTCATGTTTTCGCCGCGGTCCGCCACCGTTACTAACAGTTATTGACAGCAATAGAAATGTAATTTCTTCCTCTTATACGTATCGGATCGCGTTAACATTAGTATATTCGTAACCGGACAAAAATTTACTATCAGATAGCCACCTCACATTTTGCCGTAACTGTGTTTCAAAAATATATTTTCGAGTAACTTTTGTGTAACTTTGCCAATATTTATCGTATCGCCATAAAATGAACATATTCGTACCGGAAAAAAGTTTTAAAAATATGGCTATCTCACATTTTGCCGCCATTTTGTTTCAGAAAAATATTTTGCAGTAACTATGGTGTAACTTTGAACTTTTCGAACGATTTTGCCTCAAAACTATACACCTTCAATCCACATCGAGGCTTGTGGATGGTCCAAATATCAAGTTGATCGGACTTTCCGTTCAACCGCTATCGACAGACATAAAAAAAACAAAAAAAAAACAAAAACAGAACGAAGTGCCATAAGAGTCAAGTGGAGACGCTCGCTTCGCTCGCTTAACAAAGGTATTCTCTGTCAAAAACATTGTAAAACATTACTACAATGGATGATTTATATTTAAATGTATTAAATATACTCGACTTGAATGTTTGAATTGAGAAAACGAGGTGCAAAGATCGAGTTGGACCCTTCAGTACTGCTAGCGCTGCGAGCGGCAGAAAGTCGCGCCTGAGACGCCCCCAGTCCGCCACCTATATTTGTGCTAGTTTTGAACCAAAGTCCTCTTGATCTCCGCCTAGCGGAGGCTTGTCAAAACTCGAAGTTCGACAAGCCTCCGCTAGGTGAAGAACCTTAGGATCTCTACCTTGTTTTGAACAAGAACTAGTGAACGTTGAACAGTGTTGTTCATATATCAATAAACTTTTGGTTTCAGAAATTGTTCTATTACTTTGCATTTAACACACATGAAAGTAGCGTTACATCCAGCCAAATGTGGTAAAAATCCCTGAACGCAATGAAATAAATTTCCCTCTTTGATTCGAAAGGTTACTAAAAAGTGACCAAGCTGGCCTCGTGTGAGTTGTTACTAATAGTGTAATGGGCTGGTCGGGCGTCTCCTCGTCCCATCCGTCTCAGAGGGATCGACAATAGATTTCAACCCTGCCTGGCCGGGTGGGAGACACAGGATCAAATATTCATTGCATAGTGGCTGGCGGCCCCCGCTAATGTCCCCCCTCCCCCCCTCACGAGCCACGGTGCTGGCTGAACGAGGAATAGCCGCTGCAGCTTAGCGCGCGGTTTATTGGGTGTAACCAGTGTTGTATTCGTGCCTAAGCCCGCTTAGGAACTTTTATTTGGAGGCTAGGCTAGCTTAGGCGCTTTTTCACAGTGCTGTTGTTTAAATTTCAAGAAGACATTCGCTGCAGTTTAGCGCGTGGTTCATCCAAACCAGTGGTGTGTTCGAGCCTAGGCACTTTTATTTGGATGCTAGGCTAGCCTAAGCGCTTTTTCACAGTACTGTTGTTTAAATTTCAAGAAGACATTCGCTGCAGTTTAGCGCGTGGTTCATCCAAACCAGTGGTGTGTTCGAGCCTTGGCACTTTTATTTGGAGGCTAGGCTAGCCTAGGCGCTTTTTCACAGTACTGTTGTTTCAATTTCAAGAAGACATTCGCTGCAGTTTAGCGCGTGGTTCATCCAAACTAGTGGTGTATTCGAGCCTAGGCACTTTTATTTGGAGGCTAGGCTAGCCTAGGCGCTTTTTCACAGTACTGTTGTTTAAATTTCAAGAAGACATTCGCTGCAGTTTAGCGCGTGGTTCATCCAAACCAGTGGTGTGTTCGAGCCTTGGCACTTTTATTTGGAGGCTAGGCTAGCCTAGGCATTTTTATTTGGAGGCTAGGCTAGTCTAGGCGCTTTTTTACAGTACTGTTGTTTCAATTTCAAGAAGACATTCGCTGCAGTTTAGCGCGTGGTTCATCCAAACCAGTGGTGTGTTCGAGCCTTGGCACTTTTATTTGGAGGCTAGGCTAGCCTAGGCACTTTTATTTGGAGGCTAGGCTAGTCTAGGCGCTTTTTTACAGTACTGTTGTTTCAATTTCAAGAAGACATTCGCTGCAGTTTAGCGCGTGGTTCATCCAAACCAGTGGTGTGTTCGAGCCTTGGCACTTTTATTTGGAGGCTAGGCTAGCCTAGGCACTTTTATTTGGAGGCTAGGCTAGTCTAGGCGCTTTTTTACAGTACTGTTGTTTCAATTTCAAGAAGACATTCGCTGCAGTTTAGCGCGTGGTTCATCCAAACCAGTGGTGTGTTCGAGCCTAGGCATTTTTATTTGGAGGCTAGGCTAGCCTAGGCACTTTTATTTGGAGGCTAGGCTAGTCTAGGCGCTTTTTTACAGTACTGTTGTTTCAATTTCAAGAAGACATTCGCTGCAGTTTAGCGCGTGGTTCATCCAAACCAGTGGTGTGTTCGAGCCTTGGCACTTTTATTTGGAGGCTAGGCTAGCCTAGGCACTTTTATTGGGAGGCTAGGCTAGCCTAGGCGCTTTTTTACAGTACTGTTGTTTCAATTTCAAGAAGACATTCGCTGCAGTTTAGCGCGTGGTTCATCCAAACCAGTGGTGTGTTCGAGCCTTGGCACTTTTATTTGGAGGCTAGGCTAGCCTAGGCACTTTTATTGGAGGCTAGGCTAGTCTAGGCGCTTTTTTACAGTACTGTTGTTTCAATTTCAAGAAGACATTCGCTGCAGTTTAGCGCGTGGTTCATCCAAACCAGTGGTGTGTTCGAGCCTAGGCACTTTTATTTGGAGGCTAGGCTAGCCTAAGCGCTTTTTCACAGTACTGTTGTTTAAATTTCAAGAACCCATGTAGTCCTATTCACAATATCTATAATTGAGAAAAAATATGTTACCTCAACGTCTTCATGTGTTCAGGATTAATTTCTGTAAAATCTTTTTCCAGCCACTTAAAACAATCGACATCATCGCCCCCCCCCCACTCAGTGCACAAGTAAATTCGTCCGGCTAGGCACTTCATATTTTAGGAATACACCACTGGGTATAACGTTTTCATTTTTTTAATAATAACTCAACTCGAGAATGCACCTCGAAATCGAAAATCTCAGCCAACAGCAGACTGTTATTTGGTAAGCTCTACAGACTAAAATGCTGAATGTATCCAACGATAGCTAATATAATTGTCATTTGTATTTAATTTGTATTACTGATTATGTATTTAAGAATCAAAATAACTAGGCCTACCATAATGACTATAGTACGTTATATTTATAATTCAGGCTGGAACCACAGGTCGCTCTTTCCGATTTTCGATTATTTCGAGTATGCTTCTTGAGATATAATTAAAAAAATTAAAATTGTGTGCTGTTTTTAACGTGAAGCTGGCCGTCGTTCCTAAGCTGGTTTCGTCATGGATTATGTAACAGTGAAGTTCCGTATGTGACAACTAGACCAATGTAAATCTCGTTTTGCTGCTGACGTACTGTAGAGATATTATCGGCGCGTCTCTTGGCAGGCGTTGTCTAGTATAGGCACATTCCAAGCGAGGCTGGTGCGCGGCGAATTCCGTTGAAATAATACCGCGTATAGCGGTCGTTTCATTTGAGAATTTTTTGTTTGTTTTCACATTGCAACGGAACTTTAGCTGTGATAAGGTAATAGGTGTGTCGATATCGACCATGATCGGAAATAAGTCCCAAAACCTTGTCTAATTGAAAGAGAAATGTAAAAAAAATAGCACATTGAATACGTTTTTTACTTTTTGTTTGCGTGGCGCATTCGAAAAATGAGTTTGCACGAAGTTCTGAGTGCCAAATTAAAAATTGTGAAATAAAACCTCTGTTCACCACCTACTTAAAAAAACACTTGTGGTAAATTGTTTTTTCACACGTTGTTTCGTGAACACTGTACAAAGTCTTGATGTTTGTTGCGTATTTTGTGCCAGCGCACACACACAAATGTGTGATGCACCGAAAGTAATCGCAGATAATTAAGTTTTCAACCATACGGTTATAGCACATTTTTTTATTGTATTCATCATAGCTATAGGCTCTAGCGCACACTAGTTTTTCGTTAGATACATTTACAAGACAGACAGAATAGGCATTGTGGAGAGGGCATGTCGCGTCAAATGAAAAACAAATCCTGTGGATGTTTTTAATGAATCTATCTTTCTTTTAGTCAAAAGTTTCTTCCAGTCGAGGTGGGTCCCTTCTCGTGGTGACTGCTGCCCGCAAAAAGGGCTTCATACGTGTCTGACCTCTTTGCGATCCAAACGGCCACCAGTCCCCCACCCTGTCCCAATTGCCCTCCCACTGCCCCCTTGAAGATTCGTCCTACCCACTTGGCCCACCCCTCTTTTGCTGGACTCGCGTATCCCCCACGCGACGTACAATGGATCTGATTTGGACGTGGGTTTTTCATCTTCATCTTCGTCATCTTCATTATCACGCGCTCATCGTCTCGATTAGCCATTGTTGCACAAATATGAGACGTTAATCCCCATTAATCAATCATCCTTAGTCAAGTTTCTTGAACATTTCTGAAATCAGTTCGGGGTCAGTATATTTGGTATACTTGCGTTTTTGTGTCGTACCTTGAATGAATGGTGTCTGTTGTTCGTTCGTTCGTTATTAGGCTTCCGTTGGTCCCGTTATAGAGCGGCAGGAATTACGTATACGAAGGCATGCGAAATATGTGAGACGCGTAGTCATACACAAAATACTAACTTACAGTTCAAACAAAGAAATACGCTCACAGGTAGGAAAAAAAGTGTTACAGTGTGAAAGTTAGTGTGTGTCCACACAGTAAACAGTTGACAAACTAAGTCTGTGTGACAATGAATGCATAGTTACGCCATTGGTATGTAAATTTAGTGCTATACTAGCCGCAACGTAAGTATTCGTATATACCGCTCTCAGATCATTATCTACTGCCCCCTTTCATGCGCGATAGTTCAAAGAAAATCAACAGATTCGCGATGACGTTCTTTTATACATTTGTAAATACAGTCCTCCGCTGAGTAGAGAGCACAAGCAGTGGTGTATTCGAGCCTAGGCGGGCTTAGGCGCCGCCTAAAATTTTATTTGGAGGCTATAGGCTAGTCTAGGCGCTTTTTTACAGTACTGTTGTTTAAATTTCAAGAACCCATGTTGTATTCACAATATCAATAATTGAGAAAAATAAACGTCTTCATGTATTCAGGTTCAATTTCTGTAAAATCTTAACCACTTAAAACAATCGCCATCGCCATCGTGAGAATTGTTGGGCCAACTGCTTGTTTAGTAATGTCAAGGGTTAATAACGAGAGTCGTCAGGTTGTTGTTGTATTTGTTGTGGTTGTGAAGTCCCGTGCACCTTAGGTTGCCGCAACTGTTCTCATTATTTAAACAGCAAGAGGAATCAATCGTGCGACTGAGTTCACCCTAAGAGAAAGTACCACATTACAGTTCGATAGGGCGCGTGTGAAACTTCGTACTTTATTGTCGGTCCCAGACAGAAGTCCTTCAATATAATGTGTACAGAATTTCGTTTACCAGCATATAATAATAATAATAATAATGTTTCGCAAGAATATCCGTTATAGAACCGGTGCACACCAGCGATACCTGATGAGCCCCTCTTCAGGTGATTATTTATGTTATTAGGGTGTTTGGATAGCTGAGAAGGAATGTCCGAGGGCTGATAGTAGGATTCAATCCCAGCATTCACATTTATACGAGTGAGGAAAACCTCGGAAAAAACGTTCAGTCAGGACTGCCGGTGGCCGGAATCAACCGGCGACCTCCCAAATTAGAGTCTTGCGTCTTACCGCTGAGAACCATATACGATAAAACTGCGAATGTGTTTTGAATATACATAGTTTTTTTTCCAGATGATAAAAACTACTCTCAAAACAAAATTAATGTCAATGTTAGGATTAGCCAAGTTGCAAAAATATGAGACTTTAAGCCCAAATATCAGTCTATCAATCAATCAATATAGCCCAATGAGATGAATCGTGTCTTCGTGTATCTTATCTCTCATGTGTCTTCCTTATCTTTCATGTATCTTCATGTATGTGTGAATTAGGCGACCGAATAATAGTTCCATAGGACCATCACGCAGGATTAATGAGCAACGCAAATGAAGCGGCGAACTGTCGCAAGTATTTTTAACTCTGGCCGCCCACTCGCTGCATTCAGTCACTTGATACGCACTGTATGTACGCTAATTAATTAAATGGCTACAGTAATACAGTACATAAGAAAATATTGTTTGTAACTATTTAAAAAACGTACAGTCGTTGGTAAATTGTAAAGGAAAGCTCTAAGCAGAAACATTAGCTCGCGCTGCGCGGTAATTCTAGTCAACCCGTACACCTGCCCTATAGGGGCAGTGGTCACCCATTGTTGCTATGGATTTATGTTCTATATGGGAAATAACATGAAATCAATTGTTACCTTGGTAACAACGGGCGCCTCTAGGTGTAGGGGACGACTATGAATTCCAGAAAACCCAAAGTGGACAATCCGGTCCATTACTTAGCTAATATTGCTATTGTTACTTATTCTAGCATTGCTAAAAAAATAATTTTATAACTGAGCGGTTATAGACTTAATACTTATTATTAGTATTTAGTCTATAACCGCTCAGTTATACAAGAACTGATTATCATTGGGGGAACTATTTTATTATGTGGTTCGTTGCTATGACAGCTCCAAAGTCACCGTTTACATATATACATCAGTACCATACCGATCAATCGATTAAAGCCAAAAGTTCCAAAGTTAAAAAAATCCCGTGCGTGAACCGGCAATCGAACCCTGGACTTTCTGCATTGGCAATACACTAGAGTAGAACGGGGATCGAACCCGCAACGCCGAGCCCATAAACTCACAGTATCGCGGTCTGACCACCGCGCAGGGCCGTAACTAGGGGTTGCTAACCCGGGGTAAAAAATCGGCAGTAGACCATTTTGACAATTGCTTATACCACAGTTAATCTCACACCAGTCACCAGTAACAAATATTTAAAAAAACATGCCTAAAACTCGTCAAAACACTCGAATCACACTATAGGGAGTATTCACTTGACGTCACATCGGCCATATTGGAGGCCACCCATAGGACTATTTCAAGTTTCATTTAGCTGTCAATAGAAAACGAATAGTATTGTTTACGGTGAAATATGACAAGTTTGAACACGTATATCCCCCGATAAAGTGCACGAAAATGATAATTGTATGCCTTTGTAAACTAGGTATTGAAATAGTAATCGAGACAAAAGAGTTTGTTTATGTTGATTTTAAGTAATAATAGCAAACTAAAGTTAGAGAACAGTGGAATTTGCATCAAACGCCAGCTGAAACATAGTAACAATGAACTACCAATCACATGCCATTGTGGCCTCCAATGTGGCCACCATGCGCAATACGCGAATGCATCCTATGAGAATCAAAAAATTTCCGGGTCTGTGCGCCCCGGACCCGCATTGGTTGGGGAGCCTCCCCCAGACCCTCCATGTTACTTTGCCCACCCGGGTGATTTATACCGTAGTTACGGCCCTGCCACCGCCTTGCCTGTGGTATATTCGCCAGGCAGTGTGTCCTATAATCTCTCTCTCTGTCATTCGGGCGTCTCGAGAAACATTTTAATCGCACATTCAGCTCGCGGTCTTGTGAAATGAGTGACGACACACTCGACTGTTGCGGTTGCATGTTTCAGCTGCACGTGGCGTTCACGTGACAACATTGCAATCTGGCACGTGCCCGCTATCGATAACAATATAATATCACTGGGAGAGACACATTGGTTCATTGGTTGCATGGCCCCCTGTGCCAAGCTAGGCCAACGAGCTTTATTTTATTGTAATTAAAGGACACAATGCCCTCTTTAGCCTGATGATGAGTGATGATTGATACATGATTATGGTGAAGGGAGGAGGGGAAGCCTGGTACCGGCACGTAGCCTACTCCTGTCGAAAAGTACCAAGGGGAACATCGGTTTTACGTCCCATCCGAAAGGACGGTGTAACTTTGACCAGTTATATAGGTTCCTCCACTAACCTGGCTACTGCCGAGCAGTTGACGAGGAAAACGAAGCTGTTACACAAGCTTTCGAACCCTCCAATTAGCTAGTGTTTCAGAGGAGAGTGGTCACCCGTACACCTACTGACCTAGCCCGAGGGTGCTTAACTTCGGTGTTGGTATGGGAACCGGCTAAGCGACCGCGGCTAAACCGTGCATTAGGTTCGTTTGTTTTACATACACTTAATCTCTAGAAAAGCACTTTCTACGACTGCTTTTCGGCGAATGTAGCTAGTAGGTTTGTTTTACCTACACTAACCTACACTTTACACTATAGTGTAGGCTCAATCGCTGTAAAAGACGTTTTGGTTTTAATGTAGCTAAGTGTAAGGCGTTTGTTTTACCTCTGTGTTACACTTAGTGTAGCACTTTCTACAACTGCTTTTCGGCGAATGTAGCTAGTGTAGAGTGTAATGAAAAGGCGCCAAACAATTGTGTCAGTTCAAAATAAGGTGATCACTATAATCATGAAAAACGCATTCCATTTCTGTCGATGGTAAAACCGTAGCACTTTCATAATAAATTAACGTATTTAAAACTGATAAATGTGTATTTGGCTTCTTTGGGACTATATACTGAAATTATTTGAGCATGCATGCATTAATTAGGTCCGTGTAAACCGTGGTGTAAAGTGTAGGTAGACAAAATACGTTTTGTTATTCTGGGTGATGTGTAGTAAAATCAGGTGTAAAAGCCTATAGTTGGCCTACAATTATTCTACACTTACACTCTACACGAAACATGTAAAACAAACAAACCTATTGTATACATGTACACACTTGACCGATACAGCGCGAGACTCTAATTCGGTAGGTCGCCGGTTCGATTCCGGCCACCGGCAATCCTGACTGAAGGTTTTTTCTGAGGTTTTCTTCAGTCGTGAAGGCGAATGCTGGGATTGAGTCCCCTCGGACATTCCTTCCCAACTCTCCAAATACTAACATACCCACTAGTTGGTCACCAGGGCCTGGATTCCCAAGAGGTCCTAAGTCTTCTGTTGGTCTTATCTTTAAGACCGGCCTAACTTTGAACCTATTGTGAATCCAGGAAAATATTTGGGAACAGATTTTAAAACATATTATTGGAAAGTTCATTGTGTCCTTGTTCCCACCAGGAATTAGTAACTTCTTCATATAATCTGGGCCTGGTTTTAGAAGAGGTGCAAAGTTAGGCCAGTCAGAGTTAAGACCAGAAAAATACTTAGAACCTCTTGTGAATCCGGACCCTGAAGGATAGGTATATATAAGTACATTAGGTAAAGCTCATGGCAAGCACCCTTAACAGGTGTTCCTATGAAAACATTAAAATTACACACATGACAGCTCGAATAAGGCTGGCTTCTCTGCTCCCTTGCAAGCCAAGCAGCCAGCCAGCCATCAAGCCAGCCGGCCCACGATAGCCGCCACCACACGCGATGCGGGACCCTAAGTTCTGACATCTGACAACCATGCCTGGAGCATTCAAGCGACCAGTGGAAATTAGTGAATTTGATTATTTTTAACAAACTTGGTGAATCTGGTTGCTTTTTCGTTTTGTCATCTACAAAAGTGACCAAGTCGTCAGCCAATGTCACTCTTCAATATGTAGCGATGGTACAGTATTGTATGTTTATGAGCACATATACCTAATACAAGCAGAGAGTTGGCTTGTCAAGGGGGCGTAATTTGTACAGAGGGGCTTTCTAAATGCATTTTATGGAATAGAACAGGGTTTCTCAAACTTTTTTGCCCGCGACTCCAAATTTCTAGGTAAAAAAATCTCGCGACCCCGTCTTGTATTATTGCGTAGGTTTATACAGATACACTGAAATATATGGTCGCTTGTTAGCCGCGATACTTGCAACGATTCGCTTCTCTCTGTGTTTACATTTTTATAAACGTATGTAAGAGTAAGGAAGTTTCTCGCTGAGCCTCTTTTTTCAACTTTTCTGTATAATATAGGCCTATCTACTACATCTCTTTATAAATTTGCTTTTTATTAGGTCTATTCTATATACGTTCCTACACCTTAATTTTCATTTCGCATAAGCTCGCGACCATAGTTTAGAAGCAAAGTAAGGCCGGTCTTAGAGTTAAGACCAGAAAAAGACTTAAGATCTCTTATGAATCCGTGCCCTGAAATAGAGAGAAGACTCGATGCCAGGGAAATAGAAACTCATAACGCTTATCGGGGTTTGGTCGGGCCATGCACATGCACAATCCGAAGCACGTGGGTCATTAACTGATAGAATCTGGTTTCGAAGCGAGCCGAACAGAAAACATCTCTTCTTCCACCACGTTATATTCCATCTCGCGTTGTTTGAGTCGGGATTACTTACACACTAAATACTCCCGCTCTTGTTTGCTGCGGGGTGATGGTGCGTGTGTGCGTGTGTGTGTGCGTGTGTGCGTGTGTGCGTGCAGACGACGTTGTCAAATTAGCCAGAAAACTTACCCCCACCTAACTTACTTATCGACTTTTAAGTAATTTATTTTTTCCCCAAGCTGAAAATCAGTGTTTTGTATAATATTGATTAGCGTAGCTTATATGTAATTCAATTCCTCGTCTAGCTAGACCCTAGCTCAGCGTATATAAGAAGATTGGAAATAATATTATAATGCGGTCATGAACCTGTGATAAAAATTTGCAAGCACTAATCTAGTCAACTCAAGCGGTTTTAGGGTCACATATTAATAAATAATATGTGTCCTTCTCTGGGTAATATCTATTGTTAGGACGTAGTTTTACGACATGTATATTCATTTATTAACGATTATGATATATGACAATTTGTAAGATAACCGCCACAGTTATTGGGAATGGGCACCATAACGGTTCAACATTAGGGAACCCATGATTATATATTAGCGGCATCTCATCTTTGGCTCCACCAATAACAGCGCCCTATATATGGTAGCGTAACTCGAGCATATGTACGTGATCTCATTCCGAAGCCTCACACTGATTTATTTTCAACTATCTTGGTAATTATTTATATCTATCCAAAAGTTACTTATCCCCCCCGATCTGCGCCGCCCCCGCTAATGAGCAGAACGAATACCCGCTGTTTGTGAGCGCGCTTCATTCCCATAGTAGTGCGGGTACAGCCACGTTGATAATTTGTGATCTTCTCTTGGTCATCGTAATCATTCATGGTCATCGTAAAAGCTATGATTTTAAATTTTTTCGTAAATAATAACGTTCTTGTACAATATTTTATTTTTATATTTAAAATGCGGAAAAAATCAAATTAAATGGATCGAAAATCAAGACGAATTCCTAAGAAAACTAGCTTGCAATACCTACATTTGATAGGTAGGCCTACCTGATTTGAGATTCGCGTTTATAATGATCATGAACATAATCTCGGACCCAATACGTTTACGTTTACGATTCTATGATAGGGGCCCACCAGGTTCCATTGCCCGGGGGCCCGTGGATATCTATACCTACGTCGAGAGCTATGCCGGCGGAAGCGTATGCTTCTGCTAGAGCCACCCTAGCCGGACAGGTCGAGGAGGAGAAGTCAGACGAAATGCAGTACACATCCTCCCCTTTCCCCTTTCCTGCCCGTCCTCATACCTGTCCTTTTCCTCCAAACACCTCCCTATTTCATATTCCTATTTCACCCACTCATCGTCTCGATTAGCCAAGTTGCAGAAATATGAGACGTAAAGCCCAAATATCATGTCATATCATATCTAGCTAGGCCTACTAGTGATGACATCGGGTACTCGGGTACCCGACTCTTACCCGACTCCTTTTGTACCCGACACCATTTTCTAGGAGTCGACTCCTTCAAAAGTCGGTTGCTGTGTGTAAGTGTATCATGTATAGGCGGACTGTGTCCCTTTCTGTTTCCGTTTTCCTCCAATATTCGCCTAATATTACAAATCAGTAAAAAAAAAAAAAAAGAATTGTACTTTACTGCCAAATCACTTTTACTTTATCTTTTTGTCGTTCGAGGAGTCGACTCCAATATTTACTACCCGGTGATTGATTAATGGGGCTTAACGTCTCATATTTATGCAACAATGGCTAATCGAGACGATGAGCTGGTGATAATGAAGATGAGAAAGATGATGAAGAATAAAGCCACATCCGAATCAGATCCATTGTACGTCGCGTGGGTCGTCATACGGGACGGGAGTCCAGCAAGGGAGAGCAGGGCCAAGGGGAGGAGAAATATTGAGTGAGACAGTGGGGGGGGGGAAGGGACAGGGTCTCCTTCCGTCGCCTCTTACGACTAGCAGAGTCACTCTAGACCTATTCTTCCCCGGGCCCAGACGGGCATTTTTACTACCCGATGTCATCACTACTAGCTACGCCATTGACCGCGGTGCTCTATGTATGATGTGACAACGGGAGCCGTTGGGTCGGAGCTACCGTCGGCCAGGCGGGCTACCTACCTACCTGAGTATATCGCGAGACACATCATTTCTTATGCAGCTCGCTATGGGCCGCTTGGCTTATTATCATTCAGCGGACACAGTTATGTGTTGTCCGTGACAATAGGCTTGTTCAACGCAAGACAATGTCTTCTTCTGATGGCCGGATGAGCCGGATCGTGATTGGAGTACCAGGCGAGGCGGCTATGACGTAGGAATGTCTTGAGCCATATCGCCCCTCGTCTCGATTAGCCTAGCAACTATGCTTCTATCAACTCCGGCAATATATAAGGACCTCTAGACACAGATAAGGGATCTCTAGACCTCCTTCCGGTCCCCAGATACCCGGTTGTCAAGTAGCTACTTGTTCCTTCTGCTGTGTTTGTTATACAGGATCCCCCCCCCCCCCCCCCCCCCCCCCCGCGCCATAATTGAGTCAAGTACCTTATGTGCCCCTTCTGTGTTTATACTTCGTGTGTAAGCTGTAATGATTCAAATGTGGCAATACTCCCCCCCCCCCCCACAGTTGTTTTGGTTCAGAGGGAAATAAAGTTATATTCCATTTTAGCCAATAACTTTCAAAAACTTTGTTTGGAAGCACATATTAGTATTACACAATGCTAAAATCGTTTAAGGGAAATTTCAGTCTAAGCTAAAGCCATAGGCACAATATTAACATTGCCTTTTTGAATAGTAATTTTTGCGCAATGGGTATAGACACTGTGCTGAGGTATCACACCTCATTGCTCCCTGTCCCTTACAATTTGCTTGTCTCTAAATACTACATGTCTGGGCCTCCATTGCCGTCTTGATATATGAACCAGTAGTGATTGTGCCACTATGTTATAGTCCTACCTATCTTATTAATATGCTTAGTGTGTTCATTCATGCTACATAATTCGTGTATGGTAGGAAAGCAGCTATGCGTTGGCTTCTGTTGGCACCGACCGATGCTACTTTAGGATCCAGTCGAGGTGGGTCCCTCCTCGTGGTGACCGGTGCCCGCAAAGAGGGCTCTCGAGCATGTCTTTAATCACCCTACTTCTCTTTCATAATGTTCTAGCTCACTTTTTCTTGCTGGGGTTTTTTTACTTCTAAAATTGACTGAATTGTATGGAACTGACGTGTATATGGTGTAAACACTACCTTAGAAGTTAACGTATCAACGAAGTGCATAAGAAATGGTATTACTCCCCCATAGGTTCTGTGCCTAGCAGGTTGTAGACAAGAAATACAAATTTATTTATACCGCAGATAAATAATGACACTGTTACCTGTGTTATACGTAACTGTTCTCGATGACTGCAGCAACACCCAACTAACATTATACGAGTGAGTACACCAGTTGGACATGTTTGTGGGAGGAGCCTCGGATTCTCAAGTGATTGGATTGAACTTGGGCTCGCTTGGTAGATTTCACAGTTAGTACGTTTTAACCTCTAGTTGTCGCCATCTCTGTAGTTGTCCTTGATTTCGTTTTTATTGGGTAATACATATTTTCGTGGTTACAAATCCACCGACTCATCTGCGGGTATAATTTACTCGCGAGTAGGTGGTCTTCCTTCGTAGGTATCGGCCGACGTCTTTTTATCTGGTGGTGGCTAGGGATGGGAAGAAGTGTCTGAAACCCCAACGTTTAAGTACGTCCCCCCCCCCCCCCCCCCCACACACACAAAACAAGTTTTTTTTTTATTTAAAGTTTATTTTAGTTGTTTTTTTGTTTATTGAAACCATACATTCATAGAGCGTAGCACATGGTGGCTGATGATAGTGACATCAAAGAGTGTCGGTGGCTGCACAGTGTGAACACGGAAGTGCTTCGAGTTTGAGCCGGCTTTGGAAATTAATGCACTCCGCTTTTATTTCTTGTTTAAAACTGTAAACAGTACCGCCTTGCATTTAAACGTTCAAAAGACCTTTCGCCCATTGCAACAAGACTGTGGGGTAAAGCCCGATTCACACACTTTGCTAAGGATTATGGCTGGAAGTTGAACATACGGAAATGCGTTTAAGTGTTCACACGACACGACATCGCTAACGACTAGCGCTATGGCTAAGAAAAAGTGAACCAACTTTTAACTTCCAGCCATATCCTTATCCAGAATCTAGTCCATCCAATCAGAAGTTAGGATGTCTTTTTGAGAAAACCAATCTGATAAAAACTACTGATGTCATATATATGCTAAAGTTATTATTAACTAATTTATTAATATTATTAATTATTATTATTAATAAGATAGACCTTTACGTAGACCTAGACCTTCTTGAAGATCATAGACATTCGTAATTCTAGTTCTTGTGTGTGAACCGGAACGTCTAGGCGCTAGCTCTTAATCACTATTCCTTATCGTTAGCTAATGTGTGTGAACTCCGCTTAACCGCTGTATGTTCTTTGTTCGCAGGTACCGGCAACACTCCGACAGACGGCACCTACAAGCCATCCTTCCTCACCGACCAGGAGCTGAAGCATCTCATCCTGGAGGCGGCCGATGGTTTCCTGTTTGTTGTCTCTTGCGACACCGGCCGAATCATCTACGTCTCGGACTCCGTGGCCCCCGTGCTCAACCACCCTCAGGTTGGTAGTAATGCAACCGTAGTATGATTGTTACTACTGTATATGTTTTGTGATCTATTTCAATATAGGCCTACCTATACTATCGAGGTTTTCCCGGGTACAACCGTGTCAAAAAATGGAAACAATCCAACGTTTTGTGCATATTGTAATGGTCTTCAGTGACCTTTGGAGAGTGTTGACACTGAAATCAACAGCTTTCATAAAGGGAACTCTTAACAGTGTTGTTATCAGAATATCGCAGACTATCGCAAAGCATCTAACCTCAGGCGCCTTGAAGAAGCCCGTTGCAATGCGGGCGAAACATTTGATATTGTTTCTACCTTTTGACCCAGTTGTACCTGGAAGAACTCGATGGTATTGTTGACTCCGGCCGTGAGCCTCCGAAATAGTTCAATATTCCTGTTGCTGTTTCCAATATCTGTCGAGTCAGAGAGTGGCTAGCCGCCAGTATTCGTGGGCACTTGAGTATTTTAATATTGGCTTGCCAAGCCAGTCATGTTCTCAGGTGCTTCCATGTCTTCTTCTTTCCTGTTTCTTTTTTTAAAAGTAAAATAAATTCTTATAGTGAATGTGTTTAATCATACCCACCAATGGCTTATACGCCTTCTACACGCTATCTATAGCCATTTAAAGCATTACTTCATTTAAATGACCATATGTAACATCTACACGCTATTGAAATGGCATTACTACGTCCACATGGTACATTTAATTCTAAGCATCACTTAACGATATGTTTTAGTATAGTGTGTAGAAGGCGTATGAGGCTGTGTCTAAATCAATCACAGCCTCGTCGTAACGCCACGCAGGAACTAGGGATGTAAGGACTCGGAAAAAAACCGGATTTTTTGGAGAAAAAAAACATTGTTTTTTTCGGTTTTTTTCCTCGTAGTGTGGAAAAATAGGCTTTTTTGGGAAATTTTCAATTTTATTTATTTTTAATCACAAAAAGTACTAGAATAAACATAGCACTTAACACATAGCTTTAAAATAGACTAGAACACTAGGGACATTAACTGCCATTAAGAACAATGTACTGGTACTCAAATTGATGCAAATTATTGAACTTGAATTGAACCTCCCTCATTAAGAAAGTTTAGTTATAGAATGTTCTCTTTTAAGAGCGTTCGGCAGGGAAGGGCGCTGTCAATTTCTGCGGTGACTATTGGAAGTAGCCACCGTAAGGGTCGGTAAAGTAATAGTACTACTTTACTGACCTTGAGCCAACGCACTCCTCACATCTGCCTCCTCCCACCCCTAGCCAACACGTACGATCAGGACAAAACCTGTCCAGTCTACCTGGCATGGCGACAGTCATCGCGCTCCACTGACCTAACATCCCAATTATCATTTCTAAAGACGGACCAGAACAACATTTTCGTATTTCATAAATCTTTTCCTCCTTCATCGCCAGGCAAACAAATCATAATAAATAAGATATTTGTAAAGCGGTAAGTACTGTTCCACGCGTGCTTGTAATAATTCTACTTTATTCTTTAGCAGTTGTCGGTGGTATTATTATTACTGTTGTTTTTATTATTGTTATTATTATTATTATTATTATTATTATTATTATTATTATTATTATTATTATTATTATTATTATTATTATTATTATTATTATTATTATTATTATTGTATTATTATTATTATTATTATTATTAATATTATTATAATTATTATTATTATTATTATTAATATTATTATTATTATTATTATTATTATTATTATTATTATTATTATTATTATTATTATTATTATTATTATTATTATTTTATTGTTGCAATACATACAAAGTCGGTCAAAACCGGCGTAAACATGTTGTACGGACACAAATGTCAAGTATTTCCATGTGTTTACCTTATTAAAATCTACTTAAGAACTAATTAAATATATCATTGTCCATATTATTTTTTCCAAACCAAACTGTGGATGCTATGTACGGTCGTGGCCGATTTGTACTCATCCCAGCATATTATTATTAATATTACTATTATTACCATTATTACTATTATTATTATTATTATTATTATTATTATTATTATTATTATTATTATTATTATTATTATTATTATCATTATTATTATTATTATTATTATTATTGTTATTACAATTATTTGTATTTATTACCAATATATATGGAAACATTTCAATACACATTTGTAGACTAGCATACTTATTATTTTAACTAATTTAGCAGGCTTACGCGTTTCACACGGTACCCTTCACGTGGTCAATGCTTCGATACCTGCGCCCAGCAATCTTGACTAGAGGGTTATTACAAGCGTTTTCTGATAGCCAAAGAAATGGCGAATACTGGGATTGAGTCGTACAGACAGAGAATTTGGATATTGCCTGAATGCCTCCCCACTATTATCAAACATTATGTCTCATTTAGTCACCTGAATACAGTAAGTTCTCCTATGGCAAGTTTCCTACATACAATTAAATTCTATATCTAGCTCGAGTAGACCTATCAAGTACTACAGTATTATATAATACATATCAGCATAAGCAGAACTTATTTTGTGAGCTTACCAAATGCAATTCAGCAATCAAGAAATTAGTTACTGGACTCAAGTGATGATAATCCTGTAGCACAAGCGTCTAACAGTACGTTACCACGAACACTGTACCACAATATACACGCCTGAACTGTCACTAGGCCAATATGTACACAGTACACACAGTAACCGAAGCCGAGGGTGGCCAAATAGTACGTCACCACGAACACTGTACCACAATATACACGCCTGAACTGTCACTAGGCCAATATGTACACAGTACACACAGTAACCGAAGCCGAGGGTGGCCGAACAGTACATCACCACGAACACTGTACCACAATATACACGCCTGAACTGTCACTAGGCCAATATGTACACAGTACACACAGTAACCGAAGCCGAGGGTGGCCAAATAGTACGTCACCACGAACACTGTACCACAGTATACACGCCTGAACTGTCACTAGGCCAATATGTATACAGTACACACAGTAACCGAAGCCGAGGGTGGCCGAATAGTACCTCACCACGAACACTGTACCACAATATACACGCCTGAACTGTCATTAGGCCAATATGTACACAGTACACACAGTAACCGAAGCCGAGGGTGGCCGAACAGTACATCACCACGAACACTGTACCACAATATACACGCCTGAACTGTCATTAGGCCAATATGTATACAGTACACACAGTAGCCTAACCGAAGCCGAGGGTGGCCGAACAGTACATCACCACGAACACTGTACCACAATATACACGCCTGAACTGTCACTAGGCCAATATGTATACAGTACACACAGTAACCGAAGCCGAGGGTGGCCGAACAGTACGTCACCACGAACACTGTAGGGGCCTACCACAATATACACGCCTGAACTGTCACTAGGCCAATATGTATACAGTACACACAGTAACCGAAGCCGAGGGTGGCCGAACAGTACGTCACCACGAACACTGTACCACAATATACACGCCTGAACTGTCACTAGGCCAATATGTATCCAGTACACACAGTAACCGAAGCCGAGGGTGGCCGAACAGTACGTCACCACGAACACTGTAGGGGCCTACCACAATATACACGCCTGAACTGTCACTAGGCCAATATGTATACAGTACACACAGTAACCGAAGCCGAGGGTGGCCGAACAGTACGTCACCACGAACACTGTAGGGGCCTACCACAATATACACGCCTGAACTGTCACTAGGCCAATATGTATACAGTACACACAGTAACCGAAGCCGAGGGTGGCCGAACAGTACGTCACCACGAACACTGTAGGGGCCTACCACAATATACACGCCTGAACTGTCACTAGGCCAATATGTATACAGTACACACAGTAACCGAAGCCGAGGGTGGCCGAACAGTACGTCACCACGAACACTGTACCATAGTATACACGCCTGTACTGTCACTAGGCCAATATGTATACAGTACACACAGTAACCGAAGCCGAGGGTGGCCGAACAGTACGTCACCACGAACACTGTAGGGGCCTACCACAATATACACGCCTGAACTGTCACTAGGCCAATATGTATACAGTACACACAGTAACCGAAGCCGAGGGTGGCCGAACAGTACGTCACCACGAACACTGTACCATAGTATACACGCCTGTACTGTCACTAGGCCAATATGTATACAGTACACACAGTAACCGAAGCCGAGGGTGGCCGAACAGTAGCCTACGTCACCACGAACACTGTACAACAAACAATATACACGCCTGAACTGTCACTTTAGGCACACAACAATTTTACGTTTCTACTATTGAAACACCCCCTCCACCCCTCATTTACTGGGTTTCCTAACCTCGCATACTGATACACCGATGTAATTACTTTGCCCTCTTCCAGAGCTATTTTTCTCTTATCTGTCTACATAGCAGCCGCGATCTGTATATTTCTAGGAATCCGTTCTTTTGACACGATCTAATTTGAAAGCACTGGAAGTCAATTTCACAAAACAAGTTATTACGATGATCCATACTTATCTTGACAATAGAAATTCGTAAATGTAATGCGATTCCTAATTTTTATTTTTATAATTTTTTTTTATTGAAATATGAACTCGTTCAATACAGACCATCTTAAAATATTACATTAGTTTTTAAAATCCAAAATACCAAAATACATACGCCGATGTTGGAAGTAAAACGCCGTGTGTGAGAGTCATAGGCGTACGCGGGGCAGGGGTGTGTGGGGGGGGGGGGCTTTTTCTTTCTTCTTTTTATCACAATGAGGCTAGAGGGGGCATCTATTATTTTGACCATAAGTAGCCTATCACCACTGACAAAATGTACACAATTCCCAATTATTTGTTGACAAAAATAATTCAATCATGAACAATTTGAAAGATGTCAAAAACGTGATAATAACATCAAAAGTTCATTTATTTCAAGGTGACCATATACGTCTCGGATTCTCCGCGACAGTCCGTTTAGATTCTATCCCGGCGTCCGAAAGACTTTTTGAAAAGCATTCAAATGACCCGCCAAATGATACACGTATTTGTGGATTGTTTTGCCATTAGACATTGTGATAAGCCCCATTTGAAGGCGGGTTTCAGCTAACCAGCCTAACCTCGCCTGTTCCCTACCACCCAGATTTTGACTTTGCGACTAACTACTTCTTTCCGAGTATATCAATGATTTCATTGCAATAGTATACATTCATAATAACAGTTGGTTTATTTTTGCTTCCACTGCAGAATATCCAGAGTTCGATTCCTGGTTCGGGCTGATTTTTTTATGTTCGGAACTTGACTATTAATACTCGTGTTCATGTAAAAGGTGGCTTAGTAGCCGTCAAGGCAACAAAGCACATATAATAGTATTTACTGATTACACTGAAAATCAGTACTTAATTGTAACTAAGCAGGTAGACTAAAAATACATTGTTTTTTTAAATATCCACAAAGAATTCTGTGAAACTATCCCAATCAAGAGACAATCTTACTCCTAAAATTTACACTTTAAAATTACTCACGTTTTTATATTGCAATGTGTGCTATTATGTGGCGGGCATTCTATCCCCCCCCCCCCCCCCCCCCCATTAAAGCCTTCTTCAAGTGTCCCGAAAATAATTGTGCCACCCCCCCCCCCCCCCCTCCCACCCCATTTATAAACCTCTATGACTATGTAAGAATAATAGTAAAAACCGGAACATAAAAAACAAACCCCGCTAATAATCGAACACATATCAGGCGATTGTAGGTAGAGATGGCTTGGGTGTAGTGTCACGAAAGAACATCGCACAAACACTCAGCCACTTGATTTTGAGCTACAACAAAATTTCAAAAAGTTTTGTTACCATCTCGACGAGATATTGAGATCAGTATTAGTTTCATTTTCAAAATCGAAAATAAATTAATCATGTTACGACACCCAATTAATATTCATCCTTTTTCATGGAATCCCACTGTGTCTCGCAACCCTTGAGATGCAGGTAGCCACCGCAAATTAGTAACGGTCTGTTGGGAGGGGGGACCTTCATCTTTTGTTTGGTGAGAACGAACTACCGTGGAGCTATCTGTGGTAAAGTCTTGAACTCGGTGGGGAAAAACCTCGCGTAAACTGTCATATTTGAGGAAGTGCAGACATGTGGGAGTAAACCGATATAACACTTTATTTTTATCATCATGTGTGCAAGAATTTATTTCACTATTACCAACAATATTTTCTAGGCAACACAAAATCGATTTTTATTCTAGCTCACGTCAAACACCCACAAGCTGTAATCAAAGTTACAAAGAAAAGTCAACAATTTTGACAAAAGCAACATTTTCAATATTTTTTATTAAATTTTTGGTTTCACTTTTCATGAATATTCGTTTTACGTTGCCTAGATCTAATATTTCTCTATAAGTAGGTGTAAATTTATGAACATCCCATTATTAGTTTTCGAGTAATCAGTTTACTGCCAAACATCTGTTTACGGCAGAGAAAACAGGTAAAACCACCGCTTCCGAACGCTCTTAAGTGTGATAATTTCACTTAGGCTAGGTATATTTTACCTAGGCTGAGGCATTTGTCAGCAATCCACATTACGGCACGAGAGAATGGTGTTTAACTGAGCTTAAAAAAATGTTTAACTGATGCTAGGCATTTTGGTACGGTGTTGGTTATTAATTATTATGCATCCAAGGCTGTGGCAGACAGTCAGACTCGCAGTCTGATGAACTATCGTCACTCTCACAAACACCATGGTTACGAGTGAACAAAGTTTTAGTACTATCAGACACTCCTGCTCCCTCCTCTACATTTTGTGTGTAACGTAGGTTACTTCTTATCGCAACTAGCTTATCGACTCGTTCCATTTTCAAACAATTGCGTGATTTAGTGGGTGGCCAGTATAAATAAGCCAAAGTGTAATTAGCCAGTACAGATTTTAAAAATTATTTTCTTAATAAGGAGTTGATCTAGGCATATTCCCAATCCCAATAAAAAACATTTTTAAAAAAAAATCACACTGCTGGGACTCTGGGAGATAAAAACCAAATTTTCCCAAATTTTCAGTTTTTTTCGGAAAAAAACAGGGAAATTTATGGTTTTTTTCCAAGCTTTCAAATTTTCCGGAAATTTTGCATCCCTAGCAGGAACTAGGAACAAACAAATGTATATATATATATCGCTTCTCTTTGTTCCAACATCATTTAGATAAATTAATAAATTCACATTTATAGTCTACTTACTCAGTAACGAAACTAATTTTCAGTGGGGGACATTAATTTAAAGCGACTAAACCAACCTTGTAGGCTCCGAACACCATCGACGAGCAAGCGATAACCAATCAAAGATCTATATTTCAAATATGAAACACATGAATCAGTGATTGGACAGTGCAAACACCTGCGGACAAATGCCAGAATCAACAAGGCCGATTCAGAACAACGTAACGAGTTTTTCGTTGTTGGTGTGTTACAGAGCGAGTGGTTCGGCTCGTGCATCTTCGACAATATCCACCCGGAAGACGTGGAGAAGGTCAGGGAGCAACTGTCGACGCAGGAGCCACAGAACACCGGGCGCATCCTAGACCTGAAGACTGGTACCGTCAAGAAAGAAGGGCACCAGTGTGAGTCTAATGCAACCCTACAGTGGGCGTCTTGCAACGAAATCAGTCCTAAACAATCTTGTAGGTTACCTGTATCTTTTCGTACCGATTGTGGGCCATGAAATCCCGTTTTTCATTCGTTTGTCACAGTCTTGATTGTAGGGTTGCCAACTATTGAATATGAAAATACGGGAATTTTAAAATTGATGTGAAATGTAGAGGGAAAGAGGACGGCGAGGTCCCAGTTGCCGAAGGCCAAATCGCCGCAGGCGCAAACATGTTTCTATAATAGACGTTAGGTCCCAGAAAATGAAATGAGTTTAGGGATATTAACTTTGCAGGTGTAGTTTTCTCATTCAATTAATGTTTAATTTGGGAGGGTAAACTGAATTAATATCTATAGTTTAACTTTTTAAGCTGGTTACCTCTACATTTTGTCAAGCTATTTTGCATCACGTAGAACCTTTATATATCCCTTTTTAAATAATTCTAAAATTTTTGACATAAAAGAGAATAAATACCAACAACTTGTAACTCAGCTGGTTGATCTGTTTCTATTGTCTAACCATTTATGTACCATTAATAGATAATAATGAAACAAATTGTCTCAACATTAGACTTTAAGTTCAAAATGCTCAAATGCTGAAAACTATGTACTGTTAGCAGGCGGAAGTTTACGAAATGTGTATTTTAAAACAAATTGTGAAAATACGGGAAAACTGATTCCCATGTAGAGTTGATACGGGAAGCGGGAAATCACAGTGGAAAACGGGATTTCCCGGGAAATACGGGAGAGTTGGCAACCCTACTTGATTGGGGGATTAGCTTAGTCAAAGCGACTCAAATATTGCATTTCTAAGATTTAGCATTAAATACATAGAATTATTTGTTGCCTTCAGGATAATCCAGTTGTAGGTAAATTTGTTGTTTACCTTACTTATACGTACTTGATTGAGACTCTATACAGATCAGTGGTTTTCAAACTGGGCCACACTGGGCCTCATGGAAAGAATCAGGGCCCAGATTCACAAAGGTGCCTAAGTCCTTAGATGTTCTAGTTTAGGCAAATCTTAGTGATATAAATCACGCATATGTCGTTCTGCAATGTCGTAAAGATAAAATATAGTAACATATCAACAATTTAACTAATATTATTTTATTTGTGAATTTGTAGTAACACCCTGGATGATTTATCTTGATGTATCTATAGCTAGGATTTGCCTAACTTAGGATAACTTAGAGTTAGGCATCATTGCAAATCCAGGCCCAGATGCTTATTTTTCGGTTTTGCCTACTAGAAGCAGCGGAATGAGTTAAAAAATCATTTTCAGGTTATTTCATTGTTATATTATATTACTTTTAAATACTGTACCTTCATATTATTCAATGATTCAATGGAAGCAAATCTACATAGCCTTTCATGCTTAAATACGGAATTAGTCAAGATGCATATGTACATTGTTTTAGATTTAGGGCCGGTCTTACAATCTCGGATCTCCTAATAAGAAAGTTATTTGTAGCAATTAAGCTATTTGGAGGATTTCAAGGGTTTTGATTGGTCGTCGCCATGGAGACAACAAGCTATTCGACGAATATGTAGTTATTGGGACATTGTAAGACTAAGGTTGGAATTCATAGTCGGCCCCTACACTTAGGGGCACCCATTGTTGCTATGGATTTGTTTTGTTTATGGTAAATAACATGGAAACAACTGTTACCTTAGTAACAATGGGCGCCCCTAGGTGTAAGGGCCGACTATGAATTCCAACCTAAAGTGTTGAAAGTTGTGACAAAAGAATGGAAAGCGGTAGTATTTTTGGCCCATCTGCTCGCCCCCTAATGAGCGTCTTTGCCGTGTTGCAGCTTCCATGCGCCTGTGTATGGGCTCTCGTCGCGGGTTTATCTGCCGCATGAAGGTTGGCAACATTGCCGCGGACAACATGGCCGTCGGACATTTGAACAGGCTGAAGCAGCGGAACAGTCTGGGACCCACGCGAGACGGACAGAACTACGCAGTAGTTCACTGCACCGGGTACTTACATGTGTTGGTTGTCTTTACTGTGGTTGCAGGTGTATAGCCTAGTTCTCTTACTTCCCAGCAGGTAGCAAACGTGTAATCGCTCGGTAATCACTAATACTGGGAGACATACGTATTTGTAGTTGTAATTGTATCGCATCCATTAATTAAAAAATACGTAGCATTTTATCCCATTTTTGTCATGAAAACCTTTGAGCATTTCAAAGAAGAAACGGAGCTAATGATTTTTCTTGCCAGAATGCGCAATATGCTTGCACTATACGTGGATCAAAATGGGCAGTCAATGAGACAACTATTTCGTCGGCATGTTGCTGACCGCGCAAGATGCTCATGTTTTTAACTTTATCTTACATTTCTAATTTCTATGTGCAGTGATGTGTTCAAATGAGGAGAATGAAGTGTTTTTTTTGTTTTTTTTTTTAAATAAAACAATCATTGCATGATAAATATTTAATAACAAAAATAAAATCATCGATTTCACTAGAATAAATGCATTTAGGCCTACCTGTCAATCACTAACTAGTATTTTGACTGTAGTTGAATGATTTTGTGTTGTTTTTTCCTTTTAATTCAAATGTCAGGAGATCCTAACAACCCTAGTTTGAATTACATTAGTAGTTAGTAGTTGTGAATTAGTTAGTATTAGTAAAACAAGTAGTAGTAGCAGTAGTACATTAATTTGGATTAACAGCTAGTTTAAATTAACGACGGCTTAATGCACCAGCATGGTTTGTTTAACCCTTACCATAAAAAATGTATTGAAGTATTTTTTGTGTTGAGTTTATGTTGGATTTAATGTTTAAAACTCATCTCATTATCTCCTTGACTGTTGTAAACATAACTTACCTGGACTTAGCAACGATAGAGCCGACTTTCGGACACGTCCATAGTCTAACTGTATAGAAAGCAAACTAAGCCATGTTACGTTCAACCGTGTCTTATACCCCATCCGACCAATCCTTCTCCCCCGCCACCCCCAGCCAAAACCCAAACTCGCAGATTTTTCCGATGTCACGGCTCTTCGACGAGCTGACGAGGCACAGCTTAGTTTGCGGGGTCAAAATGATTGGGACAGTTGGACACAAAGTTGGAGAATATACCTAATCAACAATGAATATAATAAATCACCCTTGTTGTTTCGTTCACTCATTTTTTATTATTATTTTGTGAACAGGTGTTACGTTTATACGGAAAATTCAGAAAAATAGACGTTTACAAAATTAAACGTTTTCTCCCATCCCTATATTTCTTGTCAACCTAAGAAGCACCCTGCCAATCACTAACCTCAAAGGGAGGCAGTGGTGTTTTGGATATCATAAATGTCAATCATCCCCATTATTCAGCAAAGCACTCACCTTCTCAGCCGGTACCGACAGCTGAATGTGAAGAATGTCGCCTTGACTCAACTACGGATGGGTATCGCTCCCTGTATAAATGGGAAGGTCCCCTTTTTGTAACTGTGTGTCCACCCCATTTACTGCCGCTTGAGATTTTAAACAAGATTCACATTTACAACTATCAACAAAGGAGGCGGCGGCTAAGTCTCCCTTTGTATGTTGTGATTGGCAGGGTGCTTCTTAGGTTGACAAGACCTTTAGTGTATGTTATCTACCTAATTATGTGATCTTGTTATGTCTGGTGCTGTGTAAGGTGTGTTAGATATATGTGTGTCTGTATAAGTATAGTCTGTAATGCATTGAACAATGGCGTACAGGTACATCAAGAACTGGCCTCCGTCTGGGGTCCAGATGGACCGAGGCACCGAGGACGACTCTCACGCGTCTCACTGCTGTCTGGTGGCCATCGGGAGACTTCAGGTCACTTCCACACCCAATACGAGCGATCTCAGCGGGGCAAACAACAACGCTGGTAAGCCTGCCTTGCAACACTAGTAGCATACATACCCTGCATGTAGTTGGTTGGATTGAATCTTTGATACAGTCATGTAATTCGTAATTTTGGTTATGAAAGTAGGTGCCAATCGGCTGGAATGGTATATAATGTGAGGAAAGGATCCAACAGCTTACCTTCGTGTAAGATGACGGATTTGCGAGTTTGAAGTAGGCCTACACACATAAAACAAAATACAAATATAACGAGACCTTTCGACTGAGGTCTTGTTCACTCGAGAGAAGAATGGTTACTCCATTCTTCTTAGTGGAGTAACCATTCTTCTCTCGAGTGAACAAGACCGCGGTTGAAATGTCTCGTTACATTTGTATTATGTTTTATGTGTACTTTAAACTCGCAAATCCGTCATCTTACACGAAGGTAAGCTGTTGGATCCTTTCCTCACATTATATACTAATTCGTAATTTTATTAGGTAGGCCTACATTTTTGGAAAAGTAACTACGTACATGGTAATTGTATTACATTTTGGTCTGAAGTAATAAGTAGGTAGACTTAATGTTATTTCACTACTTTTAAAAAGTTTTAATACTGCCAAATAAATTTAGTATAACCAGCGGATATAAATAGTACATGCAGGCAAAATAGCGCCCAAATCGATAACCAAAAAAATATTGTTGAACATCACTATTGTAAATTGGCCTAGTACGATTTCGAGTGTTGTTTTAAATAATATTGTTTAACGGAAATCCTTTCAGTATTGGTTATCAGTCGATGTTTATGGACAACCATGTTCAAGCAACCCCCCCCCCCCCCCCAAAAAAAAAATGATCACACAACTCCTCCAAACTAAACATCAGCTAGACTAGTTTTCCTTGAAATGGTTAAATGCTTTAATTGCTATACTAGTGTTTTGTTTCTGTTGCCAGAGTTCATTTCTCGCCACTCGATGGAGGGCAAGTTCACGTTTGTGGACCAGCGCGTGATGACTCTGCTCGGATATACCCCGCCTGAACTGCTGGGCAAGTCCTGCTACGAGTTCTTCCACCCAGAAGACCAGTCGCACATGAAGGACAGCTTCGAGCAAGGTACATCCATTGGTGCAAACGTTCTCTTTCATTCAGTTAGTATGAATTATGACCCATCTGTGTTTGCTGCGTCTGTGTTTGGCAACGTTGCACACTTGGTTAAAGTTTCTATGTAACAAATTTGGTTTCTATTTGGTTTGTGCGCTAATCTCGTGTCCCCAGTCTTGGAGTGGAACGCGTTCCTTTTCTTATATCAAGAACTTGTTATATGAAAAGTTACTATTTCGTGGGATGGAAATGAATGGAAATGAATGGGAATGAATGATGGGGGAGGAATGAATTTAATGTTCATTTCACTGTCGAAATCCCTCCGAATTCCAGTACCTGATATCGTAAGCTTCAGTATAAAAAATATTTTGGGGCTTCCCGTGTTTTCGAAAATGGCGCCACTCCCTTGGCAGATTCCGAGCGGTGGAAGCAGACGGAGAGCGAACGAGTCCGCGAGTGATAACTATCAGAATTAGATTGAAAGTAATATTAAAAGAAACATGAAGGAACTCGATCCTTTTTATGTAAAAGTATTAAGTAATTTAACTTTTTAAAGTTTCTTTTTTGGGGGAACGTGCCCAAGACTTTGTCCCCTTCTGACGGCTGACATTGCTGTAGGTTGCTCAGTCTTTTGTCGTGGTTTCAGTGCTGAAGCTGAAGGGCCAGGTGATGTCGGTCATGTATCGCTTCCGCGCCAAGAGCCGAGACTGGGTGTGGCTTCGCACGTCTGCGTTTGCCTTCCTCAACCCGTACACGGACGATGTCGAGTACATTGTGTGTACCAACACAAGCGCCAAGGCTCTGCACTCGCAGCCAGACGCAGAGCAAGCCGAGCAGGTGAGTCTAGCACACGCGCACACTGGGGGGGTGAGTACATCGTGTGTACCAACACTAGCGCCAAGGCTCTGCACTCGCAGCCAGACGCTGAGCAAGCCGAGCAGGTGAGTCTAGCACACGCGCACACTGGGGGGGTGAGAGAGAGTACATCGTGTGTACCAACACAAGCGCCAAGGCTCTGCACTCGCAGCCAGACGCTGAGCAAGCCGAGCAGGTGAGTCTAGCACACGCGCACACTGGGGGGGTGAGAGGGAGTACATCGTGTGTACCAACACAAGCGCCAAGGCTCTGCACTCGCAGCCAGACGCTGAGCAAGCCGAGCAGGTGAGTCTAGCACAAGCGCACACTGGGGGGGGGGGGGGGGGGGGGGGGGTTGAGAGGGAGTACATCGTGTGTACCAACACAAGCGCCAAGGCTCTGCACTCGCAGCCAGACGCGGAGCAAGCCGAGCAGGTGAGTCTAGCACACACGCACACTGGGGGGGGTGGGGGTTGAGAGGGAGTACATCGTGTGTACCAACACTAGCGCCAAGGCTCTGCACTCGCAGCCAGACGCGGAGCAAGCAGAGCAGGTGAGTCTAGCACACTGAGGGGGTCAGAGAGAGTACATCGTGTGTACCAACACTAGCGCCAAGGCTCTGCACTCGCAGCCAGATGCCGAGCAAGCAGAGCAGGTTAGTCCTTACTCCTTACCACACTGAGCGGGGTTCAAAGTAAGGTTCAAAAATGTATTCAACATAGTTAATAAAAAGTAAGGTTGCCCATTGACATCGATTAATAATCAATGTGGATGCAAATTTCCGACATCGATTTTTTTTTTCATAAATTGAATAGTTTTTTACCCAAAATAATAATAATAAAAACAATTTGTACTCTGCTTGTCGACAAGGTTACAACACAATATCAATTATCAACTTACCAGAAGGTTTTGCGATGAACAAGAAACGATTTTGTTAGTTTTTCTTTTTAGTTTCTACATTGTTCAAGGAATTTTTTTTTTTCGATGGCGATTATTTCAGGTTTGATGTTGATGTCGAAAAATTTCCGACATCACGATGTGACATCGATGTTTTGATTTCGATGTCGATGTTGTAATTTAACATCGATGGGCAACCTTAATAAAAAGTCACATTAATAAATAGGAAAATAACCAAATCTTGGTTTTTCGTTTTTGGTTCAACCCTAACAGAAAATAGAAAAATATCAGTTTTTATTTTCAGTTGTGGTGATCTGTGGGTACGTAGCCAGTGGCGTATCCAGGAATTGACAATGGGGGGGGTCGAACATCCCGAGCAGGCAGGGGTCTGGGGCGAAAGCCCCAGCCGCCGGAGGCCAATTCGCCGAAGGCGAAATTTTTTTCTTCATTTATGACGTTTTAAACGCCTGGAAACACGTTTCAGAATAAGAAAATGTCATAAAATAGGTTGAAGAGAATGTAACAATGACTACAAAAAAATTAAAAACCCACTCACAGAACAACAAAATTACTGCAAAAATAAATTTCTTTCCTATATTTTGTATTTTAATAATTGTTGGCAAGTCTCCTCGTAACTGGTAGTGTTGTAGTTCAATGTAGTTAAATTCAATGTAGTTTCTTATACGCAGTGCCAATCGTAAGAGGAGAGAGAAGAGTAACCCCCTGACCCCTAGCACCCATTAGCATTTTAAAATATATTCCTCCAACTTGTCCCATTCCTCAAACTTCTTTTCCGATTGTCCCCGGGAGACAATAGGTCCTAAAGGCAGCTCTTCCTGACGACCAAGAGCCCAAAGTCGTATGATTTAACGGTTGAGTATGTTATTTAATAGTGGTGTCAAACGATATTTTTTTCAATATCGATATCGGCGCCATTTTGCCGATATCGTATCGCGATATCGATATTATAAATTGATATCGATATCGTGATATCGAATTTTTTTTTCGGCGGCAATAAAACAATACATAAGAAATCGTAGTCAATTTAAAGTGTTTTCGCCGTGGCCATCAGTACGCGTTCCTGCAGTTAGTGTCTTCACGTCTATACCCCCCCCCCCCCTCCTTATCCCGGGATATCACTATCAACTTGAATATTTTCCGCCCGTGGCCTGCAGTACGAGTTGCTGCACAGCGATAAAGGCTTGAATTCGCGTGATGACGTCTAGTCACGTGTCGGGCATCGGCTATTGACAGTCGTAAAAGTATCAAGCAATACTGAACAACATCATTCTTCTCGGAAAGAATTCGGGGTTCCAGGTACAAATAGTTGAATGGATCCAATGTCTGGATGCAAACAAAGGGAACCCGCCGGCCCGTGCGGCCATCTGTGTGGTCCAGTTACAAACTGCAGCAACGCGTACTGCAAACCATAGGAGAAATACTTCAAGTTGACAATGATATCGCGGGCTGGGGGGGGGGGAGGGGGGTTGGTACTCAGTGACAAGCTGCAGCAACGCATACTGCAGCAATGCATACTGTAGACCATAGTGGAAATATTTTAATATTTTAAGTTGACCACGATATCGCGATATTTTCGATGTGACACTACCATATCGATATCGAAATAAACGGCGATTTTCGTGCGATATCGATATCGTATCGAATTATCGATATCGTTTGACACCACTATTATTTAACAATAATCTAAATAGTAGTTTCCTCTTCCCTCCTCCTATCGTTCCTTCTCTCCGCATGTAATTTTTTTTTTTTTTTTTTTTGGCATGGGGGGGGTTTGAACCCCATAACCCCCCCCTTGGATACGCCACTGTACGTAGCTATATGCACTAGTTAGTAGGTAGGTGTGACCAGTGTCCCAGTATTGTGTAGTACATGTGACTGACAAGCTCGGGTGTTGTAGGGCCCGTACCAACAGCCCGGCCTAGACTACAGCTTGCAGCGGCGAGAGAGTGTCTACCCTCACATGATAACGCCCACGCAACATAGCGGACAACAACAGGCGCGCCCCAACAGCACCCAGAACGTTTACAGCAGCTACGACCCTCCGATTGGCTACGGCTCGCCCAACACACAGGTGCGTTCAATTTCAGGCGTCCGCGTACATGATAGAGTGAGCAGGAGATAGGTAATGTAGGCCTACACAGTAAACATCCTGTCATTAAAAATTAAAATTATAATGGAAACCCAAAAATTCTAGTTTTTGAATAAAGGCTCATTCTCTTGTTCTCTGACGCCTACATTGACATGTTATTAAGTGTCTCAATATAACCAAGAGAGAGAGAGAGAGAGAGAGAGAGAGAGAGAGATTGATTGATTGATTGATTGATTAAGGGCCGGTATTTCAATGTCCAGTTAAAATCTACTTCTCAGTTAAATTGTTTTCACCATGACAACGGCCAATAGAAATACGCCAAACTTGGCTTACCTGACAGTTAAATTTACTTGACACTTTAACTGGACATTGAAATACCGGCCCTAAGGTCTTTTATTAAAAGGCGGGATTAAGGCTAGCTAAACCTTATCTTCCATCCAACCCTTTTACGATGATACAGTACAGAGATTGATTGATTGATTGATTTCGGTCGAGAGAGAGAGAGAGAGAGAGAGAGAGAGAGAGAGAGAGAGAGAGAGAGAGAGAGAGAGAGATGATTTCTGTTGCTGTACTATTATCGCTGTCCATTGGCCTTCCTGTACAGTGTGCTTTCATAAAGACTCGTAGACATGATATACCGTAGTCTTTTTACGGTGTTCACATTTTGTTTATGCCTTTAACTTCTTGCAAAATGGATGAAATTAAGTTCAAGAGCTAATTCCTAACCATGTTGATTCGCCTTAGATTGTCATCTATTGTTATACCTAGAAACTCTCGGCATATTCGTCGGGTTTAAGAGGTTTCTGTTGTGTGTTCAGACGGGATCAGGGTCTGTGTTGAGCCGCATCAACAAGGCTGCCACCACCAGCCCCACACCGGCCCAGACCGCTTGGAGCCTCCGACAACAGCCGGTCACTGAGGGCTACCAGTACAACCAGCAGTTGAGTCCCTCGCGATCTCCCGGCGGCCCCACGTACACTCAACTGAGTGGGGGGGCTAGGGGGGCATACCATACACCCACCACTGCTCCAAACACAGGTAGGACTCATTACAAGACTTTGCCCCTCCCCCCTGTGCTGAAAGCAAGTGGCCTTGGTACTTTTTTAAATAATTAATTACAGTCAAACAGTCAAACTTCATTAGGACGTTTCTGAAGGGCCAAGAAAAAGTGGGCGTCGTAAATGGGAAATACATTAATTTAATATATTATATAATACAAATACATTTTATTAGACCTAGTAAAAATTGATATTTTACAACAGAAGTGCATTGCGTTTATAATGTATGTGTAATGTGTAGTGCATTATAATGTTGAGGGGCGTGGCTTGCTCACTGCAACGTGCCCGCTTAGTCCGCCTACTATGCACGCACAAAACATCATACTCGCATGCTACTATCCATTGGAAAACATCGATTGTTTGTAGATACGTTTATTTTGGCTGGTACCATCGAATTTCGACGTTTTTGAGATATTACGAATTTTTATATTACGAACTGACGATTTCTGGGTCCCTTGATGTTCGTATTAACAAGGGTTTACTGTAATATGTAACTAGCAACACTATTTAGAACTAGCATCCGATATTGTAAGTCATGTAAGAAACTGTAATTCGTATGTTCACGGCTCGAGGCGGTGTAGGAGCAAGTTGAGCGACCGTGATTTGTTTCCGGACTAGCCCAGCCGTAGAACTCGGTGTTAGGAAGGTTCTCGCGCGCACCTAAAGTGTTGGTGTGTTTCAGGCATGTGTTGAGGTAGGTTCTCACGCACACCTAAAGCGTTGGCGTGTTGTCAGGCATGTGTTAAGGAAGGTTCTCGCGCACACCTAAAGTGTTGGTGTGTTTCAGGCATGTGTTGAGGTAGGTTCTCGCGCACACCTAAAGCGTTGGCGTGTTGTCAGGCATGTGTTAAGGAAGGTTCTCGCGCACACCTAAAGTGTTGGTGTGTTTCAGGCATGTGTTGAGGTAGGTTCTCGCGCACACCTAAAGTGTTGCCGTGTGTTTCAGGCATGTGTTGAGGTAGGTTTCTTGCGCACACCTAAAGTGTTGGCGTGTGTTTCAGGCATGTGTTGAGGTAGGTTCTCGTACGCACCTAAAGTGTTGGCGTGTGTTTCAGGCATGTATTGAGGTAGGTTCTCGCGCACACCTAAAGTGTTGGCCGGTGTTTCAGGCATGTGTTAAGGAAGGTTATCGCGCGCACCTAAAGCGTTGGCGTGTGTTTCAGGTGTTGAGGTAGGTTCTTGCGCACACCTAAAGTGTTGGTGTGTGTTTCAGGCATGTGTTGAGGTAGGTTCTCGCGCACACCTAAAGTGTTGCCGTGTGTTTCAGGCATGTGTTGAGGTAGGTTATCGCGCGCACCTAAAGTGTTGGCATGTGTTTCAGGCATGTGTGAGGTAGGTTCTCGCGCACACCTAAAGTGTTGCCGTGTGTTTCAGGCATGTGTTGAGGTAGGTTCTCGGCACACCTAAAGTGTTGCCGTGTGTTTCAGGCATGTGTTGAGGTAGGTTCTCGCGCACACCTAAAGTGTTGGTGTGTGTTTCAGGCATGTGGGCGTGGCAAGGCGCCGGTCAGCCGGGCGAGTCTGGTCCGGGGTCCGGGGGCTCGGGTGGCCACGGAGGGGGGCCCGTGCAGGGGGCCGTAGCCCCCGGGTCAGCCCCGGGGGGCCCGCAAGGCCAGGGGGGGCCACCGCAGCAGCAAGAGCTCTCGGACATGTTGCAGATGTTGGATCAAGGGGGCGCCACGTCCTTCGAGGATCTTAACATGTTCAACACGAGCTTCGAGTAGTTTACGCTCGGCTCTAGTTCCGAGGGAGGCATTGGACTTGATAAGGTGTTTAAATACAAAGTGGACTAATTCAGTTGAGGGCAACTAAGAGATGTGTTTGTCCAAACTATGACTCGGGATTGAAAACTAAGCTATCTGTTTGCTCCCTTGCTAACCTCTTTGGTTGCAATACACACCAGGGTAGCTGTTCTCAAAAGTGTTCATTACAACATGGAATAAATAACACAGTAACTGGTCGTTAACAACGTCCACTATGATGTCCAGAACAAGGCGTACAAGATCTTTACTAGAACTATTATATTTGTCAACTTGTAACTCTACCTTTCAGGAAGTCGTTCGTATACATAGTAACTTTGTTCTATATTTAATTTGCTAATGTTGTAGTTGTCCTTGGAAGCCCAGCCTCTCTGTTACTTTCATCAGGGACTTATGCCTGTGCTCGCTTGCAATCATGTCCTCCGTCAGTTGCATTCTCGTGGCACTGAAACTAACGGGGACAATGAGCCGATAATAGAGGTTTGGCAGACCACAGGGGAACCGTTATAATGGCTAGCGTTCATGTTGCAACGAACAACTATTTGGAAGGGTAACCAAGAGGAACGTCCACCTCAACCATCAACTGTACAGTTATGATAATATTACACCCTGGTGTGCTTTTGTGTTTTCTTTTCTTGTCACGTCAACGTGCAAGAGTGGACCCGTATTGTCACGTCGACATGCTTACTGTGCTTTTAGCTAAAGTACACAATATTCTCTACACTGCATTTTACGGGCAATATCCGTGTTGTTTCTGAATCACTCTTAGTAGGTAAGAATCTCTAGTTAGCTCCCACAAGCCTGCACATATCAACAAACTCATCCCACGCAGTGCTTCGGAAAATAATTTTGTATACAGAAAACTTGTTGTTAGTAGGTAACTAGTGCCATTTTTATGCTCTGTCTAGTGTTAGTGTAGCAGTATTCTTAACTATACATGTTTTATGATTAGACAACCAATGTAAAGTAATTTTGGCACACTTTTTTAATCAAGTTCCTTCATTCTTGAAACTCAATTGTACTATTTAATACTAGGCTGGGTCTGTATTATTTTGTTATTGTCTTGGTCTTACATTAATTAGGATTAATTATGTCTGGTGTTGCAGATATGTAGGTACGACTAAGTAACGAGTTCATTGTGCCGGCGATTACGTGTCGGAAATACTGGTGTCAAATGCTCCACTACATTCCATACAGAATACATAATAATACTGAAGCATATAATATTATTTATTTACTCTTGCTTAAAATGCTCTCAACGAAAGCGTCAGACGAACGGTATTGTGATATCCGCAGCGATGAAAGACACGCACAAAACTCCATGCCTTATGTGGAATTTGAATCCAGCCCTGAATCTAATGGTGTAGGGTTAGAAAAGAAGTCTGCTCGTGCCATTGATGCAATAAAACTAGAAGGGGTTTTCGTTACGACTAGTTGACCGAGCCAGTGAACCGGTTATCTCGTCGTACCTATGCAATACTGATAAGGTATTTATTGTTTAAGCTATCAATGACCGGTGCAGGTGCAAAGTACCCTAAAGCACGGAAGTAAGCTTGAAGTTAAACTTCCTTTCTTCCCAGTGTAATGCAAAGAAGTGAATCGCTAAAAATACGGTTGTTGAGATATTGGGATTTTGCTGTATTTGCACTCAATAGGCCACATCCAAACAGCTGTAAAATACATATTGTGTATACTTTTATCCCATAAGCGGCTCTAGCATTTAAAATAAGAATTTTAATTTCCAACGATGATACTTAGTATGTAAGTACACTTTAGTGTCAGTAATGGATGTTACTGGGTCCTCCTAATAAACGCAGTTTGGCTGACTTGAGTGCAAACATGGCGTAGCTTCAAACATCCTGTGCTCCAACTGAATGGACAAAATAAAATTACTGCCATGCCTATAGGGTTGCCAACTTGTGAAGTCGTAAGTCTAAACTTTGCAGCCTCGTGGGTGTTATAAAGCCTAAGCCAGTTAAAAGGTCATCTTCGGATATCAACAGAGATCATGTTACCACCTCAAACTCTGTTGAACAAAGAAGAAACTATATCATCATATTTGTTTACTCTGTACTAAATTAAATGGATGGCCATTAAAGTGGATTTTATGGTAATGTGTACCTAAATTGAGCTAGTTCTAGTTAAAGCTTGTGTTCTTAATTGATTAAATTAATTATTTTTGTACTTAAGTTTTAATTTTCCCCATAGTAAGGCCACTAAAGACTAAGGTTGAGTTAACAAAGGCAATAAAGCAAACTAAGGTGGGTGCATCGAGAAGCACGTCATCGTATTCAGAGGGATCTTGGCAACCCTAAATGGCATCATTATCAGGTAACATAGAAGCCACCGTATTCTTGACAGCAGTAGCGCTACCTGCTGTGAACCTTAGCAAGCAAAAGGTTTCGTTAACCTCAGTCGTAGTGCCGTACACAATGTACATACAGCCAGCCAGGTCTCGGCTCTCTCGCAACATTTCCGTGTTCATTATGCCATATTCACCGGCTTGCATGGCCTAGATCTATGTTAACTACCTTTTAACATCCTATGCAATATTTTAGATTTAAATTATTGGAATCATTGTAAAGTTACTTCTTGTCAATGGATGGGTTGTGTCGCAGGTATTATATCACACAACAGGCCTAGATTTGAGCTGTCTAGCATACGGTGGCCTATGTTTGTTTGTTTGTTTTCATATTGCACTGTGTGTGTGTGTTAACCCACTTATTTTACCCTTTAACTTGCTAATTCATGGAGCTTCACAGATGCAAGTTAGAGGGGTTGTACTGTACGTACACATTCAGTGAACTTGGAGGAAGCTAAAAACTTGATAGCTTCATCATAGCAGTATATATAGTATATATATACTGTTTTCTTTATGCATTTACAGTTTAAATTATCTCTTATTTGATAAAAAGAAATTTGAATGAAAGGAAAGTTTGTGTAGAAAACCAGTTGTATTATTATTTTTATATACTGTATTACATTATCTTGCAATATAAGTAAACATGTTTTTACAATTTCCTACATATAAATCCTTTTACCCAGTACGTTTAAATTTTAATTGATTACTACTACAGTGGATATTGTATAGTGTTGTACGTGCCCTGAGGACAGCCTTATAGATGCTTTCGTCATGGGCAAGAAACTCGTGGCCAATCAGCGATCCGATTGGTATTTGCTCGGCTCGGGGGGTTTGCTGTTTCGCCATGAATCACTCCTCTATGACGAAATCATCTGTAAGGTTGTCTCAGGATGCCAAACCGCGCTGCAAGTCTACCAAGGAATCTTATTTCTCAAACTATTCTCATTGTCCAACACTCAATAGTATACAAAACCGCTTTGCATGCAAGGATCACCACTCGGACTCTCACTGGAAACGGGCCACTTGTCTATGTTCAATTAATATAATAGGTTATGAAAGTAGGTGCCAATCGGCTGGAATGGTATATAATGTGAGGAAAGGATCCAACAGCTTACCTTCGTGTAAGATGACGGATTTGCGAGTTTGAAGTACACATAAAAAACATAATACAAATATAACGAATATTTGTATTATGTTCTTTTATGTGTGCTTCAAACTCGCAAATCCATCATCTTACACGAAGGTATAAGCTGTTGGATCCTTTCCTCACATTATATACCAATTAAACTAATACATTATCATAATAGGGACTCATGGGATCAGTGCTACAAACCTAATGATCATTATCACCACTCTGAATAAGACAATGGGACAGAGCATCAACTGTATGGGCCACTGTGGATCTTCTGTCCTCTCACTCTCTGTAATATGTACACGTGTTCTAATGTTGTACAGAAAATAAATAATAATAATAGCACATTAGGGAAATATGCCACAGTCACACTGTCACAATGTAATGAACTAAAATGGTAGTTTTCAGAATATTCATTTATTTAAACAATTTTTTGTTTTGTTGTATTTACAAACATTTCAGAATATAAGAAAAGACATTACTTTATATGAAATGATTACAATTGTTGTACAGTATTGTGAAATTGTAGTTCCATGAAAATAAGTTTACGTCCCTCATAGGATTGAATTAGTATGACTATGAGTCATATTTCGTTCACTTGCATAGCATAGATGATTGGAGTCGATTACCCTGCCTTCATTTTTCACTCTTTTTCCGAACATTTAGATTGAATTTATTACTCTACTTTTTGCTCACAAGCCACACATGATTTAATTTGGATTCACTAAAATATGTACAAAAGTGAATTGTTCCGTATATAAATCGGCAGAATCGAACATCTAAAATATTAAACACTTGTATTTTTATAAATTTGAATGTGTAAAATAATCAACTCTTATTTTGCAGAGAAAGTGGTACCGGTACTTATGAATTATATAGGCCTAGCCTAAGTAACAATACGAATTTAATGTTACAGATTACGCGGTACATATTTTAAAATCTTCTTTACCAAAAGTAACATCATGCAAACATATCTTCTGAATTAAAGTTCAATTTTTCCACATTTTGGTAACATAGGGTAATTTCTAAAATTCAATACTTGTCAAACAATGACATAATAATATAATTATATCTAATGAAAATTATAACATTTCAGTTTGTTGATTTCATTTTGTGGAAGAGATAGTAAATTATTTGTTTGTACTTTTACATTATAATTCACAAAAGATGTTAAGTAATATTAAACTTGCATAGCTTTACAGATGCAGCCAAACGGCTGTGCTTTGGCTGGGCTGCGCTGTTCGGTACTGGCCAAATTATTTCCACCAGTGTTGTGCCTTGTTTAGATACTAGTTAGGTTTATTTTATCCCCTGGCAGAGGCTCGTCCAACTCAATTTATCGAACCTTCGCTAGGGGATTGACAGACCTTGTATCTTATCTAGATAGAAACAAAATATTTCTCTGGTCTAGATTTAGAAAAATTATCTTACATTCACCTTTTTGATTTTTTAGAAAGTCTTTTAACCTCGTTTAAATCTTACATTACTTATGCCTCATGAAATATCTTTTCAAAGTTTCTTCAGTGATATTTCCATACATTTGAAATGTATGTCAAAAGTACATCTAAGAATTGGGTCTAGTCAGAGAAACAAAAGATGTTACAAAGAACAAATCTTGAATTTGATTGCCTGATTGGTATATTTTTTATCATTACTGTATCAAAACAATATCTAGATAAGTTATTTATCTTTTACCCTAAATCCAGGTAATTGTTTCCCTCATAGTTATTTTTTTTTTATATCTGCTCCCTGTGTCCAGCAATGAAGTCGGGTAGGGGATAGGAAATTAATCCCATCATATTCTGGCCCCTAGGTACATCGAAGCCGGCTGGCCATGCCTGACGCTTCCCTCATGTTAACTTCCTCTGGCATTTTGATTATTATTATTATTATTATTATTATTATTATTATTATTATTATTGTTATTATTATTATTATTATTATTACTATTACTATTATTATAAACTACATTCTCTATCTGTATATATTGATAGCTATATAGTCACAACACTGTTCTCAATAAGATACTAGTGACGACCTTGTGCGATATCGCAAGCGCTGCAAGGCCACCTAGAAACAGCAACAATAACCGTTTGGCGCAAACTGGGGAGGCTAGACGCTAGTTGGGGGTGTTCTATAAACAAAGCCCCCCAAAGTGTGTGCACGACCTTGTAAATCAAGGTCTGAGTTCATCTCTCACATTCCTGCATCGAGGCTAATCGAGAGTCATCTTAAACTTGGTCCATGTATAGCGGTTTCCTACATTTATATCACATAGTTTTGGTTTTAAGGTATTATTACATTAAAGTAAGTACGGTACATTTTTAATATTGTCCCTTACTTGTTAACATTAATAGAATTAACTAGAACTATCTTAGTAACGATCACATACGGTTTAAGTTGAGTCAGGGAATGGGTCATGTCTTAGTTGTTGGCAAATCACGAATGATTGAACAATTTCGGGATAAACGACGACCAATTTAACAACCAAACCAATATTTTGTATTCGAGAGTAATGCTTGGTCGACGGTATTCCCAGGAGCTCGATTCTCTAATAGAGGCATTATGTGCGCAGAAGTGACATCATAACGCGAACAGCGTTAACTTTGCACCTATGCCGCTGTTAAAGAATCGCCCTCCACAAACAAGCGGGTGTAACCTATAAGAACGTTTATGGCCAAACTTGTACACAAGCTATAGGCCTATCTTAATTTTGTAAACATTAGATTGTATTTGACTGAATAGTGAAAACAAAAAAATGAATTGGATAACATAATACCTACGCCTATATAATTATTAATATTAGATAATAAAAAATAAATATCTATATACTATTGAAACAGTATAAACTATACCTATTTAAAAACAACTTTAATATAGAATTTTATTGTAAGGGGGGTGTTTAAGAGCAAACGAATCTAGTTCGTTGTAGATTTAGTAGATTTGCTTGAATTAACCGTTCTGTGTTTTTCTGACCTTTGCTTTGTTTTAGGGGCCCATATTATGTTGGACGTTGCTAAGGAATTAGTTTTAATACGAAAAAACACGGTCACGTAGCGCTTGAAGCTAGTGGTAGTCGTAGGACTATGAATTCGGTGTTACATAATATACAATTTGTCATACGTCGTACCGTGAATGAAATATCAATCGTTCACAACGATCTACGTCTATTACACCCATTTCTTCTACCCTGCTTCCTACATGGTTCCCACTTCGTAATTGGTCGTCGTCATAATTATGATTGCGGGCAACTCAACACGACTTACGGCGTTGTAAACCACTGCCGAGTGAACGGAACATGCACTTGGCCATACAAAATATTACGACCTTCCTATACACTTAGTAAAACTAACTGATTGTGAATTCTCTATCTACAGATTGTACTAACGCCCAACATTTCCGTTTTTTCATTTTTTCTACTCTTTGGTCGTGTGGGTTTATATACCGTCTTCCAATCAAGGGTTCGAGTCCCGGTTTGGGCTAGGGTGTTTAAACTTATGGAATTGACTTATTAGTTATATTGGTGTGATACAGAGATACAAAAAGTGTGACTATAGGTGCTACCCACAACTAAGGTTACAGCTACCTTTACCCTCAGACATATTGTTGCCACATCGCCACAACTCTCTTGTGATGGCGTCATACCAACCGTCTTTCTTATAACAGAACTGCTTTACGTCATTAACGAATTGAAAGTAAATATGTATCAAACACGATTCATTTCCACTAAAATACCCCTAAATTGTTGGTCGTTGGTCTTTCATTCGTGTTTAACTATGACCCAGATACACCTATGGTGGTCTAGTCTCTGTGATAAAGGAAAGTTGAGCCGGTAGCTTAGGGCGTTGCTGGGTTGGCCCTGCAACTAACAGCAGGCACCATACCTATATCACTGCATGGTAACTTAACTCGACAGCATGTTGACTAGTGATGAGCGACTTATTCTGCCCTATCTCATCGGATTCGTATAGTTAATTGTGACCGAACGGGGCAAATTTTGATTTCAGGTTCGTGTTTTTAAGTTCAAGCAATTTAATCAAAGGCATAATATGCATAAATTTTAATACCCGTAATGACCCTGAAATCACAATTTTACTTTGAATCTACATTTAGAAAATTATCCTTCAACGAAGTCAAAGCCTTCAACCACATAGGGCCTACATGGTTGAATCCACATGCAACTACTATATATAATAGACTAGAAGTATTATGTTGTAGTGAGTTCGGAACAATGTAAGTAAGTATATTTCACAAGACAACTTCGTTCTTAAACTTAAAATTGCGTGTATGCCTGGTGAGAGGTATATTATTACAACGTACACTATAGTGCTTGCTAATTGCTTGCTAATTGCTCACGGCATAGAACCACGAAGCAGACTTGGTTTGATTATTGCTTATGAATGTTAACCTTGCACTATATGAATATGCCGACTACAACGAATGACTGTAGAAAGATAATATTACATTTAATATTAAAAAATGAATACAATAACAGCTGATATATTATTATGATGCGTCTTGGTTGCGATTTCGGACATCTAAAATTGTGACTAACACGATTATTAACGGCGTGTTTCTAATTGAATATCATTGCAATGCCATTATCATCATAATAACTCTATAGTCCATTTGTCGTGAATTCCATCTGGTAACGTACGGTATTTAGTGACTACCGCTTTAAGAACATTTAGCTTATTTTAAAGAACATACGGTACATGGAAAGGATTTATAACAAAATAACTAATTATTAGATTGTGGTCAAAATATTTGAGTGAAAACCAAAAACTGAAAACATCCAACCCCTAAGGGTGTCCTACCCTATTGAACCGAGGTCTCCATATTACCAAGCGTGCCGTACTTAGCCTTAGGGGCTTAGAAGGCAGCTTGCGAGAGACGCGGGTTCTTTTCCCATTCGGCGTTAGATTTCTTAATTTCTCGTTTTCACTCGAACAGATCTAAATACTTGTTGCAGTCAAGGAGCTTCGAGTAAGGTCGAGTATCTAAGCTATGCTCCACAACAGACCGCTCATACAGCCCGTTATTAATATATTACACTCTTCAACCGTAATTAAACTTAAGTTGGTCACCGAGCGACGTAATGTCAGCCATATTGCCAAGTAGATAATATTGCAATGGTATCACTGAGGGGGGTCATGGCATCATACAGTTGGCCAGCTACATCTGTTGCCAAGGTGGAATTTAAATACAATACTATTACTTTATTTCTAGTTGTCCGGCAATATGGTGTATGTAACGCTATCTATCACATGTAGTTTGGTCGTCGGATACAACAGAAGGACTCCATGTTGCGGTAGAACTTGGTCCATCCGCTACCGGCCTCATCCTCTGTACCCAGTGCTTCGTTCCTCTCTGCAACACGAGACACACATTATTATTATTATTATCATTATTATTATAATTATTATTATTATTATTATCATTATTATTATTATAATTATAATTATTATTATTGTTGATTAGTATTATTTTTATTATTATTATTGTTGTTAGTATTATTATTACTATTATTATTATTATTATTATTATTATTATTATTATTATTATTATTATTATTATTATTATTATTATTATTATTATTTATTACTATCATTATTATTATTATATTATTATTATTATTATTATTATTATTATTATTATTATTATTATTATTATTAATATTATTATTATTATTATTATTAATATTATTATTATTATTATTATTATTATTATTATTATTATTATTATTATTATTATTATTATTATTATTATTTTATTGTTGCAATACATACAAACTCGGTCAAAACCGGCATAAACATGTTGTACGGACACAAATGTCAAGTATTTCCATGCGTTTACCTTATTAAAATCTACTTAGAACTACTTAATATATCATTGTCCATATTATTTTTTCCAAACCGAACTGTGGATGCTATGTACGGTCGTGGCCGATTTGTACTCATCCCAGCATTCGCTCTTTGTACGGTGGAAACCACGAAAACCACCATCGGGATGGAGAACTTCTTGAAGTCTTCATTCTTCTTAGTTCAAAAATTTTCGCACTATCCCACACGTGTTCAAAATAATCGCTTTTTGCATCTCGATGTATATGTTCGGTTGGAGACCAATTAGTTTAATGCTGTCATGGAGTTTACGTGGAACAATGCCATTTGCTGATATAATTAACGGTATAACAGTTACATTATTCTGCTTCCACAACCTTTTTATTTCAATAGATAATTCCTTATATCTGTGTATCTTTTCCCGCCAAGTTGTCTCTACATTGTGGCATAAAGGGACGGCAACATCAATTAAAATCGTTTCTTGTTTCTTCTTGTCAATAAATATAATATCCGGTCTATTGTGATGTATGGTTTGGTCTGTTATGACTGCCCGGTCGTAATATATTTTGTAGTCTTTACTATCTAATACCTTTTCAGGCTTGTATTTGTAATACGCAGTGGTTGTGTTTATAAGTTTATACTTCATGGCTAATTTTTGATGTATAATGTTTGCAACTTGGTTATGCCTATGAAGATAATCTGTTTGACAAAGCATTTTGCACCCAGATACGATATGTTCAATTGTTTCGCCGTTCATATTACATTTTCTACATTTATCTTCCACTGTGACGTCTTTCAGTATGTATTTCTTGTAATTGTTAGTCTTGATTACTTTATCTTGAATAGCGATCATAGATCCCTCTGTTTCGCTGAAAATGTCTCCGGACGTTAACCATTTGTTCGATGCTACCCTATCGACGCTATCCTTAAGAAGTTCTTTATAATGTCTGCTATGTAACGTCTTTTCTGATATTCTGATCTCTTTTGCTGTGTCAGAATTTAGTTTTTGAAGCAAGTTTAAATTTCCGTCATTTAAATTGAGGGGAGAAAGCGACTTATCTGCCGATACTATAGCTCTATGAAGTTGTGAATGTGGGCATTTTGTATAAAAGTACTTTCTTAGAATTTCAATTTGTTTATAATATAAATTATTTAAATCAATCAAGCCTCTTCCCCCTTTTTCTCTAGGTAGAGTCACTCGTTCTATTGCTGACTTAGGGTGATGACTTCTGTATTTGGTGAATGTTGTACGGGTGAGAATTTCTAGGGCATGAAGTTCTGTCTGTGTCCATTTAATAATTCCAAATGAATATGTAAGTACCGGTATAGCATAAGTGTTAATGGCTTTGATCTTGTTTTTACCATTTAGTTTTGTTTTTAAAATGGATCCTATTCGTTTCTTGTATGCAGAAATTAGTTTACTTTTCATCAGTTTATGATCAATTCGTTTAGCCTGCGCAAATCCTAGATATTTGTACATGTCTTCTTCGTCCATTACTCCAATCCGGTTGTCTTCGTCAATTTCAAACTCTTCCAATTTCGTAATCTTTATTATTATAATTATTATTATTTTAAGTTAGTGATCTACAAGAATGCGTGGAAACCAATAGACCATTTCAAAAACTATCTAGGACCCTTTGTATGATTACACATCAATTAAAAATACAAAATCAAGGTGAGTAGATGATGATCTTGTAGACATCAATGGACCTTGATATAACATTTGAAAACTGATTTTTATTGTTTTGTATTGTTGTTGTTGAAGATTTAGAAGACCGTGATGTACAAAGGGAAGTAAGTGAGGTCCTACTTGGCGGTGTCAATTTCTTCCCGTGCGTTAGTTTCTGGTAATCCCCGTTCATTTGCCTTTGTTTGAGTTTTGGCCACTTCTCGACCCCGCTCACGGTATTGCCTCATTAGGGTAATGAGATTCCGCCGCAAGTTGGCAGGCCTGAGTTTAGCCCCGCGTCAACCCCGTCACTCAGACAAGGAGAGCACTGGGGTTATTATGCGGGGGGGGGGGGGGGGGCACGCACAACCTTGTGCATAAAACGTTGTGTGTACTTGGTGTGGGGGGGTAGCAGAGATATTATTGAAACGTACGTCAATAGCCAGGGGAACGCTTGGTTTCGTTCTGTAAAAATTGCTGTAAAATATCTTTAATTGTCCCAAAAAGAAACAAAATGTGTCGTCCCTTAGTGCTCTTTCTTTTCAACGTTTCTTTGTTCAAATATTATATATTTCCATTTTACAAAATGTTCTTTATTCACTTTTGTAATGTGATGTTGGGTGTTACACACCTTTCACATCTTGTTAAGAACATTTGTAAAACGGAAATATTATTTTATTGGGGCAAAGAAACATTCATACAAGGAAGAGCATCTAAATTCTTTAGACAATGACTTTGTTTTGATTTACATTTAGGACAATTTAAGAACATTTTAAAGCAATTTTAACAGACCGAATACTTAATAATAATAATAAAGGAAAAAAAAATAAAGACACTTTTATTATTATTATTATTATTATTATTATTATTATTATTATTATTATTATTTTATTGAATGTATCACAATCATACAATCTCGGTCAAAACCGGTGTTAACATGTTATACGGACGAAATGTCAAGTATTTCCACGTGTCTACCTTATTTAACTTCACTAATCACATGTTACTAGTTTAAACAGTCATCAATCTCGGTCAAAGCCGGTGTTTACATGTTATACGGACAATACAGATGTAATGTCAAGTATTTCCATGAGGTACCTTGTTCAACTTCAGTCGTTACTGTCTTATCAGTACTTGTTCATAGTATACACTGCATAATGATATGATCTTATTTGCGTTGTCTTCGTGTGTGTCTTCTTTGCGTCGTGTTACTATTATTATTATTATTATTATTATTATTATTATTATTATTATTATTATTATTATTATTATTATTATTATTATTATTATTATTATTATTATTTGTTCCGCCTGGCAGAGTAACCAAATTCTACCCCGGAGAAATACATTCTTCCAGGAGTGACGAACAAAATAGTCCACTCCCTTTTTGCGCGCTTTAATGCATTAGCTGAGAGTTTACACAATAGATCGATACCTCGCAATCGATAGCCCAAGTATATAAAACAAAGAGCGAGTCTTCTATTATTGTAATAACAATGTTTGATACAATGAGAAACAAAAGTAGACACAATACTTCAAATGTCGCGTTCCCCAGGAAACCTAACCCCGCTTGAAGTCTCCTTTAAGGCAGCCCCGGTATTTGTACGCCCCCCCCCCCCCCCCACCTGTTACCCGCCCAATTAAAAGTGGCCTCCATTGTTAAACCCATAACATTTCGTGAAATCTGAAACCCGGAGCAATTAAAATCAATGTGTTGGTAGCATCCAAAGCCGTGTAACTCCCTCTCCCCCCCCCCTCACCGTCACGCCATAACCCTAAACCACTCCTCCAGAATACGAGCAACAACTAATTGGCAGTGGCGTTGAGTTACGAGGTGAATAGACAAGCTGGTACATCACTCGCTAGGCTTTATTTCATGATGTTTTCAATAAGAACAACAGACAAATTCTATGTGCTGTGCATTCTCCTAAGCCAACTTTTATCAACTGTAAATCGGTTCTCGTAGGCTAATTTATTTATTTATTTATTTATTTATTTATTTATTTATTTATTTATTTATTTATTTATTTATTTATTTATTTATTTATTTATTTATTTATTTATTTATTTATTTATTTGTTTGTTTGTTTGTTTGTTTGTTTGTTTGTTTGTTTGTTTGTTTGTTTGTTTGTTTGTTTGTTTGTTTGTTTGTTTGTTTGTTTGTTTGTTTGTTTGTTTGTTTGTTTATTTATTTATTTATTCATTTATGTATTCATTTATGTATTTATTTATTTATTTATTTGTTTATTTATTTATTTATTTATTTATTTATTTATTTATTTATTTATTTATTTATTTATTTATTTATTTATTTATTTATTTATTTATTTATTTATTTATTTATTTATTTATTTATTTATTTATTTATTTATTTATTTATTTATTTATTTATTTATTTATTTATTTTTATTTTTAATTTTTTTGTATTATTTATTTAAGGATGCGTATTGCGTATACTGACCTGTCATGTTCTCCTGCTGTGGCATATACTCCTGCATCTCCTGCACTATCTTGTCCACGTCCTGCGAGTCCTTAAGGATGCTGCACAGCTCCTCCTGGTTGAAGTCTGGCGTGATCTGTTTGCACAGCAAGATCTGGGATATCACGTTGCCGAAGTTGGAAGGGCCAGGACGATTTTCTACAAGGACGGAAAATAAATGTTTTAATTTCTTTTTATCTTTTGTTGTTGACCTAGAAAATTGCAGAATCGATTATTAGGGATTATTTCTAAACACCGTATTTTTTGTACTATTTTCTGACTGGTATTTTTTATATACATATTAGCGTAGGTCTACATTAATTTCCACTATAGTGGCAATATAATTCATAGGCCTATATTTATGTAGCCCGACTACTAAAACTTTAAGAATTTTACCGTTTTTAGTAGTCGAGCCTACTTTTAAAGAACTCTCTTTTAACAAAATTCTGGATTTAACGGAGTAACTTTGATCATCTTAAACAAAAATACATGCAAATTGGTTCTGTTTTAACAAAGTCCTTTTTTAACAAAGTAAAAATCAGCTCTCTTCAAGTTCGTTATAAGTGGGCTAGACTGTATTATCGCAAGAACAAAGAATAAGCGCTAGTAGTAGCCCGATGCGCATGACGGCCATAATGGGGAACTAAAACGTCAAGTATCAACATGACACCATTATTATCAATCTCTACTTCCACACCGATCAAAACGAGCCTTCAAACGACATGTTTAACACACTATGATACACTTTGGCTGGCACAAATCGCTCTAGACAACTAACTCGAACAACAGAACAATATACAACATAACCTGACGCATGCTTTCGTCACAGGCGACGGGTTCGTAGCCAATCAGCGATCGTTATCTGCGTGCGCTTGTCTCGGGCGGCTCGCTGGTTGGCTACGAATACCCCGGATGTGACGAAAGCATATGAAATGTAGTCTTGGGTTGCCTATACCAATAAACCCGGCGCCTCCACCATTTTGTGGGCCGGAATAATTTCTTGTTATTATCAATGTCTCAACTTTACAATCCTCTCCTTAGTAACCAATCACCTTCATTCATCAGCAATCTTCATAGCGACCTTAAAGCTCGGTTTACACACTTCTTTCAGATTTAAGGTTTAAGATTTTATTTTCCTAACTGTTTTACTTAGGATCGCTACCATTGGCCGGAGTTATAAAACATCGCCTCTCATTGGCTGGGCTAAGAATTTTCGGTATGAGCTAACTTTGCTATGGTTTTCTTGAATTTTAAAACTTAGGAAAGTGTGTGAACGCTATAATATTTTCTCTTGATTTGTTAAACCTTAAACCTAAAGTGTGTAAACCGAGCTTAAGGTGTGCTCACACAAATGAGCTAAGGATAACTTAAGAGTGACTTAGAGCTAACGACTATATACCCGTCTCGGTTCACATAAGTAACTAGATTATAGAACGATTGAGTACAACGACAGCAGAAGCTTTCATCTGATTGGTTCTCGTAAAGACATCTAGTTTCTGATTGGCTGCACTAGAAACTGGATAAGGCTAAGGCTACAAGTTAAGAGTTAGTTATCTTTTCTTAGCCAGAGCGCTAGTCGTTATATCCATGTCACTATCTGAAATGTTATGTGAACGCTGGTACACATTTCCATAAGTTCAACTTCTAGTCATCATAATCCTTAGCATTATGTGTGAACCGTCTTTATCCAAACTTGGTCGTTCTATCTGAGAGATCTTCAACATTCCCAGGTATCACCACATCCTGAATGCTTCGAATCTGTTATTTCCCTTTGTTGACAGTGCGTGATTATGTGTGATACCAAAACGTTAATAACGTTTATCACTTCTTTGATTTATCGGTAAATGATCATTCAACACATATTTTGTATCTTAATTTCAATTACAAAAGCTTTTCCATTCACTTGTTTACTTCTATTTTGTTCTCTTGTGTTTCATTAATGTTTATTGCTTGTGTTTATACTGTGGTAGCAGTATGTTTATGATTTATGGGAATAAAATGAACTTCGTTTATACTGGCATTGAGCAGCTAATGCAAGCTACAACATTATATAGTTATAAGGGCTACCTGACACGAACATTGTGCATGAAACATGCAATTATTTCGCACAAAGAAAAATAAATAACACTAAAAGCTGTTATAATATTATGCAACAATATTTCATGCTCATATATCATTTGTTAATTGTCATGTTATAACCTCATAATATTATGCATCATTTAATGACTATGCCATTAATAAAGTGACATGTTTACTTATCAAGCTGCGCTAATTACGTTGCACATTACCCTCTAATCTATCGGAGAGTTCTCACAACATGTATCAGTTGGGAGGGCCACCTCGCAAGAAACTCTAAGAAATGCGTTTCTCTGCTAAATTTATTTCAACATCAAAATGTTTCTCGGCTGTCCTGAACGGGATAATAATGTTACAATCCAAAAATACAATGTTCTTGACAGATTAATCAATAGTGTTGTTCGGAACACCCCCACATATAGTGCCAAACACACACATCACTCCCCCCCCCCCCCCCCCCACATGACGGTGTGGTGTTAGAAGGAGCCACACGCAGAGTTACTGTTGTTATAGTCAGTGATTCTGTTATACAGTTGGTCATGAAGTGTTCTGTTTTAATGTTTGTTGAAATACAAATTCAGATAATGTAGAATCAATGAGAGAAAATTATTGGGACGTTGAAAGAAAAACGTCTCATTAATTGGCTCGATCTCAGCAATATATACATCAAAGTGTTTTATAGCTGTAGGACACAGCGAGGTAAATGAGTTGCTTGACAGATTTCGTCGAGTACAGTCATTACAAAAACTTATTAACTGTCGGTACGGCCACGGGCGCTACTTTGTGTCAGCATCATTATATACTAGTCCCAACGAAAGTATTCGCATACCGATCTCTGGTCATTGTCTACTGCCCCTTTCAACCGCAGCAATTGAAAGAAAATCAACAGATACCTGGCGTTCTTTCACACATTCGTAAATGCATGGTTCGGCTTAGGTCCTGTCTTACAATATCCCAATAACTACTTATTCGTCGAATAGCTAGTTTTCTCCATGGCAACAACCAATCAAAGCCCTTAAAATCCTCCAAATAGCTAAATCGCTACAAATAACTTTTTTATTAGGAGATTGTATAAGACCACATGCGGTTTGGCCACACCCACCTTTACAGGTAACCAACTGAAGGTATTAAATTGTCCCCAATGGACCTGTTTAGATTAGATGGTAGGAATTAGGGAGGTAGAAAATTAAGTTGTCACCTTGGACTCGGCTGTGTCGTAGGCATCAGAATACTTTCGTTGGGGCAACTTTAACTTCGGTACGACCACGGGTGTTACTTTGTGTCAGCATAATTATATAGGCTACATATTGTTGCTAACAAACTTGTTACATTGATTGAAATAGGGAAACGCAGCTGCAGACGTCGCTGTATTACTTGACAAATAGGTCATATGACGTCTGGGGGTGATTGGAGGAAGGAAGAAAGAAGGGACAAGTAGGACGCAACGGGGAGGAAAAAGGAAATGGGAGGACGTGGACCCCCTTTCGTCTGGCTTCTTCACCTAGACCTGTCGGGAGGATGGCTCTACCAGAAGCATATGCAATATGCATCCTCCGGCATAGCTCATGGGATCACCAAAGCACGAATATATTAATCAGATTTTATCAAAACGTAATGATTGTTTTCGTTATCTCTAGATACTGATAATATCTGCCTGGTGTATCTTTCACACACAATTTCAATTTTAAACGATTACTTAAAGATACGGACATCATGCTTTGCTCACGAGGACTCTGCAGTCGGCACTATTAGACTCCGGCAATAAGCACGAGACTAGATACAATGGGACAAGTCTACATCATGCGCGTAGACTCGCTCGCATTTCTCGTTGTTTTTCCAGGAGTTGACCAAGAGTCTGAGACCATGTCTTGTCTCTGCCGGGAGCGATAGCTGGACCAGAGTACGACACTCGCTTCAAAACACACTGGGACCCGCGTGTGATTCGTTTATAAACTACAATCGTCCCAACAACCTCGTGTACGCCAAACTCTGAACACAGACCAAGTTGTTCAAAGTTCAAAGTTTTATTTCTTTTTTACAATTGTGTACATGTACATGGCGGTAAAAGTAGAACTAAAATTACAATAGGGTAGTTAATTTGTCATATTATGATTAGAATGAACTTTTTCTGCACAAACAGTTTCTTCAGATAGCTTATTCCATTCTTTTATAGTCCTACTTAAATATTACCATTTACCAACATCAGTCTTTCCAAATGATGGTTTATTTCTTTGTAGTCAGCTACTTAGAATCATCGGACAATACATATTACACAGTCTATCCCCACTTCTGTCTCACCTTCAACGATTCCCATCCCAGATCCTCTATCGTTTTTGTTACTCTGTCATACACTTTTGTTATTGCTTCATTAGAACTAGTGGCATACCTGCCCGTCTAGGCCCGGGGAAGAATATGCCCAGAATGACTCTGCTAGTCGTAAGACGCGACGAAAGGAGACCCTGTCCCTCCCCCCCCCCCCCCCCCCACTGTCCCACTGAAGATTTCTCCTACCACATGGCCCTGCCCTCCCTTGCTGGACTCCCCTTATGACGACTCCCGCGATATAGATGGACCTGATTCGGAAGACGTCATTTGACCTAAGCTGCCGAGTACGTCGTTAAACACCACCAATAATCATCATCTACTGTTTAACCTTGCCTCTCCTGGCTGTCTTCCAGTGTACCTTTTGCGCTGCGTAGCCCATGGTTTAATAATACTGAACGAGATAATATATTGATATTATATTCAACAGTTGTGTTAGCCTACGTCCTATGTAAAGTGAACACGACGGTATTTTCACCGCCAGAGACTATTTTCTTTACCTACAGAAGATTTCTAATCGAAAAAGAAAACAAAGAGACGTCCTGGATAACAAAATTCCGAGAAAAATAGAGGAGCACTGTTTTTTTTCCTAAAGGGGCAATCAGAAAAAAATGAAAAATGATTACAGTTGTCAAGGAGTGTATGCAAAATATTAAAACCCGCGAAATTAACGTATTTTCGTCATATCTCAATAACGCCACACAATATCGAAACAGTGACACCTACGCATATTTTGGATTCGTGAGAGCTCAATACTGTATGAAAAAGATTTATTAGTTTGCAGTAATTATAATTATTATTTCTAATTTAACTAATTTACAAGTTAATTGGAAATTACAACTATAATTACTACAATCTACAAAATCTTTTTCATTTGGTATTGAGCTCTCACGAATCCAAAATATGCGTAGGTTTCACTGTTTCGATATTGTGTGGCGTTATTGAGATATGACGAAAATACGTTAATTTCGCGGGTTTTAATATTGGCTAGTAGCCCTTCCTCTTAAGATTCTTGTAGGGCCACCCTTGCCAGACAGATCGAGGGGGAGAAGCCAGACGAAAGACAGTCCACGTCCACGTCCCCCCCCCCCTCCCCCCTCTGTCCCACTGAAGATTCGTCCTCCCTTGTTGGACTCATGACGACCCCCGCGATTTGTAATGGATTCGGACATCGTCATCTATTTCATCTTCATTTTTCACCCCACCCATCGTCTCTATTAGCCAATTAAGTTTCGAAAATATGGGACGTAAAACCCAAATAATATGAGTTAATGAAAACCCATGAGCAAACGACAAAGCTTGCAAGTTGCAAGCATTTGCACGAAACAGCCTTTGCAACACACGTCCACCTCTAAACTGCTGTCGATGTGTTGATGCGACATCCGTTGGGGTTCGCGAGCTGTCCCGCTTTAAAGAGAGGTAGATGACTTTAGTACAGGACAAGTTAAGCTGCGCTGTCGTGTGAGTGATTTGTATCGTTCTGTATCCATGTAACACTCGGGCGGAGAGATTTAGGTGAAAACAAAACGATAAACATTCTACGGATAAACCGCACCGCCATTCGAACCGTATATATTGTTCATATTATTCATGTATCAAAAATATTTCCACTATAATAATATAATATATGTTAAGTTTCAAATTCTCACGGCTGTATGTTAAATAATTGTTTTTTGGGGTATTATCACGTGAGTTATAGAATGAGGGTTCTGAGGGATGGAGGGGGTAGGTCAGAACCCTCATTCTATGACTCACGTGATAATACGTCCCAAAAAACAATTATTTAATATAATATATGAAACCGGGGCATATTTATTTTATTTTAATTTTTTCTAATTAAGGCCAGTGTAGGGCACAGTGGCGGACTGGCAGGTACGGAACTACGGAAACCCGTACGGGGCCCCCCCGGGTGGGGGCCCCCTTGAGGGCCACCACCCAACACCCTGAAAATATTTTACGCTATATAGATTATGAAACAATAGTAAGAAGAGCATATGTATCTCAAAGGGATATATAGGCCATCTAGAAGTGCTACAAAGATTTCCGCTTTCCTCCTCAGGCTCAGAGCTTACTTTTTTATAGGTTAGTTTGAAATAAAAATACGCCAGTGCTGAAAATTTCTTTAATTTAACTTTTAAAGTGGTGTTCACAGTTCAGCATGTTGTTGCACATACTTATCATCGTTAATCGATTTTTAACGTGTTTATATGCGTTTTAAACAAATTATAGGAAACAATATAGTTTGAAATATCCAACTGCCAGTGGTGGGAAAGTTGAAGTTCTTTCATTAATTTAATTTGTTAGTGATGTTCACAGTTCAACATGTTGTTCGACACACCTATCATCATTTATCGATTTGTACACGTGTTTATATGCGTTCTTAACAAATCAATAGGAAACAAGAACCCTAAAGATTTCTGCTCGCTAGCTCGCTACTTGCATGAGGGTGACTCTTGATTGTTTGCGAGTAAACTTTGTTATATCGGAAAGTACTATTTTGCCAGGCTCAGTAAAAATGAAATAAAGGAGTTTTCAAGTTGTATGTCATTACAAAACCACTTTCCATAAAATAGCTGACTGACAAATCGGGCTGATCTCGTGTCTATAGCGTTCAAAATTTTAAAAAAGCGAACTTTGTGGCAAAAATATATCTATCGGCGCCAACTGAAATCCGATCCAGCGGACTATACTACTACTACTACTATACTCACTATAGCCATAAGATTATTTATCAAATGACAGGATCGAACTCCTATAGACCTATATATGACGTAAGGAATTATCAGTGCAATATTGACTTTAGTTTTATTGTTTTTCATGATACGATTTCGCCTCAAAACGTGTTTTAGACCACTAAGCATCATGCAGGGCCGAAAAATTTTTCGCCTACGGCGACATTGCCTCCGGCGGCCGGGTCTTTGCCCCAGACCCCAGCTACATCCCGCTCCCTCGTTGCGAGTTACAAATAACACAATGCGAGTGGACCTAGTCTAGTAGTAGATATTTGTAGAGGGTTGCATGGGAAACAATATAGTTTGAAATATACAACTGCCAGTGTGAAAGTTTTTTCTTCAAGTTCGTTTTTTTAAAGTGGTGTTCACAGTTCAACACGTCGTTATTTCACATAACCATCATCATTTATCGATTTTTAAACGTGTTTTTATGCGTTCCAAGCAAAATAATTGGCTGGAAATTTTTCGCCTCCGGCGGCTGGGGCTTCGCCCCAGACCCCTTCAAGCTTCGCCAAGTCTTGGGGCCCCTAAGATCCTTTTCCGTACGGGGCCCTTACCCCCCCAGTCCGCCTCTGGTAGGGCACAATGCCCTCTTTAGCCTGATGAGTGAAGATTGATGAATGATAATGAGGAAAGGATGAGGGGAAGCCTAGTACCGGCACGTAGCCTACTCCTGTCGAAAAGTACCAAGGGGACCATCGGTTATTCGTCCCATCCGAAAGGACGGTGAAACTTTGACCAGTCATGTAAGTTCCACACAGGCATAATATGGACCATGGCTCAGCGGTATCACGCGAGATTCTAATTCGAGAGGTGGTTGGTTCGATACCAGCCACTGGCAATCCTGACTGAAGATATTTAGTTTTTTTAGCGTAAGGTTTTCCTCAGTCATAAGACGAAAGGCTCTGGATTCATAAGAGGTTGGAGGTCTTTTTCTAGTCTAAACTCTAACAATGGTCTTAACTTTGGACCTCCTGTAAAACCAGACCCACGTCACCCAAAGAAGTTACTTTTCCTGGTCGGAACTAATACCCGATGAACGTGCAATAATATGTTTAAAAATCTGTGCTCAGATATGGCCTGAATTCATAAAAGGTATTCAGTAAGGCCGGACCAGAAACAAACTTAGAACCTCCTTTGAATCCATACTCAGGTTTCCAAAAAACGTTATTATAATTTATAACTATAAACTAATTAAGAAAAATCACTTTTGTTTGCACTTCCACTTACCAATGTGCGAGTTTGTCTCGCTTGACAGTCGCAATCACAGTCACTATAATATTATATAGTCGCACGCGTCTCAGAGGAAGGGGGGGGGGGGGGGCGGGTCCCCCAATCTCAACCCTCTTTTCCGCTCAAAGTAAATATTACGACGTTTAGCAGCATCTTTCTTGGATCGATATGAGTGAAAGAGTCAACCTAGTGATTGAAGCGAGATAACATAATAATGTAGATGAGAACTGCTGACATTCAAAGGCGGGTTGGAGGAGGAAGAGTCATTGCCCAGGGCGACTCTGCCAGTCGTAAGAGGCGAGCATAATAATGTAGATGCGAGCTGAAGACATTCAAAGGCGGGTTGGAGGAGGATGGGGCAACACAAGTCCTGCCTGGGCCCAGGGTGACTCTGCCAGTCGTAAGAGGTGAAAAAATACCCTGACCCTTCCCACCCCCCACTGCCTCCTAACTTAAACCCTTAAGAAATGTGTTTCCCAACTACCACGCATCGACACTGATAGTGTAGACCACAATTCGATTTTCACACATAATCTACATAAAAGAACGCCTTCAATAAGAATAACTAACATGCTCATTCACGTCTTCTATTCAAACTCTGTATAAACACTTTGCTGCAACCGGTGATAGGGTGAAGGCAAGTTATTCATAATGAACAACCTCTAGATAGTCCGTTGGAAAACAAGCAGATTGGATAATGTTAAGAAAACACTGCAAAGACACAAAGAAGTGAATGCTAAACTAACATGCAAGTCAACCTATGGGTGAACTTTGTTTGAAGCTATTACTACTCTCATAATGGATAGTGATTTTTCGTAGGAATCCCTGTTATAGGGTGCACACCAGCTTTATCTGATGTGCCCCTCTTCAGGTAACTAACTAGGTATATTAGGGTGTTTGGATAGCTGGGAAGGAATGTCCGAGGGCTATTAGTAGGACTCAATCCCAGCATTCTTCTTTACGACTGAGGAAAACCTCGGAAAAAACCTTCAGTCAGGACTGCCGGTGGCCGGAATCGAACCGGCATGCATAGCCAAGTATAGAAGTAGTACCAAATACCATTTGAATTGGTCTGTACTTCTTCCGTCAACCAAATTACACCACCTCCATTAAAAATACTTGAAACAGATCCACAAGTAATAATTTTCTAGCATTTGTTGAAATTCTGAAAACTCCAAACACACGCACACGGCGAGGAAGGGAGGGGGGGGGGGGGCATGCACTCGCAGGAATCTGTTGATTTTCGTAGAGATAGTCTGCATAACGTGCCGGTTCCGATAAGGTTTTGAAGTGTGAGCGTGAGGATGAACTGTATCCGACTATTGAAAAGGAACGTTTTAAAAAATCAATCTCCAACAAGAAGTTGTCTACCTTCCTCATATGAGCATTTAATGTGATTCAGGTTCTGTGCTGCAAAGAGCCGAGACCTTTGATCTTTGGCGCTGATCGGGGTTGGGGGCGAAGATAATGAAGAGCGCTTGGCTTACCCCTACTCACGCAGCCACCCTTATGTAAATGCAGCGTTGTCTCCTGTCGTACATAATGAAACTGAGACGCAACCCGGCTCTAGGGATGACACGCGTATATATAGTTGTCCCAACGAAAGTATTCTGATGCTTACGACACAGCCGAGTCCAAGGTGACAACTTTATTTTCTATAGTTGTCCCAAGACTACCTTACACTGCTTTCGTCACAGGCGACTGGTTCGTAATCGTAGCCAATCAGCGATCGTGTGTGTGTCTCGGGCGGTTCGCTGGTTGGCTACGACTGCCCCGGATGTGACGAAAACAGGTGTGTGTAAAGTAATCTTGGGTCCACTATACCTCTCTAATTCGTCCTACCATCTTATCTAAACAGGTCCATTGGGGATAATTTAAAACCTTCCGTTGGTTACCTGTAACGGTGGGTGTGGTCAAACCGCCTGTGCACTCGACTAAGCCGAACCATGCATTTACGAATGTGTGAAAGAACGCCAGGTATCTGTTGATTTGAAAGGGGCAGTAGACATTAGCTTTGTCCGTTTGTCCTGTGATCATTACTCCAGGAGTACGGTATTACGAAAACGCCGTTTTTCTGTCCTGGAGTAAGTGTGATGGGAGTACCTGCGACAAGTTCTTTTGTCCAGTGGTAACTTACTACAACTGTGATGGGAGTAAGTTTTTTACACCTGCTTCCCGAGTAGGAGTAGGAGGAACAACTGAACCGATATCAACTGTGACAACTCTGTTTTTTTGTCCAAGTGGGAGTAACTGTGATTTCTACTCCCATATCCGTTACAATGACATATTTCCGGATTACTCCTGGCGTAAAATACTCCTGTTGAGGCAGGACAAACGAACACACCTAATGACCTGAGATCGGTATGCGAATACTTTTGTTGGGACTTGTATAATCTATCTCACCCCAGTATGATAGTACTCAAAACGGTTTTCCTAATTTCCAGATTTTGTGCAACCCTAATTGTAGCTTGGCGCTCACAGCCCTTAACAGATGAACGGAATGACAGCTTTCATAATTGATTTGATTCACAAGATCGGTCATATACCTGATATAACGACCAACACAATATTATCGGTAACTGAAGTATCACTTTTGCAATATTTGAAGTATCAATAGGTTTTTACTTTCATGTATTTTAGCAATGTCAAATTTTGAATGGAAGCTCTACTGCGAAAACTGGGCAAGTTGTTTAGAAAAACAACTACAGTTCGTACAGGTGTTGATTCCAATATGATGTATACTAGTCCCAACGAAAGTATTCGCATACCGATCTCAGGTCATTGTCTACGGCCCCTTTCAACCGCGCGTGAAAGAATGTCAACAGATAACTGGCGTTCTTTCATACATTCGTAAATGCACGGTTACAACGCCCGGCTAAATATTTAGCCCACCGCTAGCTTGTTTTCTCCATGGCAACCACCAATCAGAAGCGTGGTTTCAAAGGAGAAACAAGTTAGCGGTGGTATAAAACATTTAGCCGGGCGTTGTAATAGCGGGCCTTAGTCGAGTGCACAGGCGGTTTGGCGACACCCACCGTTTCAGGTAACCAACGGTGGTTTTAAATTATCCCCAATGGACATGTTTAGATTAGATGGTAGGAATTAGCGAAGTACAAAAATAACGCGAGTCCGGGCCCCATAACTCCGGAAAAAACTTGGATTTCCTGATTGCTTTGGAGTATTTCGTTTTATCAGATTTTACAGTCGCTTACCGATGTGGTAAAGAAAATTATCCGTTTAAGAATCAGCGGAAGTCAGAGCTCAAACAGCGTGAGAATTTAAGGGGTTCCGTTCGTATTTTAAAAAAAAAACACAACTTTTAAATTCGAATTTGTGGGTATAGTATAGATACCGCAGCAGCTAGATATTATAAGCAACCCAAGACTACCTTACACATGCTTTCGTCACAGGCGAGGGGTTCGGTAGCCAATCAGCGTTCGTTATTTGCGCGCGCTTGTCTCGGGTGGTTCGCTAATTGGCTACGAATACCTCGCCTGTGACGAAAGCATTTGTAAGGTAGTCTTGGGTTGCCTATACCAGGGTCTACAGACGACGAGTGACACGAAGTATAATGCGAGCAGGGTCTCTAGGGGTTGTAACCCGGGTAAATACCCGCGGGTAAATACCCGGGTACAAAATCGGGAGTAGACCATTATGAATTGCTAATACCACAGTCACCAGTAACAAAATTTTATAAAAAAAAACTTGCCTTAAACTCGTTAAAACCCACTTAAACACACTCTAAGAATCAAAAAATTTTCGGGGATATGCGCCCCGGACTCGCATTGGCTGGGGGACATTCCCCCAGACCCCCTTAGTACTTTGCCCAATCATATCCGGGTGATTTATATCCCCTAGTTACGACCCTGGATGTGAGAGTTATCACAACAATGACAACGACACAGTACTTCGTTGATACATAGATCCACAGACAACAATTAGTAATCTGTGACAAATCTCTTCAACCAAACGCGCCACTTTAAGAATGTTCGGCAATAGTTTTGATGTTTGGTAGTTCACTACAGTAATCACTCTTAAACTAGTTGAAGAATTATTATAAATACGCTTATTTATCTACTTGTATAGGAATCTACGTATGAGTGTAAATACTTTTGTGACCAACCTCTACAAAAATAATAATATACATTTTTTGATTGTGCAAATATAACAACTGTTCCGACGGATCAATACGTAAATAACCTGTTCAAAACTGTGTATATTAATTTTTAATGTATTTTCATTTACGTCTCTGTACAGTTATCTACATATTTATTTATCCTCAAGTTTTCGCGGACATTTGTGTACATATTGCAATTCTCTGGGGCTTGTTGACGTACACCCCTGACGCGTAGTCGATCCAACCTGGTTTCACTACGAGATAAGAGCCATGACGCAGACATACACGCGAGAGGAATGACAACGACTGAACCAGTCAGTTCGCGGCTACGAAGGTCGAGATGCACTTCGTCGAGTGAGGACTTCTGAGGATGGGAGATGTGACTCCCGAAACGTCAGGAAGGAAAGGGTAAGTCAGTGCCTCCTTTAGTAAATTATTCGCGGCTACAAGTCCCAGGTAATTGCATTATGCACATATATATATATATATATATATATATATATACACATTAAAACCACACACACAATTGTAAAACGATACCAAGGTCACATACTTTTAAAACCGGTGACTTAAGTGACCTTGGTATCGTTTTACAATTGTGTGTGTGGTTTTAACATTATTCCGGGTCAATAAGTTTCTGCGTGTGACATATATATGTGAAAATCCAGAAATTAAAAAACCAACCCCGACTGGGAATCGAACCCAGGTCTCCCACTTGCCGGGTGGGCGCCATAACCCCTAGACCACCGGGACCGGTAATTCAATGACTGGATGTAGTGCACTATATATATATATATATATATATATGTGTAGTAATAGGTTCTCGGGTTCCTGTCCACGTTACTTGCTCTTTAGAGACTGGTTGCTGGCCCAGAAATGGGCCATTGTCAATGTCTCGACGTTTCGACAAAATCGCATTTGCCATCTTTTAGGATGATCCGTTGGTTTCAGAGGCTGAGAACCGAATTTATATATATATATATATATATATATATATATTTTTTTTTTTTATATCTGCTCCCTGTGTCCAACAAATATAATTCTACTGTTGGTTTAGGGCCCGGTTTTTCAATCGGTTAACGGTTCGTTAATGTGGCCGTTAGTTGACGGTCCGTAATCTGTAAACCAACAAACCCTTTGTTTAGATAACGGACCGTCAGCTAACGGCCCCATTAATGAACGATTGAAAAACCGGGCCTAAGAGTAGTTACTGGATACATATACATCTGTAAAACCGCTACTGTCGAAGCAGAACACCTCATCCCGCTCAGTTGGCACAATGGGGACGCGTGAGCAGCGTGTAATATTAGAGCACGAACAAGCTGTGTTCTAGAATTCATCTCGTGGGTAATCTCGCCTAACCTACCTAGTGTGACGTCAGGATGGATTGGATGACTCAACGACACTTGCGGGATCTGTTTTGGTTAGTAAATGAAAAACCCCCGCCGAGTTTGTGCTTGATAGGGTGGGGAAAAGTCTCACGTTGTGCGGCCGCTGTTGTTTATTGGCTGTGACGAGCCGTGATGTTGCTGTACTGTTGCAGTGGCGTATCCAAGGGGGGGGGGAGTGGGGGGACAACCCCCCCATTTCGCAAAGGAAAAGTGGAAATTGCATTGGATTGAAAAAAAGGAAATATAAATATACAGTATTTAAAATCGTTGCCAGAAATTTAGTAATTTTAGTTCAGTTGGCCGCTGTAAAACGCACAGATCTGCACTAAAATGACCTTGACTAGAAAATTTTCCCGTGAGGAAACCCCCCGGACCCCCCGTTTATTTTTGGCTCCATTCTCTATAATATGAGTTAAAACCCCCCTTTCCAAAATCCTGGATACGCCACTGTACTGTTGTTATACTTGTACCAAGACTACCTTACATATCCTTTCGTCAAAGGCGAGGAGCTCGTAGCCAACCAGCGAACCGCCCGAGACAAGCCCGTGCAAATATACCGATCGCTGATTGGCTACGAGTGCCTCGCCTGTGACGAAAGCATGTGTAAGGTAGTCTTGGGACAACTAGACCGATAGAGGTGGCTCAGCGATAAGACGAGACACTATTTCGAAAGGTCGCCGTTTGATTCCGGCCACCGGCAGTCCTGACTGATGATGTTTTTTCCGAGGTTTTCCTCAGTCGTAAAGGCGAATGCTGGGACTAATCAGCCCTCGGACATTCATTCCAAACTATCGAAATACCCTAATGTACCTAGTTAGTCATCTGAAGAGGGGCACACCAGCCACCCTATAACATGGATTCCTACGAAATATTATTAATTATTATACTGTTGTTGCCATGGGGCCAGGTATAACTGGCTTGGTTGATATCTATATACCTACATCGAGATTGTTATCAAAGTTTACCCCGACTGGGGATCGAACGCAGATCCTGCGGCGCTACGTACCAGTGCACTTTGGAACAAACCTCTAATAGATAAATAAATGTATAAATGAATGAATGAATAAATAAATTAATAAATTAATAAATTAATAAATAAACAAATTAATAAATTAATAATTTAATAATTTAATAAATTAATAAATTAATAAATATCTAAATAAATTATTAAAGTAGACCAATCAACGCAACGATAACATGAAAACATATTACTGATAACTATTTTTTGTATTGATTACTTAGGTTGATTACTAACCCATGCACCTCTACGGCCAGCCCAGCCCTGCGTGACTGACATATGACACCTGTCTGCGTACACAGGGCGTGCTAACACCTAGCGCTTATACCCGATACCGGCTCTGCCCTGGGCTATTTGTACTTCCTACCTCGCGTGATAAGGAATACATGCATTGTATGTCTCGCTGCAGCTGTAGGCAAATCAGTTTTCGTCGGTTGAAAACAATATCGATTCGGTAAGGAATGTGTTAATACCTAAATGGTGTTTCCTTTTGGTTGAAAGAAATTAACAGTTTTCTGTACCAAAAACTTTGGTTTTGATTCAAAAGGAATTTGTTGGCAGATTTTGATTTGAACCGGTTTGACTTCAAAATGTATAATACATCGGTTCTGTTTTTTTTTTTTTTACTATTAATTAATTTAAGTCTTCGTACACTTTTCTTTATATTGAATATTCAAAAATATTATGAAAACAAAAATTCCAAATTCCAATCATTTTCTTCCGGATCTCCCGCTTCGCTTGTCGAGCGGAATCAATTTCCGCGTTTTATTAAAATATTTACTCTGAAAACAATTTCTTCAAGATGTTGCTGCTTATGTGATCACATCACTGTCAAAGGCCTATTAGAACATATGGATTATAACTAATTTTTTAAACAAATTTCCCCACAGTCAAACTTAAATCACTTAAAAACTTTAAAATCCAACATTTCATCACGGGCTAAAGCGCGTTGGCCCCTTCCAAGTGAACCCCCATCTCTACTCCCCCTCTTAACTCCCTCCCCCCCCCCACCCCCCAACACTCAACGCTAAAACAATCGAAAGCTGTCATGTGGTGCTTGTTCGCTGTTGTTTTTTTCATTTTCACTTAGAACAACAGTTTTTGGTTTGATTTGATTGATTACAGTGAAGCTAGAACAGGGGTGAGGAGCAATTTGTTCGACAAAGTGACGTGTCCTCCATTGACTCCTCAATAAAGATCATAAACGTAAACAATATTTGGTCCTTAAATTAAAATATTATGAGGATATTAAACCGAAAAAGCCGGTTGCTTACTTACAAGATACAATAGTTCAGCATTGAACTTTGCTGGAACGCTCTCCCGGGCTGGGCCCTTTAGAGCACATGAAAAAATACAGAGGTAAAAACGCGTAAGCCCGAAGGCTGGGGTGAAAAATGAAAATGGTCGAGGAGGAGAAGGCAGACGAAATGCACTCCACGTCCTCCTCTTTCCATTTTCCTCCTACTTTCTCTTTCCTCCTCTTCCAATCCTTCTCTATTTCTTTCTTCATCTCTTTTCTTCTTCTTCTCTTTTAATCCTTTTCTCTTTCCTCTCTTTTAATGTTCGCGCCTAATGGCATAAACTGCTGTATGTGCACACTTAAATTTAATAAATAAATAAATAAATAAATAAATAAATAAATAAATAAATAAATAAATAAATAAATAAATAAATAAATAAATAAATAAATAAATAAATAAATAAATAAATAAATAAATAAATAAATAAATAAATAAATAAATAAATAAATAAATAAATAAATAAATAAATAAATAAATAAATAAATAAATAAATAAATAAATAAATAAATAAATAAATAAATAAATAAATAAATAAATAAATAAATAAATAAATAAATAAATAAATAAATAAATAAATAAATAAATAAATAAATAAATAAATAAATAAATAAATAAATAAATAAATAAATAAATAAATAAATAAATAAATAAATAAATAAATAAATAAATAAATAAATAAATAAATAAATAAATAAATAAATAAATAAATAAATAAATAAATAAATAAATAAATAAATAAATAAATAAATAAATAAATAAATAAATAAATAAATGAATGAATGAATGAATGAATGAATGAATGAATGAATGAATGAATGAATGAATGAATGAATAAATGAATGAATGAATGAATGAATGAATGAATGAATGAATGAATGAATGAATAAATAAATAAATAAATAAATAAATAAATAAATAAATAAATAAATAAATAAATAAATAAATAAATAAATAAATAAATAAATAAATAAATAAATAAATAAATAAATAAATAAATGAATGAATGAATGAATGAATGAATGAATGAATGAATGAATGAATGAATGAATGAATGAATGAATGAATGAATGAATGAATGAATGAATGAATGAATGAATGAATGAATGAATGAATGAATGAATGAATGAATGAATGAATGAATGAATGAATGAATGAATGAATGAATGAATGAATGAATGAATGAATGAATGAATGAATGAATGAATGAATGAATGAATGAATGAATGAATGAATGAATGAATGAATGAATGAATGAATGAATGAATGAATGAATGAATGAATAAATGAATAAATAAATAAATAAATAAATAAATAAATAAATAAATAAATAAATAAATAAATAAATAAATAAATAAATAAATAATAAAAAAATCATTACCCGACGTCAAATTACCAAGCTGCCGAGTAAACGTCCTTCAACAACAAATAAATAATAATAATCATCTTTACCGACGGGTTCGTTATAAACGAGTGATTCGTCGGCCAACCAGAGAGCTTCAATTTCGAACACCATATGGGGTTGGTCATAGACAACCGCGCACGTAAGGTTGTGCGTGCGTGTTCGCGCTATCACCTATCATTCCAGTGTTGCATGCATACCAACCCTTGTCCATTGAATGTTTTTAGTTTTTACCGTGTATGGCCGCGTGTAAAACCTCGTAATATATTATTCAATATTTCCTGAAATGTCGCTCGCTAAATGAAAATTATGGATCAGCACTTTGACGTTTGTTCCAAGATGGTGTTGTAGATAGTAGAGTATACGCGAACGAACTATGGCCGGATATAATCTATAGTTGCCGCAACGAAAGTATTCTGATGCTTACGACACAGCCGAGTCCAAGGTGACAACTTAATTTTCTACTTCGCTAATTCCTACCATCTAATCTAAACAGGTACATTTGGGATACTTTAAAACCTTCCGTTGGTTACCTGTAACGGTAGGTGTAGCCAAACCGCCTCTGCACTCGACTAAGCCGAATCGTGCATTTACGAATGTGCGAAATAACGCCAGGTATCTGTTGATTTTCTTTCAGTTGGCGCGGTTGAAAGGGGCAGTAGACAATGACCTGAGATCGGTAGCGAATACTTTCGTTGGGACTAGTATAGAGATGAGCCAGTCAGTAGCCGATAGAGACAGAGTCCTGCAAGGTGATCTGCTAGGGCCAGGATCTTTCTTACTTGCTCGACATACTATAGGCAACCCAAGACTAAAGGTCTCTCACACCAAGAAGTAAGATAGTGTCCGGGGAGTCAGGACCGCCTACAATTAGTTTCTAACTTAACAAGTGCGAATCACTAACGTTTTTCCCGATTATCTACTAGAATTTGGTTGCGTTAAGTTTTTTGACGGAAACCTGCTTGCACGTTTTCTTGTGCGTTACCGTCAAAAAACTTACCGCATCCAAATTATGTTCTAGATAATCGGGAAAAACGTTAGTGATTCGCGCTTGTTAAGTTGGAAACTAAATGTGGGTGGTCCTGACACTATCTTACTTCTTGCTGTGAGAGACCTATACCTTACATATGCTTTCGTCACAGGCGAGGCACTCGTAGCCAACCAGCGAACCGCCCGAGACAAGCGCGCGCAGATAACGATCGCTGATTGGCTACGAGTACCTCGCCTGTGACGAAAGCATGTATATAAGATTGTCTTAAGTTGCCTTTAGTTGCTTCAGAGAACAGTGTTCCACACGCACACGCATCTCATGGTCTACATTTACAGTGTTGAGTATACAGTGTAAATATCTTGACAGTTTCTACTACTCGACTGCGTTTTATAGGTTGCACATGGGTTTACTACAGAAAGCTTAGTAAATAAAATATCTATCGCCAGTGTTTCAGTTGTGCCTGTGTTGCCCCCTTCCCCCTCTGCCTCTATACCCCCCTCCCCCCCATCATATCCTTGTCGATATGAACGTGGTACGCTTTGACTGGATTATAGCGTAAATGAATGTCAATAGACGCAAAGCGCAAAGTAAGTCGATTCTTTACTATTTAATATTATTAAAATACTTGGGCTTAATAAAATTAAAAACAAGTCTGATATTTTGCCACGTGACATGCCAAGTAAGTGTCAACGACGTGGTGGAATAACACGACTTATTTTAAATTTACTATTTTATATTCGTAGAAATTGCACAAAATAACAGTAGAAGAATTATATCGATCAGTTTGGTCAGTTGTCCTGTGGAGGACTCCTGCTTTTTGCTTTCAAGGGGAATATCAAATGCTTTAAAATGTATATATTCAGTGTTGTAGAGTTCTCTTGTAGCACGGCGTATCGGATAGGGTGCGTTCTGTCAGCCATGCAGTCACTTGAAGACGCGCTGTGTAATATTTCACGCGTAATGCGTTGTCGTATGCGTCACCGTGTTGTCGTGTTGTGTAGAATTTGTCTCATCGCACTATTGGAAATAATTAAAAAAGCTGAGAAATTGTTATTGAGACTCTGTAGCTCTGCCTGTCGTAAGAGGTGACTATAAGCGTTGTAACATATTACATGTCGAGTACGTCGTTAAACACCAAATCATCAAATCAAAGTATAATTTGTCTCATCGCACAATTGGAAATAATGAAAATAGTTGCGAAATTGTTGAGACGGTACAAAGTAATGCACGCATCTTATAATGGATGCTAAACTTATCTCAGTGCTGTACATATTTTTGTACTTTCATTTCATCTCAAGTCGTCTGTAACTTTCTACTCTTCCTCTTTCTGATAGTATTCTTTTTTGACGAGCGCTCTCTTATATGCTGCACATGAGATATTTTATTTTAAAATTTAATTATTCAAAGATGAAAATGTGCTCACATACATGGCCAAGTAAATAAAACTCGACTTCAGCAGAAAATAAACATAATATTATTTTCGAGAAAAATAAAAAACGTTATTTTTTAAATCCATATTCTTCACGGATTTTTAGGAAAAAAGAAACGATTTTTTTCGCGTTGAACAATAATTTTTCTGTTTTATAAATTAAATGTGAATTTACCGGAATTGACCTAATGGCAATGTTGTTTTCGGAAACATTTTGCATCGGGTACTTTTTAGTTATTCTGCGTTTGTGTTTGCGGTCTCGAACCCATCTCGCTAGAACCGCTCCCGGGGTCGTAAATTATTCCAAATGAACCTCTTCCAATTAGATAATAGGAATAAAAATATAAGTTGGTACCACTGGACTCTGCTATGTCGTAAGCATGAGAATACTTACGTTGGTACAACTTTTTTAACACACGAGATTCGTATTGAGAAGGCTGGGGGTTTATTCTGAAAGTCCCTTATTTCTAATGCAAAATTTAGAAACTATACTCATCACAAAATACAAGTTAAAAACAAAAATTCAAAACCTAAATCCAAAAAGTAAGATATATGAATAAAGAATAAGATAAAACCAACATCGTTAAATATAGGTACATAAATTATATAGTGACACAAGTAAATATGTATAAGATGCATACCGACAATGATTTGAATGTATTAAACTACCATGTAGATATGTAGATAGCCGAGTCACATTAGATCTACTCGTAGAAGTCGCGCATTTACATCAGAATCTTGTATGATTCAGTCAACAGCCCTTGAGATGGTCTCGCTCTGTGACTGGAATAATGAGTTCGCGTGAAGCCCACTCCAGCTTGAAACTCTGTTCTCGAGTCCACTTCTTACTGTTGTTGCGCGAGACAGAGAGAGACAGGCGACCCCCCTAGCGGTGACCTCATGAGACGGATGTATGACAACGTCTTCAAGTGTTGTCGCTACTCTACTCGCTGTCTCCACCCCAGGGCAGCCAACACAACAATGACTAGGACAACTATACTATCGTGGTTTTCCGGGTACAACCGTGTCAAAAGGTGGAACCAATCCAACGTTGCTTTGCGATAGCGGGTGTTATTCGGTAGCATCACTGTCCAGAGTTCCCCCTCGTGACAGTAGTTGGTGTCAGTATCAACAATCCACGAAGGTCCCTGAAGAAGCCCATTGCAATATGGGTGAAACGTACTGGATTGGTTCCACCTTTTGACACGGTTGTACCCGGAAAACCACGATAGTATAGTTGATTCCGGCCGTGAAAGCCTCCGAAATAGATTAATAACTAGAACATACTGTGCGTGGTGCCTACATACCATTGTACTGTTTTCTAGTCTATCTGGTTCAGGCAGAACGGTTACGTTTATGTACTTCAACCGGGATTCGAACCCTGTACCTTCTGTATTGAAGCAGAAACTAGAGACCATCAAGACACTCATATCACGCAGTGGCCTGGGATTGGGAAGGTGCACAAGATGGTGGGAACTATATAACCTATGTAATTATGAAAGAGTAAACTTGATATTGGTGAATGACCGAGGAAAAAGAAACGCCCAGAGAAAGATAATCATCACCATAACTTAGAAGGTTATTTGCGAACAGTCATACCATTCGTTCAAGATAATCATTACCAATAACTTAGAAGGTTATTTGCGAACAGTCATACCATTCGTTCAAGATAATCATCACCATAACTTAGAAGGTTATTTGCGAACAGTCATACCATTCGTTCAAGATAATCATTACCAATAACTTAGAAGGTTATTTGCGAACAGTCATGCCATTCGTTCAAGATAATCATTACCAATAACTTAGAAGGTTATTTGTGAACAGTCATACCATTCGTTCAAGATAATCATTACCAATAACTTAGAAGGTTATTTGCGAACAGTCATACCATGCGTTCAAGATAATCATTACCAATAACTTAGAAGGTTATTTGCGAACAGTCATACCATTCGTTCAAGATAATCATTACCAATAACTTAGAAGGTTATTTGCGAACAGTCCTACCATACGTTCAAGATAATCATTACCAATAACTTAGAAGGTTATTTGCGAACAGTCCTGTACGTTCAAGATAATCATTACCAATAACTTAGAAGGTTATTTGCACGAACATGCTAATTTAAGATCTCCAAACATTTAAACATTCGGTAAAGCAATTTCGCATGGTTGGGGTCAAAACTTGATCCCTTCTTCTAATTTTTTAACGTGCCACGAAGTCTCATCGGTCTGGGGTGGTTTATTTACGACCCCACCAGACACAGCTGAGCCAGGGGACAGTAAGTACACTTTTATCCCCGCAAAGAGCGCTGTGAGTCGTAAAGTCGAGGCTTCAGTGTCACAAGACTCACACCTGGGTTCGATACCAGAGCACAGTTTGGACGTTGCTACACAACTCCCTTCAAGTCTTCAACGAGGTTGATACCCAACGATATCGACATACAATATCTATATTGTTTAATAATTGTCAAAACAATATCAACAATTTATCGATATTTTTCAACCACTTTTAATGAAAAATGTAGTTTCCGTGACACTTTCATTATACTGGCGGGCAGGTTTGCGTGCTTTGGTGATTCTGAAAGCTATGTCGGTGGTAGCGTATACTTCTGGTAGGGACACCCTAGCCGGCAGGTCGAGGTGGAGAAGCCAGACGAAAAGCAGTCCACATCCTCCACTTTCCCTATTCCTCCATTTACGTCCTACTTGGCCCTTTCCCTCAATCATCCCCCGACGTTATACGATTATATTTGTCGAGTATATGTTGTTAGACACCAAAAAATAGTCAAATCAAGTATATAGTTTATGGGATTCTTTCCTTCCCACTTCCCCGCCCCGTAAAATGGTTTGACCCTTGGAAGGTTTCGGACGAAAATACATTCTTCTTCTTATATAGAGTATTAGAGTTCTGTAGGTATAACCTTTTTAGACATTTACCTAACTAGTTTCTTGTATTATGGCCTAACTTGTAACGATCCAATGTTGCAATATTAAATGGGAACTTTCTAAATATATTCAACATTATTTTTGTAAACGATTGTGCGTGTGGTAGACGTATACAGGCTTGTGCATATAAAATGCGTCACGAAACACGTTTCAAACAGTTATTTCCGATCAATTACCCTTTAAAAATTAACCATCCCACAGGGAAAGTACTCCCACAATTGGTGTTTGCTTTGAAACATTGTTTTAAATCAGCGAATATTAAAGTCTTCCTAATGCGAGTGATGGAATATCTTTAATAATTCAGTATTTAGTACATCGTGCTGTGCTGATTTGGGTACTTTAGACAACAGAACAAACTACAAAGTAGTCAAAAACAACACTGTACTGGTGAAATCAATACGGGTGGTTATCTGAAATTACAAGGGATAGTTTGGTACTCTATACTTCTACGCAGATTGAATAAAATACACAAGAATGAATGTAAAAGAAATTTGTAATTGAAACCTCGCCCTTTTTGATTTACAAAACAAAATAAAGATGTGTTGAGTTATATTATGCACACTTAGTGCAGATAGTGTACAAGAGAGTAAAGTAGCACCAGTTACCGTAGTAGCCAGACATGTCCATGGGAATTACTTGCACCTAATCTTACTTAAGTGTAGATAGTGTACAAGAGAGTAAAGTAGCGCCAGTTACCGTAGTAGCCAGACATGTCCATGGGAATGACTTGCACCTAATCTTACTTAAGTGTAGATAGTGTACAAGAGAGTAAAGTAGCGCCAGTTACCGTAGTAGCCAGACATGTCCATGGGAATTACTTGCACCTAATCTTACTTAAGTGTAGATAGTGTACAAGAGAGTAAAGTAGCGCCAGTTACCGTAGTAGCCAGACATGTCCATGGGAATTACTTGCACCTAATGTTACTTAAGTGTAGATAGTGTACAAGAGAGTAAAGTAGCGCCAGTTACCGTAGTAGCCAGACATGTCCATGGGAATTACTTGCACCTAATCTTACTTAAGTGTAGATAGTGTACAAGAAAGTAAAGTAGCACCAGTTACCGTAGTAGCCAGACATGTCCATGGGAATGACTTGCACCTAATCTTACTTAGTGTAGATAGAGTACAAGAGAGTAAAATAGCGCCAGTCACCGTAATAGCCAGACATGTCCATGGGAATGACTTGAACGAGGCGGTGACATTTCGCCAACTCCTTCAAGAAGGATTGAGTGATGAAGAACAGCAACACGAAGTGTGGGTTGTCTGCCGGGATCCCGTCAGCCACTGCGCTGCAACAGAAACAACAGGTATAATTACAGATACCTGATTTCAGCATACAATTTCTCTAAATTTAGCATTTATTATTTAAAATTTACCATTTTGTTATAGGGTGTATCTATTTTTTCTGTTTGTCAAAACCTTGATATAACTTCTTTTTGCACTTCTAATGACAAATTATGTGCAGATTAAAAATCAATGCAATTTCTTAACAACATCTCAATTAGAATGGGAACACCTTATTTTTCGTAAACTTAGAAGTTTGTAGCGTTTTCAATCATAAATGCTCACCGATTTAGCATCTAAAACCTTCAACGCTATAAAAAAATAACTATCTCTAGGTGTAATAGCAGGGGTGGCAACAGAGCGGTGAAGTGGAGCAACAGGTATAATAGCTGTGAAGGGCTAGACTGGCAATGAGCCAATATAATAAGGTATACCCAGCTATCAAACACTGTGCGAATGGAACGAGTGAGGAATCTTTATGCACGTTCATTGGGTGAACAGTTAGCAAACAGTCAAATAATTTAATAATATTTCTAAAATAGTATAATGTGTAAAAATGCATTTGAATTTGTGTGAATTATGATTTATGAATCAAGTTCTAATATGTATACCAAGCAAAACTATCACAATGTCTCAAACTAACGTATAGATAGCATCTTCTTATAGCGCCATTGATGCTTAATAACAATGACACAACAATGAATTCAGTTGACCTATAGCTTTACTCCTTCTCAGAATAGTTAAACCAGGTTGCATGTAGTCAATTTTGAGCGCGTGCTTTCCCAAGAACTACAATATTTGACGTTCACACAACTTGCTAAGATTTAAGATCTTAAATTTTAAATAAGTGTGTAAACCGACCTTAGACAGAAGGGTGTTTATGGATTTACTACATTTTAAAGTAAATACAAACCAATAACCACTCTGAAAATAGTATAAATTAATGGTTTGTTCCATGTTTAGTAATTTTTACGAGGCTTGTTGTATGTTCCCTATGCTATAGCTATGTTTTCTGTTTTTATGTTTATAATTAATGCGTGAAGTGTGCAGTGGAATATTGAATCTCCATATCTATAATATCCCTGCTTCTAATGCAGAAGGTTCCGTTTTCAAACTCCGCTTCAGGCAAAACTTTTTCAACTTCTAATATGGATTCAGTTCTACAAGGAAACGGTGACTTTGGAGCCGTCCTAGCAACGATAGTTGTTCCGAATCGGCCTTGTTGATTCTGACATTTGTCTGCAAGTATTCGCACTGTCCAGCCACTGATTCATATATGAAATATAGATCTTTGATTGGTTATCGTTCACTCGTCGATGGTGTTCGAAGCCTACAGGGTTGGTTTAGCCACTTTAAAATATTAAAGTCCCCCACTAAAAAACAGTTGAGGTTCTGAGTGGGTAGACTCTATAAATACGAATTTATTTATTTATTTATTTATTTTATTTATTTTATTTATTTTATTTTATTTATTTTAGTAATTTTATTTATTTATTTTATTTATTTTATTTATTTTATTTATTTTATTTATTTTATTTATTTTATTTATTTATTTTATTTATTTTAGTAATTTTATTTATTTTATTTATTTTATTTATTTTAGTAATTGTATTTATTTTATTTATTTTATTTATTTTAAACATTATCATGAAACAGTGGACCGTTTTTAGAGGAAAAAATTTTAGAGTATATATCGCATCATGTAATCAAATACTGTTGACTATATTATTCCATGCTGCGTCGATGTAGACGTCCCAGCATTCGCTAGACAATTGTGTTTTGGATTTTATCCAAATGTTAGGGAAATCGAACGTCTGCGCTTCATGCGGCAAATGACCGCATTTAAATCATCCGATAGTAGAGCTGAGTGCTGTAGTCTACAGAGCTACACGATGAGCACTGAGGCTGCACCCGACTCACACCGCCGGCACTCGGAACATGATTTGGACATTATAAGAGCGTTCGGTGTTCGGTCGTCCACTGACTACTCTGAAACTAATAATTGGATTATTTTAAATAACTTGTACAGGAGTCATAATTAATCGAGCGAAGCGAGCGTCTCCACTAGACTCTTGTGGCACTTCGTTCTGTTTTTGTTTTTTTTGTTTTTTATGTCTGTCGATAGCGGCCGAACGGAAAGTCCGATCAACTTGAAATTTGGACCATCCATAAACCTCGATGTGGATTGAAGGTGTAAAGTTTTGAGGCAAAATCGTTTGAAAAGTTACAAAGTTACACCATAGTTACTGCAAAATATTTTTCTGAAACAAAATGGCGGCAAAATGTGAGATAGACATATTTTTTTAAGTCTTTTCCGGTCACGAATATGTTCATTTTATGGCGATCTCATAAATATTGGCAAAGTTACACAAAAGTTACTCGAAAATATGTTTCTGAAACACAGTAACAGCAAAATGTGAAGTGGCTATCTTTTAGTAAATTTTTGTCCGGTCACGAATATAATAATGTAAACGCGATCTGATACGTATTTGAGGCAGAAATTACATTTCTATTGCTGTCAATAACTGTTAGTAACGGTGGCGGACCGTGTTGAAAAAATGACGACGAAAATTCTTAGCAACGCACATTGCACTGCATCCAACAACGTCTGGAAGTATAATAGCTATGGAAGTTAGAACAATTTTTGCAATGCGCATTCTTGAATTGTTGTTAATTGTTGTTTGTATTAGCATTGAAAACTTTTCGCCAGAAAGTTCGTAGATATTGACGCGCTCGCTTATCAACGCGTCAAACAGAGCGTTTTCCTAGTATGACATAACGTAATATGACTTGCCATAAATATCATTATCCATATCCTCGATTAGCCATCGTTGCATAAATATGAGACGTTAAGCCCCATTAATCAATCAATCATCTTGTTGGACCCGGCACCTCCACCAAAAATGAAATTTTTAAATTTTATTTTTTCCTTGCGTGTATTATTGTTTGTTTGTTTGTAAATTATATAGTTTAATACGAATGGGTGAAAGTAAGTGTTGTGATAAACCTATTAAAAATAATTTAAACGTTTTGGAAGTGTGCAAATAAATTACTTTCGGGGATAATTATGTTTCGAAGAAATATTACGAAGTACATAAAAAATTTGTATATTATTTTAGATCAGGTTTGCCACAAATGTATACTTACATTCATACGTAGATGTGACATTCCTGTACATGCAGTTAAATATTTATAATAATCCTACTATTAGTTTGAGCTTTTATTAGTGGACTACCAATACATCTGTAAAACTCCTACTGCTGAACGCATTTTCAGGAAAAACAACATATTATCTCAACAGTAGCTTAGGAAGACCACTTTGTCTCGCCATATTACAGTGAACCTAATAGATGCCTACAACTACAAGTATACACAAGTTTCGCGATGAGTTTCCGCTTGAGCTACATTAAGCCTTGGGACTACCGGAGACGCAAGCCTATAATATTCAAGTGTTGCGCCTTGTTGCGTGCAATGGTCACCGCAGACAGCCAAGCCAAGGCTGCTTTGTACAGGAGGATTCCGCGGTCGTTTTGAAGGCGTATATCCCTCCTGCCGCAAGACGGCCTATCACACGTTAGCTTGCACAGTCTCGCCTAGAGATAGCAGCACTGCACGTGACGCCACAGCGGCCATGATTGCGACACAATTGAGAAGTACCAAGCGTAAATTATTGGCAAATACTATTCAAATTTAATAAACAATCCTAATTTAGAATTTAAAAAGTAAACATGAGAAATGAAAAATAAAAATATTACCATACATACAAATTCTATTTAGAAAACAGGCTGGATTTGAAAGAACAATGAATGTATGTGTTCTACCACAACAGGCTTCAATTGTTTCTCCATGGCAACGTCAAAGTTTGATCACAAATGTGGCCGCCACGCGCAAAGATGTGACGTACGTGCAACCTACGAATACCGTAACGTAAACATATCGTACCATTTACAAGCTATTTTGAATAGGGACATCACACGAGTGATGTAGCCATATGGGTTATTTCTAGATTTACTTATTTGATCGACTGTAAAATAATATTTAAGTTTTATTTTTTAATATTAGCCCCTTTTTTCCCGTTTCATGCCCAGTAGTCTGAAGAAAATCAAAATATTCCTCGCGTCCTTTGACACATTCGTAAATGGAATTGCACTTTTTCGCTGCATGTCGAGTACTCAAGTCTAATTAGCCACGCCCACCGTCCCAGGTAACCAACGGAAGGTCGTTAATTATCCCTAATGGTAGAAACTAGAGAAGTAGAACATTAAGTTGGTACCACTGGACTCGGCTATGACGTAAGCATAAGAATACTTATAGTCCCGTCAAATTAACTTGCATGGTGTTGTCGTCACGGATTATGTAATAGTGAAGTGACGCGTGTGACAACTACCAACCTATATCTAGTTACATCCTGTTCTCCTGCCTCAGGTATTGTAGTGATGATATCGCCCGCCTGTTGTCAGACGTGGTAGGATCGCATTCCATTCACGGTTGGTGCAGTCAATGCAGTGGACAATAACAATGCAGGTATAGGTCTCTCACAGCAAGAAGTAAGATAGTGTCAGGACCGCCCACATTTAGTTTCCAACTTAACAAGCGCGAATCACTAACGTTTTCCCGATTCTCTAGTACATTTTGGTTGCGGTAAGTTTTTTGACGGTAACGTACAAGAAAACGTGCAAGCAGGTTTCCGTCAAAAAACTTAACGCAACCAAATTGTACTAGATAATCTGGAAAAACGTTAGTGATTCGCACTTGTTAAGTTGGAAACTAATTGTGGGCGGTCTTGTCTCCCCTGACACTATCTTACTTCTTGGTGTGAGAGACCTTTATCGGGAAATCCCGCGGTGAATACCGTTGAAATAGACCGTGTTGAGCGATTGTCTCTTCTCAGAATTTTAGGGAACATAAATTGATTCTTACGGCGTGGCCAGTATACTAAGGGCCACCGGCCAACCTAGTTTAGCATGTGCTAGAGTGCTGCCTCCGTGGCCACCACTGCAAGCTGTCCGCCACATAAATTACGCCTCTCAGTGACAGCCGCTGCCACTCTACCACTCTGCCACGCCCCCTCCACTCGGCGTGACGTGTCATGTCGCAATGAGAGTCGACTACTCGCATTTGTGTTCGATTAAATATGCAAATTGTATGATCCAACAATAGACGCACGTGTGGAAAGTCTAGTTGAAAACAGATAGTCCCATGGACGATGTGAATTATTTCCCACACCACAGTCTGTCTTGCCAGTTGCCAGTTGCCAGTTGCAGCTGGGCTATATAGTATAGTCCAACAGTTTCGCGCTTCGTCTGAATTAATTTCACCCATATCAATATCAGGATGGGATTAATTATGCTCGAACATGGACCCTTTAATACAGGCGTCATAACGTATGCATGATCTCTAAACACGGGGGGTTGGGAGGGGGGGGGGGGCAAACCCCCGCTCTCGGTGGGAGAGCCCCCTCCCTCCCCCCCAAATAATGTGACGTCATCGCGCAGGGAAAAGCATCCAAGAGATTGAATTACGTTGGTGTCAAATTAAGTCACTATTACAAATTTGGCTAATCATGCCGATATGTTTTGTGTGTCTCTGTTTGCAATGTTGCTTGTGTACTATCTATAGCCCAAACCTAAATATTCGCATACCTGACCGATAGAGGTGGCTCAGCGATAAGACCCGGCCACCGGAGTCCTGACTGAAGGTTTTCCCGAGGTTTTCCTCAGTCGTAAAGGCGAATGCTGGGATTGAGTCCTACTATCAGCCCTCGGACATTCCTTACCAGCTATCCAAACACAACAATAACCTATAGTTAGTCACCTGAAGAGGGGCACATCAGTTAAACCTGGTGTGCACCCTATAACGGGTATTTCTACGAAAAATTATTATTAAACCGACCGCAGATCTTTATTAACTGGCCATTTCATACGCGCTAATTCAGAGAAAATCAATAGATTCCTGTCGTTCTTTTACGCAATCGTAAATGTATTTTCCGTCGAGTCGAGTGCACAAGCCTAATTATAGCCACGCCCACCGTACCAGGTAACCAACGGAAGGTCGTAAATTATCCCTGATGCACTCGTTTCAATAAGAAAGTAGATACTAGAGAAGTAGAGAATTAAGTTGGTACCGCTGGACTGGGCTATGTCGTAAGCATGAGAATACTTACGCTGGGGCAACTTTAACATATTTGGTTCATGTGAATATAGGTTCGTGTTATGATTCTAATGAATTGTGAAGTAACTGAAGCATTGGGTTTATCCCGTACTATAAACCCAATGACTGAACCACAGACAACTACAATCCGTTCTGTGACTGAACTATGCTCGGGGATACATGTAGTATTTGGTGATGCATGCGGACATAATGGTATAGATGCAGTAGATGATTTTAGTGATGTATGTTATTTCATTATACGCACGGGTAACAATGCAATGTATGTGTGGGATGTTTAAAGCGTGTTTAGATAATTGCTGTGCGAAGCAGTGGCGTAGCGGTGACCCAACCCCCCTTCAAGGCTTCTCGTTTACCATTCTCTTTAAGTTTTTTAATTGCTGTAATTTTTTTGATTTTCGATGTAGAAATTGCTCTTTTACTTCCCATGATTTGTATTCTTCTTTTATCAAATCTTACTATTTGAATATTGGTTAGTGGATTTTTTCTTGCCATTTTATTAAATAGACTCTATCATGAATGAAATCAGGGAGCGCTACGCCACTGAAGCGAAGATTGGTTGGCTAGTCGTATACTGATTGTGAGTTATGCACGCTATGTTTATTGTGGTGGCTGTCATGTTTGTATGTAGAGATGCAACCACACCCACCAATGGGATGCATAGAACGAGCAGAAGCTAACAAAACTTAGCCGGTTCCCATACGAACACCAAAGTTAAGCAACCTCGGGCTATGTCAGGAGGTGGATGGGTGACCACTCTCCTCTGAAACACTAGCTGTTACCGTTATAGTTAGAGCAGATTGGAGGGTTCGAAAGCTTGTGTAACAGCTTCGTTCTTCTCGTCAACTGCTCGGCAGTCCAGGTTAGTGGAGGAACCTATATGACTGGTCAAAGTTACACTGTCCTTTCGGATGGGACGTAAAGCCGATAGTCCTTTTGGTACTTTTCGACAGGAGTAGGCTTCGTGCCGGTACCAGGCTTCCCCTCCTCCCTTCCTCATAATCATGTATCAATCATCACTCATCAGTCTAAAGAGGTCATTGTGCCCTACACTGGCCTTAATTACAATACAGTAAATATAAGTAAGTAACAGCTAAGTTGGTACTTCTGAACTATTTAACTCTTATCTTCTTTGACGTGAACATTTTATTTTGGTTACATATGTACAGTTAACATATTTCCCCTTTTGTCCGTATGAAATATAAACGAAGGGAAATATTTATTGTATCAGAGAAACATTTATAAAAAAGAGCATTTACTTCTCTAGAGGAAGACATATTTTTTATTTTTGTTACAATTTTAAAGAATTGTAAAGTATTTTTAACCGACATAACTCGGATTCACGTTGTACAAACAACAATGCTAGAAAATAGTATATATATTTATCATTTTTAGGCCTATATTTTTTTTCTTCGCAAGTTTTCACATGCATACATAATCGTTCGCATATGCAAAGTAATGGGACTTATCAGCATCAACTGATAACAGTTTTGAACCACGTGCTGAGCACAACTTGATACCAATCGATCAACTAGAGCACCGCCAACTTGCTGTGTTACTGTTTGACTTATGGCGCTCAACTTCTCCTTGATAAACAAGACTTGGTAAATCAGAGCTCCCTTGGGTTGACGTTATTACTGTAAATAAATAATGATACGTTTCCTTCCAATCCAACATGACTGTACTGTACAGCAAAGTGTCCCGTACCAGTGCACGCCAGAGACTTTAACCAGTGGTTTTTGGTCGCCTCCCTAACCTGGAGTCAAAGAGTAGCGAAATAATTTATTTATTTATTAAATGTCTATCCTATTCACTTATAAAAACTGATTTACAAAGTAAATTTCATTTTTATATAATTATTTAAAAAATATACAAAATAAAGCTCCATGTTCGGGATGGAGGGTGTTTTACAGTTATAATATTATATAATATAATATTTATAGGTAGACCAGTATGGCGATTCTGAATGGGCGGCGATACCTTTATCACTGGTTCTGGTCGTTCTCGTTACTGATGGAGAATTCAAGGCGGTGATTGAGTCATCGCTTTCTTGTAACGACCAAAACCGGTGATAGACTTATCGTCACCCATTCAGAATCGCCCTGCAGATCTAGACATACTATTCAAGGTCAGAGAACACACTTCGAGTATCGTGTCAACCCTCACCTACGGTACAGCTCTTCCACTAATTAATTTGTCTGTGCCATCGATCAGTAACACCATGTCCGAAATACCCTGCGTTTACATACTTTTAAACTTTTTTAATATCCTTGAAAGATTTAAAGGCATCGTCATTCAATAAAGGTGAGGTTAACAAGGAATCACTTTAGGAGTGGTGTAGCTCGGGGCCATCCAAACATGGGTCCCGTGAGAGAGGATAGAGTCCCCCCCCCCTGCGAAGCTTCTTTATAGGATCTGTTGTTGTTCATAAAAACAACGCAATCTACGGAGTGGTTTCGGTAACACTGACGTAGGCTTCCTCAGTCACGTGCTTTGCTATACTGTCGGTAAAAAGTTGCCCATTCTTGATGTTCAGTATTCACGGGACGTCAAGGACATTGTTGGCGAGTATTCTCCAGTACATTGGGATCATCATATCATTGCAGTTCCAACCCGGCATTGCGGCCACCGATAGGAAGTATTCACGTGACGTCACATCGGCCATATTGGAGGCCACCTATTCATAGGTTGACCGTACGTCACATCTTTGCGCGTGGCTGCCACATTTGTGATCAAACTTTGACGTTGCCATGGAGAAACAATTGAAGGCTGTTGTGGTAGAACACAGAAATCCTTTGTTACAGAAATCCAGCTTGTTTTTTTTTAAATAAAATTGGTAATTGTGGTATTTTTAACATTTTTGAATTACTTATGTTTCCTTTTTAAACCCTAAATTAGGCGTATTTATTAAATTTGAATAGTATTTGGCAATGGCCTAGGATTGGTCTTCCTCAATTGTGTCGCAATCATGGCCGCTGTGACGTCACGTGGGAACTATGAATAGTACTATTTCTGCTTATGCACTCTACTCAGCGGAAGACTTAATTTACGAATGTGTGAAAGAACGCCAGGAATTTAATGTACCAAGCGCGCATGAAAGGGGCAGCAGATAACGATCTGAGGTCGGTATGCGAATACTTACGTTGTGTCTAGTATATTTACTTTCAGACTCAATTTACAGGGACAATGTATAATAGCCGCTCTCCAATACTCTCGCAGCTGGAGTGGTTGGTGTGCGGATTCTCCATTCCAAAAGTTTCTTCCATTTATCGCAACAAAAGAATTATTTCGAAAAGTTTCACCCGCAATAACTTTCGTCTAACATTGTTCGCGCATCGAGAGATGCTCTTTTATACTGAAGCAACTCCAAGCCATTAAACATAACATCTTTTAGATGTATCTCCCAGCTCACGATGTACAGCAACCATTGTGTAAATAGTGTTTAAAATAATCTGTTGATGAGCGTGTGTAGTGAATTCTGTTCCGTTCATAAGATATAATAGTACTATAAACACTGCTAAATTATAATTGTCTGCCAATTTGTATACTATTAATTATGGTATTGTATTGTTACTTCCAGTCTAAATGTAATATGTATCTGCTGAGCTAGTGTTGGTCTGACACTCAGGCAAAGATAATTTGAGCGAAGGATACCTCTACGTCAAAAAACGCACACCATTTTCATTTTAAAATAATATCTCAAGAATGGGCTTCGAAATCAAAAAGCTGAATCAACAGCGCACTGTGGTTTAGTAAGCGCTACATACTGAATGCTCTAAATTGTTTCCTACCTTATAATCAGTATGGTTTTAATTTTTAATTATTGTATTACTAATTATCAATTTAATAATCAAAATAACTACGCTAATGGTTACAATATTTCATTCAGTCGGTAGGGCTTACTAAAACACAGTGCGCTGTTGACTCAAATTTTCGATTTTTTGTTGCAATCTTGAGATGCAATTAGAAATAGAACATTTTCAACGGTTTTTGACCTAGAGGTACCCTTCGTTCTTAAAACCAAAAACTATAGTATATTGGCCACGCCGTACGAAGCGAGGTGTCCCCTAAAATTCTGAGAAGAGACGGTCGCTCCACACGGTCTATTTCAACGGTATTCAACTCGAGATTTCCCGATATCTGTATTGTTAGTGTCCACTGCATTGACTGCACCAACCGTGAATGGAATGCGACCCCACCACGTCTGACAACATGCAGGCGATATTATCACTAAAATACTTTAAGCAAGAGAACGGGATGCAACTAGATTTAGGTTGGTAGTTGTCACACGCGTCACTTCACTATTACATAATCCGTGACGACAATATCTTGCAAGTTAGTTTGACGGGACTATAGTACTTTTCGGGGCATCTCCATCCATGCATAAACTTATAACGTCCTGTAAGAATGCAACCAAAATGTCACTGAAATGAGAGAGTTTAATTTAATGCGTTGCATGTGATCCTATTCGATCTAACACCATTATCACATATGATGATCACTTATCCTTGTATGAGATCTGATTACTATAATACCAACCCTCACACGCATGGTAGGAAACCATTACCAACTTTATGATGTGTCCACAATACGCGTGGTGATTTGGACGCTGATTGAAGGATTAGCCTATGTTAAGCTCTCGCGTAGGGGGAGGGGGCTCAGCCCCTCGCGTTCCAAGCTATTCAATTATTCGATAACTTCTGTACCGGTAATAAAGTTGATATTGTTATTAATAAAATTGTTTCCTCGCAATCAAAATCATTTACGACCGTATTTCATGAGTTGGTATCCATGCAGTCTACTCGCAAATGCAGTGGTATGTTTAAAATGCATTTATACTAGACCCCGCGTAAGTATATTTGCATACTGACAGCAGATCCTTATCTAAGACCCATTCCATGCGCGCTTATTCAACGGAAATCAATAGATACCTGGCGTTCTTTCACACGTTCGTAAATGTTGTCATTCGCGAAGTGGAGTGCACAAGTCTCATAAACCACGCCCACCGTTTCAGATGATCAAAGTAAGGTATCACTAATGTATCTGTTTTAATGAGATGGTATAGTAAATAGAGAAGTAGAAAATTAAGTTGGTACAACTGGATTCGGGTGTCGTAAGCATGAGAACACAAGATAAGATAAGATAAGATTAGAAGAAACGAAGCACTCAATAAATTCAAAGTTGTTCTGAATCGGTCTTGTTGATTCTGGCATTTGTCCGCAGGTGTTCGCACTGTCCAATCACTGATTCATATGTTTCGTATTTGAAATATCGATCTATGATTGGTTATCGCTCACTCGTCGATGGTGTTCGAAGCCTACAGGGTTGGTTTAGTCACTTTCAATTAAAGTCCCCCACTGCAAATCAGTTTAGTTACTGATTGGGTAGACTCTAAATGTGAATTTATTTATTTAATATATATTTAGCTTTCGCTTGTATATAGTACAAAATACATCATTAACATCAGTTATTTACATTTTTGATAACATATTTTCTACATTCAGTACTTTATATTGTAATGTATAGCTTCAATTAAAAAAAAAAATTACACCAGTATAATGTGCGTTGGGCGGTGTAGCCTCAAATCAGAGGTGACAATCAGCATAGTGTGTTGTTATAAATAATGTACGAAACACTATAGTTTTATTAAAATAGCAAACACACCAGTAGATCACAAGTTTTCCTAAACCTTTGCGGGTATAAAAAGTGTGTTAGTGAATTATGTCAACGCCCAGCTACATAACGAGTACATATCATAATTGTATTCATGTGCACCCATGCAACGACACGCAGTCTCCAGTGCTTTACTTGTTAGAGAAGCTAAGCACCTCCAGATCGATATAAAGCAACTCATGGTAGGTATATATTCATTTTGAGTTTAGGATTCAAAATAATTGTCGCACTTTAAGGCTCTTTCCAGACACTTGAAATTAATAACCCACACATGTCAATAGAATAGTTGAAACCTATCCCCCACTTTCTCGCGTTCTTGTATAGTAGGCTGTGCGCCAACCCCACAAAGACAAAATATGAAAACTCGGTGCGTGCACTTCCATAGACGTATGATCATGTCATTTTAGACAACAATCATACCTCAAACCGCATTCATCACCTTCATCTGAAATATTTTGATAAAATTATTAACGACAACGTTTTCCTCAGTCGTAAAGGGGATTGAGTACTATGCTTATAGTCCTCGGACATTCCTTCCCAGCTATTCAAACACCCTAATAACCTAGTTAGTCACCTGAAGCCACATCAGGTAAAGCTGGTGTGATGGTTATTCCTACTAAAATTCTAAAGGGTCGGGCCACCATTCTTGACATTTCGAAGTTGGTTTTACAAGTGAGTATAGTTTTTCGGTTTTCAAAACTATTACATTTGGGGATGAAAGAGATCTCGTGTGGGTGCGCAGATCAATAACGTGATTTAACTCCGGGTAGATTGAGTCTTTTTCAAGACAAATCTTGTCCAAATGTCTTGTGGCCTCAGCTAGCTCGGGAAAATATTATATTATGCCCGTTTAGATGATCCAATTTGAACATCCAACTTCTTGAATTGAGAACTAAAGCGAATATAAAACAGTCTAGCTGGATAGGAAACAACAATAATTCGGATTGATGGCTTTTGTCCTGGAATTCAGTAAATTAGATGAGACTATTGTACCGTTTTGAAAAGCTAGTATTATCCAAGACAGGCAAAACATAATTCGAAGTAGGCGTAGAATCATACTTTTATTAAACCAAACCTAACTGGGCATACGCCGTAATAAGCAGATAGTAATTGTGATAGATATTTTAATTATCTATAGCAAAGCAGACCGAAACTATAAAAGGCACCAGTATTTGGAGAACCTCCGAAGGTCCCAAAAAGAGACCCATGCTTGATTGCTTACCAACCGTTGGGTTATGGTTGGTTGGCAAGTGTTCGCACTCTCACTGATTCATATGATCTTTTTCGGAGGCTTTCACGGCCGGAGTCAACTATGCTGTCGTGGTTTTCCGGGTATAACCGTGTCAAAAGGTGGAACCAATCCAACGTTACACCCATATTGCAATAGGCTTCTTCAGGGAGCTTCGTGGAGTGTTGATACAGACACCAACAACTAGGTTCCTGAAGAAGCCCATTGCACTAGGGCGAAACGTTGTATTGGTCCCACCTTTTGACACGGTTATACTCAAAAAACCACGATAGCATAACTGATTCATATGTTTTATATTTGACATATCAATCTTTGATTGGTATCGCTCACTCGTCAATGGTATTTGGAGCCTACAGGTTTGGTTTAGTCGCTTTAAATTAAAGTCCCCCACTGAAAATCAGTCTTGTTAACGTGAATTTATATTTATTTATACCATCACAATGACTGCATCAATTAGTCGTCATTGGACCTGTCCTCAATCCATCAATCAGCTGTCATCAATCTTCGTCGGAGTGTTACCTGCGTAGCTGAGGCAGCAACAGTTGGCTGGCCTTGTTGCAAGTGTCCACACAAGTGCGACGCAGCTTCCTGATCTTCTCGCGCAACTCCGGACTGTCCCGAGCTTGCCCGATGTGGATCAGCAGGTCCCGAAACAGCGCCACGTGGCCATTTATTTCAAGGATCAGCTGCAAACAGAAGAAAACAACGCTGTTATTGGCAGGAAGCCAAGCAGACGGTTGACTCGTCGATGGTGTTCGAAACCTAGCCAACGGTTTAGCCGCGGTCGCTTAGCCGGTTCCCAAACGAACACCGAAGTTAAGCAACCTCGGGCTAGGTCAGGAGGTGGATGGGTGACCACTCACCTCTGAAACACTAGTTACCGTTGGTTAGAGCAGATTGGAGGGTTCGAAAGCTTGTGTAACAGCTTCGTTCTTCTCGTCAACTGCTCGGCAGTCCAGGTTAGTGGAGGAACCTATATGACTGGTCAAAGTTACACCGTCCTTTCGGATGGGACGTAAAGCCAATGGTCCCCTTGGTACTTTTCGACAGGAGTAGGCTACGTGCCGGTACCAGGCTTCCCCTCCTCCCTTTCTCATTATCATTCATCAATCATCACTCATCAGGCTAAGGAGGGCATTGTGCCCTACACTGGCCTTAATTACAATAAAATAAATAAAATAAATTCGAAACCTACAGGGTCGTTTTACATTAAAGTCCCCCACTAAAAATCAGTTTCGTAAGGCCCTACTGAGTGGGTAGACTCTAAATGTGAATTTATTTATTTTATTTTATTTATGTTGTGTTGGCTGGACCTAGCCTAAAATAAAAATGCATGAAACCAAAGATGAAACGTATTAAAGTTGACCCTACACAAGTATTCTGATGCTTACGTCATAGCCGAGTCCAAAGGTACCAACTTAATATTCTACTTCTCTAGTTCCTACCATCTAATTCAAACAGGTTCATTAGGGATAGTTTACGATCTTCGGTTGGTTACCTGGAACGGTGGGCGTGGCTAATTAGGCTTGTGAACTATACTAAGCGGAAACTGCATTTACGATTGTGTAGTAAAAGAACGTGAAGAACCTGTTGAATTTCGTTGAATTCGCGCGTTTGAAAGAGTCAGGAGATATGGATCTGAGGTCGGTATGCGAATATCGAATATACGTTCTTCCTTGGGGTGAAAGGATCAAGGTAACTGGATAATCTTGATGCGACCTCTCCGAAACAATATGGCGGACCGACTCCATTATCTGACATGGGCGAATCAGGTTGAGAAGAGTTGTTCCACAGCAACCTTGTGAATGCTGACGTAATAGATGAGCGAGTCGGAGCCAATCAGCGGGGGGCTCAATCATCTATGACGTCATAACCCACAAGGTTGCTGGGGAACCACTCTAAATTATCGGGTTTTTATTGATTATCTGTTAATTTTCAATATTCAACTTTCTTTAAATCCTTATAATCTTTTAACTGTCATACATAATAAGTATGTACACCGTAAAACAAAAAATGTCCTGAGTTGGGGGCGGCGCCCCCCAAATCCCCATCGTTTCCAGGGGGGCTATTCCTGAAAGTTTTCACGGTGACAATACTCACTGATATCTACGTGGTTATCACTTACTATTGGCTGATTGAGTGTTTTCCACGCGGTTCGCCACAGCAACCAGCCAATAGCAAGTGATATCTACGTGGTTATCACTTGCTATTGGCTGATTGAGTGTTTTCCACGCGGTCCGCCACAGCAACCAGCCAATAGCAAGTGATATCTACGTGGTTATCACTTGCTATTGGCTGATAAGAGTGTTTTCCACGTGGTCCGCCATAGCAATCAGTCACGTAGATATCACTTAAAGTGAGTATTGCCACCATGAGACAACTTTCAAGAATAGCCCCCCTGATTATTGTCTGTTTGCACAGTTCCACATTTCTCTTAAACTAGGCCCTGCAGCCAACTCAGTCCTTCGTTTACGTTTTGTTTAAACACTTTAAGAGACGGAGAAACTGAAGGCGGAAAGTAAATGAAAGTGAGTTTGTAAAGTAATTCCTTCTTGAACCGTATTGCGCTGCAAAGTGTTCCTTGTGATGTGCGTTATGACTCTTCTGCGAGTGAAACCTAATTAAAGTCGGCCACACAGTCCAACACACACAACCTCGGGTTGGAGCGAGACTGTGCACTGTGCAACTACAACATTTAACACCGACGAAATGTTGAAGAAGTTATTTTTAACCTGTACCAATAATCCGGTTGTAAACTCAATACAAGTACATATCAAACTAGCTCTAACGTAAATATTCGCATACCGATCTCAGGTCATTGTATACTGCCCCTTTCAACCGTACCAACTGAAAGAAAATCAGCAGATAGGCTACCTGGAGTTCTTTCACATGCACGATCCGGCTTAGTGAGTGCACGGGCGGTTTGGCCAAACCCACCATTACAGGTAACCAGCGGAAGGTCTTCAATTATCTCCAATGGACCTGTTTAGATTAGATGTAGGAATTAGCGAAGTGTAAAATTAAGTTGTCACCTTGGACTCGGCAGTGTCGTAAGCATCAGAATACTTTCGTTGGGGCAACTATACAACATGTGTTCTTAGAATAAGAAATAGTTTCCTTTAAAACCTTGATTTACGTTTGTGATACAAAATATATGTGTTTGGCAACCTGGAGAGCAAATCAATAACTTTGTGTTGGTAATACCTATCCAACAAAAGAAAAACGTTCAAGTTGGTACACTGTGCGAGCTGACTTGGATCACGACTGGTCGGGTCGGAAATGAAACGGCGGAGTCTGGTTTTAATGGCAGCGTTTACTGAAGCTGAACAAATCTTTGTACTAGCTCGACTTGGGGTGGTGCTACTTCGGTCGATGCTGAACTGCGCTTCAAGTTGAAGACCTACTTCCCAGTGACATGGCTCAGAAGTGATATTCAATCTCAATGGTATTTTATAGTTGAATGGAGAACACTAAATCTGATATTTGTGCATGATTTAAATCTGTCCTGTCCAACCATACGCAAAACAAGTTCTATTAGTTAAACATGCATTTTAGTGCTTTTAAATTGTTGCAAGAAATAATGAAAGTTTCATCCCCAAGGTATTCTGTGTTCTTTCATAAAAAAAACATTCCGTTTGTTGGAATTGGAACAAACATTTTTTTTTAAATCGCAATTTTGTGTTGGGACTATGGACGTTTGACAAACACGATGGAAATTTTCAAAACGTCATTGAACAATAAAGAATAATTATTGAAACCGATGCAAAAAATACCATTTTCAACACTGGAAGTAGTAATTTTTAACACTTAAAAACTAATCATTATTGAAAATGGCGATCTGGAAATGATCTAAAACTAAGACAATTTGAAACAGTTTATAAATGTTTAATGATTACCTCATGAGATTTCAAAATAATTAACAAGTAATATTAGTGAGTGTTTCGGTGTTCCATGGATGATTTGATCCAATTTTATCACTCCTTTACTGCGAGGATGTTTGTGTTACACTTGTCTGCTCTTTTTACAAGGGGATGTTTTTGTGGGGATGAATTTCAGCTGCCGGAAATTGTGTTTTTGGTGGAGGGGGACGATAGACCGACACTCGACCCGGAGTTGAGAGTAATAACTAATTATAACCAGTGTCCGGACCGGTAGCGGCTTCATGGCTTGCCACACTTACCCACTCACTTGTTGCACTAAGTTACATAAGTCTGTCACAGCAAGAAGTAGGATAGTATCAGGCCCGCCCACATTTAGTTTCCAACGTAACAAGCGCGAATCACTAACTTTTTCCCGATTATCTAGTACAATTTGGTTGCGTTAAGTTTTTTGACGGTAACGATCAAGAAAACTTGCAAGCAGGTTTCTATCAAAAAACTTAACGCAACCAAATTGTACTAGATAATCGGGAAAAACGTTATAGTGATTCGCACTTGTTAAGTTGGTAACTAATTGGGGCGGTCTTGACTCTTAGACCAGGCTGGTCTAAGTCTTGACTCCCCTGATACCATCTTACTTCTTGGTGTGTGAAACCTTTACCTGACAGAAACATTCATCGTGTCTAAGCTCTGGTGATAACTGAATGTTAAACTATCTAAAGTCGCTCCACAGCAACTTTGGGGCTGGTGACGTCACAGATAAGTGAGGCTTGGCCAACCAAATGTGAGTATTGGTGAAAGCCGCCCGCTGATTGGCTCCGACACGCCCATCTGTGACGTCACAGATAAGTGAGGCTTGGCCAACCAAATGTGAGTATCGGTGAAAGCCGCCCGCTGATTGGCTCCGACACGCCCATCTGTGACGTCCTCAGCACCACAATTGCTATGGAGCGACTTTGTTGACATATGTATTGGATTGTTCTAAATGACGTATGGCCAGGCTGACTATACTATAGACCCCAGTGTTATAAGTCTAGTCATACCGACCTCAGATATTTGTCTATTACCCATTTCACGCGCGCTGATTCCATCTACATTAACAGATTCTTAAGAGTTCACACATTCGTTCATTTAGTCTTCAGCTAAGTAGAATGTACAAGCCTAATTAGCCACTTCAACCGTTCCAGGTAACCAACGGAAGGTCTTAAATTATCCCTAATGGACACGTTTCAATTAGATGGTAGGAACTAGAGAAGAAGAACTTTAAGTTGGTACCATTGGACTCGGCTATGACGTAAGCATGAGAATACTTACGTTGGGACAACTTTATACGCAGCATTTATAGCTGTAATCTTTCTGAGAGAGGCTCTGTTGCTTTGTTGTTAATTGTGTACAAATAATGCATTAAACTCGCTCCACAGCATCTTGGGGGCTGGGGACGTCACAGATGGGCGTGTCGGAGCCAATCAGCGGGCGGCTTTCACAAAAACTCACATTTGGTTGGCCAAGTCTCAGGTGACATCACAGATGGGCGTGTCGGAGCCAATCAGCGGGCGGCTTTCACAAATACTCACATTTGGTTGGCCAAGGGTCAGGTGACATCACAGATGGGCGTGTCGGAGCCAATCAGCGGGCGGCTTTCACAAATACTCACATTTGGTTAGCCAAGTCGAAGGTGACGTCACATATGGGCGTGTCGGAGCCAATCAGCGGGCGGCTTTCACCAATACTCACATTTGGTTAGCCAAGCCTCACTCATCTGTGTCGTCACAGATAGGCGTGTCGGAGCCAATCAGCGGGCGGCTTTCACCAATACTCACATTTGGTTAGCCAAGTCTAAGGTGACGTCACAGATGGGCGTGTCGGAGCCAATCAGCGGGCGGCTTTCACCAATACTCACATTTGGTTGGCCAAGCCTCAGGTGACGTCACAGATGGGCGTGTCGGAGCCAATCAGCGGGCGGTTTTCACCAATACTCACATCTGGTTGGCCAAGCCTCACTCATCTGTGACGTCACCAGAACCAAAGTTGCTGTGGAGGGACTATAAACGTTGCCCCCGTCTCTATTTCTTGCCCCAGAGCTTTTTACGCTTTATCATCAAACTATGCAAGCAAATATTAAACGATGGCAAAAAGCATTCACTGTGATAAATAGCGGGCAAATAAAATCAATGTATTTCTGTGTTTGCTGAATGTAGCTTATTGGCTAACATTTCATGGGTGGAATGCCTTGCCGAAGTTGGCTTTGTTTTTGTATAATTGTGTGTTCACCGTGAAATGTTAATTAATTAATTCATCCGCATCATTGAGCGGTTTTTATGCAAATATCGTGTTCCAGTTTTAATTGTTTATTTATTGCAAACAAACAATGTGCTTGTCCATAAAGTATGTTCCAATTAATATCTTATGATGTCGAGTCAGCTAAACATGCCACTAAAAGAGGAAGCCATTTATAGCCCCTACCTAAGTATTCGCATACCGACCTTAGATACTTATCTACTGACCCGTTCATGCACGCTAATTCAACGAAAATACAGCGCTTTAATTCGTAACGAATCCAATGTAAAAACATGGAAAACAATGACAAGAAAAAATCAATTAATTGATTCAATTCAAAGAGTATTTTCCCCCAACTGTTTCCCTAGTTTTATACCTACGTTTTTTTTAAACAGTTAAGTTGACAATTAAAAGTTAAGTATACTAGCCCCTACGTAAGTATTCGCAAACCGCCTCTCGGATCCTTATCCATAACTGTCCCTTTCATGCACCTTAATTCAAAGAAAATCAACAGATTACTGACATCCTTTCACACATTCGTAAATGCATTCTTCCGCTAAATAGAGTATACACACGCCTAATTAGCCACGCCCACCGTTACAGGTAACCAACGGAAGATCGTAGATTGTCTGTCTTTTTTTATTTATTTTTTATTTTTTTTGCACTTCACTGCTCATCGTCTCGATTACAACCATCGAGAATAATATGTATGATACGTAAGGGTGGGTGTCCGTGGGTTTCCGGGGTGTCTGTGTGCGAGTCACCCACATTTGTATGACTCCTCACTTCTCGTCGTCTCAATTACCACAATCAAGTACAGGCGTGATAGACGCAAGCGCCGGTAAAATCAATGCTAGACTCTTGTTTGACATATTCACAAATCTCATTAAAAATAATGGAAAATACCAAAACCACTATAATATAAGTATGAATTGTTTATACCGGAATTTGACTGCGTCGAGTGCACAACGCGTGTTCCCATCGAACGGCAACAGTGTACATTGTACACGTACAGTGTAGTGTGTACATTTGCCGGCACCGCTCGCGCGTCAGTGAATCATTTATAAGCGCAGCATTGTGTACGAGCCGCTATACAGTGTAGGCCTACTCTATGCGTTGCGTGGTGCGTGCGTGCGTGTGTGTGTGTTTTATAAAATATTTACAACAACACGTTCATTTGTTGGGAGTGTAAGGGAGGGGGGACCCCCCTCGACCCCCCCCCCCCCCCCCCCCCCGGTCACTTATGACGCCTCCTCATGGCCACCTGGGAATGTTGGTGACATTGATCTCATGGTTTACTGACTACGGTGGAATCTGGAACTACGCGTAGCCTGCCATACCCCTCATACCCCTCATACCCCTTGCCTCATACCCCATCCATGTCCACACACGGCGCACGGCGGACGAAATCAATCGAACTATCAATGCGTTATTATGACAGAACGAACTTTTTCAATCAAGTCATGTCATTTTTTTTGGTTCATTAAATAACGTCCGGCTGTGCGTTCAAATATCCGCTCACGAGTGGTGACCGTTATAATACTTTTTAACATATGATTGAAAGAAAGAAAAAACAGTTTTATATGTAAAAAAAAATATATATATAATTAATTAAAAAAACAATTAAAAAATAATTAATATATATTAAATATATATATATATCTATATATATGATTTTTTTAGATTTTGTTGGTAGCAATATGTAAAGTAAGGATACATTATACTAGGAAAACGCTCTGTTTGACGCGTTGATAAGCGAGCGCGTCAATATCTACGAACTTTCTGGCGAAAAGATTTCAATGCTAATACAAACAACAATTAACAACAATTCAAGAATGCGCATTGCAAAAATGTTTCTAATTTCCATAGCTATTATACTTCCCGACATTGTTGGATGCAGTGCAATGTGCGTTGCTAAGAATTTTCGCTGTCATGTTTTCGCCGCGGTCCGCCACCGTTACTAACAGTTATTGACAGCAATAGAAATGTAATTTCTGCCACTTATACGTATCGGATCGCGTTTACGTTAAAATATTCGTAACCAGACAAAAATTTACTATAACATAGCCACCTCACATTTTGCCGTAACTGTGTTTCAAAAATATATTTTCGAGTAACTTTTGTGTAACTTGGCCAATATTTATCAGATCGCCATTACATTAACATATTCGTAACCGGAAAAATCTGTAGAAAAATCTGGCTATCTCACATTTTGCCGCCATTTTGTTTCAGAAAAATATTTTGCAGTAACTATGGTGTAACTTTGTAACTTTTCAAACGATTTTGCCTCAAAACTATACACCTTCAATCCACATCGAGGCTTGTGGATGGTCCAAATTTCAAGTTGATCGGACTTTCCGTTCGACCGCTATCGACGGACATAAAAACAAAAAAAAAAAAAAAACAAAAAAAAAAACAAACAAACAAACAAACAAACAAACAAACAAAAAAACAGAACGAAGTGCCATAAGAGTCAAGTGGAAACGCTCGCTTCGCTCGCTTAATTAATTATCATTATAAATAAAATTCGGATTGGTTTAACCGAAAAATGTATACTTACTTTATCTATATATATATGTATATAGCCAGGACATATGTTTCACATGTTTACATAAATCCTTATATAATAATTGAAACACAAATACTTTCGTGGCCAGGATAATTAACAATTATTAATTTTATTAACATAAATCCTGGCTATATATATATATATATTAGTGGTGTCAAACGATATCGATAATTCGATACGATATCGATATCGCACGAAAATCGCCGTTAATTTCGATATCGATATGGTAGTGTCATATCGAAAATATCGCGATATCGTGGTCAACTTAAAATATTAAAATATTTCCGCTATGGTCTGCAGTATGCATTGCTGCAGTATGCGTTGCTGCAGCTTGTCACTGAGTACCAACCCCCCCCCCCCCCCCCCCTCCAGCCCGCGATATCATTGTCAACTTGAAGTATTTCTTCCATGGTTTGCAGTACGCGTTGCTGCAGTTTGTAACTGGACATCTCCCCCCTCCACACAGACGGCCGCACTGGCCGGCGGGTTCCCTTTGTTTGCGTCGAGACATTGGATCCATTCAACTATTTGTACCTGGAACCCCGAATTCTTTCCAAGAAGAATGTTGTTGTTCAGTATTGCTTGATACTTTTACGACTGTCAATAGCCAATGCCCGACACGTGACTATACGTCATCACGCGAATTCAAGCCTTTATCGCTGTGCAGCAACTCGTACTGCAGGCCACGGGCGGAAAATTTTCAAGTTGATAATGATATCCCGGGATAAGGGGGGGGGGGGGTATAGACATGAAGACACTAACTGCAGCAACGCGTACTGCTGGCCACGGCGAAAACACTTTAAATTGACTACGATTTCTTATGAATTGTTTTATTACCGCCGAAAAAAAATTCGATATCGCGATATCGATGTCAATTTTTTAATATCGATATCGCGATACGATATCGGCAAAATGGCGCCGATATCGATATTGAAAAAAATATCGTTTGACACCACTAATATATATATATATATATATATATTACCCCGAACGTAAGTTTTCGCATACCGACCGCAGATCCTTATTTACTGCCCCTTTCATGCACGATAATTCAAAGAAAATCAACAGATTACTATCGTTATTTCACACATTCGTAAATGCAATCTCCGCTGAGTAGAGTGTACAATGGTACAAGCCTAATTAGCCACGCCCAACGTTACAGTTAACCAACCGAAGATCGTAAACTATCCCTAATGGACCTGTTTCAATTAGATGGCAGTAACTATAGAGAAGTAGTCAATTATGTTGGTACCATTGAACTCGACGTAACCATGAGAATACAATGAGCTAATGTTTGCTGATAATTTCATTTAAAAAAATAC
>OX246738.1:105919703-106214787 GCA_945910005.1 Isoperla grammatica
TTTGACGTTGCCATGGAGAAACAATTGAAGGCGGTTGTGGTAGAACAATAAACTCTTCATTCTTTAAAATTCAGCCTGCTTTTTAAAATAAAATTTGTAGGCTATGTGTGGTATTTTTTTTATTTTGTATTAATTATGTTTACTTTTTAAATTCTTAATCATGCTTATTTATTAAATTAGAATAGTATTTGCTTATGATCTAGGATTGGTCCTCCTCAATTGTGTCGCAATCATGGCCGCTGTGACGTCACGTGGGAACTATGAATTGTGCAGTTTTCATATCCGATACAAAATCAAATCCATAATATTATTTTTTATCTTGAAGCGTTTGCAAGATATCAATAATAACCATTAAATTAGGGATTTGGGTCCCTTTTACCCTAATGCATGTTTACTTTTCACTATCGATCTATGATACGCGAGTATGATGATAAGTATGTAAGTATGATCGATCTTACCTCGCGTGCACACATGGAGAAGAATGATTATAGTAATTAATACAATCATGCATGATGATTTTATAAAGAAATTATCTTTGTTACTTAAACCGGATGCCGTTATGTGGGGTTAGGTGGAAGAGCGAACTGTTTGTTCGATTATCGCAATTTTGTGAAACTTGTACTAATTTCCAAATAAAGCACATTTATTATTATTATTATTATTATTATTATTATTATTACTATTACTATTATTATTATTATTATTGTCTAGTGTCTATTTATTATGAGTTTAAATTGAGTTTGAAGCCATCTAGTATCCTGTCTAGTGTCTATTTATTATGAGTTTAAATTGAGTTTGAAGCCATCTAGTATCCTGTCTAATGTCTATTTATTATGAGTTTAAATTGAGTTTGAAGCCATCCAGTATTCTGTCTAGTGTCTATTCATTATGAGTTTAAATTGAGTTTGAAGCCATCCAGTATCCTGTCTAGTGTCTATTCATTATGAGTTTAAATTGAGTTTGAAGCCATCTAGTATCCTGTCTAGTGTCTATTTATTATGAGTTTAAAATGAGTTTGAAGCCATCCAGTATTCTGTCTAGTGTCTATTCATTATGAGTTTAAATTGAGTTTGAAGCCATCTAGTATCCTGTCTAGTGTCTATTTATTATGAGTTTAAATTGAGTTTGAAGCCATCCAGTATTCTGTCTAGTGTCTATTCATTATGAGTTTAAATTGAGTTTGAAGCCATCTAGTATCCTGTCTAGTGTCTATTTATTATGAGTTTAAATTGAGTTTGAAGCCATCCAGTATCCTGTCTAGTGTCTATTTATTATGAGTTTAAATTGAGTTTGAAGCCATCCAGTATCCTGTCTAGTGTCTATTTATTATGAGTTTAAATTGAGTTTGAAGTCTTCCAGTATCATGTATTGTGTCTATTATTTATGCATGTTATATTTATAATTGTTCACATGAAAGTGTTATTGGACTTTATCTTAAGAATTTTGTTGTTGGTGTTTTTTGTTTATTATTGTTTTGTTAAAATTGTACCAGTTCGCTCTGCAATGTTTGTGTTTATGCAACCCACTGTTAAGCTAAGGTTTTAGCTTAGTGGGACTTCTTATTTAATGCGCAAATAAATAAATAAATGATTATTAAAAAAAAAAAAAAAAATTATTATTATTATTATTATTATTATTATTATTATTATTATTATTATTATTATTTTTACTATTATTATTACTATTAATATTGCTATTATTTGTATTATTATTATTTTATTATTATTATTATTATTATTATTATTATTATTATTATTATTATTATAATTATTATTATTATTATTATTATTATTATTATTATTATTATTATTATTATTATTTTTGCCACGTACTGATCACGTGTTGTGGTTATAGACCAAGACCGCTAGCCCTAACCCGCAAGTAAATGGGGTTGTTTCTAGTAGATTAGGGACAACTTTTTAGATAAGAATATATTTTATTTTGAAGTTTGATTACAGAATTTGATTTCATAAAAGTTAGGAGATTGTTTCATACTTATGTTCATATGAAACTTTATAAGGTTAAAACAATATTTATCAACAATCGACCAATTATACGGTTCACTACTCACAATGTTGTTTACCCGTTATCTCACGCATTATAGATTAAATTACATAGTTTTCTTACAGTGCGTGCTAACTCAATAGGTCAACAGATTTAAATGCTAGCTATATCAATACCATGCCATGACGTTAAATATTTTGTAAGTTGTTGACAGAATTTCAGAAAGTACATTATTTTTAAATACATGTTCTGAAGTGAGCGGCAGTTATTATTGCATTATTTTTCTAGAAATAAAGAGCAGCTAAATAATATTTATAAATTAATTGATTTATATAGATAACTTCATGTCAAAGTTCAATTAGGCCAGTAAGTCCACCTACTCTGCGGAACCTTCTAAGTCTGTACGTTAAAATTGCGATAGATTTAAAATTACCACATAGTAAAAGAAAATATATCGCCTCCTAGAGTAAGTAGGGATGCAACAACATATACATAAGAGCATTTGAAAAACGTAAATATATGTTATTGGAACAACAAATAATTCATACAAAAAGTGCACTGCTTTCTCTAGAAGATGGCATAGGCTTAATCATTTGCTTTACTTTATGAAAATTTAAAATATTTTTAAGTAATTTGAGCGAACAGAAATCAGGGGTTACGCATTGTAGGTGGAAATTCAGCCTCAGAAATAGATGAAAAATTCGCCCGTATATATTGCTTACATATATTAAACTTTGTATACTTCAGTAAAAATATAAACTATGACCTTCTTGTTTGTATCAGAAGAACAAAATAAAGTTATCACGAGGGCAAATTGATCCACCTCCAACGGTATCTAAAATAGGCTACTTGTCAAAGACCCCCGTAGCAAATCACCCGCTTGTATTAAACGGCCAACTGAAATGACCAAGCCAATAAAGCCCGCCCCAGGTTTAACGACAGATATAACTAATACTGCAGCACAGCATGTTACGAAAATTGCGCAAGGTAATTATTTTGTGTTATTTTTCTAGATGATTAATTTGTGAGGGAATTACTTAAATTTTACATGCAATGCAGTACAGTATAGAACAAACTCCTTGTGAAACTGAAGTTCTATAGACGGATGTTTTGTTAATGGACTTTACGTTGAGGTACAGGTGACGTCAAAAACTTGAACTAGTGGAGTCTCCATGATTTCAGCAATTTTACGCGCCTTAGTGGGCGCTGACATCATGAGCGTCCGCCATTACGACCATACTACTTCCTCAATGCACAGCCTTCTCGACGGGTCAATCCGGTATAGAACCTCGGATTGAACTGACGTTCAAGAAAGCTGTGCCTCAATGTAACCCGGCAAAATTATTGAAATAACGAGTATATTCGAGAAGGTTGTGTATTAAAGTATGGTTGCAATGGCGGCCGGAAGTTCAAAGATGGCCAAAATATAATACCCTTACGTTATCTTGTTGATTATGTGTGGCTTATCCATCAGTTCAATTCATTTGTTCTATTGTTGCCCTGATGGCTTTAAAGAAACCTGTATTTGCACCAAATACCTTAGTATACTAGTTCAAACAAAAGTATTCGCATACCGATCTCTAGTCATTGTCTTCTGCCACTTTCAACCGCGCCAATTGAAAGAAAATCAACAGATACCTGGCGTTCTTTCACACATTCGTAAACGCATGGTTCGGCTTAGTCGAGTGAACAGGCGGTTTGGCCATACCTACCGTTACAGGTAACCAACGAAAGTTTTTAAATTATCCCAATGGACTTGTTTAGATTTGTATGAATTAGCGAACTAGAAAATGAAATTGTCACTTTGGACTCGGCTGTGTCGTAAGCAACAGAATACTTTGGTTGGGACAACTATACAACCTATCGTTTGCACTAAAAGAGTTTTTAAATTTGCTGAAAACGTTACGGCTTATCATAAACTGCATCTTTCATAAAAAAAAGACTATAACATTTTAATTGTGTGCTATCTGTGTTCTCGTTTACGACTTCCAGAAGTAATGTCTGTAAATTTAATACCCATTAAATTTAAATTTAATTAATAAATGAAGTTTTGCTTGGGTAAGTTAATGGTTATCTTAGTGAATGTTATCTTCTACGTTTTATGTGTTCCCATTGTGTAATGTCTAATGTAGGATAATGTTCCACATAATACGAAGACGCAGATCATTAAACCAAGGGGACGGAACTCCTTTATTAATATCTTGAGTACGCTTTAAGATATTGAAGAAGTGATTCTTATTATACCTGAAATTTGGTTTTTAATCAACCAAACACAAAATTTAAATACTTTCAAATATTGCAATAGTGACGATTTTTATACATCTCAAACACATTAATTATAAATTATTTAATTGAGAAGAGAAATATCAATCTTAACCATTTCAATATTAATTAAAAGTTTTTAAATTCTCTGCTGAGCAGTCGAGTTAAATATGTGTTATGTTTATGGTTGCTATAAAAATAACAATTTTTCGTAGGAATACCCGTTATAGGATGCACATCAGCTTTACCTGATGTGCCCCTCTTCAGGTGACTAACTAGGTTATTAGGGTGTTTGGATAACTGGGAAGAAATGTCCGAGGGCTGATAGTATGACTCAGTCCCAGCATTCGCCTTTACAACTGAGAAAACCCTCAGAAAAAAACTTCAGTCCGGACTTCCGGTGGCCGGAATCGAACCGGTGACCTCCCGAATTCGAGTCTCGCATCTTACCGCTGAGCCGCCTCTATCGGTGCTATGCAAAGGAGTTTTGCTGTTTGCTATGTTGTTGTTTTGCTGTGTATGAGAGTTGCTATGGAGTTTGTTCTTATGGAAAATAGTATGTAATAAAACAATTCCATAGCAACAAATCCTGTACTTACTTGACTCTTAACTCTGCATACGACCCTTAAAACCACATCTGGGGAAGTGAACCGTTTTCAATATATTGGGGCGTTCTAAAGATATGATTAAAATACCGTTAAATATGTGGTTCAACATTTTTAACTGCCCGTTACCGTCAGCTGATTGTTATCTCTGCCAACCTAAATCTACGTCATAAAATTAATGTTCTACGTCTATAATAGATCTCGGTTGGCCGCTGAATGCATTAGACATATATTAATGTGTTTCAGGATGGTATTAAATGGAATGTTAATGCGGAGACATCCGTGGGGATAGAAGTTTATTGCCGTTAATAACGCTGCGGATTATATTCACGGAGCTCTTGCAGGAATTAGGACACACAAAGACTCAAGTGGTGAAATGTTTGCGAGAGATACAGACTAAACAGAATTGAAGATAAGTATTTGTGATTGTGTAAATGCGTGTGCGTGTGCGTGTGCGTGTGGGTGTCTGTATCTGTGAGATGGGCTGACGACTCCAGTCTCCAGGAACAATGGCGAATTAAGTTGTTGTATAGAGTACATGCGAATCTTCAATCCAAAACAAACAAAAAAGTAATATGGTATGGGTGGGGGTTGGGGGGGGGGGGGGGGGGGTGTAAGTTTGCGGATCAGTATGAGGTAGGAAACTGTGGTCTTTAAGACTGGTCTTGCTGAGCAAAAAATTGATACAAAACTAATTGACATTAATAAAATCTAGACATGCATTATTCCATATAATTGCTTTACTCAAACGAATGTTGTTATACGCAGATAATCATGTTCTTGAATAGCTTTGCTGCTAAAGATACCCCAAAGCCCTTGGAGAATTGGAAGTTGGCCTATAAGTTTCTCGTGTCAGTTATATCTTGTTTAAACCCTTGAAACCCACAAGATTAAAGCGAGAAACAAAGCCAATCAGCTGCGAGAACAGGTGCCTGTAGACCCGGCACCTCCACCAATCCTGCCAGGCAAACATACATTAGCCTCGCTTTTGGGCTGTTCACGTACGCGGCGATACCCAACAACCAAAACAGTCAACATGCACATTACCCACAACACCTTGCCACCAATATTTGCATTCTTTCCGACTCTCAACTTTCGGGTATCCTCTACCTGAAAACTGGCCTCTACGAGGAGTGAGTTTAGCAGTGCCGTACTAAGGCCAAGACAAACTAGGCAGCTGTCTAGGGTGGCAAGTTTTAGATTGGTGGCATTTCACCAAAGATTATAAAGCCTTGAGAAACACAGTGGATGAATTAAGTCGAACCCTACTGTTCACGCTGGAAGCGGCCATAAAAAGAAGGTTTACAGAAATCATGAAAACATTGGCCTACGGAAGTCGGAAAACACCATCATCATTCTTTTTAATGCCGCTTCTAGACTTCATTCATCCACTGTGTTTCTCAAGGCTGGGTGGAGTATAGATAGTTTTAATAAAGTTTGTCACTACAAACATCTCAAATTCCAAAATACTTTTTATGTTTTGCCCAAAAAATTCATCAATTCATCATCAATTCATATCATTTTCATTGTCAGACCAACCGTTTGGCCGTAATTGAGCGATATTCAATGCAATGCGTAGTCAAAATTGGGGGCACCACCCCCGCCCCCAGTCGCAGATATTGCTCTGGCACCAAAGTGCACTAAATACTGTGAGACCTCATGAACACATTGGTATATGGTGCTATACTATTTTCTCGAAATTGCACAGGATTCCATTTGATGCTGGACTAAATTCCATAGCAACAAATTCTGTACATTACTTGACACTGACTGTGTATACGGCCCTTATTTGCCCAAGGGCGGCATACTACCTATACACGGCCCTAGAGTTGAGTCATTTATAAACTGACTTGCCTTATCTACACCGGTATAATCCATCATGTTATACATACATCCACCCCTGACATCAACGCCCCCCCCCCCCACACCGCGCTCTACGTCCCTCCCATTCAAGCCTTTATAAAACGAACCTTCAAAAATCTTTTATATCTTTTACATTAAAAATAATATTATCATCATCCAACGCTCCCTCGTCCCCTATCCCCCCCTATACTAACTGGATTTACATGGGCGCTTTACGATGCCGTAACTGACCGCCGCTAATACGGCGAGCCCTTGCACAGAACTATCCCCGACCTAACCCTCGAACAGCTTTGTCACTGCTCAGTTATCTGTGCTGCTGTTTATGATGACTGCCTGGTCGGTTTGACATTACTGTCTCAGCTCTTGTCGCTCTGATATAACCGTATAACCGCCTCTTCTTCGCACTCGCCATCCCTTACACCCCCCCCCCCCCCTCCCGTCACTACCAACATAACTGACCAAGACTCGACTAACCTCTCCCTCCCCCTCCACCCCACACAAACCCACAAATCTAAACAAAACCATGTGTGGAATGTCGTCACAAATTTAGCGAATGTCAGTGGAGAACAATATATCTCCTTCAACAACACTCCCCCCTCCCCCCCCCCCCACCCCCACCCCTCTGACTCACTACCCACTGCAGTGTATGTCCTAATGCATCCAACGGTTTAGCTGCGGTCTCTCAGTTGAATGGAATCTTAAAATAACTTGTTCATTGCATAGATGATGCAAGTGACATTTCCTTCAGGAATATCCTAACTAGACCGACGCAGCCGACCATAATCTACTTCCTAGACAAGTCATCGGATGTTGGGAGAGGGGGCAACCTAACTGGTCATGTGTCCATGTTTGTTAGTGAACGAGGAAGAAGTTTGTTGACGGATATAGATAGATGCAATGTTATTGTCCAAGAGTTACGTCTGTTCAACTATACAAACATCTTAGTGACCTTATAACTGATTGGCACCGATAGAGGTGGCTCAGCGGTAAGACGCGATACTCTAATTTAGGAGGTCGCTGGTTTGATACCGGCCACCGGCAATCCTGACTGAGCGTTTTTTCTAGGGTTTCCTCAATCAATTTTAACAAAACAGCCGTCGGACATTCCTTCACAACTGTTCCAAATGCAAATAGTCATTCACCTGAAGGCGGACATGGATTATCCATGGGCAGGATTACTATGAAACATTATAGTTGTTACCAGGGGGTCACTGCGATTTTTTCGACCATTAAGAACAGAGAGTTTTAAGAGAAAATATAAGATCGTATTTGAGAAGAATTAATTGTGCACTGCCGACCGATACCACAATATTCACAATTGTCCAAAGTCGTACAGGATACAGCATTGACGGTCTATATTATACAGTCGCACTTATCATACAATGATTAAAAATCACGTTACAAATTATCTGGATTGTAACTTTTAAAAAAGAATGTTTTCATATTTTTTACTGCAGATATCTAATGTTAAGTATCTTCGACCATAGGCGCCGACTTGTTAACATTTCAGGGGGGGCTCAGAAAGGACTCGCATAAAAACTAGGGTTACCATATTTCAAAATTCATATTAATATTATTATAATTCATATTCATATTATTATAATTCATATTATCTATCGAGGAGAAAAAACATGGGTGGTTTGGGGGGCATGGGCCCCCAATAATAGCGCCGCAGGCAAAATTTAAAAAAATCAGGCTTTTAGAGCGCGTTCTGAGCGTTTCAGAAAAAAATACCGTACTGAATGCAATACCGAAATACTGTCGTTTTTGTAGTGCAAAAACCAAAAAACCACCAGGAAAATTTAGAACGATGACGAGAATTATTTAGTAATTAATTTTGGGGCTTAGGAAGTTGGGAGTAAGTAATTGGGATTCTACAAGATAATGCTTGCCTTCAATATCAGTTTTTTAAATACTTGAACCTAATTTGCTTTTGGATTTTGATACCTGAGAACGTTCTGGACTGCAAGTATCTGATATTTTAAGCTAGAAATCACAATATTTCTTAAATTAAAAATCAGAAAAACAATAACAAAAAATTTAATTTAAATTGAGGGAATTGAGGGGGACCTGATGACTAAATCGTTTTTATTTATTTTTAATATTATTATAATGAACTTTTTCTTCGAACAAAAAAGTACAAACTTCAAATCTCAGGGGGGGCTCAGCCCCCCCTAGGATTTGTCAGGGGGGGCGCTAGACCTCAAGCCCCCCCGTAGTCGGCGCCTATGTCTTCGACTATAGGTATAGAGATGTTTTGTTGACTTTCGTACAAATTTTCACATAAACCAAATGTCTCTGATCTTCAAAAACCGACTCCTGCCAACTGCGAAACGTGTGTTTTAACATGGCGCATTGAAGGGTCCAGACCATGTAATACAATCACCACGATAACTATTGGAATGTTTTCTAAAATGCAATCTTGTTTTTCTGAATGATTGATCTGGGCTCGTAAATTGAACGCGTACAGCCAGCCCCCGCCTGACCCCTGGTATTAGTAGTCCTAACAGAGGTTCTCGCTTAAATCAATGTGTACGGCCATTTAATTACTTGGACTGACGGATTGAGTGAGATGGCCGGAGGGGTTGCAGATGGCCACCGCAGACAGCGCTAGCGTCGACTATATGACGTCCATGTTGAAGTTGCTACAATAGCCATGTTTACATGGAGGATTCAATACGGTATTGAGTACGATCCGACTGTTCAATCCTCCATGTAAACACTTTAAACTCGGATTGGATCGGTTGAATCCAATCCCCTAAAAGCTGGGATCGTATTGAGAGATCGTATTGAATCTGTGCATGTAAACGATTTTCTAGTATCGTATCGAATTCACCAAGGTTGTTGTTGTTGTTGTGTTTACTTAAAAAAACGAGCAGTAATGCCTAAACGAAACGTGTGGTCGTGTGAAGAGGTAACATGACAACAAAACAAACCAAAAATAAGGTTAGGGTACAAACCGCCTACTTTACACCCCCTAATTCATCCACTTTCTGATAGCCAAATTAAAGATGGCAGTGGATAAGAAGTTCATTAAACGACCGCTAGGCTGCACTCGCTTGGTATTGAAAACGAACTGAATGCGTGATAAATTCGGGTCATGTAAACGCATAGATCTGAATCCAATCCAATCCCAATCCAATACTCAATACTCCATGTAAACATAGCTAATGTAACTATTCTTGAATTCAAGAAGAAAAAACAACGAACCATACGTAGATAATCCAGTATGAATGAATATTAGATTACGCTAAAAACGAGAGTAACAGGTAATTAATTGATCTATCTTTTTGGAGTATTCACTGTTCTTTACCACAAACAATTTAATTACAATATTTCGAAAACAATTTCACTATTCTTTTATGGGTACAACTAAATTGTTTTTGGTTTGTGCCCAGCAAACACAAAAATGCGATTCGGTAACGAACCACTGCCGGATCGCTACCACCAATGCCGGTTTACTGCCGGGTGCCGATAGCCTAATTTATTGACTGCCGTTCCGGCAGCGGATCGTCACCGTGGTTTTCTGGTCATCGGTCATGTTGCTGTATGCGTTGTAACCCGGCGCCGGATCGTAACCGATCCGGCACTTAAGTCGAACATACGTATCAACGCTGATTTGACTGCCGGTTCGCTACCGAACTGTCGACGGTTTAGTGCCGTAGCGGTAATGACAATCCGGCAGCAGTTCGGTACCAGAACGGCGACACATTTCTGCATGTGGAAGATAAATTCGTCGCCAACGCAGTCGCAACACGCATCGCATGTGGAAGGAAGCATTGGGTTGCAGTGTCCAGTGTCAGTGTCCTGCAATTTGCATTTGCATTTCTCGAAAGAAGCGTTAAGGTAAGACAATTATGTACTATATTATACATTGCTTCAAAAATTATATTGGGGTGAATTAATATCCAAAACATGAGTAGGCCTCAAGCTAGATTAGTGCAAGTTGCGCCGCCTTGCACATGCACATGCCTAGGCTAGGCCTATATGGCATGGAACCTAATAAAACACGATCAGGCTAGGCCTATCCTATTTGTGAAATACAGTCTTTAATTCTGCAAAGTGAACAATGTTGTACCTAGGCTTCGGGTTTATGTTTAACTAGGCCTAATCCAATAAAGTAACCTGGGGCTAGGTAGGCCTAGGGCCTACCTAACCTAACTTTCTGGGTGGGGCTAAACTAGGCCTAACCAATTAATCATGTAGTAGTTCAGCCTACTTTATTAAATAGGCTATAATGTATGGATATGACTCGCTAGTTAAGTAAGCTGGCTGATGAAGGTTAGGCTAATGTTTCTTCATTTTCAGGTACCTGCCTTCATGCCGGAGTAATGTTACTGCGTCTAGTGGAGAAGCTAGCAACAAAAAACCAAGGTGGGCTTAATATAATCTGACATGACATTCTACTTTGATCATTTATCAATTATGTACCAACTGCAAGATACCAGACTTAAACACTAAGTGTCAATTGTGATTTCTACCATTAAAAGCATGTTGTCTATCCTCATTTTTTTTTTAAATTTACCATATAACTAAATTTTATAGATTAGTATTAATTACTGTACTCAGTAATATTTTTATACATGGCAAGTATTATTATTAACAAGTCAATGATTTTATACTCATGTTCATTTTAGAACTAAATTTTATAGATTAGTATTACTGTAGGCCTACTCAGTAATAATTTTATACATGGCAAGTACATAATATTATTAACAAGTCAATGATATTTACACTCATGTTATGGCTCAAATGTTTTTATTTCAGAATCTACCACCACATGTCATAATCACCAGCTGAACAGTGTATTGTTCTGGCAGGACCCTGAGACCCTTATGTTCCATGCGCATGTGTGTGCTCTCATTTCAATGTATGTTTCTTTAGTTGCAGTAAGGCGCAATGCTGGACACAATGATGTAACATCAGAAATGGTGGAGGATGAAGTTAAATATTGGCTTCGTCGAAGCAAAGACCAGCGGACGTATGAAAAGCTACAAGAACGAGACACCGTGTAAACAACAGCTCTTCAACAACAAGAAGTAGTCCTAGAGAATGAAGGACAGGAAGATTCTCAAAATGCATACGAAATTGCCAGCGGGCATAGCAGCGAGGTAGAAGGGCATACGGATGACATGAACCTCCTCGACTACGAACCCAAGAAATAGTGCACTGTTGTTGATTTTCGTGATATATAGACTTAGATAATCTTCGTTGTGTGTTTCAATCTTGAAAATTGTGTAAAACAAAAATTACGTGAAAATCACTGGAGCTTCAAGTTGATAGAACTTACTTTTCAGTGTTATCAATATGCATATCATTAATTAGTGATTTCACTCCTGATTATTCTCTCACATTTTGTTATTAATATTGTACTTGTTCCATTATGTCCGATCTGTGTCTATGATATGTAAGCAATTTATTATATTTCCGTCTCTATGTAATGTATGCACAAAGATCAAGTATGTTGTATTTGAGGCCACAGTATTGAACACTGAACAGTAGGCATGTAAATTTTATTAGGAATCCGGATACACAACGATGAAATAAAAATTATCGATGATAATATGGAACAATAATGTTTTCAAACACGCGAAGCAATCTTTTACAGATTCCGTGGTATAACGTCGCCTAACCGAGCGCATAACGATATAGCTATATTGCTTGGACACATCTCATGTGACACTGTTGAGAGTTATCACATAATTACGAGGCACGTGTGCCAGTATTTAGATGGTATCTTTTCAGAAAACAAACCATTCGATAGTATTTTTATTATCGATAATTGAAATTTTATTGAATAGGGCCTATCAAATATCGAACGATAATATCGATTATCGTGTGCATCCCTAATTTATTATTCCTATTCGACAAAATTCTAGGGCCTAGACTGATAGTAATTAAACTATAGTGATATGCTTTGTTGAGGACTTGTTTATTTTCATTTTTATTTTATGCCCTAATTTATTATATTGTTATTTGACAAAACTCTAGGGCCTGGACTGATAGTAGTTAAACTATAGTGATATGCTTTGTCGAGGACTTGTTTCTTTTCATTTTTTTTTTATGTGAAGAACATTTGTATTTTATTGTTTGTTTTTGTTTGTTATTGTTTGTTTTAATTTTTTTAACGCAATATTACTGACACCTAAATAAGCCTACTGGTAATTTTCAACTTGAGGATTAATGATGTGTTTTTATTTTGTTTCGCTATGTGTTGTACGTTGTATGTGTATTGTATTGATGTATGCGTTGTATTGATTGAGGTAACATGTATTTCACTTGTGTAATAAATTGCAAATTGTATATCATAATTATGGTGTATGTTGCAAATATTTCACCTAAAAGACCATCCCAATCACAGGGGGGGGGGGGGGGGGGGGGGTACTGGTTTACCTATACGGCACTGTAGCACTGCCGGTTTACTGCCGAAGTAGCAACGGTGAGCTGGGAATTGAATGTGCCGATTGTCGCCGGTACAACACCGGATCGTTGACGGGTTGACGATATAACGTAGTTGCTTTGATACCGATTATCTAACGTTTCACTGACGATCTGCTGCCGCAACCCGCTACTGGATCGCTAACATCAAATGGGACACTTTTTCACCGATCCGGTGACGTGCTGTGTTAACGGTCCGGCATCCCCAGTAAAGAAAACTGAATGCCGTTTCGGTGCCGACGTGACGATTTGTGTTTGCTGGGTGGCCGTTGTAGAAAACCCAAGTTGTTTTCGAAATATCAATTCAATTGTTTGTGGTGAAGAACATGCAGTGAATAGTCCAAAACGAACGTTGGCTGAGTGAGATTAGTATAGCTCGGGTTACACACTTATTTAAGGTGTAAGGTTTAAAGTTTAACAAATCAATCAAGCCAAAAGCCCCAGTTTCCTAAGTTTTAAGATTTAAGGAAACCATAGCAACGTTAGCTCTTATACCAAAAATTCTTAGCCCAGCCAATAAGAGACGATGTTTTATACATCCGGGAAATGGTAGCGATCCTAAGTAAAACAGTTAGGAAATAAAACCTTAAACCCTAAATCTTAAATAAGTGTGTAAACCGAGCTTAACCTGACGAATTCTGGAACGCATCTCAGTATAATGACTATAGGTCTCTCACAGCAAGAAGTAAGATAGTATCAGGACCGCCTACATTTAGTAGCCAACTTAACAAGCGCGAATCACTGACGCTTTTCCCGTTTATCTGGTACAATTTGGTCGCGGTAAGTTGTTTGACGGTAACGTACAAGATAACGTGCAAGCAGGTTTCCGCCAAAAAACTTAACGCAACCAAATTGTACTATAAATAATCGGGAAAAACGTTAGTGATTCGCATTTGTTAAGTTGGAAACTAAATATGGGCGGTCCTGACTCCCCTGACACTATCTTACTTCTTGGTGTGAGAGACCTATACAATAATAATGCATGACGTTTCACCTCACCGCGTGCGCCTTGTTATGTTGATCCTCGTGGTGATGATGGTGATAATGATGACTCCCAGAAGACATTGCGGCTCGGCTCACATAGCGGCAGCACTATCACACGTTAGCGGCAACATCGCATGTCATTGTAATTGCACAGCCATTACACCGGGGTGTTATTATTATTGATACTTCTACTCGGCTGTCAATTGGATAATGTCATTGATTGAGGCGTCCAACAGGTTTGAACGTGTCGGCTCACATAGCGGCAACGCTGTCACACGTTAGTAAGCGGCAACATCGCATGTCATTGTAATTGCACAGCCATTACACCGGGGGTGTTATTAATATTGATGAGTCCACTCGGCTGTCAATTGGGTAATGTCATTGATTGAAGCGTCCAACAGGTTTGAACGTGTCGGGGCTCACGCGAAGGTGTAGTTGATAAGACTGCCACTGGGAGCGCGCCACGATCCCGGACACCTGATTGGTTGATTGCACACGGGGTGTTTGTATTCATTGTAGTTTACATAGGACAATGTAGGACTCAAATAACTTTCTGTAGCCATGCATAAAAGTGGACTTATAAACTAGACTAAGTAGTGGTTAAAGGCGACTCGGAGATGTAACAGTATGCACTACTGTTGTGTAAGTAGACAAAACGAGTACGCCCGGGGGTCAGGGGGGCGCAGCCCCCCCCCCCCCCCCCCGTTTTGCACCGCAGGGAATTTTTAGGGTGTTTCTTTTTTTTTAGAAGGGTCGGATGATTGAGAACCTGTGCTAAAATAATACTTTTGTATTACGTATTTTAATTATTATTAAAAAACAAAATTGAATCATTTACTTTATAAAAAAACATTGGATTAGAAAATATTCAACATAATTTGTTAATATGCTTAAAATTTATTAAAATTGGTACCGGTATAGCATACCGTCAAAATTTTTAAGACTATGCATACCGGCTCATACTGCCCCACTTTAACCACTGAGACTAAGGACTAAGTACTAACTACGAACACAGAGTTTCAAAGAGGGAGGAGACAACACGTGCAGATAACCGTAACCGAGAAACAACAGAAATTACGAGAGAAGAGAACATGTCAGCAAACGCACAAGAGGGGGGTAAATGCAAGAACACACACGACAAGTAGTATAGGCTACAAATGACAGTAAGCACAGGATACACGAAAAACAATTATAATTCCATCAAGAACACACATTAAAAACAAATGTTATTGCATCAGGAACACACACGAAAAACAAATATAATTGCATCAAGAACGGAGTTTATTAATATATTGAGAATGCTTTTAGATATTGAAAAAGTTATTTATTTAGGCGCTTTGGTTTTGTAATTTAAGCTGAACGATGAATTTAAAAACTTTATAAACAATTGCAATTGTTATGCGTGTAATTTCTTTAATTAATTACACATTTTTTAATAGATTAAAGAAATAACAAGCATAGTACTATAATATTTTTCTTCTGTCATTAAATGCATCGTTTAGCTGATGGGAAACCAAATCGACGATGTGAATATCTTTTTCAAATATCTTGAAGCGTTCTCAAGATATCATTGAAATTAATTTCTTAATTGAAATATTTAGGATTGCTGGTGATCGGTATCGAACCGGTATCCTCCCGAATCAAAGTATCGTGTGAACTCCTCATTTTCTTCAGGGTCTTGCCTGTTAATGTTTTTTCTTAGCCACTTAACTAACGGTAATGACGTATGCTAAAACCACCCCTTTTTTCTGTAGTGGATAATGTAAGAGCTGAACTATGTGCGTAGCTGTAGGGTGCACTTGGGTTTTACCAAGCCGCGTAGCCTCATCCTATGTTATCCCCAGTAGATGTGAGAGGTAAAGCTTTCCCTTTTAACACGCGATGTGTGCATTTACCATTACGCCACTTTTTTCTAAAGCTTTGCGGATGTTTTCATTTTTCTATGGCATTCAAATTTCCACGGAATAAAAGCAACGGAATACAGTTCGTTTTTTTTGTGTGAAATTATTAAAACTCTCAACGTTTGTGTAGCTTTGCGAAATAGTATTGAACTAATGATTGGATTTGGCACGTTTTGTAAACATGTTTTAATGTTTTTAACAACCTTCGTGAAGTAAGAACACTTCTGAAAGACATTCATAATGACGTGTAAAGTAAGTGTTGCCAATACGTACTCCCTTTAAAATGTATCTGGATGCAATTTTAATTCGTTAGGCTGTAGTAAATATGATGTTTTTGTTAAATCTTCACATTTATAAATGATGATAAATAAATACAGTACAAGAAATATTTTTGATGTCGATGCACTAGAAAATCGTGTAACAGGACTATCCTATTGTAAATAGTTGCTTAAGCACGAAATGAAGCAGTTATTTAATGGATCATAATAATGTAGTACCCAATAAGAACAGGACACTGTTACTTAACGAAAAATAAAAGCATATCCATGCATATAGATTGGGTTATCTTTGAGTTATAAATAAATACATTTGTATTTATTTTCTACCCACTCAGTTACAAGAACTGATTTTCAGTGAGGGGACATAATACGATTTAATAACATGTGCTTCGTTGCTATGACAGCTCTCAAATCACCGTTTATACAGATGTAAGACAATTTTCAAAGTAAGACCACAACCCAAAGCGAGAATCGAACCCTGGACATTCTTTATTATTTTTCAAATTTGTATTAGCCTCCTAACTTGTTTGCGGTTGAGCTTAATAAAACCCTGGGGCCGGATTCAGTCCTTTTTTTGGTCTCATCTCTAAGACCGGCCTAACTTTGGACCTCCTGTAAAACCAGACCCCGTCACATGAAGATGTTACTAATTCCAGTTGGGAACAAGGACACAATGACCATTCCAATAATGTTTTAAAATCAGTTTTAAGATATTCTCCTCTGGATTCAGAAGAGATTCAAAGTTAGGTCGGTCTTAGAGATAAGACCTAAAACAGACTTAGGACCTCTTGTTTAATCCGGGCCCTGTGTTCGGAATGCACGAATCAATGTTTTTCTTGACACAGCTCCCATACCAGTCCGCGAGCAAGCTATATATAGGTCTCTCACAGCAAAAAGTAAGATATAGTATCAGGACCGCCCACATTTAGTTTCCAACTTAACAAGCGCGAATCACTAACGTTTTTCTCGATTATCTAGTACAATTTGGTTGCGGTAAGTTTTTTGACTGTAACGTACAAGAAAACGTGCAAGCAGTTTTTCGTCAAAAAACTTAACGCAACCAAATCATACTAGATAATCGGGAAAAACGTTAGTGATTCGCGCTTGTTAAGTTGGAAACTAAATGTGGGCGGTCCTGACACTATCTTACTTCTTGGTGTGAGAGACCTATAGCTCCTATACTAGTCCGCGAGCAAGCTGTATAGCTACTGTGCTTGCAGCCCGCGCCTGAACAAGCCTGCCTGTCCTGATACTATCTTACTTCTTGGTGTGAGAGACCTATAGCTCCTATACTAGTCCGCGAGCAAGCTGTATAGCTACTGTGCTCGCAGCCCGCGCCTGAACAAGCCTGCCTGTCCTGATACTATCTTACTTCTTGGTGTGAGAGACCTATAGCTCCTATACTAGTCCGCGAGCAAGCTATATAGCTACTGTGATCGCAGCCCGCGCCTGAACAAGCCTGCCTGTCCTGATACTATCTTACTTCTTGCTGTGAGAGACCTATAGCTCCTATACTAGTCCGCGAGCAAGCTATATAGCTACTGTGCTTGCAGCCCGCGCCTGAACAAGCCTGCCTGTCCTGATACTATCTTACTTCTTGGTGTGAGAGACCTATAGCTCCTATACTAGTCCGCGAGCAAGCTATATAGCTACTGTGCTCGCAGCCCGCGCCTGAACAAGCCTGCCTGTCCTGATACTATCTTACTTCTTGGTGTGAGAGACCTATAGCTCCTATACTAGTCCGCGAGCAAGCTGTATAGCTACTGTGCTTGCAGCCCGCGCCTGAACAAGCCTGCCTGTCCTGATACTATCTTACTTCTTGCTGTGAGAGACCTATAGTTCCTATACTAGTCCGCGAGCAAGCTATATAGCTACTGTGCTCGCAGCCCGCGCCTGAACAAGCCTGCCTGTCCTGATACTATCTTACTTCTTGGTGTGAGAGACCTATAGCTCCTATACTAGTCCGCGAGCAAGCTATATAGCTACTGTGATCGCAGCCCGCGCCTGAACAAGCCTGCCTGTCCTGATACTATCTTACTTCTTGGTGTGAGAGACCTATAGTTCCTATACTAGTCCGCGAGCAAGCTGTATAGCTACTGTGATCGCAGCCCGCGCCTGAACAAGCCTGCCTGTCCTGATACTATCTTACTTCTTGCTGTGAGAGACCTATAGCTCCTATACTAGTCCGCGAGCAAGCTGTATAGCTACTGTGAACGCAGCCCGCGCCTGAACAAGCCTGCATGTCCTGATACTATCTTACTTCTTGGTGTGAGAGACCTATAGCTCCTATACTAGTCCGCGAGCAAGCTATATAGCTACTGTGCTTGCAGCCCGCGCCTGAACAAGCCTGCATGTCCTGATACTATCTTACTTCTTGCTGTGAGAGACCTATAGCTCCTATACTAGTCCGCGAGCAAGCTATATAGCTACTGTGCTCGCAGCCCGCGCCTGAACAAGCCTGCATGTCCTGATACTATCTTACTTCTTGGTGTGAGAGACCTATAGCTCCTATACTAGTCCGCGAGCAAGCTATATAGCTACTGTGCTCGCAGCCCGCGCCTGAACAAGCCTGCCTGTCCTGATACTATCTTACTTCTTGGTGTGAGAGACCTATAGCTCCTATACTAGTCCGCGAGCAAGCTGTATAGCTACTGTGCTCGCAGCCCGCGCCTGAACAAGCCTGCCTGTCCTGATACTATCTTACTTCTTGCTGTGAGAGACCTATAGCTCCTATACTAGTCCGCGAGCAAGCTATATAGCTACTGTGCTCGCAGCCCGCGCCTGAACAAGCCTGCCTGTCCTGATACTATCTTACTTCTTGGTGTGAGAGACCTATAGCTCCTATACTAGTCCGCGAGCAAGCTGTATAGCTACTGTGCTCGCAGCCCGCGCCTGAACAAGCCTGCATGTCCTGATACTATCTTACTTCTTGGTGTGAGAGACCTATAGCTCCTATACTAGTCCGCGAGCAAGCTGTATAGCTACTGTGCTTGCAGCCCGCGCCTGAACAAGCCTGCATGTCCTGATACTATCTTACTTCTTGGTGTGAGAGACCTATAGCTCCTATACTAGTCCGCGAGCAAGCTGTATAGCTACTGTGCTCGCAGCCCGCGCCTGAACAAGCCTGCCTGTCCTGATACTATCTTACTTCTTGCTGTGAGAGACCTATAGCTCCTATACTAGTCCGCGAGCAAGCTGTATAGCTACTGTGATCGCAGCCCGCGCCTGAACAAGCCTGCCTGTCCTGATACTATCTTACTTCTTGCTGTGAGAGACCTATAGCTCCTATACTAGTCCGCGAGCAAGCTATATAGCTACTGTGCTTGCAGCCCGCGCCTGAACAAGCCTGCATGTCCTGATACTATCTTACTTCTTGCTGTGAGAGACCTATAGCTCCTATACTAGTCCGCGAGCAAGCTATATAGCTACTGTGCTCGCAGCCCGCGCCTGAACAAGCCTGCATGTCCTGATACTATCTTACTTCTTGCTGTGAGAGACCTATAGCTCCTATACTAGTCCGCGAGCAAGCTATATAGCTACTGTGCTCGCAGCCCGCGCCTGAACAAGCCTGCATGTCCTGATACTATCTTACTTCTTGCTGTGAGAGACCTATAGCTCCTATACTAGTCCGCGAGCAAGCTATATAGCTACTGTGCTCGCAGCCCGCGCCTGAACAAGCCTGCCTGTCCTGATACTATCTTACTTCTTGGTGTGAGAGACCTATAGCTCCTATACTAGTCCGCGAGCAAGCTATATAGCTACTGTGCTTGCAGCCCGCGCCTGAACAAGCCTGCATGTCCTGATACTATCTTACTTCTTGGTGTGAGAGACCTATAGCTCCTATACTAGTCCGCGAGCAAGCTATATAGCTACTGTGCTTGCAGCCCGCGCCTGAACAAGCCTGCCTGTCCTGATACTATCTTACTTCTTGCTGTGAGAGACCTATAGCTCCTATACTAGTCCGCGAGCAAGCTGTATAGCTACTGTGATCGCAGCCCGCGCCTGAACAAGCCTGCATGTCCTGATACTATCTTACTTCTTGGTGTGAGAGACCTATAGCTCCTATACTAGTCCGCGAGCAAGCTATATAGCTACTGTGCTTGCAGCCCGCGCCTGAACAAGCCTGCCTGTCCTGATACTATCTTACTTCTTGGTGTGAGAGACCTATAGCTCCTATACTAGTCCGCGAGCAAGCTGTATAGCTACTGTGATCGCAGCCCGCGCCTGAACAAGCCTGCCTGTCCTGATACTATCTTACTTCTTGCTGTGAGAGACCTATAGCTCCTATACTAGTCCGCGAGCAAGCTGTATAGCTACTGTGATCGCAGCCCGCGCCTGAACAAGCCTGCCTGTCCTGATACTATCTTACTTCTTGCTGTGAGAGACCTATAGCTCCTATACTAGTCCGCGAGCAAGCTGTATAGCTACTGTGCTCGCAGCCCGCGCCTGAACAAGCCTGCCTGTCCTGATACTATCTTACTTCTTGCTGTGAGAGACCTATAGCTCCTATACTAATCCGCGAGCAAGCTATATAGCTACTGTGATCGCAGCCCGCGCCTGAACAAGCCTGCCTGTCCTGATACTATCTTACTTCTTGCTGTGAGAGACCTATAGCTCCTATACTAGTCCGCGAGCAAGCTGTATAGCTACTGTGATCGCAGCCCGCGCCTGAACAAGCCTGCCTGTCCTGATACTATCTTACTTCTTGCTGTGAGAGACCTATAGCTCCTATACTAGTCCGCGAGCAAGCTATATAGCTACTGTGATCGCAGCCCGCGCCTGAACAAGCCTGCCTGTCCTGATACTATCTTACTTCTTGGTGTGAGAGACCTATAGCTCCTATACTAGTCCGCGAGCAAGCTGTATAGCTACTGTGCTTGCAGCCCGCGCCTGAACAAGCCTGCCTGTCCTGATACTATCTTACTTCTTGCTGTGAGAGACCTATAGCTCCTATACTAGTCCGCGAGCAAGCTGTATAGCTACTGTGATCGCAGCCCGCGCCTGAACAAGCCTGCCTGTCCTGATACTATCTTACTTCTTGCTGTGAGAGACCTATAGCTCCTATACTAGTCCGCGAGCAAGCTATATAGCTACTGTGCTTGCAGCCCGCGCCTGAACAAGCCTGCCTGTCCTGATACTATCTTACTTCTTGCTGTGAGAGACCTATAGCTCCTATACTAGTCCGCGAGCAAGCTGTATAGCTACTGTGCTTGCAGCCCGCGCCTGAACAAGCCTGCATGTCCTGATACTATCTTACTTCTTGCTGTGAGAGACCTATAGCTCCTATACTAGTCCGCGAGCAAGCTGTATAGCTACTGTGCTTGCAGCCCGCGCCTGAACAAGCCTGCCTGTCCTGATACTATCTTACTTCTTGCTGTGAGAGACCTATAGCTCCTATACTAGTCCGCGAGCAAGCTATATAGCTACTGTGCTCGCAGCCCGCGCCTGAACAAGCCTGCCTGTCCTGATACTATCTTACTTCTTGCTGTGAGAGACCTATAGCTCCTATACTAGTCCGCGAGCAAGCTGTATAGCTACTGTGCTCGCAGCCCGCGCCTGAACAAGCCTGCCTGTCCTGATACTATCTTACTTCTTGCTGTGAGAGACCTATAGCTCCTATACTAGTCCGCGAGCAAGCTGTATAGCTACTGTGCTCGCAGCCCGCGCCTGAACAAGCCTGCCTGTCCTGATACTATCTTACTTCTTGCTGTGAGAGACCTATAGCTCCTATACTAGTCCGCGAGCAAGCTATATAGCTACTGTGCTTGCAGCCCGCGCCTGAACAAGCCTGCATGTCCTGATACTATCTTACTTCTTGCTGTGAGAGACCTATAGCTCCTATACTAGTCCGCGAGCAAGCTGTATAGCTACTGTGCTCGCAGCCCGCGCCTGAACAAGCCTGCCTGTCCTGATACTATCTTACTTCTTGCTGTGAGAGACCTATAGCTCCTATACTAGTCCGCGAGCAAGCTGTATAGCTACTGTGATCGCAGCCCGCGCCTGAACAAGCCTGCCTGTCCTGATACTATCTTACTTCTTGGTGTGAGAGACCTATAGCTCCTATACTAGTCCGCGAGCAAGCTGTATAGCTACTGTGCTCGCAGCCCGCGCCTGAACAAGCCTGCCTGTCCTGATACTATCTTACTTCTTGCTGTGAGAGACCTATAGCTCCTATACTAGTCCGCGAGCAAGCTATATAGCTACTGTGCTCGCAGCCCGCGCCTGAACAAGCCTGCCTGTCCTGATACTATCTTACTTCTTGCTGTGAGAGACCTATAGCTCCTATACTAGTCCGCGAGCAAGCTGTATAGCTACTGTGATCGCAGCCCGCGCCTGAACAAGCCTGCCTGTCCTGATACTATCTTACTTCTTGCTGTGAGAGACCTATAGCTCCTATACTAGTCCGCGAGCAAGCTATATAGCTACTGTGATCGCAGCCCGCGCCTGAACAAGCCTGCCTGTCCTGATACTATCTTACTTCTTGCTGTGAGAGACCTATAGCTCCTATACTAGTCCGCGAGCAAGCTGTATAGCTACTGTGATCGCAGCCCGCGCCTGAACAAGCCTGCCTGTCCTGATACTATCTTACTTCTTGCTGTGAGAGACCTATAGCTCCTATACTAGTCCGCGAGCAAGCTATATAGCTACTGTGCTTGCAGCCCGCGCCTGAACAAGCCTGCCTGTCCTGATACTATCTTACTTCTTGCTGTGAGAGACCTATAGCTCCTATACTAGTCCGCGAGCAAGCTGTATAGCTACTGTGCTTGCAGCCCGCGCCTGAACAAGCCTGCCTGTCCTGATACTATCTTACTTCTTGGTGTGAGAGACCTATAGCTCCTATACTAGTCCGCGAGCAAGCTGTATAGCTACTGTGCTTGCAGCCCGCGCCTGAACAAGCCTGCATGTCCTGATACTATCTTACTTCTTGGTGTGAGAGACCTATAGCTCCTATACTAGTCCGCGAGCAAGCTGTATAGCTACTGTGCTTGCAGCCCGCGCCTGAACAAGCCTGCCTGTCCTGATACTATCTTACTTCTTGCTGTGAGAGACCTATAGCTCCTATACTAGTCCGCGAGCAAGCTGTATAGCTACTGTGCTTGCAGCCCGCGCCTGAACAAGCCTGCATGTCCTGATACTATCTTACTTCTTGCTGTGAGAGACCTATAGCTCCTATACTAGTCCGCGAGCAAGCTATATAGCTACTGTGCTCGCAGCCCGCGCCTGAACAAGCCTGCCTGTCCTGATACTATCTTACTTCTTGCTGTGAGAGACCTATAGCTCCTATACTAGTCCGCGAGCAAGCTATATAGCTACTGTGCTCGCAGCCCGCGCCTGAACAAGCCTGCCTGTCCTGATACTATCTTACTTCTTGCTGTGAGAGACCTATAGCTCCTATACTAGTCCGCGAGCAAGCTGTATAGCTACTGTGATCGCAGCCCGCGCCTGAACAAGCCTGCCTGTCCTGATACTATCTTACTTCTTGCTGTGAGAGACCTATAGCTCCTATACTAGTCCGCGAGCAAGCTGTATAGCTACTGTGCTCGCAGCCCGCGCCTGAACAAGCCTGCCTGTCCTGATACTATCTTACTTCTTGCTGTGAGAGACCTATAGCTCCTATACTAGTCCGCGAGCAAGCTGTATAGCTACTGTGATCGCAGCCCGCGCCTGAACAAGCCTGCATGTCCTGATACTATCTTACTTCTTGGTGTGAGAGACCTATAGCTCCTATACTAGTCCGCGAGCAAGCTGTATAGCTACTGTGCTCGCAGCCCGCGCCTGAACAAGCCTGCCTGTCCTGATACTATCTTACTTCTTGCTGTGAGAGACCTATAGCTCCTATACTAGTCCGCGAGCAAGCTATATAGCTACTGTGCTCGCAGCCCGCGCCTGAACAAGCCTGCCTGTCCTGATACTATCTTACTTCTTGCTGTGAGAGACCTATAGCTCCTATACTAGTCCGCGAGCAAGCTGTATAGCTACTGTGATCGCAGCCCGCGCCTGAACAAGCCTGCATGTCCTGATACTATCTTACTTCTTGCTGTGAGAGACCTATAGCTCCTATACTAGTCCGCGAGCAAGCTGTATAGCTACTGTGCTTGCAGCCCGCGCCTGAACAAGCCTGCCTGTCCTGATACTATCTTACTTCTTGGTGTGAGAGACCTATAGCTCCTATACTAGTCCGCGAGCAAGCTGTATAGCTACTGTGATCGCAGCCCGCGCCTGAACAAGCCTGCCTGTCCTGATACTATCTTACTTCTTGCTGTGAGAGACCTATAGCTCCTATACTAGTCCGCGAGCAAGCTGTATAGCTACTGTGCTTGCAGCCCGCGCCTGAACAAGCCTGCCTGTCCTGATACTATCTTACTTCTTGCTGTGAGAGACCTATAGCTCCTATACTAGTCCGCGAGCAAGCTGTATAGCTACTGTGCTTGCAGCCCGCGCCTGAACAAGCCTGCATGTCCTGATACTATCTTACTTCTTGCTGTGAGAGACCTATAGCTCCTATACTAGTCCGCGAGCAAGCTATATAGCTACTGTGCTTGCAGCCCGCGCCTGAACAAGCCTGCCTGTCCTGATACTATCTTACTTCTTGCTGTGAGAGACCTATAGCTCCTATACTAGTCCGCGAGCAAGCTGTATAGCTACTGTGATCGCAGCCCGCGCCTGAACAAGCCTGCCTGTCCTGATACTATCTTACTTCTTGCTGTGAGAGACCTATAGCTCCTATACTAGTCCGCGAGCAAGCTGTATAGCTACTGTGCTCGCAGCCCGCGCCTGAACAAGCCTGCCTGTCCTGATACTATCTTACTTCTTGGTGTGAGAGACCTATAGCTCCTATACTAGTCCGCGAGCAAGCTGTATAGCTACTGTGATCGCAGCCCGCGCCTGAACAAGCCTGCCTGTCCTGATACTATCTTACTTCTTGCTGTGAGAGACCTATAGCTCCTATACTAGTCCGCGAGCAAGCTGTATAGCTACTGTGATCGCAGCCCGCGCCTGAACAAGCCTGCCTGTCCTGATACTATCTTACTTCTTGCTGTGAGAGACCTATAGCTCCTATACTAGTCCGCGAGCAAGCTGTATAGCTACTGTGATCGCAGCCCGCGCCTGAACAAGCCTGCATGTCCTGATACTATCTTACTTCTTGCTGTGAGAGACCTATAGCTCCTATACTAGTCCGCGAGCAAGCTGTATAGCTACTGTGCTCGCAGCCCGCGCCTGAACAAGCCTGCATGTCCTGATACTATCTTACTTCTTGGTGTGAGAGACCTATAGCTCCTATACTAGTCCGCGAGCAAGCTGTATAGCTACTGTGCTTGCAGCCCGCGCCTGAACAAGCCTGCCTGTCCTGATACTATCTTACTTCTTGCTGTGAGAGACCTATAGCTCCTATACTAGTCCGCGAGCAAGCTATATAGCTACTGTGATCGCAGCCCGCGCCTGAACAAGCCTGCATGTCCTGATACTATCTTACTTCTTGGTGTGAGAGACCTATAGCTCCTATACTAGTCCGCGAGCAAGCTGTATAGCTACTGTGCTCGCAGCCCGCGCCTGAACAAGCCTGCCTGTCCTGATACTATCTTACTTCTTGGTGTGAGAGACCTATAGCTCCTATACTAGTCCGCGAGCAAGCTGTATAGCTACTGTGATCGCAGCCCGCGCCTGAACAAGCCTGCCTGTCCTGATACTATCTTACTTCTTGCTGTGAGAGACCTATAGCTCCTATACTAGTCCGCGAGCAAGCTGTATAGCTACTGTGATCGCAGCCCGCGCCTGAACAAGCCTGCCTGTCCTGATACTATCTTACTTCTTGCTGTGAGAGACCTATAGCTCCTATACTAGTCCGCGAGCAAGCTATATAGCTACTGTGCTCGCAGCCCGCGCCTGAACAAGCCTGCCTGTCCTGATACTATCTTACTTCTTGCTGTGAGAGACCTATAGCTCCTATACTAGTCCGCGAGCAAGCTATATAGCTACTGTGCTTGCAGCCCGCGCCTGAACAAGCCTGCATGTCCTGATACTATCTTACTTCTTGGTGTGAGAGACCTATAGCTCCTATACTAGTCCGCGAGCAAGCTGTATAGCTACTGTGCTCGCAGCCCGCGCCTGAACAAGCCTGCATGTCCTGATACTATCTTACTTCTTGCTGTGAGAGACCTATAGCTCCTATACTAGTCCGCGAGCAAGCTGTATAGCTACTGTGCTCGCAGCCCGCGCCTGAACAAGCCTGCCTGTCCTGATACTATCTTACTTCTTGCTGTGAGAGACCTATAGCTCCTATACTAGTCCGCGAGCAAGCTGTATAGCTACTGTGATCGCAGCCCGCGCCTGAACAAGCCTGCATGTCCTGATACTATCTTACTTCTTGCTGTGAGAGACCTATAGCTCCTATACTAGTCCGCGAGCAAGCTATATAGCTACTGTGCTCGCAGCCCGCGCCTGAACAAGCCTGCCTGTCCTGATACTATCTTACTTCTTGCTGTGAGAGACCTATAGCTCCTATACTAGTCCGCGAGCAAGCTGTATAGCTACTGTGCTCGCAGCCCGCGCCTGAACAAGCCTGCCTGTCCTGATACTATCTTACTTCTTGGTGTGAGAGACCTATAGCTCCTATACTAGTCCGCGAGCAAGCTGTATAGCTACTGTGCTTGCAGCCCGCGCCTGAACAAGCCTGCCTGTCCTGATACTATCTTACTTCTTGCTGTGAGAGACCTATAGCTCCTATGTATACTAGTCCGCGAGCAAGCTATATAGCTACTGTGCTTGCAGCCCGCGCCTGAACAAGCCTGCCTGTCCTGATACTATCTTACTTCTTGCTGTGAGAGACCTATAGCTCCTATACTAGTCCGCGAGCAAGCTATATAGCTACTGTGCTCGCAGCCCGCGCCTGAACAAGCCTGCCTGTCCTGATACTATCTTACTTCTTGGTGTGAGAGACCTATAGCTCCTATACTAGTCCGCGAGCAAGCTGTATAGCTACTGTGCTTGCAGCCCGCGCCTGAACAAGCCTGCCTGTCCTGATACTATCTTACTTCTTGGTGTGAGAGACCTATAGCTCCTATACTAGTCCGCGAGCAAGCTGTATAGCTACTGTGCTTGCAGCCCGCGCCTGAACAAGCCTGCCTGTCCTGATACTATCTTACTTCTTGCTGTGAGAGACCTATAGCTCCTATACTAGTCCGCGAGCAAGCTATATAGCTACTGTGCTCGCAGCCCGCGCCTGAACAAGCCTGCCTGTCCTGATACTATCTTACTTCTTGCTGTGAGAGACCTATAGCTCCTATACTAGTCCGCGAGCAAGCTATATAGCTACTGTGCTTGCAGCCCGCGCCTGAACAAGCCTGCCTGTCCTGATACTATCTTACTTCTTGCTGTGAGAGACCTATAGCTCCTATACTAGTCCGCGAGCAAGCTATATAGCTACTGTGCTCGCAGCCCGCGCCTGAACAAGCCTGCCTGTCCTGATACTATCTTACTTCTTGGTGTGAGAGACCTATAGCTCCTATACTAGTCCGCGAGCAAGCTGTATAGCTACTGTGCTCGCAGCCCGCGCCTGAACAAGCCTGCCTGTCCTGATACTATCTTACTTCTTGGTGTGAGAGACCTATAGCTCCTATACTAGTCCGCGAGCAAGCTATATAGCTACTGTGATCGCAGCCCGCGCCTGAACAAGCCTGCCTGTCCTGATACTATCTTACTTCTTGGTGTGAGAGACCTATAGCTCCTATACTAGTCCGCGAGCAAGCTGTATAGCTACTGTGCTCGCAGCCCGCGCCTGAACAAGCCTGCCTGTCCTGATACTATCTTACTTCTTGGTGTGAGAGACCTATAGCTCCTATGTATACTAGTCCGCGAGCAAGCTGTATAGCTACTGTGATCGCAGCCCGCGCCTGAACAAGCCTGCCTGTCCTGATACTATCTTACTTCTTGCTGTGAGAGACCTATAGCTCCTATACTAGTCCGCGAGCAAGCTGTATAGCTACTGTGATCGCAGCCCGCGCCTGAACAAGCCTGCCTGTCCTGATACTATCTTACTTCTTGCTGTGAGAGACCTATAGCTCCTATACTAGTCCGCGAGCAAGCTGTATAGCTACTGTGCTTGCAGCCCGCGCCTGAACAAGCCTGCCTGTCCTGATACTATCTTACTTCTTGCTGTGAGAGACCTATAGCTCCTATACTAGTCCGCGAGCAAGCTGTATAGCTACTGTGCTTGCAGCCCGCGCCTGAACAAGCCTGCCTGTCCTGATACTATCTTACTTCTTGCTGTGAGAGACCTATAGCTCCTATACTAGTCCGCGAGCAAGCTGTATAGCTACTGTGCTTGCAGCCCGCGCCTGAACAAGCCTGCCTGTCCTGATACTATCTTACTTCTTGCTGTGAGAGACCTATAGCTCCTATACTAGTCCGCGAGCAAGCTGTATAGCTACTGTGCTTGCAGCCCGCGCCTGAACAAGCCTGCATGTCCTGATACTATCTTACTTCTTGGTGTGAGAGACCTATAGCTCCTATACTAGTCCGCGAGCAAGCTGTATAGCTACTGTGCTTGCAGCCCGCGCCTGAACAAGCCTGCCTGTCCTGATACTATCTTACTTCTTGGTGTGAGAGACCTATAGCTCCTATACTAGTCCGCGAGCAAGCTGTATAGCTACTGTGATCGCAGCCCGCGCCTGAACAAGCCTGCCTGTCCTGATACTATCTTACTTCTTGCTGTGAGAGACCTATAGCTCCTATACTAGTCCGCGAGCAAGCTGTATAGCTACTGTGATCGCAGCCCGCGCCTGAACAAGCCTGCCTGTCCTGATACTATCTTACTTCTTGCTGTGAGAGACCTATAGCTCCTATACTAGTCCGCGAGCAAGCTGTATAGCTACTGTGATCGCAGCCCGCGCCTGAACAAGCCTGCCTGTCCTGATACTATCTTACTTCTTGCTGTGAGAGACCTATAGCTCCTATACTAGTCCGCGAGCAAGCTGTATAGCTACTGTGCTTGCAGCCCGCGCCTGAACAAGCCTGCCTGTCCTGATACTATCTTACTTCTTGGTGTGAGAGACCTATAGCTCCTATACTAGTCCGCGAGCAAGCTGTATAGCTACTGTGATCGCAGCCCGCGCCTGAACAAGCCTGCATGTCCTGATACTATCTTACTTCTTGCTGTGAGAGACCTATAGCTCCTATACTAGTCCGCGAGCAAGCTATATAGCTACTGTGATCGCAGCCCGCGCCTGAACAAGCCTGCATGTCCTGATACTATCTTACTTCTTGGTGTGAGAGACCTATAGCTCCTATACTAGTCCGCGAGCAAGCTGTATAGCTACTGTGCTCGCAGCCCGCGCCTGAACAAGCCTGCCTGTCCTGATACTATCTTACTTCTTGGTGTGAGAGACCTATAGCTCCTATACTAGTCCGCGAGCAAGCTGTATAGCTACTGTGCTTGCAGCCCGCGCCTGAACAAGCCTGCCTGTCCTGATACTATCTTACTTCTTGCTGTGAGAGACCTATAGCTCCTATACTAGTCCGCGAGCAAGCTATATAGCTACTGTGCTTGCAGCCCGCGCCTGAACAAGCCTGCATGTCCTGATACTATCTTACTTCTTGCTGTGAGAGACCTATAGCTCCTATACTAGTCCGCGAGCAAGCTGTATAGCTACTGTGCTCGCAGCCCGCGCCTGAACAAGCCTGCCTGTCCTGATACTATCTTACTTCTTGGTGTGAGAGACCTATAGCTCCTATACTAGTCCGCGAGCAAGCTGTATAGCTACTGTGATCGCAGCCCGCGCCTGAACAAGCCTGCCTGTCCTGATACTATCTTACTTCTTGGTGTGAGAGACCTATAGCTCCTATACTAGTCCGCGAGCAAGCTGTATAGCTACTGTGCTCGCAGCCCGCGCCTGAACAAGCCTGCCTGTCCTGATACTATCTTACTTCTTGCTGTGAGAGACCTATAGCTCCTATACTAGTCCGCGAGCAAGCTATATAGCTACTGTGATCGCAGCCCGCGCCTGAACAAGCCTGCATGTCCTGATACTATCTTACTTCTTGCTGTGAGAGACCTATAGCTCCTATACTAGTCCGCGAGCAAGCTATATAGCTACTGTGATCGCAGCCCGCGCCTGAACAAGCCTGCCTGTCCTGATACTATCTTACTTCTTGCTGTGAGAGACCTATAGCTCCTATACTAGTCCGCGAGCAAGCTGTATAGCTACTGTGATCGCAGCCCGCGCCTGAACAAGCCTGCCTGTCCTGATACTATCTTACTTCTTGCTGTGAGAGACCTATAGCTCCTATACTAGTCCGCGAGCAAGCTATATAGCTACTGTGATCGCAGCCCGCGCCTGAACAAGCCTGCCTGTCCTGATACTATCTTACTTCTTGCTGTGAGAGACCTATAGCTCCTATACTAGTCCGCGAGCAAGCTGTATAGCTACTGTGATCGCAGCCCGCGCCTGAACAAGCCTGCCTGTCCTGATACTATCTTACTTCTTGCTGTGAGAGACCTATAGCTCCTATACTAGTCCGCGAGCAAGCTATATAGCTACTGTGCTTGCAGCCCGCGCCTGAACAAGCCTGCATGTCCTGATACTATCTTACTTCTTGGTGTGAGAGACCTATAGCTCCTATACTAGTCCGCGAGCAAGCTGTATAGCTACTGTGCTCGCAGCCCGCGCCTGAACAAGCCTGCCTGTCCTGATACTATCTTACTTCTTGCTGTGAGAGACCTATAGCTCCTATACTAGTCCGCGAGCAAGCTGTATAGCTACTGTGCTTGCAGCCCGCGCCTGAACAAGCCTGCATGTCCTGATACTATCTTACTTCTTGGTGTGAGAGACCTATAGCTCCTATACTAGTCCGCGAGCAAGCTGTATAGCTACTGTGATCGCAGCCCGCGCCTGAACAAGCCTGCCTGTCCTGATACTATCTTACTTCTTGCTGTGAGAGACCTATAGCTCCTATACTAGTCCGCGAGCAAGCTATATAGCTACTGTGCTTGCAGCCCGCGCCTGAACAAGCCTGCATGTCCTGATACTATCTTACTTCTTGGTGTGAGAGACCTATAGCTCCTATACTAGTCCGCGAGCAAGCTGTATAGCTACTGTGCTCGCAGCCCGCGCCTGAACAAGCCTGCCTGTCCTGATACTATCTTACTTCTTGGTGTGAGAGACCTATAGCTCCTATACTAGTCCGCGAGCAAGCTGTATAGCTACTGTGATCGCAGCCCGCGCCTGAACAAGCCTGCCTGTCCTGATACTATCTTACTTCTTGCTGTGAGAGACCTATAGCTCCTATACTAGTCCGCGAGCAAGCTGTATAGCTACTGTGCTCGCAGCCCGCGCCTGAACAAGCCTGCCTGTCCTGATACTATCTTACTTCTTGCTGTGAGAGACCTATAGCTCCTATACTAGTCCGCGAGCAAGCTGTATAGCTACTGTGATCGCAGCCCGCGCCTGAACAAGCCTGCCTGTCCTGATACTATCTTACTTCTTGCTGTGAGAGACCTATAGCTCCTATACTAGTCCGCGAGCAAGCTATATAGCTACTGTGCTTGCAGCCCGCGCCTGAACAAGCCTGCATGTCCTGATACTATCTTACTTCTTGGTGTGAGAGACCTATAGCTCCTATACTAGTCCGCGAGCAAGCTGTATAGCTACTGTGCTCGCAGCCCGCGCCTGAACAAGCCTGCCTGTCCTGATACTATCTTACTTCTTGGTGTGAGAGACCTATAGCTCCTATACTAGTCCGCGAGCAAGCTATATAGCTACTGTGATCGCAGCCCGCGCCTGAACAAGCCTGCCTGTCCTGATACTATCTTACTTCTTGCTGTGAGAGACCTATAGCTCCTATACTAGTCCGCGAGCAAGCTGTATAGCTACTGTGCTCGCAGCCCGCGCCTGAACAAGCCTGCCTGTCCTGATACTATCTTACTTCTTGCTGTGAGAGACCTATAGCTCCTATACTAGTCCGCGAGCAAGCTGTATAGCTACTGTGCTTGCAGCCCGCGCCTGAACAAGCCTGCCTGTCCTGATACTATCTTACTTCTTGCTGTGAGAGACCTATAGCTCCTATACTAGTCCGCGAGCAAGCTATATAGCTACTGTGCTCGCAGCCCGCGCCTGAACAAGCCTGCCTGTCCTGATACTATCTTACTTCTTGCTGTGAGAGACCTATAGCTCCTATACTAGTCCGCGAGCAAGCTGTATAGCTACTGTGATCGCAGCCCGCGCCTGAACAAGCCTGCCTGTCCTGATACTATCTTACTTCTTGCTGTGAGAGACCTATAGCTCCTATACTAGTCCGCGAGCAAGCTATATAGCTACTGTGCTTGCAGCCCGCGCCTGAACAAGCCTGCATGTCCTGATACTATCTTACTTCTTGGTGTGAGAGACCTATAGCTCCTATACTAGTCCGCGAGCAAGCTGTATAGCTACTGTGCTTGCAGCCCGCGCCTGAACAAGCCTGCCTGTCCTGATACTATCTTACTTCTTGCTGTGAGAGACCTATAGCTCCTATACTAGTCCGCGAGCAAGCTATATAGCTACTGTGCTCGCAGCCCGCGCCTGAACAAGCCTGCCTGTCCTGATACTATCTTACTTCTTGGTGTGAGAGACCTATAGCTCCTATACTAGTCCGCGAGCAAGCTGTATAGCTACTGTGAACGCAGCCCGCGCCTGAACAAGCCTGCCTGTCCTGATACTATCTTACTTCTTGCTGTGAGAGACCTATAGCTCCTATACTAGTCCGCGAGCAAGCTATATAGCTACTGTGCTCGCAGCCCGCGCCTGAACAAGCCTGCCTGTCCTGATACTATCTTACTTCTTGCTGTGAGAGACCTATAGCTCCTATACTAGTCCGCGAGCAAGCTATATAGCTACTGTGATCGCAGCCCGCGCCTGAACAAGCCTGCCTGTCCTGATACTATCTTACTTCTTGGTGTGAGAGACCTATAGCTCCTATACTAGTCCGCGAGCAAGCTATATAGCTACTGTGCTTGCAGCCCGCGCCTGAACAAGCCTGCCTGTCCTGATACTATCTTACTTCTTGCTGTGAGAGACCTATAGCTCCTATACTAGTCCGCGAGCAAGCTGTATAGCTACTGTGCTCGCAGCCCGCGCCTGAACAAGCCTGCCTGTCCTGATACTATCTTACTTCTTGCTGTGAGAGACCTATAGCTCCTATACTAGTCCGCGAGCAAGCTGTATAGCTACTGTGCTTGCAGCCCGCGCCTGAACAAGCCTGCATGTCCTGATACTATCTTACTTCTTGGTGTGAGAGACCTATAGCTCCTATACTAGTCCGCGAGCAAGCTGTATAGCTACTGTGATCGCAGCCCGCGCCTGAACAAGCCTGCCTGTCCTGATACTATCTTACTTCTTGCTGTGAGAGACCTATAGCTCCTATACTAGTCCGCGAGCAAGCTATATAGCTACTGTGCTTGCAGCCCGCGCCTGAACAAGCCTGCATGTCCTGATACTATCTTACTTCTTGGTGTGAGAGACCTATAGCTACTATACTAGTCCGCGAGCAAGCTGTATAGCTACTGTGCTCGCAGCCCGCGCCTGAACAAGCCTGCCTGTCCTGATACTATCTTACTTCTTGGTGTGAGAGACCTATAGCTCCTATACTAGTCCGCGAGCAAGCTATATAGCTACTGTGCTTGCAGCCCGCGCCTGAACAAGCCTGCCTGTCCTGATACTATCTTACTTCTTGGTGTGAGAGACCTATAGCTCCTATACTAGTCCGCGAGCAAGCTATATAGCTACTGTGCTCGCAGCCCGCGCCTGAACAAGCCTGCATGTCCTGATACTATCTTACTTCTTGGTGTGAGAGACCTATAGCTCCTATACTAGTCCGCGAGCAAGCTGTATAGCTACTGTGCTTGCAGCCCGCGCCTGAACAAGCCTGCCTGTCCTGATACTATCTTACTTCTTGGTGTGAGAGACCTATAGCTCCTATACTAGTCCGCGAGCAAGCTGTATAGCTACTGTGATCGCAGCCCGCGCCTGAACAAGCCTGCCTGTCCTGATACTATCTTACTTCTTGCTGTGAGAGACCTATAGCTCCTATACTAGTCCGCGAGCAAGCTATATAGCTACTGTGCTTGCAGCCCGCGCCTGAACAAGCCTGCCTGTCCTGATACTATCTTACTTCTTGCTGTGAGAGACCTATAGCTCCTATACTAGTCCGCGAGCAAGCTATATAGCTACTGTGCTCGCAGCCCGCGCCTGAACAAGCCTGCCTGTCCTGATACTATCTTACTTCTTGGTGTGAGAGACCTATAGCTCCTATACTAGTCCGCGAGCAAGCTGTATAGCTACTGTGCTCGCAGCCCGCGCCTGAACAAGCCTGCCTGTCCTGATACTATCTTACTTCTTGGTGTGAGAGACCTATAGCTCCTATACTAGTCCGCGAGCAAGCTATATAGCTACTGTGATCGCAGCCCGCGCCTGAACAAGCCTGCCTGTCCTGATACTATCTTACTTCTTGGTGTGAGAGACCTATAGCTCCTATACTAGTCCGCGAGCAAGCTATATAGCTACTGTGATCGCAGCCCGCGCCTGAACAAGCCTGCCTGTCCTGATACTATCTTACTTCTTGGTGTGAGAGACCTATAGCTCCTATACTAGTCCGCGAGCAAGCTATATAGCTACTGTGCTTGCAGCCCGCGCCTGAACAAGCCTGCCTGTCCTGATACTATCTTACTTCTTGCTGTGAGAGACCTATAGCTCCTATACTAGTCCGCGAGCAAGCTATATAGCTACTGTGATCGCAGCCCGCGCCTGAACAAGCCTGCCTGTCCTGATACTATCTTACTTCTTGCTGTGAGAGACCTATAGCTCCTATACTAGTCCGCGAGCAAGCTGTATAGCTACTGTGCTCGCAGCCCGCGCCTGAACAAGCCTGCCTGTCCTGATACTATCTTACTTCTTGCTGTGAGAGACCTATAGCTCCTATACTAGTCCGCGAGCAAGCTATATAGCTACTGTGCTTGCAGCCCGCGCCTGAACAAGCCTGCATGTCCTGATACTATCTTACTTCTTGGTGTGAGAGACCTATAGCTCCTATACTAGTCCGCGAGCAAGCTGTATAGCTACTGTGCTTGCAGCCCGCGCCTGAACAAGCCTGCCTGTCCTGATACTATCTTACTTCTTGCTGTGAGAGACCTATAGCTCCTATACTAGTCCGCGAGCAAGCTGTATAGCTACTGTGCTTGCAGCCCGCGCCTGAACAAGCCTGCCTGTCCTGATACTATCTTACTTCTTGGTGTGAGAGACCTATAGCTCCTATACTAGTCCGCGAGCAAGCTGTATAGCTACTGTGATCGCAGCCCGCGCCTGAACAAGCCTGCCTGTCCTGATACTATCTTACTTCTTGCTGTGAGAGACCTATAGCTCCTATACTAGTCCGCGAGCAAGCTATATAGCTACTGTGCTTGCAGCCCGCGCCTGAACAAGCCTGCCTGTCCTGATACTATCTTACTTCTTGGTGTGAGAGACCTATAGCTCCTATACTAGTCCGCGAGCAAGCTATATAGCTACTGTGCTCGCAGCCCGCGCCTGAACAAGCCTGCCTGTCCTGATACTATCTTACTTCTTGCTGTGAGAGACCTATAGCTCCTATACTAGTCCGCGAGCAAGCTATATAGCTACTGTGATCGCAGCCCGCGCCTGAACAAGCCTGCCTGTCCTGATACTATCTTACTTCTTGCTGTGAGAGACCTATAGCTCCTATACTAGTCCGCGAGCAAGCTATATAGCTACTGTGCTTGCAGCCCGCGCCTGAACAAGCCTGCCTGTCCTGATACTATCTTACTTCTTGGTGTGAGAGACCTATAGCTCCTATACTAGTCCGCGAGCAAGCTATATAGCTACTGTGCTCGCAGCCCGCGCCTGAACAAGCCTGCCTGTCCTGATACTATCTTACTTCTTGCTGTGAGAGACCTATAGCTCCTATACTAGTCCGCGAGCAAGCTATATAGCTACTGTGCTCGCAGCCCGCGCCTGAACAAGCCTGCCTGTCCTGATACTATCTTACTTCTTGCTGTGAGAGACCTATAGCTCCTATACTAGTCCGCGAGCAAGCTATATAGCTACTGTGCTCGCAGCCCGCGCCTGAACAAGCCTGCCTGTCCTGATACTATCTTACTTCTTGCTGTGAGAGACCTATAGCTCCTATACTAGTCCGCGAGCAAGCTGTATAGCTACTGTGCTTGCAGCCCGCGCCTGAACAAGCCTGCCTGTCCTGATACTATCTTACTTCTTGGTGTGAGAGACCTATAGCTCCTATACTAGTCCGCGAGCAAGCTGTATAGCTACTGTGCTTGCAGCCCGCGCCTGAACAAGCCTGCATGTCCTGATACTATCTTACTTCTTGCTGTGAGAGACCTATAGCTCCTATACTAGTCCGCGAGCAAGCTATATAGCTACTGTGCTTGCAGCCCGCGCCTGAACAAGCCTGCATGTCCTGATACTATCTTACTTCTTGGTGTGAGAGACCTATAGCTCCTATACTAGTCCGCGAGCAAGCTATATAGCTACTGTGCTTGCAGCCCGCGCCTGAACAAGCCTGCCTGTCCTGATACTATCTTACTTCTTGCTGTGAGAGACCTATAGCTCCTATACTAGTCCGCGAGCAAGCTGTATAGCTACTGTGCTCGCAGCCCGCGCCTGAACAAGCCTGCCTGTCCTGATACTATCTTACTTCTTGGTGTGAGAGACCTATAGCTCCTATACTAGTCCGCGAGCAAGCTGTATAGCTACTGTGCTCGCAGCCCGCGCCTGAACAAGCCTGCCTGTCCTGATACTATCTTACTTCTTGGTGTGAGAGACCTATAGCTCCTATACTAGTCCGCGAGCAAGCTGTATAGCTACTGTGATCGCAGCCCGCGCCTGAACAAGCCTGCCTGTCCTGATACTATCTTACTTCTTGCTGTGAGAGACCTATAGCTCCTATACTAGTCCGCGAGCAAGCTGTATAGCTACTGTGCTTGCAGCCCGCGCCTGAACAAGCCTGCCTGTCCTGATACTATCTTACTTCTTGGTGTGAGAGACCTATAGCTCCTATACTAGTCCGCGAGCAAGCTGTATAGCTACTGTGATCGCAGCCCGCGCCTGAACAAGCCTGCCTGTCCTGATACTATCTTACTTCTTGCTGTGAGAGACCTATAGCTCCTATACTAGTCCGCGAGCAAGCTATATAGCTACTGTGATCGCAGCCCGCGCCTGAACAAGCCTGCCTGTCCTGATACTATCTTACTTCTTGCTGTGAGAGACCTATAGCTCCTATACTAGTCCGCGAGCAAGCTGTATAGCTACTGTGATCGCAGCCCGCGCCTGAACAAGCCTGCATGTCCTGATACTATCTTACTTCTTGGTGTGAGAGACCTATAGCTCCTATACTAGTCCGCGAGCAAGCTGTATAGCTACTGTGCTCGCAGCCCGCGCCTGAACAAGCCTGCCTGTCCTGATACTATCTTACTTCTTGCTGTGAGAGACCTATAGCTCCTATACTAGTCCGCGAGCAAGCTATATAGCTACTGTGCTCGCAGCCCGCGCCTGAACAAGCCTGCATGTCCTGATACTATCTTACTTCTTGGTGTGAGAGACCTATAGCTCCTATACTAGTCCGCGAGCAAGCTATATAGCTACTGTGATCGCAGCCCGCGCCTGAACAAGCCTGCCTGTCCTGATACTATCTTACTTCTTGCTGTGAGAGACCTATAGCTCCTATACTAGTCCGCGAGCAAGCTGTATAGCTACTGTGCTCGCAGCCCGCGCCTGAACAAGCCTGCCTGTCCTGATACTATCTTACTTCTTGCTGTGAGAGACCTATAGCTCCTATACTAGTCCGCGAGCAAGCTGTATAGCTACTGTGATCGCAGCCCGCGCCTGAACAAGCCTGCCTGTCCTGATACTATCTTACTTCTTGCTGTGAGAGACCTATAGCTCCTATACTAGTCCGCGAGCAAGCTGTATAGCTACTGTGCTCGCAGCCCGCGCCTGAACAAGCCTGCCTGTCCTGATACTATCTTACTTCTTGCTGTGAGAGACCTATAGCTCCTATACTAGTCCGCGAGCAAGCTATATAGCTACTGTGCTCGCAGCCCGCGCCTGAACAAGCCTGCCTGTCCTGATACTATCTTACTTCTTGCTGTGAGAGACCTATAGCTCCTATACTAGTCCGCGAGCAAGCTATATAGCTACTGTGCTCGCAGCCCGCGCCTGAACAAGCCTGCCTGTCCTGATACTATCTTACTTCTTGCTGTGAGAGACCTATAGCTCCTATACTAGTCCGCGAGCAAGCTGTATAGCTACTGTGCTCGCAGCCCGCGCCTGAACAAGCCTGCCTGTCCTGATACTATCTTACTTCTTGCTGTGAGAGACCTATAGCTCCTATACTAGTCCGCGAGCAAGCTATATAGCTACTGTGCTCGCAGCCCGCGCTTGAACAAGCTATGTAGCTACTGCGGTTGCGCCTGAACAAGCCTGCCTGTCAAACGGAATGGCTAATTACAACTCGTTACTGGAATGGGCGGCCGCGTCACAGATGGAATTCCATGACCAAATACGAAATTCAAGTTTCAAATCAATACCTTATTGTGAGAGATTTCTGACCGGCTCAAACTAGGTAAAGGTCTCCAGTGCGATGATGGTATTTGTACTATTTCATGCATTCTGTGTGCGTGTACGTGTCAACTATATCTAGTACGAAACAATAAAACATTTATTTGTGTTTAAAGTGTGGCCAACTCAGTTACAACCCGTGTATAGTGCGGGAGATTAAACCATTAATTATGTACCTCGTTGCTATGACGGCTCCAAATTAGGGCGTAAGAGCGCTCGATAGAGGCGTTTTACAGATGTCAACTAATTACTCTATTATATACTCTGTTTTTTTATCTTCTTTAGTACCGGTACTCTACTAATAATATGATTATTATAAATATTTACCTACTTGTACAGGAATGTCATATCTACGTATGGGTTAAGTACATTAAATGTACTTAGCCCATTTTGTGATAAATTATATATATATAAATACATATATAAGTACATAAACACACAAATTTTGTGACCAACCTATTCAAATATAATAAACCCATTTCTGAACAGATTCTTTGTATTATTTGTCGAAACTTTTCGGCGAAAGTAATTTATTTGTATATCTAAAAAGGTGTAAATAATAATAGGCTTGTCACAAATGTACTTTTACCTATACATAGATATGATATTCCTGTATAAGTAGGTAAATATTTATAATAATTATTCTAGTAATGAGTTGATTACAAACGTCAGAACGACTGGCGAACGCCGTATTCAGAACCGGTAGCTACCCCCGATCTTCCGCCTTTGACTTTGAGCAAGAATAACCCCCCGCGCCAGCACGCCAGTGTATACAAGAATATAAAAGATGATTGAATGCGTTTCACGTTGAGAGCAATAAGTGTTAATGGTTGAGCTGACAGCTGCTGCTGCTGCGGTGAGCGACGGAAGTTTTATCTCTAATGTGGCCAACACCAGGTTTATTGTCTATCAAGACAGAGAAATATTACAACGGTAACATTGCTTTAGTTTAGATAAACGAGGAACAGAAGTTTCAATATTAGGGGAGAATGTATCCATCAAATAACGCAGCAAGATGTTTTTGATTTGATTTCACGTCCATGCAACTTAATACTACGTTTGATTGAATGTATAATTATTATTAATTGATAAGTTTAAACTGCAAAATTATGGCATCTTCAAATTTTAGAGTTACACCGTTTTTTAAGGACATGCTTTTCAGAATATATCTAAACACATTTCGCGGGTTGTGCACGATAAACTATCAAAATACCGAGATATATAGATTTATTTAGTTCGTTCGTTGGTTACTGTATAATAATTGTTTGAACATGTTGTTATAGTACATAATCAACGTTTTTCCAAAATATTGAAATTGTACTTTGTGGGGAAAAATGTGGGTTTAGGAAGTGACTATTTAATTTAAAAACTTAAAAAAAATTAATCGGTACAAGTGATATTTTTGTTACTGCTGCATATAACAATTTAAAATTAGTACCATAAAACAAACGTACTTATTATCACATTTCATGCAACCTTTAAACCTAACGAAATACGAAACCTCCTAAAGTTTTACACTAGTCCAATCTTCTGTATCGTAAACTAAAACCCTGATATTTTCGTGTGAATTTAATAATAAAATAATCCCTTCCCGTTAACGTCAATTACTCTTACGTTTATTACAACCACACTACATACAAAATACTACAGCAAGCTTCTAATAAAATAGACTAAAACCTAATTTAAAATTTGTAAAGAAAATCTAATGAGTAAATTTAAATAGGATGCAAAAATGTGGAGCTAAGATTGAAAATATTTCATTCTAAAGGTGTTGCAATCGTGATGAACGTGATGCAAATGTTTTGACGTCAACTGTCCAAGTCTGCAACCCTACCGTGCTACGTCGACCAGTAATGGCAAAGAGTAGGAACGTGCAGGAGAAGTGAGAGAAAGAGAAAGAACGTGCGTGAAGTGACCCCAGTCAGTCTTACATCGTGACTGGGCGAAGTCGAGCGCGCGACGTGACAGAGAGAGAGAGAGAACCGACGTCGGGACGCGACCGACGACGACAGACGCCAGAGACAGACTGACAGAGATCGGCGTCGCTCGCACACTGCGTACACGCGCACGCGCACTGGGTCGGGTACGCGGTACGGGCACGCGTGCCGGGTCATAAGGCGGACACTTGTAGGGCAGACAGAGGCACTCGGATTAGGTCCGTATTTATAGTCGTCCTTTATCCCTAATAATATATATATATATATATATATATATATATATCCATCCAGCCATCAATCAGCCTGTTGGCTGTTGCTGACCAAAGAGTTCCAGTAGTGTCTCAGGGGGGACCCATAACCAGAAGCAGATTCAAGGAGCTTGCTAGAGCTACGCAGTGATCTATCGCTGTGGCAGTGTTTTCCATTTTATATGCAAGTGTTTTTTGGTTGTTGTGGTTTTTTATTTATTTGTTTTTTATGTTTGTATGTCTTGAAAAAGACGACGCTAAAGTCGTCGAAACGTTGAAGTATCATTTTAAATAAAATTTGGATTGGTTAAACCGTAAAATGTATCCTTACTTTATATATATATATATCTGGCTCCTGTTACCAACTTAAGTTAGGTCAGGGGGTGGCTATAGCCACCAGGATTCTAGGGCAAGCTCCTAACACCGGCTTGCCAGGCCTGTCATGTCCTCTTCAAATTCACTCTCTTTTCTTCCCACCAGCTCACGCCATCCACTTCTGTCTTCCCACAGTCTTTTTGCTTGCACTTCTTGCCAACTTCCACCTCCATCTTCTACATCATTTCTTATTTGATCTTGCCACCTCTCTCTCGGTCTACCAACTCTTCTTCCCTTATAATAATAATAATAATAATAATAATAATTTTTCGTAGGAGTACCCGTTATAGGGTGCACACCAGCTTTACCTGATGTGCCCCTCTTCAGGTGACTAAATAGGTTATTGGGGAGTTTGGATAGCTGGAAAGGAATGTCCGAGGGCTATTAGTAGGACTCAATCCCAGCATTCGCCTTTACGACTGAGGAAAACCTCGGAAAAAACCTTCGGTCAGGACTGCCGGTGGCCGGAATCGAACCGGCGACCTCCCGAATTAGAGTCTCGCGTCTTACCGCTGAGCCAGCTCTATCGGTTTTATCCCTAGGGGCGACCGTCGTTGCTATGGCTTTGTTTTCTTCATGGAAAATATTCATAAAATTGTAAACTGGCTACAACGGGCGCCTCTAGGTGTAGGATACGACTATTAATACGGACCGAATATGGATTTGATGTGATCCTGATTGTTGCTGACTTGCCGAATCCCTGACCTACCAATAGAGGTGGCTCAGCGGTAAGACGCGAGACTCTAATTCGGGAGGTCGCCGGTTCGTTTTCGGCCACCGGCAGTCCTGACTGAAGGTTTTTTCCGAGGTTTGCTTCAGTCGTAAAGGCGAATGCTGGTATTGAGTCCTACTAACAGTCCTCGGACATTCCTTCCTAACTGTCCCAACACCCTAATAACCTAGTTAGTCACCTGAAGAGGGGCACATCAGTTAAAGCTGGTGTGCACCCTATAACGGGTATTCCTACGAAAAATTATTATTATTATTATTATTATTATTATTATTATTATTGTTGTTATTATTATTATTATTATTATTATTATTATTATTATTATATTATTATTATTATTATTATTATTATTATTGTTATTATTATTATTATTATTATTATTATTATTATTATTATTATTATTATTATTATTATTATTATTATTATTATTATTATTGTTATTATTATTATTATTATTATTATTATTATTATTATTATTACTATTATTATTATTATTATTATTATTATTATTATTATTATTATTATTATTATTATTATTATTATTATTATTATTATTATTATTATTATTATTATTGTTATTGTTATTGTTATTATTATTATTATTATTATTATTATTATTATTATTATTATTATTGTTATTATTATTATTATTATTATTATTATTATTATTATTATTATTTTTGTTATTATTATTATTATTATTATTATTATTATTATTATTATTATTATTATTATTATTATTATTATTATTATTATTATTATTATTATTATTATTATTAAGACCCGTTGTAGCGCTGGCCGACTGTCTTGTTCTCTATCGGTCGCCAATCACCCTCTCAACCTCAGCATCCTGCGATATCAGACAGTGGCAGGATGAGTCAACGTTGCGTCACAGTCACAGTTCACAACACCGTCTGGGCTCGCACGAGTCTACGTCAAGAAGTTAATGAAACATATTTATTTACCGGACCAACAAAAAACACATAATATATTGACTCAATAAATTCAAAGTTGTTCTAATCGGCCTTGTCTATTCTGACATTTGTCCGCAGGTGTTCGCATTGTCCAATCACTGATTCATATGTTTCTTATTTGAAAGATCGATCTTTGATTGGTTATCGCTCACTCGTCGATGGTGTTCGAAGCCTACAGGGTTGGTTAAGTCGCTTTAAATTAAAGTTCCCCACTGAAAATCAGTTTCGTTACATGAGTGGGTAGACTCTAAATGTGAATTTATTTTATTTTATTTATTTCAAATTAAACATTTTAAATTTCAAATCGGCTTTGGAAGAAACAAAAACAGCTGTCAATATATTTGAACATGCTACTACAATTTGTAAATTGAAAGGATAAAGGATGTGTATTCTTGCGATATGTAGGGGGATGGAATCATTGTAAGGGTGGGGTGGGGGGAGCTCTCTGAAACTCCTGTCTCGAGGAGTTATTACGACGAAGGGCGAGTGGCGTGTCGGAGTTTAATAACAAACAGAAGTTTATACCAGACAAAAGATAGTTCGCTCGACGGTCAATGGAACTCACACTTTGCGTGTTGGGTGTGATCTAGGGTCCCACAACCACCTGTACCTACACTGAAGGACATCTGTGGGCTTCCCATCCCTCATTATTTGTACATTGGAGGACATCTGTGTGCTTGCCACTCCACAGCCATCTGTACATTGGACGACAACTGTGGGCTTCCCACAACCACCTGTACCTACACTGGAGGACATCTGTGGGCTTCCTACTCCACAGCCATATGTACATTGGACGACAACTGTGGGCTTCCCACAACCAACTGTACCTACATTATAGAGGACATCTGTGGGCTTCCTACTCCACAGTAATCTGTACATTGGACGACAACTGTGGGCTTCCCACAACCAACTGTACCTACACTGGAGGACATCTGTGGGCTTCCTACTCCACAGCAATCTGTACATTGGACGACAACTGTGGGCTTCCCACAACCACCTGTACCTACACTGGAGGACATCTGTGGGCTTCCTACTCCACAGCCATATGTACATTGGACGACAACTGTGGGCTTCCCACAACCAACTGTACCTACATTATAGAGGACATCTGTGGGCTTCCTACTCCACAGTAATCTGTACATTGGACGACAACTGTGGGCTTCCCACAACCAACTGTACTACACTGGAGGACATCTGTGGGCTTCCTACTCCACAGTAATCTGTACATTGGACGACAACTGTGGGCTTCCCATAACCACCTGTACCTACACTGGAGGACATCTGTGGGCTTCCTACTCCACAGTAATCTGTACATTGGACGACAACTGTGGGCTTCCCACAACCAACTGTACCTACATTAGAGGACATCTGTGGGCTTGCCACTCCACAGTAATCTGTACATTGGACGACAACTGTGGGCTTCCCACAACGACCTGTACTACACTTGAGGACATTGTGGGCTTCCCATCCCACACAATCTGTACATTGGACGACAACTGTGGGCTTCCCACAACCACCTGTACTACACTGGAGGACATTGTGGGCTTCCCATCCCACACAATCTGTACAATGGAGGACAACTGTGGGCTTCCCATAACCACCTGTACCTACACTAGAGGACATCTTTGTGCTTGCCACTCCACAGCCATCTGTACATTGGACGACAACTGTGGGCTTCCCACAACCACCTGTACTACACTGGAGGACATTGTGGGCTTCCCATCCCACACAATCTGTACAATGGAGGACAACTGTGGGCTTCCCATAACCACCTGTACCTACACTAGAGGACATCTTTGTGCTTGCCACTCCACAGCCATCTGTACAATGGAGGACAACTGTGGGCTTCCCATAACCACCTGTACCTACACTAGAGGACATCTTTGTGCTTGCCACTCCACAGCCACCTGTACATTGGACGACAACTGTGGGCTTCCCACAACCAACTGTACTACACTGGAGGACACATCAGTTGTGGTCTATTGAATATCATCAGTATCTTGAAGATGTAATCTATAGGCGAAAGTCGTTTTACAGCAATCTTGTCGATGCTGACGTCGTAGATGAGTGAAGCATTGCCCAACCAAATGTTAGTATGCATAAAAGTATCCCGCTGATTGGCTCCGACCCACTCATCTATGACGTATCCATCCACAATGTTGCTGTGGGTAGAATGTAGAAGAACCATTTGATCGAATTGAAAGTGAGAGGCGGTCTGTTAAAATTAGAATTGGCTTATGAACATGGAAACGAAACAAAAATCAGCATAATAAGTAGACCCATCTATCATTCTCACCTGAACCTATTATTATATAGTCTTGTTTCTAATCGATGTATATTTATTGAGCGAGAGATAATAACGGTCGACCCCGTTCATGATATAACTTCCTGAGCCCATACATTTTCTTTCCCGGGCGGAGGTTTTGGTCGTTGCTGGGGCGATATTCTTCATCTAAAGTTGGCCCAAAATAAAAGTATTCGCAAGTTTTTTTACGACATAGCCGAGTCCAAGACTTAATTTTCGACTTTTCTAGTTCTTACCATCTAATTGAAACAGGTCAATTGGGAATAATATACGACCTTCCATTGGTTACCTAAAACGGTGAGCGTGGTTTATTAGGCTTGTGCATCGTGCAATGTACATGTCACATTTACGAAAGTGTCAAAGAATGCCAGGGTATCTGTCTCTTGATTTTCTTTAAATAAGCGCCCATGTAAGATGGATCTTCGGTCGGTATGCGAGTACTTACGTTGGGGCTAATATTACACGGTCAAACTTTTTCATCCAACTCCTTGAATTCAAGAACAAAAGCGCATCAATAAATAATTCCTATTATTGTATTTGACTACATACTGACTGTTTTTGATGCGCTTTAGTTTTGTCCTTGAATTCAAGGAGTTGGATGAAAAAGTTTGACCGTGTAATACAGGCTTAATATATGCATAGATAGTTTGAGGTTGTAAGATAGTTTTTCCTCTCAAAGGTGATTTCTTGAAAGTTGATACAGAAAGAGTGAACATTACACACACATCATGCAACTTGTATAACTCTTGGAAACTTAATTCATCTGCGCTCTTAGCTCGGCTCATTAGAGACCTAGGTACCGTAACTAGCTAATAGACCGAACTACACAACAACTGGTAATATAACTTATGCAATTAGAGCTTATTTGGGCACCAAGGGAAGACAGTGCAGAGTATAACATTCAACTCCCACCCCGTCCCAGCTCGCTGGCTGACTTCTGAAACCCACGGGAACAGAACTACGTAGATCAGTGCACGGTTAATTTATGGGTAATTGGCAGTAAAAGTAAACGATCACGCTCCAAGCGGACAGTGCTAGAAGCGCCATGTCCAGGTTGCTATAAAGGGTCTCGTGGCGCATTCTGGGTATAGTTAGTTGTCCCAATGTTTTCGTCACAGGCGAGGGGTTCGTAGCCAATCAGCACTCGGTATTTGCGCGGGGTTGTCTCGGGCGGTTCGCTGGTTGGCTACGAATGCCTCGCCTGTAACGAAAGCATGTGTAAGTTAGTCTTGGGCCAAGTATAATACGTATATGGTACACGTTGAAACTTACCACAAAATTGATTTTAAAGTTATAAAATTATATGAAACCGTTTTTAGGTATCATAATAATAATAATAATAATAATTTATCGTTAGACAACCTGTCCAGAAAGTAGGAACAATCCATGCCCCTCCTCAGGGCCCTCATTCCAGAAGAGTTTTAGGCGGTTATAGCCGGTTGTAAAGTGGCGCCCCCTATTCCGTCAAGTTGCAACCGCGGTTGCAAGGTCCGTTCATGGATTTATAATCCCCTACATATAACTCCATGGTCCGTCGATCCCCTGGTGGAGGTTCGGTCGAGCCCCCGCCAGGGGATTTACGGACCTTGACCGCGGTTGCATCTTCCGTACTGGAATGAGGCCCCACTACTAACTATAGGTATTGAGATATTTGGATCAGTTAGGAACGAATATCCAAGGGCTGTTAGTATGACTCGATCACAGCATTCGTCTTGATGTAACTGACGTAAGCGGCGTGAAGCTGGCTCTGTATACTTGTATCTGACGTGTTGTTTACGACCCTAGTCGTGGCCTCGCACGGCCTTGCAGCTAGCGCGCCCCGTGGCAAGGCTCAGAACCACGTTAGGGCTCTGCTGCAACCGACGCTCGTAATAATATCTCTATGTTATCGAGGTGCACGCCGGCTAAATAAGACGTATAAGTCAATATCTGGACATACGGATGTAAACCCAACTCCTTGTTGGTCTAGCGGACGGTTGTGAAAACATGGACCCGACTTGGAGGTCAAAGTGAAGGGGAAACGGTTATTGAATGAAGGACTAAACTGGAAGCCACTCTAAACAGTATTGTGTGTGATAAAAATTAAATGCACATAAGACTCTTCATAATAATTCAAATCATAATATTGTCAAACATTGGAAAAGATAAAAATAATTTTTTTCGTATGAAACCTGCACGGGGTCCCTCTTTAGGGCCCTCATTCCAGTACGCTAGTTGCAACCGGTTGCAACTTGCGCTCGGGTTACGGAATAGGGGGCGCAACTTTACAACCGGATACAACCACCTAAAACTATTCTGGAATGAGGACCCAGAAACATAGTTCGACAAATAGTAACGACTTTACTTTACTCTAGCTACCTCTGCTGGTAAATCAGTGCACCATCTATGTGGTGACTAATAAGGTATTGGTTACACGTACGTCACATCTTTGCGCGTGGCGGCCACATTTGAGTGCAAACTTTGACGTTGCCATGGAGAAACATTTGAAGGATGTTGTGATGGAACACATAAATTCTTAGTTCTTTAAAATCAAGCTTGTAAAAAAAAAAAATTGGTATGTGAGTTATTTATGAAATTTTTTATAATTACTTATGTTTACTTTTTAAATTCTAAATCAGACTTATTTTGAATAGTATTTGCCAATGATCTAGGATTGGTCCTCGTCAATTGTGTCGCAATCATGGCCGCTGTGACGTCACGTGGGAACTATGAATAGTAATAAACAAGTAGAATAATAGCCTACATTGTATTCGGCACATCGTTTCAGAGATGTTAAAATTTTCCTTGACTTTATGAAATATTACAATATCCTTTATAATAAAATTTCAGTAAAAATATCAACAGTAGATTTGATTCCCGCTAAGTTGGTAACGAAGCATGTCGACCGAACATCGCGAGCTGTTGTCGAGCCCACCCGTCATTATTGGATTTCCAAGCCGCATAGAGGGCTGATGTCGAGTGGGAAGGCAGGAAACAAATCCAGGAACTCCCTTGGGAGAACAGACGCCCGGAATAAATCCCCCCAAACATTGTGGTGAGTAGATGTACGTCTGTGTAGTGTGTATGTACGCCTGTGTATGTAGGCCATGTATACGGTAGCACTGGGTAGTGATGAATCCAGGACAGAAAACACTGTCGCGTAATAATGTTATGTATGTACTAGTGGCGGCTTGCCCTTCATTAAGTCCGGGCTTCGTAGATTTTTAAGAACGTAGAATTTGTGATGAACAAAGTTTTTGCAGAAGACTATGGTAGCTTTCAATAGACGTCACGTGGCGGCCATTATGAGGTACACATTGCTTGTTTACATTTGCTCTGTCAATAGAAGACACAGGTTATCCAGGAAATATCACAGTTTCAAGCCGTATAGATTGATGTGTGCAGATAAAAGTTCAAGAAAATGATAACACATGCAAATGGTTGTCTTCAAACAGAGCTTACGCGTTCTTATTTTGTTTTCAGTCATAATAAGGAACCTGAAAACAGTTGATGCGTCAGTCAAAGGACATCTGCAATATTGCAACAATGCAGTGTCGGAAAAAGTAAACAAATGTTTACAGAGTACCTCAGTATGGCTACCGTGCGATACCGGAAATGACGTTATTGCAAGCTCCCTTACGGCCCTCTAGGTCTTTAATGACATCAATGCACAACAATGAAAAATGCACCTTGGCATAACTATCAGGAACCGTTAGATAGAAGTAATTACTGCCCTCTAGATCAATTCTGAAAATCATATTTTTTTAAGATAATGCATGATGTGTTTTAACACAAAATCTAAGACAGTTGATATCGCTTTAAATACTGGTCTAAGGGCCGGTCTTACGTATAGCAATTAAGCTATTTGGAGAATTTCAAGGGTTTTGATTGGTCGTTGCCATGGAGAAAACAAGCTATTCGACGAATAAGTAGGGACATTGTAAGACTGGACCTAAAAGTAAGCCAAAATATATGTCAATCACGAAGAGAATTTAATTCCCTTTCTTATAAATGTTTGAATGTTTTAATCAATATTAGCGTTTTTTTTTTAAATTACATAATTTAACTTTGTAATGACGTGTTGTTGCAACATACATTACCTATAATTTAATTGTGGTTTATGTTATGATGATATACATAGGCGTATCTTATTTTGCCAACGAGGTAATCATTATAATCATTAATCACTTATAAAATAATGCGTGGATGGTAATGATGATGAAAATACGCCACATGACATTCATAACCAAGCCAGGATTCGAGCCTGGAACACACAATCTATGGTTCACTAGACCCACGTCTAAAGCGACCAGTTTCGTAAATCATTTTCAACACTGAACTCGTGTTTCCACTATTTTTCATTATTTTCACAAACACCTTTCAATTCACAATTTATTTATATAGATACAATATAAAGAGTGGACGCGTTTTTTTAAATTCGCACTGTCAATTCTTTTAAATAACGTTCGAGGTAATGCAAATGTGAATGAACATGCATTTTGTCCAATCTAACCAAGTATTGTTCATGTGCAACCATGCTTGCTCGCAATACCCCAGGGAGTCTACAACACATCAAGCTGACAAAAGACTAGCGGAGGTATCGCAAACAACACCGGTTGAGGGAGGACGCTTGGTCTGTCCTGCAGGGTTGGAAAGCTCGACGCTAGAGGTCTCGTCAAACGCTCAACACTGCTGGTTGAGTTGGTAGAGGTGTGTATTATTATTATTATTTTATTGAATGTATCACAATCATACAATCTCGGTCAAAACCGGCGTTAACATGTTATACGGACGTAATGTCAAGTATTTCCATGGGTCTACCTTATTTAACTTCACTAATCACATGTTACTAGTTTAAACAGTCATCAATTTCGGTCAAAGCCGGTGTTTACATGTTATACGGACAATACAGATGTAATGTCAAGTATTTCCATGAGGTACCTTGTTCAACTTCAGTCGTTACTGTCTTATTAGTACTTGTTCATAGTATACACTGCATAATGATATGATCTTATTTGCGTTGTCTTCGTGTGTGTCTTCTTTGCGTCGTGTTACTGTGTGTACGGTCGTGGCCGATTCCTCGATGCCATCCTAGTAATTCTACTGTATGGACAATGGAAAACCACGAAAACCATGTCAAGATGGATGTTGTCTCGAAGGATTCACTCTCATAAGTTTAAACTAGTTCCGGTATGTTAATGTTCAAGTCATGTTCTGTCAAAATTATTTTCTATAACAGCTGTCAAAGTTCGTTTTGTTGTTTCTTCTTCTTCTTCTTCTTCTTCTTCTTCTTCTTCTTCTTCTTCTTCTTCTTCTTCTTCTTCTTCTTCTTCTTCTTCTTCTTCTTCTTCTTCTTCTTCTTCTTCTTCTTCTTCTTCTTCTTCTTCTTCTTCTTCTTCTTCTTCTTCTTCTTCTTCTTATTATTATTATTATTATTATTATTATTATTATTATTATTATTATTATTATTATTATTATTATTATTATTATTATTATTATTATTATTATTATTATTATTATTATTATTATTATTATTTTATTGTTGCAATACATACAAACTCGGTCAAAACCGGCATAAACATGTTGTACGGACACAAATGTCAAGTATTTCCATGTGTTTACCTTATTAAAATCTACTTAGAACTACTTAATATATCATTGTCCACATTATTTTTTCCAAACCGAACTATGGATGCTATGTACGGTCGTGGCCGATTTGTACTCATCCCAGCATTCGCTCTTTGTACGGTGGAAACCACGAAAACCACCATCGGGATGGATAACGTCTTAAAGTCTTCATTCTTCTTAGTTCAAAAATTTTCGCACTATCCTACACGTGTTCAAAATAATTGCTTTTTGCATCTCGATGTATATGTTCGGTTGGAGACCAATAAGTTTGATACTGTCATGGAGTTTACGTGGAATAATGCCATTTGCTGATATAATTAACGGTATAACAGTTACATTATTCTGCTTCCACAACCTTTTTATTTCAATAGATAATTCCTTATATCTGTTTATCTTTTCCCGCCAAGTTGTCTCTACATTGTGGCATAAAGGGACGGCAACATCAATTAAAATCGTTTCTCGTTTCTTCTTGTCAATAAATATAATATCCGGTCTATTGTGATGTATGGTTTGGTCTGTTATAACTGCCCGGTCGTAATATAATTTGTAGTCTTTACTATCTAATACCTTATCAGGCTTGTATTTGTAATACGCAGTGGTTGTGTTTATAAGTTTATACTTCATGGCTAATTTTTGATGTACAATGTTTGCAACTTGGTTATGCCTATGAAGATAATCTGTTTGACAAAGCATTTTGCACCCAGATACGATATGTTCAATTGTTTCGCCGTTCATATTACATTTTCTACATTTATCTTCCACTGTGACGTCTTTCAGTATGTATTTTTTGTAATTGTTAGTCTTGATTACTTTATCTTGAATAGCGATCATAAATCCCTCTGTTTCGCTGAAAATGTCCCCGGACGTTAACCATTTGTTCGATGCTACCCTATCGACGCTATCCTTAAGAAGTTCCTTATAATGTCTGCTATGTAACGTCTTTTCTGATATTCTATTATTATTATTATTATTATTATTATTATTGTTATTATTTGATTTGTATTACAATTTATTGAGTTCTTCAGTCACCGTTCAGATGTCTCCCAGTATTGAGTATCGACATGGCCGTATGCACGATTTTTTTTTAAGGGGTGGGGACTGAGAGGGGAGGATGGAGGGGAATGCTTACGTACGGCGTATTTTAGAACTTCCAATCATTCCCAGGACCCTTCCTGAAACTTTCCAAATTCTGTGTAATGTATCCAACATTTACACTTGATGAAAATTAATTTACTAGTAGTTGCTAATCCAACTTCCTATATTAATTTCACACTAATCATATTCAATTAAATTCATTCTGCCTTCCGGCCATTTCAATCTTTTTCCTAACGTTCTGCCTTCAGCAACCTATCAATCACTATAATATTCTATCATACCTCTATAAGGACACTGCGCGGTCGAGACTTTTTAAGCAAAAGGAAATAGCCCCTTATTGCCACCACCCAAACGCCCAAACGTCCACAAGTCCAAGCGTATTTTAGAAGTCCCAACTCTTAAACTGTCATATTTTTTAGTTAAAGCTTCCGATTCCTATAAACCGGTTTGTAAGCGATTATTTGAGTGTAGCTTCCGCAATGTTATTGCATTAGTTATGTGTATGTCTGTATACAAATTAATGTAGAGATGGTTATGTTTGACGAACCTACATACTTATTGGAAAATTGTGTTCGGAATGTACAGGCATCTTCGTCCACTCCTCTAACCACCCATAGAGTTAACTGTAGCCTACAAGCTGAGCTGACATAATAGTGAAGTATATTGGTGGAGGGGCCGGGTAGTATGTCTGCCACACGCACACGCACACGCACACGCACACGCACACGCACACGCACACGCACACGCACACGCACACGCACACGCACACGCACACGCACACGCACACGCACACGCAGACGCACACGCACACGCACACGCACACGCACACGCACACGCACACGCACACGCACACGCACACGCACACGCACACGCACACGCACACGCACACGCACACGCACACGCACACACACGCACACGCAAAATTCAGAATTGTAATAGTTGTTTGTGTAGATAAGGTTTAATCCGGGTTTGTCTCAAATTTACTGGGACAAGAATCTGAAAAGGTGCCGGTGTGGGACACCATGGAGTTATACGTATGCAGTACAGTATAATAATTTTAATAATTTTTTGTAATAGGAATACCCGTTTTAGGGTGCACACCAGCCATACCTGATGTGCCCCTCTTCAGGTGACTAACTACGTTATTAGGGTGTTTGGATAGATGGGAATGAATGTCCGAGGGCTGTTAGTAGGACTCAATCCCAGCATTCGCCTTTACAACTGAGGAAAACCTCGGAAAAACCTTCAGTCAGGACTGCCGGTGGCCGGAATCGAACCGGCGACCTCCCGAATTAGAGTCTCGCGTCTTACCGCTGAGCCACCTCTATCGGTCAGTACAGTATAGTATCTCCACAGGTATCTCTACGAGTGGGAAGGGTGCGTTGAGCTGAGTCGATAGAAAAGTTCTGCCGAGGGATGTGTCGCCAGCGGTGAACACGAAAACTAACTCCGGCGAACACCGCAAACCCGCGCCATTTGAAAGATGAAACTTATTCATTATTTCTGCTTCAAATGTAAATGTACAAGAGTATGCTAGGACAGTGCGTGCGTGTATGATAGTGTGGTGCAGGGCACACAAGAATATTATTGTACCATGTACTGTGGTGGCTCCTACGCATGGGAGGCACGGCACCTATCCCACTATCGATAGGGGTTAGCTCAGCGGTAGCACCCGTTACTCTATTGCTGGAGATAACGACTGCGATTCTCACCCACTTTATTCTGCCTATAGTAATTTTGAGATGTTGTCTACATTTAAAAGTGATACTGAGATTGGTTCGTAAATCGACTTCGAGTTTATGTCAACTATTCCACTACCCTTATTTGTATTAGTTTGTAAGAATGTGCACATCTGCAGAACTTATATAACGTTTTCCGCGCAACTGACAGGAATAAATCACACTAAAAAGGATCGTTTTTCTTAAAAAGGGGCGGGAGGGGGCTCACTTGGTGATCCTGATGACCCCTCTAAAATCTAAATCTACAGTATCAAATCTTACATAATATTTTTATTTTTATTAGCACGTAAAACAAGATATGCATCTGCTTACTTTCTCTCTTTCATTTAAATGATTATGTAAAATCTCCTTTCTTCTAAATAGCTTTTCTTTTTTTCTTCTTAAACTTTTCTTTTTTCCTATCTTTCTATAACCTCTCAGTTTTGCTTAATTGTGATTATTATTGTTCATATAACGTTTCTTTTATGCTCCTCCACAGTTGCGTACCCGTTGTACTCTGCTATTATCAATCACCCCCCCCCCCCCCCACTCTCCAACCCTAGAGCCACACTACATCACTCGCGCTAGATGACTCAAGTAGTCAAGTAAAGTCAGTCGCGCTCAGCCTACGGGGGAAGGTAGATGTGTCGCCGCTGTTGTCATGTCCAGGTAAGACTGCATCAAATTATAGCTAACGGTTTTCTTTGTATTCTCTCTATCGACGTGGCTGATAATTAATTAACACAACTTATTAAACGTGGTGCTGTCAGTACAACGATAGTGCTGTGTATAACAGCTGTGGGACATTTAGTGAGTTGTCTCTACCTGTCACTTAATTGGTCCAAACTCCAAAGTGATAGCCGCTTCTGCGATCCAGCCAGAGTCGGTATTTCGACGAACCTCAAAGGGGTGCGCGCGCAACTTGCAGCCAGTGTGGAGGACGCACCTGTGCGGGGGAGCCCACGGTCCAGGATAATATTGGACCGGGGGGGGGAGCATCCACTGTGAGGGGTCATTCAACCACTATTAAGTGGACAAATGAGAAAAATTATGGAGAAACAGCTACAGATAAAATATAGCGTGAAAACGAATACAAATTTTGTTTGAATAAATCGAAATATTTTTATTGGAAATTGGTAATTGGAAAGTGTAAAAATAACATCAGAGTAGGAAATTTTAAAACATCTTGGCTATTTCATAATCCAAAGTCTACAATTTTTGAAGTTTCCAAAGTAAAACAAGTCAAGAAAATGCAAACAAAGATATTTTCAAAACAAAATAAAAAAAATTGGAGTTTGGTTTCAAATTGGGATTTAATTACAAATCCAAATTTCAGTAAATTATCCAATAATAACTTAAAACGATGGATTAACTTGATAACTTGAAGTATGTAAACAATTTGACCAAAAATCAGAAAATTGGTGTTTCCAATGTAAAGTTTTAAAACTGTCTTAATTACAAATCCAATTGTGTTTATATACCTTCCACACACTCCCCCAACTAGAATGATCACAAAAATTGTATCTGTTGATAAAACATATCATTTGTTGTTGTTATTATTAAGCGAGCGAAGCGAGCGTTTCCACGAGACTCTTATGGCACTTCGTTCTGTTTTTTTTTTTTTTTTTTTGTTTTTTTTTGTTTTTATGTCTGTCGATAGCGGTCGAACGGAAAGTCCGATCAACTTGAAATTTGGACCATCCACAAGCCTCGATGTGGATTGAAGGTGTATAGTTTTGAGGCAAAATCGTTTGAAAAGTTACAAAGTTACACCATAGTTACTGCAAAATAATGATCACAAAAATTGTATCTGTTGATAAAACATATCATTTGTTGTTGTTATTATTAAGCGAGCGAAGCGAGCGTTTCCACGAGACTCTTATGGCACTTCGTTCTGTTTTTTTTTTGTTTGTTTTTGTTTTTTTTTGTTTTTATGTCTGTCGATAGCGGTCGAACGGAAAGTCCGATCAACTTGAAATTTGGACCATCCACAAGCCTCGATGTGGATTGAAGGTGTATAGTTTTGAGGCAAAATCGTTTGAAAAGTTACAAAGTTACACCATAGTTACTGCAAAATATTTTTTTGAAACAAAATGGCGGCAAAATGTGAGATAGCCATATTTTTTTAAACTTTTTTCCGGTTACGAATATGTTCATTTTTTGGCGATACAATAAATATTGGCAAAGTTACACAAAAGTTACTCGAAAATATATTTCTGAAACACAGTTACGGCAAAATGTGAGGTGGCTATCTTGTAGTAAATTTTTGTCCGGTTACGAATATACTAATGTAAACGCGATCCAATACGTATAAGAGGCAGAAATTACATTTCTATTGCTGTCAATAACTGTTAGTAACGGTGGCGGACCGCGGCGAAAACACTAGGCAGAATGACAACGAAAATTCTTAGCAACGCACATTGCACTGTATCCAACAATGTCGGGAAGTATAATTGGTATGGAAATTAGAAACATTTTTGCAATGTGCATTCTTGAATTGTTGTTAATTGTTGTTTGTATAAGCATTGAAATCTTTTCGCCGGAAAGTTCGTAGATATTGACGCGCTCGCTTATCAACGCGTCAAACAGAGCGTTTTCCTAGTTATACAAAATAATGGTTTTGTGTGACCCGCACAGGTCCGAGGCCGCGTCCTATGTCCTGCCCCCAGCGCTGCAAATGTACGGCTGCCCCGTGATCCAGAAGGCGCTGGAATCCATCTCGGCCGAGCACCAGCAGGAGATTGTGAAGGAGCTTGACGGTCACCAGATCTGGGCAAAATAGTCAAATATTTTTTTTGTACAAACTACAAGTACATATATTATAGATACAAAATACTTTTTTAGCCTTGTATTTTCAATACAAAACGCAATTGTTTTTTGAAAAATACTCAAAATAAAATACATTTGCTTATGCTATAATAATATTAGGGAAATAAGGAACAATCTTCACAATAGGAATACAGCTTTGGAGTCTGGTTTTAGATATGTTTCAGTAATATAGAGATATGAGGGCCTAACCCTTTGCTGTCCAATTCTTTCGTTTAATATTATTAGTGACATTGTTTGTTCATAAGAAGTACATTTTGGACTGAAAAAGGTGGGCACCAGAATTGGAAAATTGAAAAAAAAAAACAGTTTTGAATTGCATGTAACTGCAGGATTTGTGATGAGTTTCGTTCAACACAGGACTAGACCGGAAAGGGTTAACAACAATATGTTGTCTGTGTTTGAAGGTGTTTGCGCTGTCGACCACCCGTACGGCTGCAGAGTGATCCAGCGCATCTTGGAGCATTGCACACCCGAACAGACGACCCCATCCTAGACAACTACACCAGCACGTGGAGCAGCTGATACAAGTACGGAAACTATGTTATAAAGCAGCAGTCTGTAGTAAAACTCAGGCATTTGGTTCACAAAGATGCTAAATTTATAGATTTTCGTTTTAAGCAAATAGTCATGATATAAATCATCACATATCGTTCTGAAAACTCATGAAAATAATATGTAGTAAGATTTTAACAATAAAACTAAAAATATTGGAATTTTGAATATGTAGTTTAACCAAGTGATGATTTATTTGGCTATGATTTGCTTTTATAGGAGTTAACATCTATGTGAATCCAGCTCAGCAGTGTATGTACAAATACACACACCTTCAAAACATGCATATCATAACTAAGTATAGATTTAAAACACATTAAAATATGTGTGGCTGGTCAACTCAAGTGTAATCAGTGTTGGTCCACCGCCGCTTCTAGATGTCATAATGCACAATATTCAGACATTGAATTGCCAGTCCCGATGGTCTAGGGTCAATTGCGCCCACCCGGCAAGTGGGAGACCTGGGTTCGATTCCCAGTCGGGGTTGGTTTTTGTATCAATCATCTATGTATCATTCATTTCAAATTTTGATCACTTTTGAAGCCTATTAATAAATTTTGGAAACGAAAAATCATGATTTTGAAATCCACCATATTGGCAGTATTGTTTTATTAGGATAGAGTCATATGGTCATAAATAATACAAATATACGATTTTATTAAACATGCATACATACACCCAAACGTTTACAAATGAATATAATTAGAATTGCAATATCTGGTATCAAACTGCTCATAGTTCCCCAATAACCACAAGAAAGAGGGAAATGATCTTATTCTGTTATTTGAACCCGTATCATACACTTGAAAGTTTCATCATTTTTGAACAACATCATTTTCATCATTTTTATAAATTTTCGAGGCGAAAAATTATGATTTTGAAATCCGTCATATTGGAGGTATTTTTTAATTAAGATGGAGTCATATGGTCAAAAATAATACAAATAAACCATTTTATTAAACTTGCATACACCCAAACGCTTACAAATGAATATAGTTAGAATTACAATATCTGTTATCAAACTGCTCATACTTCCCCAATAACCACAAAGAAGAGGGAAATGTACTTATTTTTTAATAAAAAAAAACGTGCCTTGTCGTAGTTTGACTGGGGCTGTACATCTGTCAAAGAATAACGCATGTGTCCTAATATAAGGCTAGCTCAGCGAGGACAGAAACCTCGCATAGAGCAAAAGGGCAAAAGCTGACCTGATCTCGATGTTCGGTATAGTTGTCCCAAAACTACCTTACGGATGCTTTCGTCACAGGCGAGGGGCTCGTAGGCAATCAGTGATCGCTATTTACGCGGGGTTGTCTCAGGGGGTTTGCTGGTTGGCTCCAGTGCCTCGCCTGAGACGAAAGCATCTGTAAGGTAGCCTTGGGTCATAGGCATAGAGACTGTGAAAGCACGGCCTGTCGATCCTTTTGGCTTAGAGTTTTTAGCAAGCGGTGTCAGAAATGTTGCCACAGGGATAACTGGCTTGTTGTATTATATGTGTGTCGAATTGTATCATTTATTTCATATTTTGATCTACGTATTTTGAACTCTAAAATTTCAAGGCCCTGCCCTGTGTTATACAATACATGTATGAAGTAAAACTTATATATTTAGCATCTTATGACTGTAGTCACTAATTTGCCTCATTATTAGACCACTTACAATTTTGAAAATACCATACAAATTGCCTCAATGTTTTTTGGGGTGTTTTGAGAAGTTTTATGAGTGCACAGTGGTAGGAATTCTTGCACACAACTATTCACCCAAACAAAGAAAATACCCTTGCTGACATTGCAATACAAAAATATAATCATTCTAAGCCATAGTTATCATAATGCATGGCACTGATTTTATTTCATTCTCAGTAAAGCGTAGGCCTACTCTTAAGTTTGTACTTGCAGGCGCGTAACAACTTTGTTATAAGTAGGGGGGTCAAGAATGTAGACTGTAGAGTGGGTCAGAAGCAAAACCTACTATCTCTAATTTTCATTAAAAATTAGTTAGATACATGGTTGGTTAGCTATTATTGCCAGCTTTTTACACGACAATCCATTTCGGTGCAAAATCGACTATCTCCAATGTTATTGCAGGAAGAATACATGCATTAGGTTCAAAACCTACCATCTCCATGCACTATTTAGTATCAAAACCACACCATATCCACAAACCAATCAGAAAGCTGCTATAAAAAAAGCATCTAATAAAAGTGCATCTATGTGGTGCATATTCCAAGGTTGCTGAAAAGTAACCATGCATTTTTGACTAACCCCTGCAAATATTACAAAATCTCAGTACTTAAAAACGCCTACAAGACTAACAGACACATTTTCTTGGTTTCCCACAAATAAGTAATTATTGAGATGGTAGGTTTTGCTCCTTTTTTTTATTTGAATAGTTACAGCATTTATTTTCATTAGAATACATTGAAAATACTTTAATATACATAGTCTACACTACAATGGTAATTTTAAAATATTACCAAATTAACACAATACTATGGACATAATAGATGTTATCTTCTATTAATTTGTTCTTGGATTGTCTCTTACCGCTTTGGCAGCACCCGTACACTCTTGCGGGACTCGGGAAGGACTTGGAGTGAACCGGGATGTGACTGCACGTTGGCGAGTTCCCCAGGGTTCTTCTTCTTGGGAACGATGGGCGGCAGTAAGAGGCAGCTAGTAGGAGGCAAGTTGGCCAACAAAAGTCTGGTAGATTTCGTCTTCACTCATCTAGAGAATCATTTTTCACAACAATTTTGTTGTAAGAAAAGTATCTGGTACCGTTGTAGTCATTTGGAATGCTAGTTGCTGTAGTTGATTAGTTCACAACTTTTTTAACAACGCAACGTTAACAACGTTTCCCGCCGGATCCCATCTAACGTATCTACCCGGTTCAACAGTCGACAAATGGTTGATTTACTATAAATAATTATGTTCAAAATACTATAAGCATGCAGAATTGAATCAAGATGTTATTACGGTAGTTTTTCGGCTTTCGCAGCAGTGGAAGCCCAGACTTTCATTCTACTAGTGGGTTTTTTGGGTAGTTGGATACTTGTTGTGGTATTCGTTTAAAGAACGGGGCCTGGGGCAGAGCCACGGCAGGACTTCTCAAGTGCCCAAAAATTACCTTATAGATTGATTCATTATTCAATCCAGAAGGTTTTTTGTGAGTTGTTATTATTACCTTACTAAAACCATTTTAAAGTTGAAGGATAGGTGGGGAAGGGGGGGGGGGGGCAGAGAGTTTGTCTTACCCCTATGTATCAGTATCGAGCACGGTTAAAAGATTTTGGACCTTTATTCGGACAATCATGATCGCCCCACCCCCTGTGTCCGCTACTACTACTTACTGTACCTTCATTATAATTACCAATTTATTTTAAAATTCAAATAAATTCTGTTATGCAATTGCACTGTGATTGTGTATTTAAATTGAAAATAATAAAATAATAATCAAACGTAGGCCTATTTGTAAATGAAGATAGCTCAAAACTTTGTTAGATGTAAAGCTATTTGTTTTGCCAGGGGTGCTTTAGCCCCTGAGGAGTCTTATCAATACTGGCGCCCCTGAGTGGTGGGGTCGGAGAGGAAAGTGGGGTGGGGATCAATTGCTCACTTCCCCCCCCCCCCATCGCCCCCTCGTTGTTTCGTGTATGCCTTCTTGTTTTGAATAATGTTATTTTGAGTAAAATGATACTTATTGTGCATTAACTTATGTTTCCCTGGTTCTGTTTCAGATTGTTGTAAATGTCGCTCTCACTGTCAAGATGTTGTATCTCAGTCTTCTGGACTCAATGACGTCTCCTTTAGCACCAATCACATGCTGCTATACCAAATAGGCCCTACCGACTCACCTCCTCAACGTGTGTTTTCTCGTCGCGTCACCTCCTCAATCTCCAGGCCGGAGATGCAACGCCATACTACAATCTCTCCAGTGTGCTTGCCTATTCAAGCCGAGCATCCCTGGACCAAATGGGACGGATTTTCTTATGTACTTGTTCAATTTATGCTGTTGTGTTCAAATTTTATTGTACTTAGTTCTTTGTCTGAATCCTATTGTTGCTGCTAATGTTTGTATCTAGTTTTTGAAGCCAACTGTTTAGGAGGAAATGTACTTACTTGTTACTTGAATAAATTACATTTCAATTGATACATTGTATAATAATGTTTACAGCCTTTTCCAATTCATTCATCCTAAAGAAACAGTCTATTTTTTCAAGATCAGTCTTGAGAAAGTGTATAGAAATTGAAAAATCAATAACAATTCAAAATTATTCCTCTGTAATAGGTGGTAAAGCGAATGTGATTGCATAGCGACCTCTTTGATTTGCGCGCCGTAAGAGTTGCGTGTCAACATTTGAGTTGGTTGCCATGGTTACTCGAGCTTGGACTTAAATAGCGGCCGCGTTAGATGTTAGGTGTTAGAATTACAATAAGAATAAATCGAGATACATATATGCATTCATTGAGAGCAGTACAATATGTACTAGTCTAAGCGCTCTAACTTCCATTCTGTGGCGTGGCGTAGGCAGTAGCGACGCCGACTAGTGTTTTCGCGGTCCGGGGTTCGAGACCCGTTACCGGCAAACTTTTTTTCTTCCATATTCAGAGCAGAATAGTTGAGAAGGGGTTCCTAAGGGGAAATTTTTTTTTCAAGCGCTCGTAGCTAAAAAACGGGTGGTCCAAATTTGTTTTTTTATTTTTTTTATTTTTTTTGCGTTAATTATCTAGACATCCTGAAAACGAAAATATGCTGGAGGTCATACTTACAGAGATACAGGTGCCCAAAATTTCAAATTTTGTCTCAGAAGAGCACAATCGGAGAATTTTGAAATTTTTAATTTTTTTAATTTTTTTAAAAATACGAAACATATCAAATAAGCGATTAATATGAAGGAAATGACAACCAAAAAATTCTATCTCAAACCGTTCACCCGTAAAAAAATAAAAACCTCAAAAAATCTACTATTTTGATTACCTGAAGTTGGCGTCGCCTCACCACGACCTGTGCAAACCGACGCTACCGACGCTCATACTTCGTCACCAAGGATTCTTACTGACCTTAAGTTCGACGCTACGACTAACTAGGTACCACCGTTCATCCACAATCGGTACCGAAAGTGGAACTTGACGAGAAAACCTTTGAAATTTCGGCGACGCCTGACGTCGTTCACAACAAACATATGTACACGTTGATTTTTTTCAAAGTAGAAAATTATCAGTTCTACTTTGAATAATAACTTCAAGATCTCCTCAGTAAACAATATAGCTGTAAAAAAATAAAAACTCAAAAACGCAGTGTATTTTAGCTCGTTTTTGACACTGCGTAGCGTCACGGATTAAAGGGTTAAGACAATAATGTCTACAGGTTCTGCATTGTCCATTCCTAGTGTACTTATTGAACATGTTTTGGTTTTCCTATGATTCATGGTTAGCCCAGGAAACATGTTTTAATGTTGGCTGTTCAGTGATGTTCCCAACGTGAATTTACTAAGTCTTAAAAGTCCCAATACTGCGTTTTCTGTGGATGTGTATCAGGAGTTCAGACGGCTATAGGAGGTTATGATTACAGATTGAACCAAGTCTTGAAAGTCCCAAAACTGTGTTTTCTGTGGATGAGTATCAGGACTTCAGACGGCTATAGGAGGTTATGATATAAGCTATCTGAATACCCCAAACAATGCACAACATTGAGAGCAGTATGTCTTGTACCTGTGTAAGCGCTGGAAGTATCTTCGTCTGCAATGGCGTATGCGGTAGCGTCGTCGGTTACCATGCTTGAGGTCTGGGGTTCGAGCCCCGTCACCACTACTTTCTTTTTCATCCATATTCAAACAGTTATATCAATACACCAACGTGAATGGACATGCTTTATTTTTTAACCGTAAAACGGCTCGTTGTTTCCACAAACGATTTACGGTTTTGCGATCAACCAATCAATCAATACGATCTAATGATAAAAACTCCGAAAAAAAAAATTTAAGGCGTTTTTTCTCAATTTTCGGGATTTTTATTTAAAGATCGTATTCTTGGATATTTTTTAATTCCAATAAGAGCCTCTGTTCGTAAATCCATCTATGTTAGGTGTTAGAAGTACAATAAGAATAAATCGAGATACATATATGCATTTATTGAGAGCAGTACAATATGTACTAGTCTAAGCGCTCCAACTTCCATCCTGTGGCGTAGCGTAGGCAGTAGCGACGCCGACTAGTGTTTTCGCGGTCCGGGGTTCGAGACCCGTTACCGGCAAACTTTTTTTCTTCCATGTTCAGGGCAGAATAGTTGAGAAGGGTTTACTAAGGGGAAATTTTTTTTTCAAGCGCTCGTAGCTAAAAAACGGGTGGTCCAAAATTGTTTTTTTATTTTTTTTATTTTCTTTGCGTTAATTATCTAGACATCCTGAAAACGAAAATTTGCTGGGGGTCATACTAACAGAGATACAGGCGCCCAAAATTTCAAATTTTGTCTCAGAAGAGCACAATCGGAGAATTTTGAAATTTTTTATTTTTTTTATTTTTTAAAAATACGAAACACATCAAAAGAGCGATAAGTATGAAGGAAATGACAACCAAAAAATTCTATCTCAAACTGTTCATCCGTAAAAAAATAAAAACCTCAAAAAATCTACTATTTTGGTTACCTGAAGTTGGCGTCGCCTCACTACGACCTGTGCAAACCGACGCTACCGACGCTCATACTACGTCACCAAGGATTCTTACTGACCTTAAGTTCGACGCTACGACTAACTAGGTACCACCGTTCATTCACAATCGGTACCGAAAGTGGAACTTGACGAGAAAACCTTTGAAATTTCGGCGACGCCTGACGTCGTTCACAACAAACATAGGTACACGTTGATTTTTTTCAAAGTAGAAAATTATCAGTTCTACCTTTAATATTAACTTCAAGATCTCCTAAGTAAACAATATAGCTGTAAAAAAATAAAAACTCAAAAAAGCAGAGTATTTTAGCACGTTTTTGACACTGCGTAGGGTCAAGAATTAAAGGGTTAAGACAATAATGTCTACAGGTTCTGCATTGTCCATTCCTAGTGTACTTATTGAACATGTTTTGGTTTGCCTATAATTCATGGTTAGCCCAGGAAACATGTTTTAATGTTGGCTGTTCAGTGATGTTCCCAACGTGAATTTACTAACTCTTAAAAGTCCCAATACTGCGTTTTCTGTGGATGTGTATCAGGAGTTCAGACGGCTATAGGAGGTTATGATTACAGAATGAACCAAGTCTTGAAAGTCCCAAAACTGTGTTTTCTGTGGATGAGTATCAGGAGTTCAGACGGCTAGAGGAGGTTATGATATAAGGTATCTGAATACCCCAAACAATGCACAACATTGAGAGCAGTATGTCTTGTACCTGTGTAAGCGCTGGAAGTTTCATCTTGTGCAATGGCGTATGCGGTAGCGTCGTCGGTTACCATGCTTGAGAACTGGGGTTCGAGACCCGTCACCACTACTTTTTTTTTCATCCATATTCACACAGTTATATCAATACACCAACGTGAATGGACACGGTTTATTTTTTAACCGTCAAACGGCTCGTTGTTTCCACAAACGATTTACGGTTTTGCGATCAACCAATCAATCAATACGATCTGATGATAAAAACTCCGAAAAAAAAAAATTAAGGCGTTTTTTTCTCAATTTTCGGGATTTTTATTTAAAGATCGTATTCTTGGATATTTTTTAATTCCAATAAGACCCTCTGTTCGTAAATCCATCTATGTAAGGTGTTAGAAGTACAATAAAAATAAATCGAGTTACATATATGCATTCATTGAGAGCAGTACAATATGTACTAGTCTAAGCGCTCCAACTTCCATCCTGTGGCGTGGCGTAGGCAGTAGCGACGCCGACTAGTGTTTTCGCGGTCCGGGGTTCGAGACACGATACCGGCAAACGTTTTTTCTTCCATATTCAAAGCAGAATAGTTGAGAAGGGTTTACTAAGGGGAAATTTTTTTTTCAAGCGCTCGTAGCTAAAAAACAGGTGGTCCAAATTTTTTTTTTTTTTTGTGTTAATTATCTAGACATCCTGAAAACGAAAATATGCTGGGGGTCATACTTACAGAGATACAGGCACCCAAAATTTCAAATTTTGTCTCAGAAGAGTACAATCGGAGAATTTTGAAATTTTTAATTTTTTTAATTTTTTTAAAAATACGAAACACATCAAAAGAGCGATTAATATGAAGGAAATGACAACCAAAAAATTCTATCCCAAACCGTTCACCCGAAAAAAATAAAAACCTCAAAAAATCTACTATTTTGATTACCTGAAGTTTGCGTCGCCTCACCACGACCTGTGCAAACCGACGCTACCGACGCTCATACTACGTCACCAAGGATTCTTACTGACCTTAAGTTCGACGCTACGACTAACTAGGTACCACCGTTCATCCACAATCGGTACCGAAAGTGGAACTTGACGAGAAAACCTTTGAAATTTCGGCGACGCCTGACGTCGTTCACAACAAACATATGTACACGTTGATTTTTTTCAAAGTAGAAAATTATCAGTTCTACTTTGAATATTAACTTCAAGATCTCCTAAGTAAACAATATAGCTGTAAAAAAATAAAAACTCAAAAACGCAGTGTATTTTAGCACGTTTTTGACACTGCGTAGCGTCACGGATTAAAGAGTTAAGACAATAATGTCTACAGGTTCTGCATTGTCCATTCCTAGTGTACTTATTGAACATGTTTTGGTTTTCCTATGATTCATGGTTAGCCCAGGAAACATGTTTTAATGTTGGCTTTTCAGTGATGTTCCCAACGTGAATTTACTAAGTCTTAAAAGTCCCAATACTGCGTTTTCTGTGGATGTGTATCAGGAGTTCAGACGGCTATAGGAGGTTATGATTACAGAATGAACCAAGTCTTGAAAGTCCCAAAACTGTGTTTTCTGTGGATGAGTATCAGGAGTTCAGACGGCTATAGGAGGTTATGATATAAGCTGTCTGAATACCCCAAACAATGCACAACATTGAGAGCAGTATGTCTTGTACCTGTGTAAGCGCTGGAACTATCATCGTGTGCAATGGCGTATGCGGTAGCGTCGTCGGTTACCATGCTTGAGGTCTGGGGTTCGAGCCCCGTCACCACTCCTTTTTTTTTCATCCATATTCACACAGTTATATCAATAAACCAACGTGAATGGACACGGTTTATTTTTTAACCGTCAAACGGCTCGTTGTTTCCACAAACGATTTACGGTTTTGCGATCAACCAATCAATCAATACGATCTAATGATAAAAACTCCGAAAAAAAAAAAAAATTAAGGCGTTTTTTTCTCAATTTTCGGGATTTTTATTTAAAGATCGTATTCTTGGATATTTTTTAATTCCAATAAGACCCTCTGTTCGTAAATCCATCTATGTTAGGTGTTAGAAGTACAATAAGAATAAATCGAGATACATATATGCATTTATTGAGAGCAGTACAATATGTACTAGTCTAAGCGCTCCAAGTTCCATCCTGTGGCGTGGCGTAGGCATTAGCGACGCCGACTAGTGTTTTCGCGGTCCGGGGTTCGAGACCCGATACCGGCAAACTTTTTTTCTTCCATATTCAGGGCAGAATAGTTGAGAAGGGTTTACTAAGGGGAAATTTTTTTTTCAAGCGCTCGTAGCTAAAAAACGGGTGGTCCAAAATTGTTTTTTTATTTTTTTTATTTTTTTTGCGTTAATTATCTAGACATCCTGAAAACGAAAATATGCTGGGGGTCATACTAACAGAGATACAGGCGCCCAAAATTTCAAATTTTGTCTCAGAAGAGCACAATCGGAGAATTTTGAAATTGTTTATTTTTTTTATTTTTTTTAAAATACGAAACATATCAAGAGAGCGATTAATATGAAGGAAATGACAACCAAAAAATTCTATCTCAAACCGTTCACCCGTAAAAAAATAAAAACCTCAAAAAATCTACTATTTTGGTTACCTGAAGTTTGCGTCGCCTCACCACGACCTGTGCAAACCGACGCTACCGACGCTCATACTACGTCACCAAGGATTTTTACTGACCTTAAGTTCGACGCTACGACTAACTAGGTACCACCGTTCATTCACAATCGGTACCGAAAGTGGAATTTGACGAGAAAACCTTTGAAATTTCGGCGACGCCTGACGTCGTTCACAACAAACATAGGTACACGTTGATTTTTTTCAAAGTAGAAAATTATTAGTTCTACCTTGAATATTAACTTCAAGATCTCCTTAGTAAACAATATAGCTGTAAAAAAATAAAAACTCAAAAACGCAGTGTATTTTAGCACGTTTTTGACACTGCGTAGCGTCACGGATTAAAGGGTTAGGACAATAATGTCTACAGTTTCTGCATTGTCCATTTCCAGTGTACTTATTAAACATGTTTTGGTTTGCCTATGATTCATGGTTAGCCCAGGAAACATGTTTTAATGTTGGCTGTTCAGTGATGTTCCCAACGTGAATTTACTAAGTCTTAAAAGTCCCAATACTGCGTTTTCTGTGGATGTGTATCAGGAGTTCAGACGGCTATAGGAGGTTATGATTACAGAATGAACCAAGTCTTGAAAGTCCCAAAACTGTGTTTTCTGTGGATGTGTATCAGGAGTTCAGACGGGTATAGGAGGTTATGATATAAGCTATCTGAATACCTCAAACAATGCACAACATTGAGAGCAGTATGTCTTGTACCTGTGTAAGCGCTGGAAGAATCATCGTGTGCTATTGCGTATGCGGTAGCGTCGTCGGTTACCATGCTTGAGGTCTGGGATTCGAGACCCGTCACCACTACTTTTTTTTCCATCAATATTCACACAGTTATATCAATACACCAACGTGAATGGACACGGTTTATTTTTTAACCGTAACGCGGCGTAAAACTGGCTAAGTGGAACGCGATCATGGCCACAAAGAAGAAAAACATCACGAGACAGTAGTACCTCCTGGCACCTTCTACATCCCTGATACAAGATCGCTCAAACTGCGTTTTCGAGGTACAATTACATGTCATTTTTCGCAAAAAAGATGGCGGATTTTTATCAGGGTTGTAGAAGGTGCCAGGAGGTACTACTACTACTACTACTAAGCTCGAGTAACCATGGCAACCAACTCAGCTGATGACACGCCTATTCCTACGGCGCGCAAATCAAAGAGAACGTTATACATTCCATTTGCTTTACCACCAATAATAAAATATATATTAATTTTCAATTGTTATTAACAAGTTCCAAAATGTGCAATGTTTCAATATATTTTTTCAAGATTTGATCTTGAAAAAATATGCTATGTTCCTTTGGGATAAATGAAGGACATTATAATACAAGATACTAATAACTAAAATGTAATTTATTCAAGTAACAATTCAGTACATTCCCATCTCAACAGTTGGCTTCAAAAACTTGATACAAATAACAACAGCAACAATAGGATTCAGACAAAGAACCAAGTAAAATAAATTAACACAACATCACGAGTTGAACAAGTACATGAGAAAATCCGCCCCATTGGGTCCAGGGATGCTCGGCTTGAACAAGCACACGGGAGAGGTTGAAGTTTGGCGTTGCATCTCCAATGGATTGAGGAGGTGAGTCGGTAGGGCCTAGTTGATACAGCAATATGTGATTGGTGCTAAAGGAGACGTCACTTGACTCCAGAAGGCTGAGATACAACATCTTGACAGTAGCGAGCAGAGTGAGAGCCACATTTACAACAACCCGAAACAGAACCAGGGAAACATTAGTTAATGCACAATTAGTATTATTGTACTCAAAATTACATTATTCATACAAGGAGAATGGAGAGTATTGACAATGAAATGAAACCAGTGCTTTTATGAATTATGATACTAATGGCAGTTAGGACTGAGTCGTGTAGACGTTTAAACGTGTAAAAGCCCGCGTGAAGAGATCCATGTATAAATATTCATACACGTATAACCGTGTCCTATACTGGGCCCGACCAATCCCCTCCCCCGCCGGCCGCCTCCACAACCCAAAAACAGACTCGCAGCAGTGATGACGTTGGGTTACGTTTATGATGAGTTGTTGAAGGGTGCTGGGGGGGGGGGAGGGGGGGGGCGATTTTGTGGACCGGGCGACGAGCCGACGAGGCATTGCATGGTTTCCATGTCTTGTGCTGCATGGCAGTGATATGCGCGGTGAGCCGGTGACCAATCAGTCGCGGTGCTGACGCGCGCTACTACCGCGCGTCAGTACCGGGCGTCAAGTGTAGCGCAAGGGTCGACTTACTGTCGCGGAATGACGTCACGCAATTGAATTTCAGAATGATAAACACACGGCAAGAGACATGGAAACAGCAAACGGGCCATTAGTGGGTAGAGTCAAAATGACTGTGGATAGTTGGACACGAAAAGATGGGAGTGTTATCAACAATTAATATAATAAATCACCCGTGTTATTTCGTTGAAATTTTTTCCGCGAACATGGCTAATTTTTTGTTTGTTATTTTGTGAACAGCTCCCAGCCCTAATCCAGATAAATTGGTTTTAAATGTTTTCAGGTGTTTCGCTCAGGATTTCTAGTCATAAGTGCCTACTAGATTTATATTTCAATCTTAGATTACAATACCTTGATCGGATCTTGATTTCTTTTTAAATTTACGTTGTGGATGTTTTAAATACAGGTCACTTTAATTATGCTTATTTATTTATGTGCTCATATAATTTCCTTCATAATTCACTTTTAATAAAGGAGTTGAAATACGAAAGAGTGAAGTCTGGTTATTTCTCCCTGCTGATTCTGAATTCAAACATTTTATTAGTCCAATTTTTAATCCATTTATCTCCTTCCTCTCCTATGCGAGTCAGTAGTCACCGTGGTGCGTCAGCGTACCGCAAAGTGACCGGACCGCCCTGAAGTGACCGGATCGTAAAGTGCCTGGCGGACCGTAAAGTGACCGGTTTTCCCGTGCCGGTCATTATTTGTGTAATTTTCGTTGTTATTGGTCGGTCCGATCGCCAGGAAATACTGTATATTATGCACCTCATGTAGGCAAATATCATGCAACGAAAATCAAACTTCTACACCAGCTGTTTTCAGTTCAAGGGTTTTTTTGCCAGTGGTGGATAGGGACGCCGGAAGTCTATTTTTCTAGAGGGGGGGGGGGGGGGGGGGGGCGAACTGTTCAGCTGTACTTATAACAAATTATGATCGGCTTTTCACACCGTTATGGATTTGGAATTTCTCCAGTGTCGGATCTAGGTAGCCTATATCCAGGGCAGTCTCTTCATATTTGAGGGTCTGAGGCAAAAACATTTCTCGGGGTCCCACATTAAAGTGGCGCGGGTTCGATGGGGTCTGGGGCGAATCCCCAGCCGCCGAGGCTCTTTACGCCGTAGGTGGAACATTTTTGGGTTGTGCATCATGTTTGATGGCCTAAAACGCGATTTCACGCGAAATCTTGCCCTCAATAACGTGATCATTAGATCTTTAGATCTTTGTGTTACTCCATATTTGAGTGATTTGAGACTTTGTACCCTCCGTGTTTAAATTTTGTTTCATCCCCAGTTTCAACACTGTTGTGCTAATTATTTATGTTAGACATAAGTAACTTTTCCATTGTTCATAAATCATAAGCTGTAAAATTTGCAAGCACATGTAACAAAACATGTTATTTTTAGTTATATAATATTTATAAAATATGTTTTTATATTTTTTTTATTATATAATAATATTAAGGGTATAAAATAGTATTTAATTTAGAGCAGATATAATTAACATTGAAAATACCAATGAAGTGGAAAAAGTGCCAACTTAAACCTCAACAATGAAGATCGTTTCAATTTGTTATTTTATTTGCACATTTAACAGATTTTTAAACAACTATTTTTACACATAACACAGGACATTTTAGAAATATTAGCTAAATTAAATTTGTAAAAGTTTTTTTAATTGTTTTTAGTAGCCTTCCCAGGTGAAAGAATATTTTACTGGGACAAAATTTAGTTTAGTTTATAGTATCTTACATATATATATATATTTTTTATGTTTATTATAATTATTCCAACAACAATGTTTTTGTTGGTGGATATAAAACTGTTCCACTATGTTTATACTCCTGTACTATGTATGATCACTATGACTATTCCATACTCCATGGATCATTGATTAAATATGACTTGTATGTATGTATGTATGTATGTATGTATGTATGTATGTATGTATGTATGTATGTATGTATGTATGTATGTATGTATGTATGTATGTATGTATGTATGTATGTATGTATGTATGTATGTATGTATGTATGTATGTATGTATGTATGTATGTATGTATGTATGTATGTATGTATGTATGTATGTATGTATGTATGTATGTATGTATGTATGTATGTATGTATGTATGTATGTATGTATGTATGTATGTATGTATGTATGTATGTATGTATGTATGTATGTATGTATGTATGTATGTATGTATGTATGTATGTATGTATGTATGTATGTATGTATGTATGTATGTATGTATGTATGTATGTATGTATGTATGTATGTATGTATGTATGTATGTATGTATGTATGTATGTATGTATGTATGTATGTATGTATGTATGTATGTATGTATGTATGTATGTATGTATGTATGTATGTATGTATGTATGTATGTATGTATGTATGTATGTATGTATGTATGTATGTATGTATGTATGTATGTATGTATGTATGTATGTATGTATGTATGTATGTATGTATGTATGTATGTATGTATGTATGTATGTATGTATGTATGTATGTATGTATGTATGTATGTATGTATGTATGTATGTATGTATGTATGTATGTATGTATGTATGTATGTATGTATGTATGTATGTATGTATGTATGTATGTATGTATGTATGTATGTATGTATGTATGTATGTATGTATGTATGTATGTATGTATGTATGTATGTATGTATGTATGTATGTATGTATGTATGTATGTATGTATGTATGTATGTATGTATGTATGTATGTATGTATGTATGTATGTATGTATGTATGTATGTATGTATGTATGTATGTATGTATGTATGTATGTATGTATGTATGTATGTATGTATGTATGTATGTATGTATGTATGTATGTATGTATGTATGTATGTATGTATGTATGTATGTATGTATGTATGTATGTATGTATGTATGTATGTATGTATGTATGTATGTATGTATGTATGTATGTATGTATGTATGTATGTATGTATGTATGTATGTATGTATGTATGTATGTATGTATGTATGTATGTATGTATGTATGTATGTATGTATGTATGTATGTATGTATGTATGTATGTATGTATGTATGTATGTATGTATGTATGTATGTATGTATGTATGTATGTATGTATGTATGTATGTATGTATGTATGTATGTATGTATGTATGTATGTATGTATGTACGTATGTATGTATGTACGTACGTATGTATGTATGTATGTATGTATGTATGTATGTATGTATGTATGTATGTATGTATGTATGTATGTATGTATGTATGTATGTATGTATGTATGTATGTATGTATGTATGTATGTATGTATGTACTGATGAAAAATAGCAACATATGCTATAATAAAGAATACTACTACTACTTTTATCCGTTCAATGTGGTTATTAACGAGGCATACCCTCTGTGCAACTTCTACGCGCCTAATACTACTGAGGTTGATGTGGCGACTTCAAGAGCCGTGACTTTTTGATATTGAAGACTGTCTGCGAGCTATCCCCAGAGTCCACTCTCTACATCATGTATAACAGAAAACTGCTATTTTATTTTAGGTATACTGCACATATTTTAAGGAAATTTCTCTTGTACAATGTTATGCAATTGTTATTTCGTTGTGTGTATATTTATGTGTATTTTAAATTATTTATATGGGTTTTGCTTGGGGTTTGCCTATTCACTTTTGAAAAGGGGGCCCTTTTCTGGTGATTGGGTTTGTTCTACCTTCACATTGTAATTGTGTTGTGGTATAAATAAAGAAATACAAATTACACTTATATATGATAATAATATCTTTACAATATCGAGCCCCACGTCATTCTAAAAAACCTACTTCCAATAACATTTCTATGACCAAATAGCCTAAAATTCGAAAACTTTCTGTGTTTTATTTTGTCGAAGATGTGAATACTTTCTATTCCTTTGAAATAGAAACTTACCTCATACAAGAGTCGGTGTCTTGCTTATCTGGAAGATCGTGGTTGCTGCGGTGAGTGACTCAGGCCAGTGTCTGAAGTCCGCCGGGCTGGCAGGGAGATTGTCTGCGGTGCTGTATTCAGATAATACCTGGGGTTCACTGCTGGAACAAATAGAAAACAGTTTTGTCCAGAGGTTTCCAAACCCTAGTTTCAAGCAGGGTTGCTAAACTTGGCTCGATCTCGCTTTACCTAAAACATGACTGCTTCACAACCCTAATAATCGGCATCCTAAATGAAATAAATACATTTCAAGCTAACATTGAATTGAATTTAATTTGATATAAGTATATGCCTATTTGTTTATCTGCAACAGGACATTGACCCACTAGTGAAAAAACAATAAATGACAACAACAAAAAACAGACTTAAACCACAAACATAATATAAATACAAAACACACAAGTTCTCGAAGTGCCATGACAGGGCACAGTTAGCATAGTACCTTTAAAAAGCTAAAGAGGGATTTTAAAAAACAAAAAATGACTAATCAAATTTCTATTCGCTTTCGAATTCGATTGCGTTTTCCTTATTTCGTAATGTTTCGTTAGGGCAACAAATTTGCTTGCTGTATACAGTATACTCGTTTCTCTTGTTTTAGACGCGATACCGCAGACATCGGCCCCAAACAACTCTGACTCATCCCAAGTTACAGCATTCGACAAACCTATTATTAGTTTCTCGCTCGACAGACAGAATTCCGTTCCACGCGGTCGCGGTCTTATCAATCTAGCGATCATACAGGAATGTAGACTGTGATCTAGCAATCATGGCATTAGGAAAATTTGTCAACATTGTACGAATGCATTATCGATTTTCTTTCTACCAATGGAGGCGGCTCAGAGGTAAAGTGGGAGATTCTAAATTGGTAGGGCGCTGACTCGAGATCAGTCACTGATTCTGAAAGATCTTTTCCAGGGGGGAAACTAAAAAGCATCACTTTTTCGGGACTTATCCAGAAATTAGTTTGCTTGATAAAAGATATCGAAATTATATTAATGCTAGTTTTTGTAAACAACAGGACTTACAACTACTAGTGTTATATTATAAGAAGTAATTGCGTTCCCTCTTAAAAAATAATGCAAGTTGACAGTGTTCATGCTGATGCATTACTATACGCATTCATTTGGCATACTTGTGTGGTAACTCGGTTATTATTATTTTTTATAAATACTCGTCATGTTCATATTGGTTTCTTTGAAAATTGTAAATAATTTTAAATTTGTAATTTTTGCCACAATGACATCGTACCGGTTAAAGTCACTCCTCTAAATGTACTCTCTAGTCAGAGGCAACTATAACTAATGATCAAAGTCAGCTGAACAATGCAATTAAAACAAAATGTTTCTAATTTTTAAATAGAAGTGTGTATTTTAAATATTGTTTGTAAATCTTTTCCTACATAAATATGTTATTTTAACTAAACTGTTAATTTATTTGCATTGACGGAAGTGCTAGTCCGTCAACTGACTAAAACACGGCGCAGTAGTTGCCGCTCAAAATCAGTGCAGCCATATAGTGGAAACAAAATAATAGCAAGAATAACACTAATTTGATATATGTTTGATTGAAATAATGTCCCGTATATTAGATTGATATTAACATATTATAAACACTTGTGAATGGTTGCTTTTAGTTAGAAGTGATATATGAAGTGAAACACGTAATATTTGGTCATGTAAGTCTATAGAGCACTCAAAATAGACTAGATGCATTCTGGTGGCAAGAACATAAACTTCTATTAGGAGTGGTTTAGCTGTCAATTTTCATTGTTGTTGTATTGTTATTATTCATCAATGGCGCTGAAAGGAGCTTGCTTAGCAGCGCTATCTATGTTAGTTTTGAGTCCTCTATTGCCAACCTTAAAATACGCTTGGCAACATCGCAACGTGATCGCAACTTTCCCAACAATCAACCACATGCCATGTGAAGATGTCAGCTTCTTTCGCGCGCAGTAAAAAGGGACGTTTTCATGCTGCGTTTACTAAAACGCGCTTGATGCGACGAGACTGAAACGCTAAAATCAGATGATCAGTTAGGAGCGACGCGATCTGGTGTGATTAGCTGTGCCAGATTTAACTTTATCGCGCGTTGCGTGTGCAAAAAGTGCATATCAAAATTCAAAACAAAAACAATTGACAACACATTGTTTGTGTTGTTTGTGACGGCTGTTGAAAACGAAAGTCTTGTGGGACAGCACTCCATGACAACTAAAATGCGATTGCATAGGTACAGCTAGCAGATTAGGTGGTGTGTGCACATTAATTTAACATTTGAGCCGTAAAGCCAATGTCTGGAGTGAGGCGTAGGCCTAGCTAGCCTAGGACTCAATTTCATACGGAAGAGAATGCTGACATTGGCTAGGCCTACCTTATCTAGGCTCTCTCTAGCCTAGCCTAGACCAGGCCTTCACAAAAATGAATCGATACAGGCCTAGGGGTAGGCCCCACTGCAGTTTGCTTATTCTTGGCCCACGCCAATCTCCATCCATACCCCCTATAGCTACCGATTGCGAAATGCGAACAATGACTTTATTCCAGATAAACATTTCTGGTACCAAGGGTAGACCAAGGCTGTTGTTCTAGGCTGGCCCTTGGATTCTATACAAAGTAGGCCTAATATTAGATGATAATCACGACATTGTTGACGACGAAAGAACGAAATCTTTCAATGTAAACAAAGCGCAGCGCGAGTGCCTAGGCGCTGGCCCGGGGCACTTCAATGTCCGCTATCAACATCATAAATAGAACGAAGACAAAATATTACAATGCACAGTTAACTTCAAGGATCAAATTCAGATATTGTGTATTATGTACCAACAAAATAAAGAACTGAATCAATCAAAAGCTTAGAATTGTAGATTACAAAAATTGAGTACTGGCCTACAAAAGGCTCATGTTGCAGAATACAAGTATTTAAAGAACAATCTTGACAATTCATACAAATCATAAAGGAAAATGTTATTCGGTTAATATGAACGTAGGTCTGCGTCAGGCAAGAGTGTGGACAGCCGGGTCTAGCATGTCGCGGGCGGCGGGGGAGTGACCTGTTGGAGCAGTCGACTCTGCATTGTTGCCAAGTTTCTGAGCGTACATGCAAATTTAGGCTCAAATAACGCAAAAAGTAATACGGATTTACTAATTTTTTCTGCTTTGTGTTTATTTCTTGAAAACTTAGCTTCATTTTGATACTAAATTTGTTCACGTGGCAACGTTTTTTGGCTCATTTATATCTATGTGAAGGTGATAAAATGTGTAATTTCTCGCTCTCCAATGTTAAAGGATAGGGATTTTTAAAATGTTCACTTCATTATTTTGGAAAAAGTAGATCGGAAAGGTACTTACATTTTTTTGTATTGTGAAAAAACACTGTCTCATTGTAAAGTAAGCCAAATATGAAGAACGTGACAACGATGTCGAGTTATAGAGGAGTGACTCTTAAACCAGAATACAAATCATTTGATTAATCTCCTGCGAAATTATCTTTGAATTTTTAAATCCAATAAATTTAATTTAATATTAATTCAAAGATTCCACATGGTACGTGACACATATAATAATAGGCGATACATATTGTTCCGTTGAATTAAGGTGACCAGACGTACCGGTTTGACCGGTACAGTACCGTTATCGCCTATCGGAACACTTGTACCGGTGTCCCGAGAGACTCATTGAAATTACGTATTTTTTACCGGTTTGTAATTTTTGGGGAAAAGATGTCCCGGTATTCTGTCAATAAAGAAAAGATAACGCGGTCGATTGTAACTGTGGGGGGGGGGAGGGGGGGGGGGGGGGGCTTACAGTTGCTGGTCGGCTCTCTAGCCCTCGACATTTTATGCGGGTCGCATTCGCAGACGCTGACTCACACAATCACGCACTTACTCAACTCACAGTAAGCAGAGTTTATTCCGTCAACAGGCGGCTGGCGAAATACGACCGGGCATAGACCTAACATGCCTACAAAAATGTACCCACATTCATTTAAATACATAATACGTATTAAAAAAATTATTATGAATAATAATGTATTGATATTTATTTGGTTTTATTAATTCATGTTAGAGAGCTGTTATCTGGGCATTTTGCACGCAAATTTGAATTAAAAATGTTTCGCATCTTTCGCCCCAGACCCCGAGCTTGTACATGGAGTTCGTAATCCTTACACTTTGTTTGTCGCGGTTTGCAATATTCAAAATATGGTCACCTTACCGTTGATATACAATTACAATCTATCAAGTCTACTGACAAGAAAATCTACAAAAAGAGTCTGTATAGGCAAATTTATGAAACTATGTAATACCTTATTGTTACCATTATTCCGCATTATTGTAACAAACTCAGTAATTGTTTCAATGTGTGCAAATTCAAAATACAATAATAAAAATCAATTATTAGTGAACATTAGGAGAAACATAGTTCACCTATTATTACATTATGTATAATACTTGCAAGTTGCAGTACGTACTTTTTATATTGAACTTGTAATGAGATCTGGACATGTCACGTATAATTAATAATATTATCGAAATATGAGATAAATTAATTTTAATATTAATTACACTTGTAGGTCTCGATTTTTCGTCATAGAAAGACAAATTAAAAATAATTATTTGTATAGTTTCAAGCTCTCTCTTTTACAAACACAAAAATGTACATAGGTATATTATTCCCGAAAAGGTGTTCTTTACTGAAGATGACATTTGTTTTGTCAGGTAATCACGATTACTAAATGAGATAACGCACCGCTCACTGATCGAAGCTATTGGGTTTGAAGTTAGTCAAACACAACGATATAATTTAAACCATTATTTAAATCCATGTGACCCTCAAATATTTCCTCTGAAAAGTGTTAGTGGTATTTCGACGCTCACCGAATACGTATAAGACAACAAAGAAATTCCAGAATAAATTTCCTTTTGATAAGAATGAAAATACGTAAGATTATAGTTGCCTGAAAAGCCACCAGAGTTCGTACTTGCATTGCACCCTCAGAACTCGCTGCTCGCACTAGTACACGATACCTCTTCGATATTCTATTTCGCCTGATACAATAGGAGGAGCAACTTGTTACGCCCAGTTGAAACAAAATGGCGATGCTTGATGTATTCCAAATCACAAAATAAATAACGCCAATAAGACCAAGAACACCAGAAAAGCGTGTGATTACTAGTTTTGGAATTAAAAAAGAGGACAATTAATAATGAGTTTAATTGACCGCAGAAAGCTTAGCTACAAGATGCAGAAGGAACAGCAATGCCATAATAATTAATTAATTAATTAATAATAACTAGCGCTTCAATCAAACAATAGTTTCAATACCTACCAAAAATAAATAGTGAATAGTCAATTCTAATTAATAAATAAATTTACTACACAAATAGTTCGCTAATTACTACAATAGATAACGATAATGCGGTGTCACGCGCGAATATAGTTAGAGGGTCCCACCTTCGACTCTCGCTACCGGCAATAATAGTTGACTGGTACAATTATACTCTTCCTGCCACGGGTACCAGGAAATTTACCAGAGTAGAGCCAGTATCCTGACTACATTTAATCTCATGACAATTCCCAAGCCTCCATACATTAATGGTATGTCCTAATGTGTATTGTTGTTTATCTGGTATAACATCACCGCTTATTTGCGTATTTGCTTATTTGTGGTGTATAAAATAGTGTGAATGTCTATACAAATTTTGATCTTGATATTGTCTCCTCCTGTTGTGTTATAAAACAGGAGAATGCTTAAAATTTTGATAATGAAATTAGATCGATAGCAACAATGGTAAAATAAAGTAACTTTGAAAAAGCTCATCTACATTTCAAGCTCAAGGTGCAGGAATAAATTAGATATATACTCGGCACAATAAATAAAAAACAACAGATTGACCGTAATAATTAATAATATTATTTATTGATCCAGGCTACACATAATTTCTTTTACCTTAAAAAAGTAATGCACGTGCTTGAAAATGAAATGTGATCTTGATGATTGGAATGTGGTGACTCAAAAGTGGCGCAGTGTATAGAAAATAAGAAACCGCTACAAAGTATGAGTAGACTAACACTTTTAATAAAGAGGGGTAGTAGTCTAACTATTAAAATCCTTGATCTTTGAGTAATATCTAAGGAATGATAAATAATATTAGTTAAGTTGTGTTCAATTGTTTTCTTTCAATTTCAATACTCATTAGGGAAACCACTTAAAAATCATGTTTTCCTAATGACAACCGTAACGATTGCAATATTTAAAATTGTATTAATCTTGTTTTTATTTCTTACAAAACGAAATGTTCGCTAAAACCACTTTTTTAATATTATGTATCGTTCCTAAGATATAACTACTAAAAACCATAAATTTTGCGCGGTTTTAATTTAATTTGAATTTGGTGATGAAGGCCGCTATTGCCATTTTGATTTGAAGTTCAGAAAATTTCGACGCTGAAAAAAGATAAGTTTTGGAAAAAACAATCATTTTGAAACTCTCTTACTCTTACAGACCACAAACAACCATATACGTGAAGCTCAATGGCTGGATTGTTTCTAAGGTTAAGGTCGGTCATCGATATGACTTTAATTTTCTTGATTGTTCATGGATGGATGGATTCATTTTACAGAATAGATGCGCACATCATAGGCGGATACAGGGGGGGGGGGAGAGACCGCCCCCCCATAAAAAAAAAAAAATGGAAATTTTGAATAATAATTATTTTGGAGTCGTTACCGAACTTAAGTTGCCATGCTTTGTGTAACTAATCGAGCCTGTATCCGCCCCTGCTGACGTATGCGCATGCCATACTCAGGTTCTGTTACAAATCGCTACTATGTGTGAAATTAAGTAATTTTCGAATGACAGCCCTTTTAACTTACGTAATTACCTCAAAATCTGTAGTATGTCACGCAGGTATGTTTATATATTGTGATTAAACAAGATCTAATTGAGATTAATTGGCAGGAATCAAATTAAATGAATATACTCTGGTTCTCTTACAAATCTCTAATGTGTGTGACATTAGGTAATTTTCCACTGACAGCCCGTTTAACTTCTGTAATTATCTCAAAATCTGTGGTATGTCACGCACGTTTGTTTACATACCCTTAAAGTAGATGTAAATGAAATAAATAAAATACGTACGTTTGTCAACCCTATCACACAGTCTCACCGCGTTATACCACATCATCCGCCGAACCGCTACTGCCACTGCCTTACAAGCAAGCAATCCCCCCCCTCTCACCCCCCTCTTGCAAATGACGATTGAAAAATGGGACTTAAAGTGACACGGGTGTATTTTGCCAGCACATTGATCAAGCAATTGTCAGACACGTGTTACGCACCGACATGTCACCAGCTTTTCCTTCGATCATGGTAGTCCTTTTTGTGTGTGTGTGTGGGGGGGGGGGGGGGGGGGGGGCTGCTGTGTGTGATATGAGTCAATCACTGAACTTTGGTCCGGCATTTGGTGGGCTCAAAGGTACTTGCTCTCTTTTTTTAGTTTATTTTATCAAGGTCACAGTTCAAAGATTACAACGTTGTATCAATTTCTATAAATCCAACAATTTTCCAGTGCGGGGGGGGGCGCAAGATGATACTCTTGATCCCCTATGCAAAGTGCAAGCTCAGGGGGGAAGCTACCCCTCTGCCCGCCCCCCTCCCCCCCCCCCCCCCCGCCTTGCTCAGTTCCAACGCCGTTGCAATTGCAACTTTCGAGCTCGCCTGCGATTTCTGCGAACGTACTCTTCGTAATTATATTAATAATTTATTTCGTTTTGGAAACCTGTCCATGACAATCCATGTCCCTCTCAGCTGGTTATCTCTGTTATTATTTGGAATAGTTGTGAAGGAACGAATCAGGTACTTACCTGATTTTCTTACCTCTTTGCATGTCCTACATCCCTGATACACGGCTAGACTTTGAAGCACCGATTGCGTGTGCAGTGACGTCGGAACCGCAGATATAGGATGAAGATTGCAGCCAATCAGCGTGCTCTATTTCTCAGCCGAGGAGAGCCGCGGATTTCTATCCGTGGATTGAGGGGCAGGTCAATGGTGGAGCTGCAGAAGCCAGACGATGTGGTAGTGTAACCATAGAGTTCAGAATCAGATTCAGATTCAGATGTATTTTATTCGTACTGTTGATACGCCTTGCTTTGTATTGTAGGTACTATTATAAATCCATGGTCTGACAAGACATTCAAATAGGTAGACGTCACGCCGATTATCGATGCGAAAAACGATGCTAGAGAATCGATTCTACGATTAAATCGAATACAAAGAATTGATCGATTAATAGAAAGAATCGAGAGAAAAGAATCCATTATTCAAAAGAATCGATTCTCTTCACCCATGTCTATCATTTGTCAACATAACCTCAAAGACGCTGAAATATCCCACTTGCTTTGTACATAAAGCACTAGCTGGGTTGTATTATGGATGATTTATTGACAGTTGTAAGTGAATTATCCGTAGATTCAACGATACCAAACAACCCCTCAGCTCCACATCCTCGGTTTTCCGGTATAAAGTCCCGAAAACCGTGTGATCAAGCAAAGAGAAGAGCGTATTTACTTGCGGAACAGAAAAGGTAAACATTCTTCTTCCTTGATGGTTTTGTGATTTGAGAAGACGATTGACGTTGTTGAGGCCTAGGTCGTAGTCAACCACAGGTCAAGACGAAGATCTATTTTATAACTTGGCTATATTTTTCTATGTTGCGATAACAAATCCAAACGGTCTTGGATTAAGGTCGATTGCGCCAATTGTGTGTAGGGTGTTAGGTTGGGTATTTTGAAGGCGCCATAGCAATGGAGCACAGTATAATGTCACCTAGGTACTGATAGTCAGATAGCTTATAACTGAGTGGGACAACAGCCTACATATTATTTTTTTTTACTGCTATAGGTCCTCCTGGGACTGCTAGCGTAGTACTGCTTCTGCGACCATCACTAGGCATATCACTAAAGTTTACCTTGACACCATGTAGTCTTTATAACTGAAACCTGTAACATTTCTTTGTAGGAGACGTGCCAATGTTTTCGACTCATCGCGCGACCTTTCAGTAACGGCATCGACCACTGTAGAGCAGTCTGCACAAAAACGGCCATGGCACACGGCTACGAAGGGTGAACCCGATGACAATCTGTGTGAGGTTGTTGAGGACACAGAGGAATATGGGAAGAAGCCGTGTTTGAAGCAAAACTTATCCAAAAGTCCTCAGCAGCACAAGGGGAGATTAATGTTGTCGGAGTGGTTAGTGGATGTCCCTGAAGATCTGAAAGACTCGTGGTATATGGTCCCTTGTCCAGAAGGCAAACGGAGTTGTGTGTCTTCGTTCTTTAAGAAGGTAATCGATCAATAAGCATCCACACAAATCCACAAGCTACACAATTGACTCAATTTCCAAAACTTAAATCCCAAAAATTTCACTGGGACTGCAAGTCAAAATTCGCACGGCTCATTTTCCATTCTCACATTCTACTTAAATTGCTTTTCAAGTCATAGGCCTTTTCAAGCATTCAATTGCTGTGAAATTTAACTACTGACTTGTTCAATTGAAAGAGCCCTGAGTAACATTAAGGAATATGTCTATGAAACCGAGTTTCCTTTCCTATTTCTAGGGCAGAGTTATAACCAAGGCCTTTACTAGGCATGGATACAGGTTACTGGATGGTTTCAAGTCAACGCTGCCGAAAAGCACCACGCTTGATTGCATCTGGAGCCCTGCAAACAGTACGTTCTACGTCATCGACGTACTGGAATGGAACGGAATGTCTGTGCTTGAATGTGAGGTAAGTTGTAATGTAGCCCTACTCTACTGGTGGCTACAACACGTCACTGGGAAACACTCAACTTCCGCCGTCTCAACAACTTTCGGTTCATGCGGCGCCACTGCCTACAAAGTAAAGGCACAGCCATGGTTCGTGTGCCAACCCCTGTATAATTATACCTACCGGTACTTTGTATTATTATTGAGGGGGCATGACCTGTGGATGGAGGAGGTGATTGCTTGACAGTACGTTTGGTTAGCATTTGTGTAAATGTTCGTAATTCAGATGCTGAATGATTAAAATGCAATTTAAACTATAGCAAGTTTTACAATTAAATATCTGATAAATATAATGCTGGTGAGGGGACAAACGAATAACATTCAGGCTTTCGTTTTGCGCTTTTCAGACGGAATTTCGATTCTCCTGGTTGCGCGGTAAATTCGAAGAGATGGTGGACGTCTTCGTCAAGTCTCCCGAAAACACGTTTGCGTTTGCGTTGCTGCCGTTCTACGCCTGCGCCGACGCCGTCATGTCGGACGTGATGTCTCGCTATCCGACGTTTGCCAACGACGTGCCTCGTTTGGACGGCCTTCTGTTCTACCACGTCGGCACTCACTACCGCGCCGGTCCCACGCCACTGGTTGGCTGGCTCAAGCCACATATGATGCCCGAGGTGCTGGGCATCGCCGTGGCTGATGACTTCAAGTGCATCACGTTGCGTACTAAACAGGTATGTATAGGCCTATGTTTGGGACAACTCAAGAGTTAAAATGATTTTATAAGAAAACTTTTTTTTTTAATTTTGAGGTGGCATTTTTTTCCTTTATGCTTTTGTAGAATTATGATACGTAGGCCTACCTACATTTGAAGTAGAGTAATACGATTTACCACGACATACTTTTCCAACATTCTCAATCGTGTGAGCTCAATTCAGCTATCAACTAAATAGGGTTTCTACTTTCTTTATTATTTAAAAAAAATTTTTTTTTTTTTTAAATATTGTAACACAACCCTACTATTAACAGTATACCACACACTAGTAGAATCGCATATCTTATAATATGGAGTAATAGCATGGGGTAACTTAACACGCAATAATATAAACAGAATTTTTAGACTTCAAAAAAGAGCGGTAAGAATAATAGGTAAACTCAAGCCTACTGAATCCTGCAGGGGCCATTTTAAAGAACTAAATATTTTAACAGTCTTTGGCCTATACATATATGCAATAGTCTTACATGAACGATCTAGGCCAGTATAAAGTAGAAAAAAGCAATACAATTCACCAGTACAACACAAGGCAAAAGGACAACCTACACAGGCATCACCACAACACAAACTTATATGAAAGAACACCAATGCTTGCAGGAATAAAACTCTGGAACAAAATGCCAACTAATTTGAAGAATCTGACAAACAGAACCAGTTTTAAAGCTAAGGTGAAGAAGTTTTTAATAAATGAAGAATTATACTCTTTAGATGACTTTTAAAACAGACTGATGTATATTTTATAGATTGATAACAATAACATGCACTGTAACTAGTTAGTACTTAAGCTTTAGAATTAGAACATAAGACCTCATGTCTTATTGACTGACCTGTACACTATCATCCAGAATTTGATATTAATTGTACGTGACAAAATAAATAAATAAATAAATTACGATCTACTATAATGAAAATATAATGAATTTTTAATGTACTTAGGCCTGTAGGCCTACTAAAGAAATACAAAATAAATAGTCAACAGGTTCTACTTTTGTTTCTGGTTGGGCGACTTGTATTTGTTTTGCACAGGTATAATTTCCTATCAGTATTTACTATTTACTATTTAGTATTTACTGTAGTCACATACCCGTAGCCTATAATGAAAACTATTTTCTGCTTAGAAGAAACGCCAAATGAAGGGAAGCAAGTGGGTCCAACCGAGCGTGCACAACTCGGAGACTGAAACTATGGAGACTGAAACACTCGTACCTGAACCTGCAAGTAGTGAACTTATGGTTGAAAACGGTGAACAACCAATAGGAACCGAATGCACACCTGAACCGTGTGAAACAGACTGTGATGTTACTTCGTGTGATTGAAAGGAGGCATACAGTTACATGGAAATGCTTTCCAATAAACTTGGATGTCATTTATGGCCACACCCACAGGTAGGTCTAAGTCTTCTTCTTCTTCTTTTCCTATGCCTGCATTTTTGGCTTACTGGGCCATCATGCATTTTCTGGATTTCCACTAGAGACAGGCTTCCTTTTCCTCATAGCTCATGCCAGGTGGAAGGGCATCTGCTTCGTCTTTAAGACTTGGACATCTCATCAGATGCTCTCTGTGCTGTTCTTCCCTCCCACATTGTCTGCACGTACTGCTATCGGTGACTCCTATCCGATATAGGTACTTTCCAAGCAGATCGTGTCCTGGTTGAAGTATAAACTGTGCAGTATTTCAGAATCATTTCAGCTATGACTACCGGTACACAGAATATTTTTATAAACCAATAATCATATTGATTTTGGGTAGGCCTACTGTGTAGTTTTATCTGAAAACCGGTTGTTGTAAAAATATAAAATGTAGCTAAGTACTTCTTAAGTTCTTATGATGTTAAATTTTGTGTGCCGTGAAAGTCGATGTGGTAGCGTTTTTCAAAGTGTGGTCTGGGGCGTTCTGCCAAGTGGTCCGTGACAGGCCGTCACATTTATACATTGGGGTTGTTTGTATATAATAATTTAAAAAACAAATACAAAAGGCAGTTGGGAATTTGCCATTTGGTAAGCTACCGAAGGAGTGGAAGAAGGGGGGTTGAGAACTGCTAATGACCTTTTTTATTTTATTTTGGGACAATTTAAAAAGTAGTAGGGCCTAGTAGTAGTAGTAGTATCTTTATTATTAGCTTATGCTATTTTTCATTATTTTAAAGCAATTTGAACCAACCGAATTCGGGTGTTCCTCAGGGTAGGTGAACATACAGGATAGCCCTAAAGAAGATAACTAGGACTTGTCCCGAAGAGCCGCCTCAAATCTCGGGTCATCGAAGCGGGATCGACGTTATCCGAACATGGTCGCTCAACGGAGAAGAACTCGTTCTCGTTCTAAATGAAGAGCCAAGACATCACAAGCCATCGGGGTTTGTAAACCCAAACTTTACGCTTACCACTATTGTAAAAGAATTAAGCTGTGTTTTAGTAGGCCTATAGGCCTACTTACGTCTAGGTATCGTGAAATCAATGAACATAACATTATTTTATTTTAATTTTTGCAAAGTTAATTTACACAAATGTGTGCATGAAATTGAAATATTTAACAAAATCCTCACTGTACAAGTACTTGAAAACTGTATATTCAAAATTAAAATTATTGTTAGTTTCTAAATTCAATAGGCCCTACATGGAAATTTGTGAACATTCCATTGTTGGCTATAAAAAAAATACACCAATTATATATATTTGTTTTCAATCGTGACATTCAATGTCAATCTTTTAAATTATGGTTCTAGTAAAAGAGTGTATTGATAACCGTTAACATGTCTTCAATGTATCTTCTCATTCCTGTACACTAATAGTAATAACGACTCCAATTCCCAAGTCAGTTGTAATTAGCATTTTTTACCCGAATCGTCACCGCCTCTTCTTTCCGTATAAGTTAAAGTGCGCACAATCGACTAGCGTTTCGATTTCAAATCGTGCAGCCCTTTCTTCATGTACGCATCCATCTGCGCGTAGTCGACGAGTGTCTCTTGGACCAGTTCTAACAGAATGGCCGGCCACTGAGCTTCCAGTAGTCGAAGCTTCTGCACGGCTGCGCAGGTCTTCTCCAACAGGTGGCTTAGGTGAACGCGACCTTTGTGGCGCCACAACAAGTCCTCCTGCATAGACACAAGCAACATACATATTGTAATAGATAACCAACTACGTGCTATACCAGTAGTCCAGTACCCATACTTTTTTAAAGCAATCATGTTATTTTGGGTTCAATTTGTCTTCAAAGTTTAAACCTACTGGTTAGTTACCATAAAAGATTATGGCAGACAAGGCTAACAGGACTAATTTGTTCATGAAATATCCACATACATTACCTAGGGGTCCTAGGTAATGTATGTGGCACCTAGGTTGGGAACCACTACCTTAGATGGAATGATTATCCTGTATCCAAAACATGTAGGCCTAAGTGATATTTAATTTCCGAAAATTGCATTATGATGACATATTTGTACAGTATTTGTTTTGCATAAGTGACTATGTTTCCAATGCCTCTTCCAAAAAATGTCACTAGGTTTAAGAGTTTTGGCACTGTATGTAGATTTAATAAAATGTTGTTACATTGATTGGTTATAAACTTGTTGTTTTTTAAGTTTGTATGTTATTTAGGTTTGGACAACATAAAGGAAGAATGTATCTAAAACTGGTCAAAAGTACAAAGTACAAAAAATGTTAGGGTACATTGTTATTTGAATTTAATTCTGCTCATATTATTCTCCTTGATCATTCACAATATTTTAGGAAAGCTGCTGTGCTCTACCACTAAATGTTATGGTGAGACGAGGTAAAGCCCAACTGGTTCATTGTGTGAATCTCAAAAGAGTCATGATGAGAATGAGAATACTTAAGTTAGGCCAACTTAATGCTGTGATCTTGTTGTGCCTTGAAGCAGCAACACGTTACAGACCTGTGAAAGTGCCCCTCGCCTCCACTGTAGCGCTTCCTTGCTGACAACTATTCTTAGCACTGGGTCAGCGCAGCGGTAACATTACTGACCTGTGAGAGTGCCCCTCGTCTCCACTGCAGCGCTTCCTTGCTGACGACCGCTCTGAGCGCTGGGTCAGCATGGAACAACCACTGCCGAGCGCTGAGCTGGCTCCCGGACCGCGTCCCTTCCAACTGAAGTCTGTTCAACAGCGGTTGGAGAAGACTTTCCGGTAATGACCAGAGGACAATGTCACTCAGGCCCTGAAATTCCTCTGATGCGGAAGTTACTTGGCTTTCGGTTATCTGAAAGTTCCCAATTTTGGTATTTAGTTTGGAAAATATATGTATTCAAGCTCAATTTTTGATCACTCACATTACAAAGAGTGTACAATCATTATTTATTTAATCAATGATGGCCCAGTAAGCCAAAAATGCAGGCATAGAAAAAGAAGATTTAATTAATTTTCAAGCTAGTCTCAAAATAAAATATTAACTATGAGCTTCTATAAATAAACATTTAAGATTATATTTTCTAATAAATAACGAATTTGATTCACTTTATTGTGGTAGTGCATTAGTTTTGTTTAATGTCTGTGTACTGCCACATTAAGCTAGCCTATATATACCCTACCTGATAATCGTGTCATTTTTATTTGAAATTTGGAGGTGTTATGACTTTTTTTTACACTTCTGTTACAATTTGAACTAAATGAGTTTTTGGAAAAGCCATGAAACCTTGCTATTTTTATGGTAAATGCAAATTAAAAGAAACAATATATGTGAGATAAGCTAAGTAGAATTTAATATCAGATGGGTCCTCTTAGCTATGTACTGGATTAATAGTTAACCAAAGTCTGTTACCATTGGTATAGGGAAACGTTTTACTTATATCAATCTTTTATCCAATAAATATGTATTGTATTGTCCTCTTTTGTAAATCAGTTATGAAATTGAAAATAAATCACATGAAATGAGAATTAAGTGTTACATTGAATAGTATGAATAATTTGATTTTTTAATAGTCCGCATGTAGTTAATCTGTAAACATCTATGCAGTATCGTCATCTTGCTAAAACGGAGAGAACCTTACAGATTGGTCAAAAATCATCAAATTAAGAGCTGAGTGACTGGATGGGAAAAGTTTGACATGTGCAAACTTTGAGATCTGCTTAGGTACAACAATTCCAATATTGATTATTGTTTGATTTGATGTTTGTAAAAAAAAAAAATATACAAATATTTTTGTTAAACAGTAACACACCTCTTTTTCGTTAATAACTTTGAGCCCCCAGTGCGACAGCCGGTAGATGGCATAAGACTCCCAACTCTTCTGCATTATCGGGTTTCCTTCGGGATCGATGCTGAGCGACGTCAACCCCTGAATGTCGGCGAGTGCGTTAAGTTGCCCCAGACACGTAATGTTGGTCTCGCGGAAAATAAAGTGCTCGACATTCGGAAACCGTTGCTTCATCCTCGCGAGCACCGGTATGATCGCGTTGTAGTTGATGTAGTTGAACTTGACGGTGCTGACGTCGATGGCCTTGCTCGAGTTCCAAGGTCGGTCGATGAATCTGAGAGCGCCCTGGCCGTAAATGTTGAGACATCGGCCGGTTATCTCCACCAAGAAGTCGCCACCCTGCTCTCGTACCTTCCCTGACGAGAACTTCTGCTTTGGCTTGGGACGACTAGTCGCAGCCCTTACCTGCATCTTATTTGAAGCGTGTTTACGATACGAAATGGCACTCTTTACATTTCTCGTTGGTTTCTCGGTGGTGCTCGATGTTTCTGGGATGGAGAGTAGATCCTCGCTTGTTTCCGTTTCTGTCTCACCTCCCGAGCTGGTGTCGCTGGGTAAAGAGCTTAGCGAGCTGTCTATGTTTGGTTCGATACTCGATAAGCTGTCCCATCTTTGTAGGTTTTCCAGTCCCTCTTCAATAGGATTGCTTGAAGATCCATCCGAATGTGACTTATCTTCAGATTTGCAAAGAAATGGAGCTAAGATAGGCGGAAGACAAAATGATTCTAAGCTTGGTAAAGGATTTTTAGGTATGTTTATTGACATCTGAGACACATTTAAGTTCTTCGATGTGTTGCTTCTATGTGCAAAGTTCAATCTCTTCCGCTGTGCACTGAAAGAAATATCCCCGCGTCGACGGTTCTTTGGAGCGTTTTCTGCCCCGTTAGGGTTCGTGGAGATACTGGAAGTTATGCTGATGCCAGAGTCACTTTGCACACACCGTTCGGAGGCGTTGTCAAAGTCCGTGTCCCTCATTAGATTTTTTATAGAACAGGTCGGATCTTTTTGGGTCTGAAATCGTAGAAGTTCCCAGTTTGTACGCGCGTTCGAAATTACTTCCTCTCTGCGATTTTCAAGTTTTTCAGTATTTTTATTCAAAATAATATTCGCGGCATTAGAGGCCTCTTTACTGTAACGCCAAATGGCTGCAGATTTCCTCACTGCATCCGTAACTTCCATGTGACTCAGCATCTTGAGCGATGGCAAATGCGAGACGAGGAAAGATATGTAGTCGCCTCCCAAAGCAACAGGGTTTCCGTCTAACGTCACTTCCCTCAGTTGCGTCGCGTTGGCAATGCTACTCATATTGTCGACAATCTGCAGCTCATTGTTGCTGAGGAATAGTTTTTGTAGCTGAGGCATTTCTGCGAGGCTAACTAATCGTTTGATTCTGTTACGCCTCAAGTTTAGCTCTTTTAGTGAAAGCAACCCGTGAAGATCGTTTGGACCAATGACTCGAATCTGATTTCCAGCTAAATTTAACACCTTGAGTTCACTCAATGATGAAAGACCTCCCACTTGGGAGATCTGATTTCCATGCAGGTCCAACACTTCAAGCTTGGTCAGTGCATTGAAGCCTTCTATGCGGCGAATCCTGCAAAACAATTGGATATGATCAGTTTATTGACTTGTCTATAAATAATAGTAATTTTTTATTATTTTTGTCATTTTGCTTACAAATCTAGCGTATAATATGACTTGGGTCTGGGTGTTTGTCATCCCCTATATAGAATGTTGTGCTCTTTTTATTAATGTACCTATCTTCATGTTCCAAAAAATATTTCCATTTTTCAAATGTTCTTATTTAATTGTGAAAGGTGTGTTGCAATAACCCTACAAATATTAAATAACAACATTTGAAAAATGTAAATATTTATTGAAACAAGGAACTATTCATAAGGAAGAGGACTAAATTCTCTAGGGGATGACTATTTTGGTTTAGTGCGTGACAGTTTTAAAGCAAATTATAAACTTTGTTAATTTATTTATTTATTTATTTATTTATTTATATAACTATTTATTTATTTATTTATTTATTTATTTATTTATTTATTTATTTATTTATTTATTTATTTATTTATTTATTTATTTATTTATTTATTTATTTATTTATTTATTTATTTATTTATTTATTTATTTATTTATTTATTTATTTATTTATTTTTATTTATTTATTTATTTGAATGGTGCTTTGGTAATTGATACATTACGAGTGGTGCACAAGGACACCTGTTTATGCTTGTCACTAAGCATTTAAGATATAATACAAAAATTACAAACCGAGTTAACATACACAGATCACCCAGACTTGTCCTTTACATTGAAAATATAAAATTATAATAATTTACAAATTTTACTTTTTTGTTTACTTTGGGGTTCTGCCACCTTAAGGTAGGTATTATAAGAAAGGTATGAACTCATGGTATATTATTTTTTTAAATGACTATCCTTCAAGTAGTATAAAGCTATATTTAAAAAAAAAACAATTATTACCCTACAGTATACATTTTTGTGGGTCTCACCTGTTTTTGCCCAAGAGCAGAACCCTAAGGTTTGCCAGTCCATCAATACCGGCAATCCTCTCGAGTTGGTTGTCGTAAATGTCGAGGAACACCAATCTTGCGAGACTTTGCTTAGCGAACCCGTCCAACCGTGTAATCAGATTGTGTTGTAAAGACAACAAGCGAAGGCTTGGCTCTCCAACCAGGAAGGGAAGTTTCGTTAACCCTCTCCTGTCAAGGCATATGCGATCTGGACACTTCTCCTTTTCTTGGCGACTTCGAGACGCTTGAACCTTGCCGTCGGGTGTGGTCTTCAGTAGAACTTCGCAAGGCGCAGCTATGATATTAACGTCGCAGGATGAAAAACAAGAACTCGGTCGACTAGAACTGTACTCAGTCATTGTAAAATATAAGACTGAGCACTGTCAGACCGAAGCATGAACTTAGTGCCCGCATTTATATTTAGACCATGGTGAATGGTTACATGTATTGATTTAATAATCTCTCTGACTTTGGTTTCCATGGGACAATTTAGAATCATAAATTACATACAATTTTATTTTTTTTTATTTTTGAGCAATGTTTTATGAATCTTGTTTTAATTATTGTGTCTCTACCAATTTAAATCTAGACCAAAATGTTTAATTTAAATCTAAAATGTTTTTTTAACATTTTAAAATTCAACCAGACAGTAATTTTTTCTTTCTGCTGTTGGTATGCCTCTGATGCCATCACCAAAACGCACCATTGGAATCAAAGATTTCTATTTGGTAGAGATGTAGTGAAATCTTCAAAACTACTTTCATTACGCAAAGAATCAAGTTTCGTATCAATCAATTCATCTGGGTGTGGTAAAAATCAAAGAGAACGAGACATATTTAGTTCAGTGACATTTTGTTTTGAAAGTTTGGCTGCACTGTACTGTACCTGACATGAGGGGCAAACTGCGCTTCGTTCAGCAGCAACAGCTTTGGCAACAGCATGTCGTGTAGGCCTGTGATTACTACAACTTTGTTGTATGTTTAATAAAACATCACGATGTTTTGTGACGACATATTTAATATTTTCGAGGAAGAAAATAGTACACCGACAGTAGGGCCGCCTGTTGTAGTAGTGAAAGATGACAAAGACTTGCCAAAAGTTGATGTTCCACAAACAATTGAGTAAGTGTTGAGGTTATGTTCACGTTTGTCTGTGTGCAGAAGTAGGCCTAGCGGGCCTAGGCCTAGCAATTATTTATGAAATTGTGTTTGTTGCAGACCTGAACCTTCTGGTTCCGATTCCACTACCCCTGCCGTAAAAAGAAACCTCTCGTGTAGCGATGGCTCTGATGACGACAAAACAACCACTCCAAATTCAAAGAAAGTTAAGTGCGAGGCTGAAGAAGAGGCCGAGTCAGAGTCACTTCTTGACAGTATAAGGTGAGTTCACATTGAAATGCGTCTCTACGTGAGATAAAAGGCCTAGGTAAGCTAGGTAGATAATGAGGTAAGGTGATTTCATGCTGGAGGAAGGACCACAAGGACCAATAGCAAAGAGAACAACAACGACAAATGTTTAGCCAGCTCCAGATGTTGCGCCTATTCGGGGCAATTGCTATTCGGGTATGTTGGGTAATAGGCTACGTGTAGATGGAGTACGATACAAAGGGCTAGGTTTACCAAATTTTTCAAAACCACTGCGAACAATGATGCGACATGTTTCAGCATCCATATGAAAAGGTTTTTTGGCTAGTACACAAGTCATGTGGAGGGCAAGGCGTACAGTTTTATTACTTCTCGCCAAATACGTGAGGAATAGGCTACACAAAAGCGTATATTAATGCCGAATAGATATGCAACATCTAGAGTCTGCTTTAGGCCTGTTAAGTCTAGTCCTAGAAAGTTGTCTTGCACATTACTTGCATTTCAAAGGCTTAGCCTACATAGTTATCGCATGTAATTAGTGAAAATTCCGTCCAATGTCAACTTAAGAACTAATTTTAGTAATTTCCTCAATAGGGAATATGCATGTTAATTTTTTTCGTCGTTACCAAATTAATGACGATGTTATGAAGTCAAAAATATTTCACTTTCCCATTTTCGTAAATATTTTCAGTCAAGAAAGTGAGCTGAAAATTTCACAAATAGTTATGGCGGTCATGACGTCAGAACTGACTAATATCAATCAGCCTATCATGCAAAGATAATGAAAGATGGTATTTATGTCGAATATCTCACTAAAATGAGTGTATTTACATTGTTATTCGGTTCCAAAATGAATAATAATTGTGTACATTAATTAATTTACACCACTGGTATGATTATTTGTAATAATGTAACATTATTTCAGTGTTTGATTGTAATTTTGTGCAGAGATCGGACAACAATGAATACGTTGTTTTTTTCGATAATTGTGTAGTGTTGCAAGGCGTTGATTGGCAAATTCATTAATAAACAGTGATATTTAGTCAGTTATGACGAAACCATCCGTTTCACAATAAAAGTCCGGGAAAGGAAACATGTCAAACTTTGTAGGGCCTAACGTTATAAAAATCGAACTGTGACATTTTGAAATGGGAAAAGTATGTTGCCGGTATTTGTAGATAAGGGCCTATCTATTGCATATGATCGAACCAATATCGGGAAATGTGGAATATTCCCTATTGTGCACATATGCACACAAGACCAAAACAAAATATCAGCAGGTTTCAAGAAACCTGTTAGGTTATACCTAAAGAACGATTCACTTCTCATTACCTAATCTTGTTCAAAGTTGAGAAAATTAAATGTTAAAAGTTGGACGGATTATAGCGGAAAGTGCATTTATCTCTGGCTTGTCTACGTCTACGTTCCTTTGTAAAAAAAAATTGGGATCGCTTGCCTTTTTCGAAGTTTGTAATGCTGACGTTCCACTTTATTCTGTTAGTGTAATCAATGTTGTTTTCTCTGTGTTAAGGTTGGAAGACACAACGCCTCGAATCACAGTGCATACGATCGAAGCGTTTGGGTGCACTCATGAAGTAACCATTCCTCCCGACCAAATCTACGAACCTCTCAAGCCTCATACTGGAAAACCGCACAAGGCGTACGACTTTGTATTAGACGCTTTCCAAAAAGAGGCAATTCTTTGTGTTGATAACAATCAATCAGTTTTAGTATCGGCACATACATCGGCAGGTACGTTTATGTAACTGTAACTAGAATGCTAAACAGCAAGTGGGACAGTGGGATCCATACCTTTTACTGTAGAAGCCATTTTTCAATTGTGATTTTACACTTAACCTACCACAAACAATTTGTTACAGGTAAGACTGTAGTTGCTGCGTACGCTATCGCAAAGTCGCTGCACGACAAACAGAGAGTCATCTACACGACTCCGATCAAAGCGCTCAGCAACCAGAAGTACAGGGAGTTCTTCGAAGAGTTTCACGACGTCGGCCTGGTAACCGGAGACGTGACCATCAATCCGAACGCAAGTTGTCTCATCATGACTACGGAGGTATGTGTCCTACATGAACTTGTAGTGGAATCTCACATCAATGCAAACACTGTCTAACTGGATTTGATGTTAAATGATTGTTGTGATGGGGCATATCGGATGACGGCTATACCTATATATATATTTTTCTTGGGGGGGGGGGGGGGGGGTCGGAAAGGAGAAAAGTGACCTACTGCTCACCGGAAGTAACTCTGAGTAGGCCCCCTAACTCTTCATTGGTTTCAGTGCAACCTAGGCTGTGTAGGCTGAAACGTTTTGACATTTGTAACATCTAACATGTAACAAATAATGAATAGGTAATCATTGTATATTTGTACATAATGATAGTGGGCATGAAGTATGGCAAGATAAATATTATTCAGATTTATTCCATTCCTCAGTTATTTCTTTATAGCTTGATCATTCTTTATATCTCTACTCTATCTCTCTTTTTTGTATCTTGATCACGATGATTCTGGCATTGAACTACAAAAAAAAGGTGGTTCGTATCGTATTCTGTGCCAGTTCTACTCAAGATGTAGCACACGCCGATAGCGTGTATTCCAGTACCTAGTCGTAACTAGAACTTATGTTGTACGTGTGTTTCTATAGATCCTGCGTAACATGCTGTACCGTGGCTCAGAGGTGATGCGAGAGGTTGGCTGGGTTGTGTTCGACGAGATTCACTACATGCGCGACAAAGAGCGGGGAGTTGTGTGGGAGGTTAGTACACCTGTTGACTGACTCGAATGTAGAATCTTATATGGGGAAGTGAAACAAGTGCACAGAGAGCGTTGCGAGCGATCCGGCCAACAGTCACTGAATATTGGATATACACAATTTCAACAATACGAATTTCTAAGTCATTGGAAAGACAAGACTACTTGACTTCTTTGGAATCAATGGATATTTTCCCAATAATAAATAGTGCACTGGCTTCTAGAGGGGGTTTCGGTTAATTCTAGCAGGCAGAGCTCAGTGGCCGGAACGCTCTCAACGCTGCAGTGTAGTCGTTTGTTGTACGCCTCCCCATAACTGTCTTTTATAACATCCCTGCCAGCAATCTGCAATACTCGCATTATTTGCGCAGTGGATATTGTATGATATCGTGAACAAGTGCGTGATATTTTGACATTTTAAAAGTCCAGTTTGGCCTAAATAAGGTGGCTGCCACAAGGTGGGAAAAAAAAAAAAAAAAAAAAGTTTGAAATTTTTATTTTTAATTTTGTCAAAATTTCTATCGGAAAATGCTACGAGTGTGTTGTTGTTGTTGTGTCTAGGAGACGCTGATCCTGCTGCCCAACAACGTCCACCACGTGTTCCTGTCCGCCACCATCCCCAACGCGCGACAGTTTGCCGAGTGGGTGAGTCACCTCCACCAGCAGCCGTGCCACGTGGTCTACACGGACTTCCGGCCCGTCCCGCTGCAGCATTACATCTTCCCGGCCGGCGGGGACGGCATACACTGCGTCGTCGACGAAAATGTGAGCGTTACATATCATTATTTAGGGCCGGTTTTGCAATCGGCCATTAACGGGGCCATTTGCTGGTCAACGGTCTATTATCTGCATAGGGTTTGTTCAGTTTAAGGATGTTCAACGATTTTTTTCAATATCGATATCGGCGCCATTTTGCCGATATCGTATCGCGATATCGTTATTAAAAAATTGGCATCGATATCGCGATAGGCCTATCGAATATTTCGGCGGTAATAAAACAATACATAAAAATTCGTAGTCAATTTAAAGTGTTATCGCTGTGGCCTGCAGTACGCGTTGCTGCAGTTAGTGCCTTCACTTCACGATGTCGAAATTAACGTCGATTTTCCCGCGATATCGATATCGTATTGAATTATCGATATCGTTGAACATCCCTAGTTCGGTTACAGATAAAGGAACCGTCACCTGACGGCCCCGTTAACGACTCGTTAACCGATTGCAAAACTCGGCCTTACTAGTAAAAAGATTTTTGTCTACAGTATTTCGATAATAAAAATAAAAACAGACATTTAGCTAGATTTAGGCCTAATACAGTGAAAACAATCATTCACGAATTGTCGGGGTCCTTGTGTAGGTCTATTATCCCTCTGTATGTGTATGTGTATGTGTATTATCCCATGCTGTGAAATCTAGATGTGAGTAGTACATAGTGATAAATGTATTGTGCTTTGGGCAGTAGTATCACATGGTGTTACTTGCGCAGGGAGTCTTCAAAGAGGATACCTTCAACGCTGCGATGGCAGTGCTGCAGAACTCTGGGGACGCTTCCAAGGGTGACCAGAAGGGTCGGAAAGGAGGTTTGAAACCGGGCTCGGGAGGAGACTCGAACATCTTCAAGATTGTCAAGATGATCATGGAACGGAACTTTGCTCCGGTCATCATTTTCAGGTATGTACTATTGCAGGCCTGCCGTTTTTACGGATATTGTCCGTTTTAACGGATATTTGGGGTGGAAAACGAACAGCAGGATTTTTACAGTCATTTACGGATTTTTCGAAAATATTGTATTTCGCGGATTTGAATTTCGCGGGTAATATTAATGTTTGAACGCGATCGATAAAGAAGTCCATAACGTTATCGACCTAAGCCAGTAAATAGTCCGCGCGTAGTAATTTTCTCCGTGAAGTAGCGTGAACAGCTGTGAGGTAACACAGAACTCACCCGCAGTAATGACAGCACGTACTACCCAGCGACCAGCTCGCCACGCCCACAAGCAGGAATTCACTGTAGCTTCAAAGAAAGTAGTCGCAAAAATATCGTCGCGTATTTTTTTTTTTTACAAAATATTACCGCTACTATTATAAGTCCATGATATTACTACCCGATTGAGATTCGAATCCTAAAAATGGATTCGGGTAATTTCTGGATCCGGGTAACCCGGGCACCCTATGACATCCCTAGTAAAAAGTATGTTTTTTTAATATAATGGTACGTTTACAGCTACGCGTTGCGAGCGAAGCGAGGGCGCGAGCTCCAATCAGCGGCCGAGTTTCATGCAAAGAAGTTAATAGTTTCACGCAAACTCAGCCACTGATTGGAGCTCGTGCCTTCGCTTCGCTCGCAACGCGTAGCTGTAAATCGACTATTAGACTTGCCGAGATCGATTAAAAATGTAAATTTCAAATTTATGGATATTTTCAGGATATTTGACCCACTCCAACAGGATTTAATTTTTTCCCTGGTGGCAGGCCTGTACTATTGAACATAGAAATAATTAGTTTTGGTTGTTATAAGGATAGGCCTACGGTCCATGTAAAATGTTTAATTAGTAAATCAAGTGCTGCTACATGGATAGTAGAACAGGTACAGTAGTCCCTCGTTAATTCAAAATTATGTATAATTCAAACTATTGATGGAGTCCCAGCAGAAGATTTAGGTATGATGCTTAGTGTTAAAGTTCTTTACATTCAAAATTTTGTAATTCAAATTGGAGTTTTTAGGGTCTCTTGAAATTTGAATTAAAGGGGGATTAATGTATTTGAAAACATTTTCAATATTTCAATATTTAGGCCTAATTTAGCATTTTTTTAAATTTAGCAAATTAGTTTAGCAAATCGTTAATAGTGAAAAAACACGCTTTTTGACATCGTTACCTGTGTGTCTTCAGTTTCAGCAAGAAGGACTGCGAGGTGTACGCGATGCAAATGGCCAGACTGGACTTCAACTCTACCACGGAGAAGAAACTGGTGGACGAAGTGTTCAACAACGCTATGGACGTCCTATCGGAGGAGGACAAGTCGTTGCCGCAGGTCAGTTGGTTTTTCTCAGATTGCAGTTTCTGATTTTTTGCAATCCTCATTTTCGTTTGAGCTGGGACCGTTAACAAATCAGTTTTTAATTTTTTTCTCTTTTCTTTTTTCTTTTTTCTTTTTTTTCTTTTTCGTTCTTTTTGTTTCTTTTTTTTCTTTTTTCACTTTTTATATATTTTTTTTCCCACATTCTTTCTTCGTGTTCTTTCTTATTTACATACCGGTACTTTTATTTTTATTATTTAATATATTGCATTTTCACTTTATTTTATTTTATTTTATTTCTCAATTATTTTTTCTTATTCTTGTTTTTTTTTTATAGTACAGTAGTTTCTTTCATTTTTGTTGTTTTTGTTACTTATGATTTCATTATTATTAATTGTTTACATAGCCTAGTTCTATTTAAGGTCCTCCTTTGTAAATCGGTTTTTATAACTGAATAGGATCTAGACATTAAATAAATAAATTGCTTGCGTCAAGTCTAGGTGGCAACCATATGAGGCTTTGCTATTTTGGCATTCATTTAACCACTTGACTCGCTCCCGGAATAATCCATGTCAGTGCCCGCTTCACTGTTTAGAAACCTTTAGAACATAGCTGTTCAAATTTCTTGTTAGAATCACCAGAAGCATTCTCAAAATGAACGTAAAAACTGTTGGCCTAATTTGGCACGGTTTTTACAATGAAACTACCCTTTGTTGTTCAAGTTTTCTCACGTGTACAGACAAAGCTCCCCAAGCATGAACCGGGCAATGGTGAGTTGCAAGCACCGGTAGTTTTTTTACTCAGGTTAATATTATAGTGACTTGTAGTAATATCTGGCCATCAATGATAGAGACTTGCTACTGAGAACTGACTAATTTTTTATTTATTCGTCATATGGAAGTAACAGCTGAATATTCTGACAACTCATTATATATTAGGCCTAATAATAAAACAACAAAAGAACAATAAATCATATACATATAGGCTATCTACGGTGCTTACGTATACCTGATCCAATTTACTCGATCAGTAGTCTTCTCTCGTCTTCTCTCCAAGAGAGAGAAAGAAAGAGCTACTGATCGAGTACCTAGCTTGGATCAGGTTCGCGTAAGTAGGATACGTTGGCCAACTAGGCTACTGCACACTGCAGAAGCACAACTGGACGTCGGAACACTTTCTCGAATAAGTGCACTTTTTAGATTTTAGTTATTTTTTAAGCAAGGTTGGCAGGAGTGGAATTGGAGCGTGAGAGTTAGCGTGGGTGAGCAGTGGGGGCTGGTGGAGTGTTGGAGCTAAAGAAAATATCGTGGTAGAGAGAGGAGGTCGAGTTGTTGAGAAAACGACCAAGAGTTCATCGAGCACGCAGATATGCGAGGAAGAAGATCGTGTGTGATAGTGAGAACGAAGAGTGTGGACTGTGGAGAGTTGCGAGAGTAGTTGGCCTAGTAGAGCGTGTAGAAGTGTAGTAGTGGAGTTTGGCATTAAACCATTATCAGAACATTGTGTGTGCGTTGATTTGTTTATTTAGGCCTATTTATGAATTGGGGGCCAATTCATAATGGCCAAAGCATTTTATGCCATTTAACAGTGACCAGTATAACAATGGATGATTAACAAGGATGCGTGATGATGATGAAAGGAGGAGGCGAAACCCGGTACCGGCACGTAGCCTACTCCTGTCAAAAAGTACCAAGGGGACCACCAGCTTTACGTCCCATCCGAAAGGACGGTGTAACTTTGACCAGTCATATAGGTTCCTCCACTAACCTGGACTGCTGAGCAGTTGACGAGAAGAACGAAGCTGTTACACAAGCTTTCGAACCCTCCAATCCGCTCTCACCAACGGTAACTAGTGTTTCAGAGGAGAATGGCCACCATCCACCTCCTGACCTAGCCCGAGGTTGCTTAACTTCGGTGCTCGTATGGGAACCGGCTAAGCGACCGCGGCTAAACAGCTGGCTGAAGTATCTTTACTCTTACACACTGCAACTCTACGATACCGACTAACGTAACGTAATGTCGCGCAGGTGGCGAACGTCCTGCCGCTGCTACGTCGCGGCATCGGCATCCACCACGGCGGCCTGCTGCCCATCCTGAAGGAGACCATCGAGATCCTGTTCGCCGAGGGTCTGATCAAGGCTCTGTTTGCCACCGAGACGTTTGCGATGGGTCTCAACATGCCCGCGAGGACCGTCCTCTTCAGCTCGCCGCGCAAGTTCGACGGCAAGGACTTCCGGTGGATCACGTCCGGCGAGTACATTCAGGTAGGCAGACAAATGCATCAATATTTATTTGAAATGTTGGAACCAAAGGTACGATGACCGTACGATGACGTTTTAGTGGCTCATCATAAAGTATCCTTAGCCTATAGAAATATCAACTGGCTTCAGATTTTTAAAACTTGGCCGCTGTGTTTTTATTAGTGCTATGATTTACAGTAAACCCTCGGTAAAACGAACTCGGTTAGTGCGAATTCTCAGATAATACGAATAGTAAGCAAGACCCAGCCCGCGTAAATAGGACACTCAATGTTAAATAAAACGGATATAACAAATTTCGCATAATACGTAATACGAACTAATTATTTATCCCCTGGATGGTATTTATACATAATGTTTGTTGTTTAATACGAACTAATAATTTTGAACCCGCACAAACAAAATAATGTGTCCGAGAGTTCAACTCGCAGAGAAGGCGTAGGTATCAAGATTTTTGTCCGCCGAGCGTACGTCGTCGCAGTTTGTTGGTGCTTGGTTTTCCCTTCCAACGTGCCCGCTTAGTTCGCCTACTATGCACGCACAAAACATCATACCCGCGCGCTACTATCCATTGGAAAACATTGTTTGTTTGTAGATACGTTTATTTTGGCTGGTACTATTGAATTTCGACGTTTTTGCGATATTACGAATTTTTATCTTACGAACTGACGATTTCTGGGTCCCTTGATGTTCGTATTAACTAGGGTTTACTGTAATACCTAGGGCCTACCTGAAACCCCATTTTTTTTATACCAGAATTGTTTACTCTGGCCACTCAAAATAGACTAGTTGCGTTCTGGTGGTGAGAAAATTGACTAATATGAAGAGGAGTTTACCTGTCAATTGTTTTTTGTTGAATCATCAATGGCAAAGATAAGGAGGTTGCTTAGCAATGCTATCTATTTGTTAGCTTGAGAGTCACATCAATCAGTTTTAGAACCGTGCCACGTTGTTTCGTGTGCATGCATCACGTTTCTTCCAAGTAACGCTGTATCTAAGCACCACTGACGCAACGCGTTGTTTCCCCCCAGATGTCTGGACGAGCCGGACGCCGCGGTCTAGACGACAAGGGTATCGTCATCCTGATGATCGACGAGAAGGTCAGCCCGAGCGTCGGCCGCGACATCGTCAAGGGTCTGGCCGACCCGATCAACTCCGCCTTCCATCTCACGTACAACATGGTGCTCAACCTGCTTCGCGTCGAGGAGATTAACCCCGAGTACATGCTGGAGCGGAGCTTCTTCCAGTTCCAGAATATGTCCTCGCTACCCCATCTTGTGCAGAGTAAGTATACGTAACCCGAAGTACATGCTGGAGCGGAGCTTCTTCCAGTTCCAGAACATGTCCTCGCTACCCCATCTTGTGCAGAGTAAGTATGTACGTCATGCGGGATTGGTACTGTAGTGGCGCTATACATTTCCGTTTTGTGGAATGTTCTTCCCGATGTCATCTCTAGTCCTAACTACCGTACGTAATGGCCTTTGCTCATTCATCAATCCACCTGTTGCAGAGGCGCGCAAGCTCCAGGCGAAACACGACGAGATAACCGTCAAGAAGGAGGGCCAGATCTCGACGTACTTTGCGCTCAGACAGCAGCTGGAGACACTGAGCAACGAGTTCCGAGCGTTCGTCACCCAGCCCGAGTATCTGATACCGTTCCTGCAGCCCGGCCGCATGGTCAAGGTCAAGCATGGCAAGGAGGACGAGTTCGACTGGGGCATCATCATTAACTTCAAGAAGCAGGACAACGGACCCAAAGGTGAATCTTCTTCTTCTTACACCAACAATTGACCTATTTGGTCATCATGCGTCTTCGCGTTTCCCAGTAGAGATAGGATTCTTTTTCTGCCTCCGCCATATCTTTTGGCATTGCGTCTCTTATATCTTGGAGTGCCGGGCATCTACGTAAGTGCTCCCTGGTATGCTGTATACATGTTAGTATGGATGTGCTGAAGTTGGTTTTCCCTAGTTTATGCAGGTGATATTTGGGCTTTACGTCTCATATTTGTGCAACTTTGCTAATCGAGACGGTGAGTGGGTGAAATACGAAGATGAAATCGGGGGAGGTTTGGTGGTAAGGAGCCAGTAGGAGGACAGCTAGGAGGAATATGAAAGAAGAGGAAAAGGGAAAAGGGAGGATGTAGGCTGCATTTCTTCTGGCTTTTTCACCTCGATCTGTCCGTCTAGGGTGGCCCTACCAGAAGCATATGCTTCCGCCGACATAGCTCTCGGGATCGACAAAGTAAGCAAACCTTCCCACCACGATAAGGCAGCAGTCCTTGGGCAGGCACTGTAATCAATTCACGTGATATAAAAGACCGAGCAAACTTTTGTTTTTGATGCCTTTGAGAGCTATCAAATTAAGTGTTTTTACATTTTTGTAGAATGCCATCTAGAAAATGAATGATTTTGAATTTTTAACAGATTTGTGGATAAATCACCTTTCCAAGCAGGATTTGAAAATATTTTTGGTGCCGCCCTATTCTAGACGTACAGGTATGTGAGATTCGAGTAAAATTCAATATAACTCCGAATTCCTGTTTGTTTACATCAAGGTAAAAGTGTGACTCTCATAATTGAGGCACTGCTCCATTGTGCTGAAGAGGACGGTGATCCGTACCCCTGCCCTCCTGGCAAACCAGGCGTGATGTTGGTCGTTCCGTTCGTGTGTTCCCTGGTGATGCATCTCGGCTCGCTGCGACTGTACTACCCCAAGGACCTGAGGCCGCCAGACAACCGCAAGAGTGTGCTGCTGACACTGAAAGAGGTACGGTACGAGTTTAAACTTATGTCGATGTTTTTACTTTTGTTGTAGTCAAACGTAAATTAGGGATCACAACGGTTAAGAGCGAAGGGTAGTCTCTACGTCAAAAACTGCAGAATATTTTCATAATTTAATTATATCTCAAGATTGCAACAAGAAATCGAAAATCTAAATCAACAGCGCACTGCGTTCGGTTTTGGTAAGCCCTACTGACTGAATAAAATATAACCATTAGTGTAGTTATTTTGATTATTAATTCGATAATTAGCAATGAAATTAATTAGGCCTATATATAAAAAAACAGACTGATTACAATGTAAGACACAACTTAGAGTATTCAGTGTAGAGCTTACTAAACCACAGCAGCTTCAGTTGATTCAGATTTTCGATTTCGAAGCCCATTCTTGTGATATAATTTACAAATTAAAATTTTTTGCGGTTTTTGAGGTAGAGGTATCCTTCCTTGTTAATCAAAAACAAGTTTCAAACCAGACAAAGCAGAGTTAATTTGCTTTTGTGTATCTCTCCCCCCCCCCCCTTCCCCCCTCCCCTCCCCCCATTACAATTATGCAAGATGGCAGGCACCAGGCAGATAACATCCCAACAAGGTCACTTGCTTTCTCAACCTTTAGTCCTCCCATACTTACAAAGCAGAGCCAATGTGTGGTGTGTGTAATTTATTATTTAGTGAAAATTAAGGTTACAAAGTAGTGCATCTACTTATAGGAGTATCTGAACTGAATGTATTTCGAATTTTGACTTGTATAGGTCAAGAAAAGACATCCTGAGATTCCACTTCTCAACCCAATAGAAGACATGAAAATAACGGACCCTAAATTCGTAGAAATTGTCAAGAAGATCGAAGCGTTTGAAGAACGCCTCTTTGCCCACCCGCTTCATGGAACCGACGAACTCGAGGAGCTGTATCCCATTTACGAGCAAAAGTACGTATAAAGAACACTTAGGTCCAGTCTTACAGTGTCCCAATAACTACTTATTCGTCGAATAGCTTGTTTTCTCCATGGCTACCACCAATCAAAATCCTTGAAATCCTCCAAATAGCTTAATTGCTACAAATAACTTTCTTATTAGGAGATTGTAAGACCGGCCCTTAGTCATTTATAATCTAAGCGGATACTAGGGATGTGCGGGCCACACTTTTTACGTTGGGGCCAGCCTTGGTCTTTTAAAAATAAACACGGCTCCAACCTTTTTGGTTGTAAAAATAGGAGCGCTGACATTTTAAAGTGCTTTTTTCCTTAATTGTATTAACCCGATGTGTAACACTTCACTGGTCCCAACTAATGCAAGAGAAAAACTGATAAGAAACATAGAAAGACTAGACAATAACGTCGACCTAATGTGGCCTTGTTTACTCTACGAAGGAGGAGAGTCTCTTTCGTAGACTGAACAAGGCCACATCAATTTCGACGTTATTGTCTTGTCTAGTCTTTCTCTGTTTTTTTTTTTGTGTCTACCAACTACGAAGGTCATCAGCAACAAGGTAAGCTGTTGGTTTCCTTCCTATCCACCCCCATTTGCTGAATATCCAAAGCTGTTACGCACTCTTAACACATTCACGTCAAGAGAAAGACTAAGTTAGGTTCGAGTATCTTGTGCTAACCGTGTATTTTGTCCCCAGGCACTCGCTCGGCGAACAGTTGTCCACAGCGAAGAACGAGGTGAAGCGAGCCAAGTCGCTACTCCAGATGGATGAGCTCAAGTGTAGGAAGCGAGTGTTGCGTCGCCTGGGCTATTGTACGACGGCCGACGTCATTGAGATGAAGGGACGCGTGGCTTGCGAACTGAGCAGGTATGTTCGGCTGGGATCCGTGAGGGGGGAGTGAAAAGCATAAAAGTTGTCATGGGAAACGGTGTCTCAACTATTAAAAACGCTCCAAATCAAAGGTTTTTAATATTGTCTTAAGAATGCTAAATAATATTAAAAAAGGGGTAAATAACCAACATTTAGTTTAATAGTCAGTAATCACTGGATTAACAGAGTTTCAAAATTGGCAATGAGTAGGTCTAGGGTTGTCATTAGCGAAACCATTTAATAATTCATTCTTTAATTGACTTCAAAAATAACAATTGTAAGGATTAAACCTTTTAACTTTTTTAATCCATTGTTTAGTTCTTTTAGGCCTATGTCAGTTATTGACCACGTTTTCAATTGAGTATTGTCTAGCGTTCTCTCGAACACGTTAATTTTGCACGATTTTAATATAGTGAGACTACCTTTTCCCGTTAATCGATTTTGAATTCAAATCAAGCTCGGGAGATATTAATGTGGGAGTTCCCAAGCTGGCTAGCATGGCTTGTGCGTTATTTATGGACAGTATGAGATCCTTCGTGGACTTGACGTCTGCATTCGAAGCCCTAAATGCTGACATTAAGTCCTGTACACTCACTTCCGCTCATATAATTTTACAAGATCTTAGCTCTCTCTCTCTTCTTCTCTTATGCCCACATTGACACATTTATCTCATCAACGCGTCTCACCAACCAATAGAGACAAGCCTCCTGCTCCTTCCTGTCCAGCCCTCCTGGCATTCCTTCGTTGTGCTCTTTCAGTATCGAGCAATGGAATAGATGTTGCCTGTCCTGTACGCCATTCCCACAGAGCAAGATGTAAAATGTTTGTAATGTAAACCTCCCGACTAAACGTACAAACGTCTCCGTGTTGCAGCATCGACGAACTGTTGATGACGGAGATGATATTCAACGGAATGTTCAACACGCTGAGCGTACCCCAGTGTGTTGCTCTCCTCAGCTGCTTTGTCTGCGATGAGAAGAGCAACGAGATGTCCAAGATGGGACAAGAGCTGTCCGCACCGCTACGTCAGATGCAGGTGAGTGAGTGTGTTGTGTTGTAGCCGTTCTCGTATGCCGCACTTGAACGAGTCCCGGCATTCTCGTATCATGCGTGAGCGTGGCAGCTAAATTGGTTATTTTTATTAGGGAAATATGATGGCAAATAAATTAGAGGTGTGCGAGTAGCAATTTTCTGGTTCGAGTCGAGTTCGAGTTCGAGTAGTTCAAAACCAGAAATTTTTCAAGTCGAGTTCGAGTAGTAAAAAATTGAAGTACTTAAATATGCTGGGATTCATTGGTAAATAGGTAGCCTATATGAAAGAATCGTACAACAAGGTGAATACATTTCTTATTACTTTTAATAACTTAGTCTTGAGCTAACAGTAAGTAATCTTAACTTAGGCCTAGGCCTACAAAACAACAACAAGGCCTGGCCTAGGGTTATTCCTATGGTAGGCTAGGCTAGGCACAAGAGCCTAGGCCTAGACCTAGATTAGCCTATTGCATTTGTAACTTAATCTAAATCTGAACTCACCTTGTAATTCTTTTGGCCTTTGGGTCAGTAGCAGACCACTTCGAAGCAGAGTTCATTCTACACTCATGAAGTGTTAGCTGTGTCCTAGCCTGCATAGGCCTATTAGGCATTAGGGTGATATTAGGGTGATGTAGGCCTATGGCTAGACTTAAGACATTTTTAAGGCCAAAAGAATTACAAGGTGAGTTTGGATTTAGTTACAAATGCAATACACTAATCTTGGTCTAGGCCTAGGCTCTTGTGCTTACACGTCTACACGCGAAGATAATTGGAGACTCGAATGATTGGAGCAAATAATCCACGCGTGTAGACATAGTAATATACTATGTATGTATACTATAATATATACTATAATATATACTATAATATATAATATATACTATGTATACTATAATATACTATACACGTGTGGATTATTTGCTCCAATCATTCGAGTCTCCAATTATCTTCGCGTGTAGACGTGCAGTTTCGCCAATCATTGTCGAGGCAGATGATTTGCCTCAAGACCCCCAAATAATTGAAGCGCTGCCAACTAAACATGGGCATTTCTTTGACGAAAGGTGGCAGTGCATATATTTTGTGCGGTAAAGGTAACCTAACCTATAAAACATAGCTATAAAACGTACTTAAAACGTGTTGTCGCGGTGTTTCATCTTCATTATTTTCGTGGATTTATTGATTTTAATATGAAAAAAAAAGAAAAAAGTGTCGCAAGACACTGAAACGTTACAACAAACAACACATAAACAAAGTTAAAGCTATTTTGAAATTCTTCCGCTAGGTGCCACATTTGTCGTTAAATTGATAAGTGTGGACGTTCACGGGAATCATGTCCAACGTTGATTATCTTCTTCGAGGATAATCAACGTGCGTGTAGACCAAGTATATGTTGTTATTTTGTAGGCCTAGGCCCATTAAGTGTTAGCTGTGTCAGCCTGCATTGGCCTAGGCCTAGGCCTAGCTGGTGTATGGCTAGACTTAGACATTTTATTTTTTAATATACTCTGCGTAGATCAGAAGATGCCTAGCACAACTTGTTTTACTTCCACAATTGACTTTCATAGAAGCCGCAAAAAAAACACGATACAAAAAACAGATAGCCTTCAAAAAGACAGGCCAGCCATTGAAGAAGATATCTAGAGGAAATGATGTTCCCACAATGTCTCGTAGCCATACCGGATATTTGGGCGGGGCTTACCTATCCAGCTTCAACTTAAGCTCCGCCTCCAACGCTCACTTCAGTGTAGTATAAACAGCGTTTTGACGATCTCCAGCGATATATCGCGCAATAATCGAAACTCGAAAAAAACTCGATAGTCGTGTAGCAATATGTGAATTTCGAGTCGAGTACTAAAAACTCGACTCGACTCGAAAACTCGAGTACTCGCACACCCCTAAAATAAATATAAACTGACATATATTGAGAGAAAACAACACTTAATTTGACATCTAAATTTAGTCAAGAGCTTGCACGGGCCCTCATTGTACGATTACGATTAGGGTCTCTTCAGGACTACCTGACCACGTACTAAATTATAGACTATAATTTAGTACGTGGTCAGGTAGTCCTCAGGTAGATATAAACTATTTAAGCCGCTACTATTATTTAGTATATATACTATAATTTATAGTATATACTAAATAATAGTAGCGGCTTAAATAGTTGATATCTGTAGTTGAAAACGGAAGATGCTGACCCCCACAGAACTGCTCGCCACTTGGCTGCAGCGTTTCTCGCATTTCTTCGCAACACATTCTTTATTTCAACGTGTTTCTTTTCGTCTAGGACCTGGCCCGCCGCATCGCCAAGGTCAGCCTGGAGGCGAAGCTGGAGATAAACGAGGACAACTACGTTGAGAAGTTCAAGCCGTTCCTGATGGACGTTGTGCACGCGTGGTGCAAGGGCGCCTCGTTCCTGCAGCTGTGCGAGATGACCGACATCTTCGAGGGGTCCATCATCCGATGCATGCGGCGCCTCGAGGAGACCCTCCGACAGATGTGTCAGGCGGCCAAGAACATCGGCAACGCAGACCTTGAGAACAAGTTCAGCGAGGGGATCAAGATCATGAAGAGAGACATCGTGTTCGCCGCCAGTTTATATCTGTAGTTGGCTCGGTGACGAAGTGGGGTGACAACAATTCACATTGCACGAGTGTGGGGAGGCGTAGCAAGTGCAGGGAGAGCGTTGCGAGCGATCCGGCAAACACTCGCTGAATATTGGATAGGCTACTCACATCTTTCAACAAAAAGAATTTGTAAGTCGACAAAACTATTTGACTTCTTTGGAATCGATGAATATTTTTTATTTTTCCAATAATAATTAGTGCACTGCCTTCTAGGGGGTATTTCGGTGTATTCTAGCTGGCAGTGTTCAGTGGCCGGAACGCTGGCAGCGCTGTCGTGTAGGCATTTCTTGTACGCCTATCCATTGTGCTACCTACATGTGTAAATCCAATCAATTTTCAGGTGACAGGAGTACATTAATCAAATTATTGTACTCACGATAACAAAAACAAGAACTAGGAACTGAAAGTGTTTTCTAGAAGGCGGCATCAGAGAAGAGGCGTATATGGCTCGGCTACAATTGGAAAACCTTTTGGATACCGCTTGCTCCGATAGTTATACACCAGGGCCCGGATTCACAAGAGGTCCAAAGTCTTTTTTGGTCTTATCTCTAAAACCGGCCTAGCTTTGAACCTCTTGTGAATCCAGGAAAATATTTTAGAAAATATTTTAAAACTTATTATTGGAATGGTCATTGTGTCTTTGTTCCTACCAGGAATTAGTGACTTCTTCATGTGACCTGGGTCTGGTTTTACAGGAAGTCGAAAGTTAGGCCCGGTCTTATTAGAGTTAAGACCAGAAAGAGACTTAGGACCTCTTGTGAATCCGGGCCTTGGGCTCGGATATTTGGAAGAAGTCCTAAGTCTGTTTCTGGCCTTGACTGTAAGACCAGCTTATTTTTGGACCACTTGTGAATCCAGGCCCATTCTGGGAACACATTTTGTAAACATATTTTTTGAATGCTCATTTTGTCTTAGTTCTGGCTGCCTACCAGAAATTAGTGACCATCTTCATATGACTTTGGCCTGGATTCACAAGAGCTCCAAAGTTAGGCTGGACTTAAAATTATGTTACACCATAGAAAAACTTGGGACTTATTGTGAATGCAGGCCCTGTATGGAAAACCCGTGAATTTTGTAAGTTCTGTATTATTGTTTTCTAATTAAATTTTTAGTGACTGACTGTTGTACTGTAATGTTTATAGTAATTGGGAAGTAAAGTTCAATATCACATGAATTAAAACCTTACTTATTTGTTTTCAAAGAACCAGTTTTCCAAATTTGTCCAGTCTGTACTTAGTGGCAGATGCAAAACCGTAGGTACCCAATAGCAAAAATAAACATGTTAATAAAGTGCTGGAAATTATATTGTAGGTGTATGTAAAACTTCAAAATGTTCCTTAAAAATTTTAAACACCCAAACAGAAGTTCAGCATAAGCAGGTAACAAAACACAACAAGAGAATGAAGATGATTTCCAGAATCCAACGGATTACTGATCTCACTCAGCCAAGAGTAATCCAAGTGTTCCAATATTCATACTGGATGGCTTCTTACGTGTTCCAGAATAAATCCCAAGCTAATCCCACACTCATCCAACTCAAACCTGTTTTAACCTAGATTTCGCGGATTATGTGGATTTGTTGTGGCACGAATTTCAATTTATGGTCTTTTAACTGATTATGTGATTATGTGCTTGGTTGCTTGTTTGGCAAACTACTACCGTGTTAAAATTGAAGTGGTATATGCCAATAATGGAACAAACTAGATGTTTCTGTCGAAGAAATATGCAATCGTACGCAAATACGCTATCTTCCAGGGACAATCGACTCGAATTCGAGTCTCACCACTGGGATTGCCACCAAAAATGTATGTTGACACATGATTCCATAAAGTTATTTTATCTTTAATCATTAATCCTTAGCCTAATAGTGTGTGCACAGGGCATAAGAAAAATAAATTCCTTGACAAGGGGCCTCCCTAATGTAAAGTTTATACCGGGCTGGCATGTCACCATAGAAACCGGTTCGTAGGGGACGTATTGTCCACCCCTTGAGTAGTGCTGTCAACGTTGGGGCGAGATGTTGATGTGATAAGTTTCTTATTCGTGGAAAAAGATAATTGAGCCTGGCTTCCATTAAATTGACCTTGTTGTTGTTCAAGCTTCAAGAGTCCAGGTGATGAGAGCTATTTTAGCATTCCATTGGGGGGCGGTAAAGTAAAACACCACATCTTCCGGTGACATGCCGGCCTGGTATGGAGTTTAGAGGACACCTATGCATCCGAGCTGCCTAGTAGGCTACACTTAGGTCCGAATGCATAGTCCAGACTCAAGCCTTCCTCAACTCAGCCTCTCCTCAGCCTCGCCTAACCACCAATCACAGAACAGCATTGCCATGCGAACGGCTCTGTGATTGATGGCTAGGTGAGGCTGAGGAGAGGCTGAGTTGAGGAGGGCTTGAGTGTGAACTATGCATTCGGACCTTAGCCCTACTGTACCGACTTTAGTGCTGCTACCTGTTGAGACCAATACATGATGTAGATTTGGACCGGTCCTATAGGACCCATGCTAATATAATTGCTTTCAATGAGCTTGTCAATGGTCGATTCCTGCAGGGCGATTCTGAATGGGTGATGATAAGTTTATCACCGGTTTTGGTCGTTACTGAAGCACGAATGCAAGAGGTAGGTGGTGATTGGGTCATTGCCGTCTTGTAACGAACGAAACTGGTGATAAACTTATCGGCGCCCATTCAGAATCGCCCTGCTGCATGTTTCCCCTGATCACAATATTCTATCGTATTTATTTATTTATTTATTTATTTATTTATTTATTTATTTATTTATTTATTTATTTATTTATTTATTTATTTATTTATTTATTTATTTATTTATTTAATTATTTATTTATTTATTTATTTATTTATTTATTTATTTATTTATTTATTTATTTATTTATTTATTTATTTATTTATTTATTTATTTATTTATTTATTTATTTATTTATTTATTTATTTATTTATTTAAATCGACTTCCGATTGAACATCACAGATGTATCGAACATGACATGAATATATTCATAAACTACTATACAATATTGCACTACTATACACACTACTATACTTCATACTGCCCTACTCTTTGTTAATGTGCGTCCTGTAAAATGTTCTATTTCAATACAGGCGGGAAAAACAGTTTTAAACTTTTAAGGCTGTATCAAAGATATTATAATATTTCCTACGTGGGCTGTATGTTCACCTACCTTACGGTTAAAATGGTTTTAAATAGTCTCAAGAGAAAACAAAAATATGCCATCCTATACAGAATGTAATGCTCTTTCTTATGGTAGGTTTTTTATTTCAATAAATATTTCCGTTTTGCAGACGTTCTTAATTAGGTGTGCAAGGTGTCCAGCAACATTACATTACAAAATGTAATTAAGAACATCTGGAAAACGGAAATATTGATTGGAACAAGGAAACATTCATTTTAAAGAGTACTAACTTCTCGACAGAATGACATTTTTTGATTTACATTTGGGGCAATTTAAATACATTAAAAGCAATTTTGCAGATAGATATTGGGAGATTTTAAGATCAAGAATTATAAATTGTTATGTTTAGTCCCGGTAAACATCAAGAGTCAAGACGCTGGCAGGGCAGGAACAAAATAAACAAGGTTACTTTAAAACTCTTTGACACTGTCATACAAAAAAGAAAAAAATGCAATTTCTGCCTCTTACTTACTCTTATATTTATGTCATCGTATAGCGATAAAGAAAATATGTGCTAAAATATCATCATCTCAAATTTTGCCGCCATTTTCTTTTGGAAAATTATTTTGAGTAACTGTACTAAGCAACTTCCCGACCGATTTTGCCAAAAAAACTATTGACACGCAATCCACATCAAGGCTTGTGGATGGTCCAGATTTTTTTTTTATATTAATTAAATTAATAATTTATGAATCATTAACTTCTTTTAATATTAATTTTAGATTGTATGTGTGTGTAATGTGCAAAGCACCCCAACTTTTCAAACACATTAAAAACACTTCAAAAATGCATAATTTAAAAAAAAAACGCCTGCCGGCGCTGTTGTGGGGGACATGCCCCCCCCTCACAGTCTTCGTTTGTGGATCACCTTTTTACAGCTATGTTATACTATGGGCAGCCGCCCCCCCCCCCCCCCCCACCCCCCGAAATATATTCTTGCATATACGCCACGGGTGGTAAAAAGTTAAGTCAAACAATAATTTACCCAAAGAGGCGAGGTCTGTAGGTATAAAGGTGTACAACAAAAAACGTCAATAATAAAAAGTCAGTCCCGGAGGTGCTGTGCCGTGTGCATGCATGGCATAAGCCGTGTTAACAAGGGGGGTAAATTAACCACCCCATTGTGTGTGGAGCCGAAGCTTTATTACACCCGCGCAAAATAAAACTGTTAATGAAGCGCTTATAGACTGGGTAACAGGCCAGCGCGATACAAGGAGGGCGAGATTAATGGACGCCCATAAACGCGCGATATATCATTCGCTTTAATTAAAATGTCTCTCGTAACACGATTTATCAGCTGTCATAAGATGTTTGAACACATTCTTTCGGTTTCCTGTTGAACGTTGTAAGTCTTGTGATCTGAGGTGGGCGAGGAGTAGGTAATGTAACAAGCACGCACACGCACATACCCGCACACGCACACGCACACACACACACACATGCACACGCACACACACACATGCATTGTTACGACCATCATTTGCATAAGTGGGCCACTTATATAGCGACAATACAAAGCGGAGAAGGGAGGGGACAGAACAGGTGCACGTAAATTATTGAGGGGCGACACAAATCGAAAAAATGATAATTTTTTGATTTTAATCCGTGCTGTGGGGGGCACATCAACTTTATCTGATGTGCCCCTCTTCATGGGATTTAATATTGTCATGTGATGTCATGTTTATTTTATTGACACAGCGTCTTACGATGTTGTGATACCCGTATTGGTGGAGGTGCCGGGTAGCTATCTCAACAACACAGTACATCTTACCAAGCGTACAGTGTACGTGCGCGCGTGTGTGTGTGCGTGTGTGCGTGTGTGTGTGTGTGTGTGTGTGTGTGTGTGCGTGCGTATGCATGTGCGTGTGTGTGTGCGTGTACGTGTGCGTGTGTGCGTGTGTGTGTGTGTACGTGTGTGTGCATGTGCGTGTGTGTGTGTGCGTATGTGTGTGTGTGTGCGTGTACGTGTGCGTGTGCTTGTGCGTGTGTGTGTGCGTGTACGTGTGCGTGTGCTTGTGCGTGTGTGTGTGCGTGGCGTGTGTACGTGTGCGTGTGGGTGTACGTGTGCGTGTGCTTGTGCGTGTGTGTGTGCGTGGCGTGTGTACGTGTGTGTGTGCGTGTACGTGTGCGTGTGCTTGTGCGTGTGTGCGTGCGCGTGTGTACGTGTGCGTGCGCGTGTGCGACTGCGTGTGTGTGTCCGTGTGGTGTGTGTACGTATGCGTGTGTCCGTGTGGACTGCATGACGCAACCTGCCGGCAGACCACGGCGACGACCAGTCTCTTGTAGCACAGGAGCGTGAATAGTGCGTAGCGCGGGAGTCTAGTATTCACGCCCGCCGTCGCAGCGCTGGCGTCTGTGGTTCGGCTTCAACACCGCGCAGCATTGTACGCGTGTAACATTCAGGTTGACAAGTCTTGATGTCACAAGTATGTGGAACAACTCAGCATTGCAATTTCCTGTTGGTCCTATTATATGTCGTTTACAATGAATAAAAGCGTAGTATCACGTATATTCTTGTCGTTTTAAGGATATCGCAAGGAGATGTAACAAATTGTTAGGCCAGCGGTGCACACAGGTGTTTTGTACTTTGCGTGGAACCGATAAAGTAGTTAACTTTTCAATGACAAAAGCTAATCCTGACACTGGTACTGGTAAACCGCTGACGTAGTGGACGTAGTTGTTGACACATTGATCTGGTATTTCCACTTCATCCAACTGACTAGTGTTATTGCCATACGTGAGATGCTTGGCCCAAAGGTGTTGAGCCCACTAAACTTAAGACACTACATGCCAATATTGCTCGTATAATTTTATCGTAGGAATATATAACGTTAAATAAGTAAATAAATAAATTAATTAATGAATAAATAAATGAAAAAATAAATAAAAATATAAAAAAAGTATGACCTAATAAGTGAGTAAGTAAGTAAATAAATACAAAATAGGTAAAATTTAAATTAGAAATAAAATGTTAATAAATAAATGTATTAATTTGTATGCCAACAGTCACGCGCCCCTGCCCGGGCGCCAACAGTTACTGGGCGCTAGAGCGTGACAAACACGCGCCCTACCCCGGGCGCCAACAGTTACTGGGCGCTAGAGCGTGACAAACACGCGCCCTGCCCCGGGCGCCAACAGTTACTGGGCGCTAGAGCGTGACAAACACGCGCCCCTGCCCCGGGCGCAAACAGTTACTGGGCGCTAGAGCGTGACAAACACGCTCCCTGCCCCGGGCGCCAACAGTTACTGGGCGCTAGAGCGTGACAAACACGCTCCCTGCCCCGGGCGCCAACAGTTACTGGGCGCTAGAGCGTGACAAACACGCTCCCCTGCCCTGGGCGCCAACAGTTACTGGGCATTAGAGCGTGACAAACACGTGCCCCTGCCCCGGGCGCCAACAATACTGGGCGCTAGAGCGTGACAAACACGCTCCCTGCCCCGGGCGCCAACAGTTACTGGGCGCTAGAGCGTGACAAACACGCGCCCCTGCCCTGGGCGCCAACAGTTACTGGGCGCTAGAGCGTGACAAACACGCTCCCTGCCCCGGGCGCCAACAGTTACTGGGCGCTAGAGCGTGACAAACACGCTCCCCTGCCCTGGGCGCCAACAGTTACTGGGCATTAGAGCGTGACAAACACGTGCCCCTGCCCCGGGCGCCAACAATACTGGGCGCTAGAGCGTGACAAACACGCTCCCTGCCCCGGGCGCCAACAGTTACTGGGCGCTAGAGCGTGACAAACACGCGCCCCTGCCCTGGGCGCCAACAGTTACTGGGCGCTAGAGCGTGACAAACACGCGCCCTTGCCCCGGGCGCCAACAATACTGGGCGCTAGAGCGTGACAAACACGCTCCCTGCCCCGGGCGCCAACAGTTACTGGGCGCTAGAGCGTGACAAACACTCTCTCTGCCCCGGGCGCCAACAGTTACTGGGCGCTAGAGCGTGACAAACACTCTCTCTGCCCCGGGCGCCAACAGTTACTGGGCGCTAGAGCGTGACAAACACTCTCCCTGCCCCGGGCGCCAACAGTTACTGGGCGTTAGAGCGTGACAAACACGTGCCCCTGCCCCGGGCGCCAACAATACTGGGCGCTAGAGCGTGACAAACACGCTCCCTGCCCCGGGCGCCAACAGTTACTGGGCGCTAGAGCGTGACAAACACGCTCCCCTGCCCCGGGCGCCAACAGTTACTTGGCGCTAGAGCGTGACAAACACGCTCCCTGCCCCGGGCGCCAACAGTTACTGGGCGCTAGAGCGTGACAAACACGCTCCCCTGCCCCGGGCGCCAACAGTTACTGGGCGCTAGAGCGTGACAAACACGCTCCCTGCCCCGGGCGCCAACAGTTACTGGGCGCTAGAGCGTGACAAACACGCTCCCCTGCCCCGGGCGCCAACAGTTACTGGGCGCTAGAGCGTGACAAACACGCTCCCTGCCCCGGGCGCCAACAGTTACTGGGCGCTAGAGCGTGACAAACACTCGCCCTGCCCCGGGCGCCAACAGTCACTGGGCGCTAGAGCGTGACAAACACGTGCCCCTGCCCCGGGCGCCAACAGTCACTGGGCGCTAGAGCGTGACAAACACGCGCCCCTGCCCCGGGCGCCAACAGTTACTGGGCGCTCGAGCGTGACAAACACTCTCCTTGCCCCGGGCGCCAACAGTCACTGGGCGCTAGAGCGTGACAAACACTCTCCCTGCCCCGGGCGCCAACAGTTACTGGGCGCTAGAGCGTGACAAACACGCTCCCTGCCCCGGGCGCCAACAGTGAGTGGTGCGCGAGCGAAGCGTGACAAACACGCGACGCGACGCCGACGCTCGGTTGTCGAGAACTCTCTACGCCGATTGGACGTCGAAATCAATAACAAGGTGTCTTACCGTGGTGGTAGCGACGCATGCGCGGACTCACATTCCCTTGCCCGGGCTCGACAGGACAGGAGGGTGTGGGCGCATCGTATACTATACGTCCAAGGACACACACACATCACCAGCGCACACAACTAGCTTTAGGCGTAGGAAGTTCTCGGCTTACCCCCTCCCCCTCGCCACATCATCAGCCGATACAATACGATACTGTGTAATACACATCCTGTCGCAATGAGAGCTTACATCGAGTATGCGTGTGACTCGTTCAACAGTGCGGCGTGTTAGTAATCGTGCGGTGTGTTGTTCGTGCGTGTGTGCGTGTGCGTGTGTGTCTGACACGACCCAACATGGGCAGGCCTAGTGTCGCGCGGTGGCTGTAGCACGGTTGGGGCGACATTTGTACGATGACCTCGATACACAGGGAGCGCGGGACTATGGTGGTGATGTGGGTGTTATTAATAGTGGCCTCGATGTGTGTACCGGTGTCCTTGGAACAAGATGAAGACATACCACACAACGAGTAAGTATATATGACACTGTTGTCTGTGTTGAAAGCGGGAATATATAGACACTCACATGGCGACACTTTTCCTGCGTCAGGTATAGATGTGGTCTCCTAACGGGATCTTTTTATTGACGTCTTAGATGTGTTTTGTGACAGGAGCACAGACTCGCACAAACCGCCTTCATCTCTGGCCGCCATCTTGGAAAATGTGGTATTTTACCGAATAATCATAGAACCAACGATAAGGATGATAACGATTATGTAATACAATAATTCTACTACCCAAGAACGACAAAAGTTAAACTATATTGTTTTGATCTGTATACAGTCCAAAGTAAGGTGTAATCAGTTGGATGGTGGAAATAAAGATCTATGCTAACATTCAGGAACACCGGTGTCATTCGAGAGTAGTAAAGAATGGTGCACGATGGTGCTTGGAGGATAATATTTGTTCATAGAACAGTAATGACAAACAAATTGAGCACAGGAGATGTATTGAGCTTTACTTTTCCCACGCACAGTTACCAGGAAGTAGATAATGGTGTTAAAGATATGCTGAGACTTGTTGGGAAGTCTTTTAGGAAGAGTCAGCCTTAGGATTACGATACCCTGGTACGAGTGAGAAAGAGAGTGTGTGAGAGAGAGAGAGAGAGAGAGAGAGAGAGAGAGAGAGAGAGAGAGAGAGAGAGAGAGAGAGAGAGAGAGAGAGAGAGAGAGAGAGAGAGAGAGAGAGAGAGAGAGAGAGAGAGAGAGAGAGAGAGATTGATGGATGGATCACGTATTTATTATAGGCGGTATTAAGACCCGTGAGCATTATCTTCCATCCAACCTTTATAACCTAAGTATCTGAGTATCTAAGAATACAGTATATATAGTGGATTACATCTGAAACTAAAGTTTTCCTAAACTATAGGCTTACATAAGATAAAAATACGCTGTTGTAATTTTCATTTTAATACAGATATTAATAACTACGAAGCCAAAGTTGCAAATATGTGGGGGGTAAACCCAAATATCATCACGAAGCAAGTCATTAACCCACAGCCCACAGCATCTATTGTTTCGCTTCATATATCGGACGATGTGTAAAGGTTTATTATACGTACGACCTTAAATATATTGATAGCCTCACTCTTCATGTCATCAAACATCATTGCTAACGTATATAATTTTGATCTTAGTTTTTATGCAAAACGCGTTTGAATGTACATAACTCTAGACTATTGTTATTAACAATGCCAAATCATTTTAAAAACTATAGGTAGTAATCATAACTCAAGAAACATAATTCTCATAATACAGCATTGCACATGTGTGTATGTCAGTACTAATGCAAATACTATATACTTCTTCTAAGTTACTAATGCTGAAACTTTTTATACTAATACTATAGTGACAATGCTGAGGACACATTCAATCATCAAATTATGATGTGTGAGATCCATAGAGTTAGTCTTATGCATATATGTTCTTCGTTTGAAACTAAATGTATTCTTATATAAACACTAACTCTAACAGAGAGATTGATGATAATGTGGTATACTACTAGTACTACTACTACTGCTCCAACTATTTATACTAATACTATAGTGGAAGTGCTAAGTACACATCCAATCATCCAATTATGATGTGATGAGATTCGTACAGTCTTATGCATGTTCTACGTTTGGAACTAAATGCATTCTAACAGAGAGATTGATGATAATGTGTTAAGGCTTATCTTACATTCTGCCGGCGTTTTTCATTTTCTTTCATATACCCATGAAAATATGTTTCTGAGGAGCGAAAAGATCTTCAACAATGTTCAAAAGTTAAAAATAAAATCTTTGGATAAGGCATAATCTGACTCACCGTCAACGAGTAATATGAGTTTAAGAGGTTATTTTGTGTTGCTTCAACGCACTTTTGTTTGTACGGTGATGTTTGGGAAAAAAGTTCCCTTCAGCAGTTTTTGGTTTACGAATTTTTCGTTTCCGATGCAAAACAATCATTTATACGGGCGTACGAACAAAATTATATTTTAGTTAGAAGCTGCTCAAGATAATGGATTTTACAAAGTTAATTGTAATTGGAAAAACGAAGATGTTGTAACGTAATAGATAATATTATCTTTCACAAATTCATCAGTGTAACAAAAATGTAAAAAGTAAATTTAGCCAAAAATAGTAATTGAAAAGTAAAATTATCCTAAAAAGTAATAAGAAAAAATTAAGATTAGTTTAAGCTTATAATGTAATTGTTACCATAAAGTTTCCATAAAAAGTAATTTGTATAAATTGGTTTTACTTCGTATAAAACCGATGCCAAATGTATCGCAAGAGCAGCATGGTCTCGCTTTTGACGAAATAAAAGTTGCTCCAAAGTAACTTTCAACTTACCTTCTAAATTACCCAGTAACTACCAGTTACTTGAAAAAGTAACAAAATGTAGAAAAGTAGGCCTAGTACGAAAAAGTAAAGTAGTAAAATAAGTATAGGAGAGGGCGTAAAAGTAAAAGAATCAGTCCTACTTTATTTTGAAGTTACTCAAAACGTAACGCGTTACTGTCTCAAGTTACTACCCATCTCGTACGGGCATCCCCCATCTACACAACCCTGACCCCTGCTGTGAAAGTAGAGCAACTCTGTCTCAGGACACTTCACCCCTATCAGGGGGATCGAGTGACCTGACCTGTTTTAGAACCGAAGTGAAACCGTGGTTTACAATAGATTCGACTCACAAGAGGGAAGATCGTTAGATGTTTATTTTTAGTGATAGCTGAACTTCATTTGTTTTATTCTAGATTAAACAAAAAGTGATACACGCCATGTATATGAAGGTTTTACTAATCATAAATAATTAATTTCAGATTCGTGACACATATCTGATCTCCGTCCGTACATTACGTAAACACATATGAGATCTGCGTACATTACATGACACGCTTATGCGATATTGTGATATAAGTACGTGACACACTTATGGGCTATAACTAGGAAAACGCTCTGTTTGACGCGTTGATAAGCGAGCGCGTCAATATCTACGAACTTTCTGGCGAAAAGATTTCAATGCTAATACAAACAACAATTAACAACAATTCAAGAATGCGCATTGCAAAAATGTTTCTAATTTCCATAGCTATTATACTTCCCGACATTGTTGGATGCAGTGCAATGTGCGTTGCTAAGAATTTTCGCTGTCATGTTTTCGCCGCGGTCCGCCACCGTTACTAACAGTTATTGACAGCAATAGAAATGTAATTTCTGCCTCTTATACGTATTGGATCGCGTTTACATTAGTATATTCGTAACCGGACAAAAATTTACTACAAGATAGCCACCTCACATTTTGCCGTAACTGTGTTTCAGAAATATATTTTCGAGTAACTTTTGTGTATCTTTGCCAATATTTATCGTATCGCCATAAAATGAACATATTCGTGACCGAAAAAAAGTTTTAAAAAAATATGGCTATCTCATATTTTGCCGCCATTTTGTTTCAAAAAAATATTTTGCAGTAACTATGGTGTAACTTTGTAACTTTTCAAACGATTTTGCTACAAAACTATACACCTTCAATCCACATCGAGGCTTGTGAATGGTCCAAATTTCAAGTTGATCGGACTTTCCGTTCGACCGCTATCGACAGACATAAAAACAAAACAAAAAACAAAAAAAACAAAAACAAACAAACAAACAAACAAAAAACAGAACGATGTGCCATAAGAGTCAAGTGGAAACGCTCGCTTCGCTCGCTTAATTACATTACATTACACACTTATATAGAATATAAGTACCTTACGTGACAAACTTATGGGATATAAATTCATTACGCGACATACTTGTGGGATAAATACATTATGTGACACACTTTGTGGGATATAAGTTCATTACGTAACACACTTATTGCATATAAGTACATAACGTGACACACTTATAGCTATGAGTACATTACGTGACACACTTATGGAATGTAAGTACATTACATGACACACTAATATATATAAGTACATTACGTGACACACTTATGGGATATAAGTACATTACGTGACACACTTGTGGGATATAAGTATATTACGTGCCACGCTTTTTGTATATAAATACATTACGTGACACACCTGGGATAACACTAATAGCTATAAGTACATTACTTGACACACTTATGGAATATAAGTAATTTCATGATACAATAGCGATAAGTAGGTACATTACTTGACATACTTATGGAGTATAAGTACATTACATGACACACTTGTAGAATATAAGTACATTACATGACTCACTAATATATATAAGTACATTACATGATACACTAATAGCTTTAAGTACATTACATGACACACTTATGGAATATAAGTACATTACATGATACAATAGCTATAAGTACATTACATGACATACTTATGGAGTATAAGTACATTACATGATACAATAGCTATAAGTACATTACATGACATACTTATGGAGTATAAGTACATTACGTGACACACTTGTAGAATATAAGTACATTACATGACTCACTAATAGATATAAGTACATTAAGTGACACACTTATGGAATATAAGTACATTACATGACACACTTATAGCTATAAGTACATTACGTGACAGACTTATGGAGTATAAGTACATTACGTGACACACTTGTAGAATATAAGTACATTACATGACTCACTAATAGATATAAGTACATTAAGTGACACACTTATGGAATATAAGTACATTACATGACACACTTATAGCTATAAGTACATTACGTGACAGACTTATGAGCTATACGTACATTACGCGACACAACACGCCTGACTTATCGAGGCAAATCTTCGATAACAGCTTCACTAAAGATGTCCGGTGTCTGGTATCGAACCGTGGAAGCGACGTGTGAGCCACCTCTATCGGTAATATAACCTGAATGCGCCTGCATGGCTCGTCCATTATGAATACTTTAGACAACCATCAAACAAGATTAACAACCACTATTTCTCATCGTGTATTTATTCACACATATTGGGCGCCTCGCAAAATTCTCGAAGGAAATTCTTAATTTGCATAAAAGGATTTTCATCCATCAAAACTTAGACACTGTGAAATATTATGGCGGGGTTTTGTGCGTAACACAAACCAAAATAAAATAAATAAAAAATAATAAGTTCACATAGAGTCAGCACATTCATTAAGAGCGTTCGGCAGTAGGAGTTTTACATATGTATTGGCCGTCAAATAATTATTATAAATATTTACCTACTTGTAGAGGAATGTCATATCCATGCATGGTATTAAGAACATTTGTCACCAACCTATTCAAAAATAATGTACCGATTTTCAAACAGATACTCCGTATTATTTCGACGAACATTTTCGACGAAAGTAATTTATTTGCATAATTCAAACAAGAGTATATTATTTTTGAGCAGGCTTGTCACAAATGTACTTAATACCATGCGTAGATATGACATCCCTCTGCAAGTATGTAAATTTTCATAATAATCCTTTTATTTGTTTAAGAGTAATTAGTACACTAAAAACATCAAAACTACTACAGAACGATTTTCAGTGGGGGACTTTAGGCAAAGCGACTAAACCAACCCTGTAGGCTCCGAACACCGTCAATGAGTGAGCGAAAACCAATCAAAGATTTATATTTCAAATATGATTGGACAGTTGCGAACACCTGCAGACAGATGCCAGAATCACAAGGCCGATTCAGAACAACTTTGAATTTATCAATTTTGTTCTACAAAAATACTAAATCGTACATTTTTATTACATTCATAATCACAACATCTTATAATCACTCTGCAAACGCAAGAAGTCATTATATAATACATAATACTTACAATTATGTTAGTTATATTATAGGGCCGGCGCAGTTGGCCGAGGTCGATTAGGCGTTGGTCTAGTAAACCGTGGCCTCTGCGTTCCAGGTTCGAATCCTGGCTTGGGCATGAATGTCATGTGGCGTATTTTCATCGTCATAATCACCCACTCATCGTCTCGATTAGCCTCGTTGCAAAAATATGGGACGTAAAACCCCAAATAGCATCAACATTAAATTAAAAGATTATGCATTAATAGTAAATTTACCACACTCCGATTGGGCGTACCATTTGTCGGTCATCCGAATGTGGACATATCTTATAGAAATACACTAATGGAGCTTATTTAAACCTTTTGTCGGTGCTCATCAGTCATCAGCTAAACCTGATACGCACATTTAGAAAGCACTCATTCGTAAAACTTTATCAAAAGAGAGAAATTTAATGAAAGTATTATTTCGTTTTCTTGCAAATAATAATAGATTTAATATTAGGGAGCGAAGCAATGGCTAAAGCCCTACAGAAATGGTTTTATTTTTTCTCAAATTTCGTTTTCCAAAATGCAAATTTCGCGTTTTGGCGTTGTTATTTTTATAAGGCACATAACAAGAAAAAAAGACGTAATACATAATCAATTTATGAATATCACTCAAATAAAGACGAGTATTTCGTGTGTATAAACATATCTCTTATCTATTTCCAATTTTAAATTCTTTTGGGCGTTTTTTCTTACACTAACACATATTTTTGGCCAATATTTAACACATTTTCATTATTTTGGTCGTTTTTCGCGAATACACAGATATTTCGTGAATTTCATGGTTAAAGCTGCATATTGCGTTATTTCGCGATTCAAAATTTGCATAGTTAGCATGCTGACACGACGTCTTGTCCACAATTATCATTTTTAGGGGTCCGTATAACTACAGTTTCGTTTTATTTCGTAACGTGAATTTTACTTGGCTCTAGTAATACCCTTCACAGTTTACAATTGATTTCATTGATATTTGTGCTTAACGTCTCATATTTTTGCAGCTTGGCTAATCAAGACGATGAGTGGGTGATAATGAAGATGAAATTGGGGGCACTATGGAGGAAAGGGGCAAGTAGGAGGGCGGGGAGGAAAGATTGATTGATTGATTAATGGGGCGTAACATCTCATATTTTTGCAACAATGGCTAATCGAGACGATGAGCACGGGTGATGATGAAAATGAGAAAGATGATGATGAAGAATAAAGCCACATCCGAATCAGATCCATTGTACGTCGCGTAGGTCGTCATACGGGAGTCCAGCAAGGGAGGGCAGGGCCAAGTGGGAGGAGATATATTCAGTGGGACAGTGGGGGGGAAAGGGATAGGGTCTCATTTTGTCGCCTCTTACGACTAGCAGAGTCACTCTGGGCCTATTCTTCCCCCGGCCCAGACGGGCCTTCACAGTTCACGTCTATAGAAAGATGTTAGAAACTGAGACGACAAAATACTGAAGCTTATTGGTGGAGGTGCCGGGTAGAGCTCGTCTGGCCGTCAGATTATCTCGCTTTTATTTATCTTATCTATATCCTACCCAGTCATAACACTGATTTACATTGGAAGAGCAAGTAATAAAACTATATAAATTACAATGAAACAATTATAAAAAAAAGTGGACAAAATAAAATATAATATAATAATGTAATTCAAAACAGGCTACTACCGGTACAGAAAAAAACATGGGCAATACAAATTTAATGAAAACTTTGTTTGTAAATTTGAAATTATTTATTGAACTTCACTCGCTAGTCCCTCATTAATTGACATTGTATCACATTAGACACATACACACACACACACACACGCACACGCATCCATCTTCTATCTCACTTTACTGCATGGCTAACTGAGCAACACGCGCAATTCTTTAATTTTAATTAATATTATTTAAATAATTAATTAATAATTAAAATTATTTAAATTTAATAATATTTAATAAGCGTTTAACAATAATAACAATAGTAATAATAATAATAATAATAATAATAATAATAATAATAATAATAATAATAATTATTATTATAATAATAAAAATAATAATAATAATAATAATAATAATAATAATAATAATAATAATAATAATAATAATAATAATAATGATAAAAATAACTATAACAATAAAAATATTAATAATAATAATAATAATAATAATAATAATAATAATAATAATAATAATAATAATAATAATAATAATAATAATAATAATAATAGTAATAATAGTAATAATAATAATAATAACAACAATAATAATTCATTAATAGTTAAAAGCTAACCTACAAAAGATAGCGAAAAAAGAAAGAGAAAGAGATAAGAGAACATAGCCTTACAGAACAGTAATTTCATGCACTTGGGTATAGCAGAAGATATGGATGAAAAAACACCATTACTTAAACAATACGTTTTCCATCTGGCCTATAAACATACTGATAACAATAAGCATTGCTAATGAACGCATAGATTAAGCACGAACACGATTAAAAAGTCGATGTGGTTTCCTTTGTTTAATTAAAGCAAATCGCATGCAAGAAACAACAGCTGATCACTGATAAATCAGCTACAGGTTTCTCGCTGCCTTAAATAGACCAAGCCAAATGACTAGAGGAATGGTTGTATTTTACAGTTAATTTTGTTTTTGATGTTACAAATATTGGTGTAATTGGCTTACCAATATTTCATATTTCTTTACGTGCGTACTTACGGGTTTTCAATCATGACAACATGGGGAAAGTTTGATTATTCTATTCTCTTACTCAGGGTAGGTTGAGACATTGAGATTAGTCTAAGTTGTTTTCAGAACTTAGATTGAATCTTAACATAATATCGAGAGTCTACGCAAACCAAATGAAAAACATATTTTTTTGCCTGAATAGGCTTAAATTTTTTTATTTCTATTGTTTTTACGTTATTATGACTGGGTATGACCAGACATTAAAAACCCCCACGCTTGTGTTTTAGACGTTAAATGTGTGATTTTTGTGAAGCTTTATTGTGGTCGTTTCGATTTGTCACACCCTATTGTATTGTTATTCATGTATATTTGTAAAATGAGGACTAAAGTAATGAATGATTTATCTTACACGGGATATGATAGCTAAAATTATGTGTTATGATTTGAAAAACTTTAATTTCATTGATTAAATTTTGTAATTTTCCGGTTAAAAACCGTGAATACACTCATTTTGTTCAACAACATAATTCCCACCCATTTCGTTGTAATCATACCCGCGAACTTCGGGTCTCTACCCCGCAATGAGCCCCACTACAATAGTGTCCAGTTTATTACCAAACTAAAATACTATCAATGACCAGTCATGGGCAGTAATCCTGATCCCTTTCTCCCGTCTGGCCCGCTAACCCTCTACGGGGCCGCGCGGCGGGGGTGGGGGTGGTGGTGTAGGGGGGGTAGGGGGGGGAGGGGGAGGGGTACCGCGTGTGTGCGAATCAATACAGACTACGCCGTGTCTGAACATGGTCCCACACACTAGGGCAGAGAACTCTATGGGCCTGCTTGCCTGCGTCTTAATGGGGGTGGGGTCACGAGGGTCATACACCCCCTTGCTTTTCATTCAGTTGTTCCTCCGTTTAGTTTTAGGCCGTTATTTTAAATCCAGACGACAGTTTTATGACCGCTCGTTCTTGATAATAATTCAGACCTATTTCCCTCGCTTTGTAAAGATCGTTCCCCAAGATATAAGACGAGGGTTTTGATATCTATATAAGGACAATTCAATGGCATGAGAAGGAGCTAGTTAAACTTCGTGTACATAATTTGCTAACGATAACAATTGCCAGTAATTCTTGATAATAATTCAGATCCATAGACCTATTTCCCTCGCTTTGTAGATTGTTCTTCAAGATAAGGCGAGGGTTTTGATATCTACATAAGGACAATTCAATGGCATGAGAAGGACCTAAGCTTCGTGTACACAAGTTGCTAAGGATAACAATTGCCCGTTCTTGATAATAGTTCAGCTGCTTAGACCTATTTTCCTCGCTTTGTAAAGATCGTTCCCCAAGATATAAGGCGAGGTTTTTGATATCTGTATAAGGACAATTCAATGGCATGAGAGTGTACATAAGTTGCTAAGGATAACGATTGCCAGTTCTTGATAATAGTTCAGCTGCTTAGACCTATTTTCCTCGCTTTGTAAAGATCGTTCCCCAAGATATAAGGCGAGGTTTTTGATATCTGTATAAGGACAATTCAATGGCATGAGAGTGTACATAAGTTGCTAAGGATAACGATTGCCAGTTCTTGATAATAGTCCAGCTGCTTAGACCTATTTTCCTCGCTTTGTAAAGATCGTTCCCCAAGATATAAGGCGAGGTTTTTGATATCTGTATAAGGACAATTCAATGGCATGAGAGTGTACATAAGTTGCTAAGGATAACGATTGCCAGTTCTTGATAATAGTTCAGCTGCTTAGACCTATTTTCCTCGCTTTGTAAAGATCGTTCCCCAAGATATAAGGCGAGGTTTTTGATATCTGTATAAGGACAATTCAATGGCATGAGAGTGTACATAAGTTGCTAAGGATAACGATTGCCAGTTCTTGATAAGAGTTCAGCTGCTTAGACCTATTTTCCTCGCTTTGTAAAGATCGTTCCCCAAGATATAAGGCGAGGTTTTTGATATCTGTATAAGGACAATTCAATGGCATGAGAGTGTACATAAGTTGCTTAGGATAACGATTGCCAGTTCTTGATAATAATTCAGCTGCTTAGACCTATTTCCCTCGCTTTGTAAAGATCGTTCTCCAAGATATAAGGCGAGGGTTTTGATATCTATATAAGGACAATTCAATGGCATGAGAAGGAGCTAGTTGAGCTTCGTGTACACAAGTTGCTAAGGATAACAGTTGCCCGTCCTTGATAATAGTTCAGCTGCTTAGACCTATTTTCCTCGCTTTGTAAAGATCGTTCCCCAAGATATAAGGCGAGGTTTTTGATATCTGTATAAGGACAATTCAATGGCATGAGAGTGTACATAAGTTGCTAAGGATAACGATTGCCAGTTCTTGATAATAATTCAGCTGCTTAGACCTATTTTCCTCGCTTTGTAAAGATCGTTCCCCAAGATATAAGGCGAGGTTTTGATATCTGTATAAGGACAATTCAATGGCATGAGAAGGAGCTAGTTGAGCTTCGTGTACACAAGTTGCTAAGGATAACAGTTGCCCGTCCTTGATAATAGTTCAGCTGCTTAGACCTATTTTCCTCGCTTTGTAAAGATCGTTCCCCAAGATATAAGGCGAGGTTTTTGATATCTGTATAAGGACAATTCAATGGCATGAGAGTGTACATAAGTTGCTAAGGATAACAATTGCCCGTTCTTGATAATAGTTCAGCTGCTTAGACCTATTTTCCTCGCTTTGTAAAGATCGTTCCTCAAGATATAAGGCGAGGTTTTTGATATCTGTATAAGGACAATTCAATGGCATGAGAGTGTACATAAGTTGCTAAGGATAACAATTGCCCGTTCTTGATAATAGTTCAGCTGCTTAGACCTATTTTCCTCGCTTTGTAAAGATCGTTCCCCAAGATATAAGGCGAGGGTTTTGATATCTGTATAAGGACAATTCAATGGCATGAGAGTGTACATAAGTTGCTAAGGATAACGATTGCCAGTTCTTGATAATAATTCAGCTGCTTAGACCTATTTCCCTCGCTTTGTAAAGATCGTTCTCCAAGATATAAGGCGAGGGTTTTGATATCTATATAAGGACAATTCAATGGCATGAGAAGGAGCTAGTTGAGCTTCGTGTACACAAGTTGCTAAGGATAACAGTTGCCCGTCCTTGATAATAATTCAGGTCCTTAGACCTATTTCCCTCGCTTTGTAGATCGTTCCTCAAGATATGAGACGACGTTTTTGATATCTATACAAGGACAATTCAATGGCATGAGAATGAGCTATAGTAAGGCTTGGTGTACATAAGTTGCTAAGGATAACAATTGCCCGTTTTTGATTATAATTCAGCTGCTTAGACCTATTTCCCTCGCTTTTTATAGATCGTTGAGGGTTTTGATATCTGTATAAGGACAATTCAATGGCATGAGAATGAGCTATAGTAAGGCTTGGTGTACATAAGTTGCTATAAGGACTACAATTGCCCGTTCTTGATAATATTTCAGCTGCTTAGACCTATTTCCTTTGCTTTGTATAATATATAGATCGTTCCTCAAGATATAAGGCGCGATAGTAAACCGCGGTCTCTGCGTTCCAGTCTCGAATCCTGGCTTAGGCATAGATGTTATGTTGCGTTTTTTCATCTTCATAATCATCCACTCATCGTCTCGATAAGTATCGTTGTAAAAATGTAGGACGTAAAACCACAAATATCATTATCAGTTCTGGGATATAATATGTTAGTCCCGTAAACATGAACCGAAGCATAACTGAGAAAACCTACACAAAACTTAATTATTGCCATGGTTATGAAAATAATTATGATCGTTGTACAGACAATGCTCGTGCATGTGTTGCAATAAATAAGCAAAGCACAACGCAAGGCTATTTTTTTTATTGACAGTACATTTTTCCTGTACACCAAAAGGGTAACATAATATCATTAATAATTAAATGTATTGTTTAACTCTTTTTGTATACCAAAATATGTTATTATGGAAATAAAACTTTACAATACAGAACAATAGAAAAGAAAGCTAATGGTCTGGTCTGGCTGCAGTTATGCACAGAGATTATACACATGCATCAATTAGACAATGAAATATGTACATTTGTTTGTATATAAAACATTTTACAAGTTATTGTTTAGTTATAATTAATTTCTAACTGTCTTGTAAGTAGAGCTATCGCGTTGTCTTGTCAGCGCCATTGAAAGCGTTCACGCGCTACGAAGATCGGGCGTTGAAACTTCTCAAGTGCGCCCTCAACGGGTAAACTTGGGTCGTAACTGTGGCGATGAGTCGCAGATAAAACTCAATCTATACTGTGCTGAGCATATTTCATATATTCAACTCTTAAATAACTCAATACAAGAGGAGAATATATGAAACAAAAGTCCTAGAACACAACTGTACTAAAGTTGTCAACTTGTCAGTAACAACTGTACTAGACAGGGAGAGGTACTTTCTCAGTTATGAGTTCAAATATACTTGACCCAAGACTACCTTACACATGCTTTCGTCACAGGCGAGGCACTCGTAGCCAATCAGCGAACCCCTTGAGACAACCCCGCGCAAATACTGATCGCTGATTGGCTACGAGTGTCTCGCTTGTGACGAAAGCATGTGTAACGTAGTCTCGGGACAACTATAGACACGTTGTTAAAGGTCTCTCACAGCAAGAAGTAAGATAGTGTCATGGGAGTCAGGACCACCTACAATTAGTTTCCAACTTAAGTGCGAGTCACTAACGTTTTTCCCGATTATCTAGTACAATTTGGTTGCGTTAAGTTTTTTGACGGAAACCTACTAACACGTTTTCTTGTACGTTACCGTCAAAAAACATACCGCAACCAAATTGTACTAGATAATCGGGAAAAACGTTAGTGATTCGCACTTGTTAAGTTGGAAACTAATTGTGGGCGGTCCTGATACTATCCTACTTCTTGCTGTGTGGGACCTAAATTACACTTTCTAGTGACTCTTCACACCCATTCCCATGGTGCTGTTCTCTCGTGATGATTACATGCGCAATCCCCCCCCCCCCCCTAACTTGATGCATGGGGGGCACATCAAGACGAAAATTATGTTATGTATAAATTTCCGCTCTTTATTTTTCAATCATTGTAATGATCAGAGTTACTCCCGACTAGGGTTTTCAATGGTGGCAAAAATCAAGGGTTTTGGGTTTTTTCTCCAATGGTCTGGAAAAGTAGGCTTTTTTGGAAAGGTTGAATGAAGCCCTAGAATAAGTACTACCCATTAGAAATTTAAACTTTGATTGATATGAGTTGAACTACAACAATACACGAAACCAAGAATAGAGATAGTAATAATAATACTAATAGACTGTGTAATTAGGGCGTGTTCCAGCTTGACAATTTTAGTCGACTAGATACCATAGCAGACTAACGCAACAATTAGTAACAATTAATTTCCAAAATTGTTAATTGTTATGTTAGTCAGCGAAGTAGGCGAAGCAGGCCAAAATAGAGAGGTTGGAACAGGCCCTCACTAATGATTTATCTCATAGAGACGACTCAAGTGCAATGGTAACACCAAAGATTACACCCTATAGTTTGTAATCTTTCGTAACACCAGCTTTCTTCAGTGTTTACCTTGTCTTCAACCTTGTTCAGATCAGCATAGATAGCTAGTCCGCGTCTGTTCCATTATCTTGAAGCTTCTTTCAAAGTTTATTGATGAATCGTTGTTTGTCAGTTTCATCCGATAAGATAAGTTTATCAATTCGTGCAGTCTGTGGCATTTTTCTTCAAACGTAACGTTTGCACATATTCCACCATTTTATTGTATAATCCAAAGTAGTGCAATTTTCCGTTGGCAGTCTAACATAATAATAAACTAATAAAACACTATAATTGGATCAAAATAACAGATGATTAGACTCATAAAAATTGTTTTGCAACTCGAGATAATAATAATAATCAGTTTTCATAGAAAATCCTGCCCAGACAGAACTAGATATTGTGGTTTATTTGGAATAGTTGGGAAGGAATGTCTGAGAGCTGTTGGTATGACTCAATCCCAGTAGCATTCGCCTTGTGACTGAGGAAAACCTCGGTAAAATCTTCAGTCAGGATTGCAGGTGGCCGGTATCGAACCGGCGACCTCCCGAATATTTTGCAACATCTCACATAGAAAAGTTTGAGATCCTGTGCAGTACATTTATTAATGTTTCTTCTACTGCACAGGTTCTCAAACTTTTCTATGTGAGATTTAAGCAATTTCCAACAAATTAACAAAATATTCGGGAGATCGCCGGTGCAATGCAATGCAATGCAAGACAGCAATGAATAAGAAATACCGTACACACAAATATGGAAACAAGAAAAATATATAACACATATACTGCAATCACAAATAAAAAAGAAAGAGAATGAAGAGTTAGAGGGAGATAGGAATATAAAAAGAAGTTTGAAATAAATAAAAAACGAAACAAGAAAATGATAAAGAGAACAGTATAAGGGGGAAAAGAAAAAGGAACAGAAAAGAGAAACGAAATCGTAAGCGAAAATATGAGATGTGTATTGTGTAGTCTGCTGGATGTTCGCCCATGATCCACCAGTTGCTGTCGCAATGAGCCAAGGTTCGTCAATCCCCTGGCCTGGTGGAGGTTCGATAAACGAGCCCCCGCCAGGGGATTTACGGACCTTGGCAATGAGCTACCGAGATACCAAGGTCTGTCAATATGCGCGATTAGCAGGTCATCTAACCCGCTTCTACTGTACAGGGCGTGGCAGGGACTCAAGGCGCCATTCTCTTATCTTGTCCAACATATACTCGTGTGCTAAACTAGTAAGACGGGTTCACACGACCTGAGTTGGCCAACTCGATTAGCCCAACTTCGTCAAAAACACAACCTTACTTGTGGAATACCTATTACTTTGAGTCTTATTAATTTTCATATTTTATGTTACCTTCAATTACACTTATTATATTATGTAATTAAGATAATTATGGTCTGAGGTGTAGGTTAACGTAACGTAACCAATCAAGTTGTCCACAAAGTTGGTGGGTTATAGAAATCTCATCTTTCAATGCTATTTGGAAATAAGTTGGCCAACTTAGATCAGTCGTGGTGCGCCCGTTTTAAGTAGCCTTACATAAAATGAAATTCAATATTGAAATTAAATTGTTATTTATTATAATAAAGGCCTGTTTACATGAGACGATCGCGTCAGACATCGAAGCGTTGAGTGAGTAATATAGGGTAGAGCCCCGACGCCATCGGCAGTTCGTCTACCGCCTTTTACTGCCCAACATACTTTAGTCGGGTAGTAGAAGTTCGCCAAGCGACGCGATGACGGAGCCTGACTGGTCGGCTACTTCACCGAAGATATACGAAGACAGCCGAAAACACCGTCATCGCGTCGCTTGGCGAACTTCTACTACCCGACTAAAGTATGTTGGGCAGCATAAGACGGTAGACAACTGCCGATTGCAATGCGACTCACTCAACGATCGAACCAGGCAGTAAGTGAGAACCTCGTTGTTGAGTTGTGCAATTCACATCCGCCAGACGGCAGCAGCTGTCGACTGTCGTATTGCATTGTCACGTGACATGGGTCCTTGAGTGGAGAGAGAGAGAGAGAGGGTTGTTGAGCAGTCGAGCGACTATTGTTCGTACAGTCAATTACGACGACATCATCGATACATCGATACGACGTCGATACATCGATACATCGTCGATACATCGATACGACGTCGATACATCGATACGACGTCGATACATCGATACGTCGTCGATACAAGACGCGAGTGTGTGGTTGGAGATAGCTGGAGTGAGATATCTATGACCAGCGAACATACATTGTCTCAGTGAAGAGGATTCTATAGGACATATTCCAATTTGAGCGTCTTTATATCAGACCCAAAGTAGTATATTCACATATCGACCTCAGGTCCTTATCTATCACTCAGTAATCGCAAAGTTTTAGATGTACTATACTTTTCTGACTTAACTTTTGACTTGACTTTATTAACAGAGGTGAACTAGTATTTTTACGTTTTGGTTCAATACTTTACCTTAAACCACAATAAAAATTGTAGTATTTAAGATTTAGTGCTTAAGATTAAGATTACTTTCTTAATTGTACTTTATACTTATTGTAGACAGAAAGCTACAACTACGGAGATTTCTCCTTCTGTAGCGTATGTTATGAAAATGTTGTAATATTTGTGTACAACAAATAAAGGAGAATTTGAATTTGAATGACTGCCTCTTTCTTGGAAAAATCAACAGATTCCTGGCGTTGGTTTTATGCAGTCTTCCTCTGAGTAGAGTGCACATTGCACAATGCACATGCCTTTTTGCCACGCCCACCGTTACAGTAAACTATCCCTAATGGACATATTAATTAGCCGGTACGTATAACTAGAGAAGTATAAAATTAAGTTGGTACCATTGGACTTGCCTATGTCGTAAGCATGCGAATACTTACGTTGGGCCAGCTTTACGTAAATTTTCTACTTCTCTGTAGAAATGATGGCTTTTAGTATATTTGACTATTAAAATTCAGAGCACCCCAATTCAAGATGGATAGAAAATTGGGTGCCCATCTTTGTTCTACGCAAACCGCTATATGTCCAATCAAATCCAAGCCAAGAATTTTGTTTGATGTAGCCCGCCTAATCATGAAATTGTGTTTGTTCCAGGGTTAAAAACTGGGCACTGAAATTTGGCGTTGATCTTTGGGAGTTTGGTCGTCAGTTCACCAAGATGGATGAAATCAAAAATGTAAGTGAAAGAAATTTTATTTCATCCAAATTGTATCTTGAATGATAGTGTCTATAGTTTATGTCCGTTATTGTCACGTGAAAGGCGAAATGCTCCTTTTACGCTACAGTCGGGTTGATCGGGGGTATGGTACAGAAAATTAAGGGGGAATTATCGTAATGTGCGTCTATACCTACACTGAAGATGGTTACTTCAAACCAAGGTCCGTTGAAAACCTGGCGGAGGCTCGGTAAACCTCAAGAATTCGACGAGCCCCCGCCAGGGGATTTACGGACCTTTGGCTTCAACGGTCGCCATTTTTGATCTCCGATTAACAGAAAATCGCCGGATTAAAGTTTGGTGAAAGTGGCCCGGCCATAGCCGGTTAGAGGAGATTCTTATCGAACAATTTTTGTGACTGCCATGCATACGATACGATGGCTATGAAATTATTATTAATTCACTGTTAATTTAACAGTTGCTTTGGAGAAATTGAAGCCGTCGATTATGAATGTGATCCGGCGACATAAATTCCGTGTGTGACTGTCAGGTGGTAACCGAACCGTTCTTTATTGTGTGGTGGTCGCTGTCCTGTCAGGTGGTAACCGAGCCGTTCTTATTGTGTGGTGGTCGCTGTCCTGTCAGGTGGTAACCGAACCGTTCTTTATTGTGTGGTGGTCGCTGTCCTGTCAGGTGGTAACCAAACCGTTCTTTATTGTGTGGTGGTCGCTGTCCTGTCAGGTGGTAACCGAACCGTTCTTTATTGTGTGGTGGTCGCTGTCCTGTCAGGTGGTAACCGAACCGTTCTTTATTGAGTGGTGGTCGCTATCTAGCGATAATTTTCGACCACGTGTTGGAATTCTGAAAGCAGAAATCTGAAGCGGACAAAGGCCAAAGCTGTGGCCAAAGGTTAGTGATGCACTCTACTAAAGCTGAGGGTCAGGAATAAGTAAACGGTGACTTTGGAGCCGTCCTAGCAACAAAGCACTCAATAAATTCAAAGTTGTTCTGAATCGGCCTTGTTGATTATGACATTAATTGTCCGCAGGTGTTCACACTGTCCAATCACTGATTCATATGTTTCATATTTGAAATATTGATCTTTGATTGGTTATCGCTCACTCGCCGATGGTGTTCGGAGTCCACCGTTTAGTCGCTTTAAATTAAAGTCCCCCGCCATTGGGTTTGAAATATATTTCCCTATTATTTCAAACCCAATGCCCCCACTGAAAATTAGTCTTGTTAGTGAATGGGTGGACTCTATAAATACGTTTTTTTATTATTTATTTTTATGTATGAAAGAAAGCTCTTTATTGTAGCATCTACATTTTTATTTTTTTATTTTAGCCGAATTTCAGAGTTCATCACACATTCAACGCAGTTTCAAAGTATTTCCAATGAATATAGCCTAATGATTGATAGAAAAGCGCAAAAATTGTGAAAACGAAAATTGCGAATTTTTGTAAGTTACAGTAATTCCTTCGAATTCAGTGTGCACACGAATGTTTCAATCCGCGAATTTTCGCAATATTATAGTTGATGAAACCGCGGCGAAATAAACAAGTTGCATCATTGAGTTTATTAGGTTTGCATTTTGTAAGGTCGACCGACCGTAATATCACTTGGGCAAAATGACACCAAAGATTATTTATTTATTTATTTACTTATGCGTTACCGTACCTAACAACAAACAGAATACAGTAATTCCAGAAAACGTTGGATCCAATGCTAAAGTAATTAAATGTAGGCATAGAAAGAAAAATGTTCATGGTGACATGACTGACTACTTCTAGAGTTCTAATACTAATGCTGGTACGTTTACAGCTACGCGTTGCGAGCGAAGCGAGGGCGCGAGCTCCAATCAGCGGCCGAGTTTCATGCAAAGAAGTTACAAACTCGGCCGCTGATTGGAGCTCGCGCCCTCGCTTCGCTCGCAACGCGTAGCTGTAAACGTAGCATTATGCTAATACTAATAAGGCTTTTATGCGAAATATGCAAGCAGATACCTACTTATAGAACATAATTATTGTAAAGGTTATTGTAATCATTATAATAATAATAATAATAATAATAGAATATCTCTTTAATTAGCAAGTGTGAATTAGCCCACAAAATTTGAAACTCACTCTGAAACTAGGTAACTTTTAGGGTTGAATTTGAGCTCAAAATTAAAACTGATGGTCACTATTATTATCTACACTAATTAAAATCATATTCATAACGCACAGTTTTTTTTTTTTTTTTTTTTTTTTTTTTACTGATACGGGAGGAAAATTGACAAAATACCCAATTTTATTATAAATATAGCACAGATGGACATTTAATTCACTATACTTGTTAGTGGGAATGAATCAACATTGAACCATCAAGAAAAATAATAATTATACTTTTACGATTTTTGTTTTAACGATATGTACGGCATACTAAGGGTGTGTTCCAACTTGACGTTTTTCGTAGTGGACTAAGCTTAGTTATACTAATCGAAAGGAAGTGACATCACAAGCAGGCGACCAATGCTCCTTATTTGGCTAGTGGTTAGTGGGTAGTGGGTAGTGGCCGAAAGTGTACAGGGTGCGTTCCAACTTGATTTTTCGCCTGCTAACCACTAATCACTAATCACTACCTGCTACACACTAAACGCTAACAGCTTTGGGCACGCCACCTAGTATGCTAATACAAAGTTTATTGTTATTAATCATCTAATGTAAATAAATACGATAATAATACTTCCACTCACTGGTTGGGTATTTTCCTAACCTAAAAGTATCAGCTGTGATGGCTGGTATCAACCATCTTGGTTTAGTGGGTCAATTGGTGTCGTAGTGTACACTTTCGGCCACTACCCACTACCCACTAACCACTAGCCAAATAAGGAGCATTGGTCGCCTGCTTGTGATGTCACTTCCTTTCGATTAGTATAACTAAGCTTAGTCCACTACGAAACACGTAGTAAAACGACACCAATTGACCCACTAAACCAAGATGGTTGATACCAGCCATCACAGCTGATACTTTTAGGTTAGGAAAATACCCAACCAGTGAGTGGAAGTATTATTATCGTATTTATTTACATTAGATGATTAATAACAATAAACTTTGTATTAGCATACTAGGTGGCGTGCCCAAAGCTGTTAGCGTTTAGTGTGTAGCAGGTAGTGGTTAGTGATTAGTGGTTAGCAGGCGAAAAATCAAGTTGGAACGCACCCTAATTTAATAGTTTTGAATGTTCATGTTATCGACTTTCGTGTGAGAGTTTTCATTCATACGAAACCATCACCTCAACCGTTATCACCTTCGGTTTCTTCGGTTTTTGGCATTTCAGTTCTTCCCAAAACGACTTTCTGCCGAGTCCGGTGATTCCCGTGCTTGTATGAACTGTTCGTTCCCCGCCTTCAACCTCCTTGAACCACCTATCACGATTCAGTTCAGTTCACGAACGTCAACGTTACGTCACCATCACAAAATAATCAATGTAGGCGTAGGAATGCTTTGTGCCATACAGAAGCTAAAAGCCTACCTGGAAACCTTACAGACAGCCGAGTTATGAAACCCGTTGGAAATTTGAGCTACTAATCTGTATTTACGATGTAAGTATTTGTATCTTTCAGCTATTTGTCTAGCTGCTAGCATAGTTGTTTACTATTTATTGATTAACATAACCTAACTTGTAGCTTTGGCCTAGGGCCTAGGCCTAGCCTAGCCTAGGCTTAGTAGGGCCTACCATTCTTAAGTCCTACGTAGCCTAGGATACTTTTGGGTCTAGGCCTAGTTATGTGTAGGCCTAGGTTAGGTATTTGGGTTTGTTGTAGGCCTATTAGTAGGCATTGGTCAAGGCCCTAGTAAACAACAGTCCCTGTGTTCCAGGTTAGAATCCTGCCTTGGGTATGGATGTCATTTTTTCATCATCATATATTCATAATCACCCACTTTTCTTCTCGATAGGCATCGTTGCCAAAATATGAGAAGTAATGGGCAAAATATAATTTAGGGCAAAAATACAAGTTAAATAATTATGCCTGTTAGAGCTGCGAGACTGCCCGTGGTCTATTCTATCATGCCTAGGCCCTAGCGTTGCACATCGGTTGGCCTAGGTCTGTAACGTAAGTGGTAGGCCTAGTTGTTGCACTGAGGCTGGAACGCTAGTTGGAATTTCATCTTGCATCGAAACTCTAAGCTAACTCATACCAAATGTTTTCAAAGTACACCTATGCAATGTAGGACATAGGATAGTTTGTAGTAACCAAAACTCATCGTTTATTAATTCGAAACTAAAGCTAAAAATCACGTGGCATGCTCACAAAATTATTTTCTCATTACCTAGCGAGCGTCAATAGTAACGTCGTTACAATTTCCTTACAGTTCTCGTTGCAGTAATTGCGTTACAATTTGATATGTCTATTTAGGCCTACTACTAATTCGTTACTTTTTCGTTTCGAATGAATAAACAACAAACATACCACGCCTGGGCCCAAGGTAGAATTTGGCCAAGGCCCAAGCATTTTTTTTCTCTTCAAATTAATGTTGATAACTTCGTAAAGACAACAATAATAATGTATAACAAACACAATCAATACAACAAACATAATCATAACTACCTACTTCATTACTAGTTTCTTAAAAACTTTAATCTAATGTACTGTACAGTGTACCTACTGAATAGTTTTAAAACAACATAAAATATTTTAAGTTGTATAGGCCTATCAACAAACACCTTAATTTATTTTCAAGCACAACACAATATTTAATATTTATATATCTGTACCGGGACACCTTGTTCCAACATTGTCAGGTAAGGGGGTGTTGCCACCAAATACGTGGGCATACAGAATCAGCACCAGTCTGCCAATCAACACAATACTTATCAAAATATATAAGTACCGGTACACAAAATTAGTTATGAACATACCTGTAATTGTAATTATATTACTTCTTCAATGGAAAGGTAATGTAATTACTCTGCGAATGAAGTAGGGCCTACGGTAGGCTAATAAGTCCTAACTGATTACGATTGAGACATTTAAATGGTCATAATTTAAACCATCATAATTTCAAGTACCTAGGCCTAAATGTTTAATGTTCCACCACTAGAAAAAGTTTAAAACTGCTTTATCAATGAGGATGTCATAAACTTTAACTTATCAAGCAAAATGTTGTGTTTTTGCGTCGTCGTTTGACACTTGTCAACCACCGTAAGCACGCATTGCAATTGGCTGATCATAGTAGGCCTACTTCCAAACTCAAATCACTCATATTAAGTAGGTAGGCAGAGGCTATTCGTATTTCGTACTAGGGATGGGACGTTTAAACGTGGGAGTGGCTTTAAACGTTTGTACTTTTTACGCCTCGTTTAAACGTGTGTACAGAAGTGTTTGTAGGCCTTTATAAGATAAGAAACAAATATTTTACAAAGGAGCGTACTGCAGTAGGGCCTACTAGTCTACTATTATAGTTTTTTCTAGCTACAAATTGTAATTTTACCCAATGTTTCGGAACTTTTCGGTAATTTACTGCAAAGGTCATTTTATTCATCTCGTGGCAGGGGATAGAGCGAATAAAACGTTTAAACGCGAGTTTTAAAAACGGTTAAACGTTTAGGCTATTAAACGTATTTGCCCATCCCGAATTCGTACACGCACTAGAGTCTAGATACCCAAACCACGGGTTTCAAGCCGGGTCACCAATTCAGTTTGAGTAAGCATATGGTACTCTTAATGTAATTATTTTTTAATTTATTTAATTATTTTTATGTATGGAATTGTTTAGTATTGTTTTAATAGGTTTTTGCTTAAAACATTTTGCAATTAAAACAACAGTGATCACACAGTATTAGGAGGTATACAGGGTTAGCCGAGTAGCGAAAGCGCTATGTCTGGCACAGAAGACGACTTGCGGCACGGAAGCGGGTGGCGTTCGTAGCGGTGGGTTAGACCAAACTCGACTAGACCATGGACGAGACCTTGTGGGGGGGGGGGGGGGATACCTCCTCGCCACCAATATGGGCTAACGTGGATAACTCGCCGTCAGAGCGACCTTAGAATTTTTTTGTACTTAAATTTTGTTGTTTAATTTTTTGCTAATTTACTTTTTTGGTACTTCAATTTTTTTCTCACTTTCATTTTTTGGGACACCAACTTTTTTAAAAACTTTTTCAAGTTTTCCCAACAGTGACTGTCTAAGTGACTGTCGAAATAAGTGACTGTCAAACTAAGTGACGTGTCAGCAGCGGCTCAAGGCCGCGGTACGCGGTCTTGTACCTCCTTATACTGTGGTGATCACTGATCGACTCTTTTAGGCCGTTTTATATCGTAGACTAATGTTATTTATTTTGTAGCTCATTGTTTTTCTGTGTAGGTAGCCCTATATCCAAGGACAGTGTGATTTTTCTTCACTGATCGACTCTTTTAGGCCGTTTTATATTGTGGGCTAATATTATTTATTTTCTAGCTCACTGTTTTTCTGTGTAGGTACATCCAAGGATAGCGTGATTTTTCTTCTTCTTTGATACTTAATTTTTGAACAGTATTTTGTACAACTGAGACTCTTTTTTGCAGGCACTTCTTAATCTCTGTTCTGAAAGTACACACAGTTACATTTATAAGAATGGAATATAAACTTCCCCATCTAGGAAACCCAAGTCTCACGCAAATGAATTTGCGAACTCTGCTAGTAATTGCGTACGGTACACCCTTAACCCGTGACGTAGTTCTGATGACATCCTTGAATATTGGCCTACATAAGAAACATTTTGTAAACAAAAAATAATTCCAGTGTCACCACTCACCACAACACAACCATTGATTGCAGTATAAAATGTCAATGGAAGTTTTAGTTACTTCTGAGTAGTCTATCCTCTAGTCTTTATAATTACAAGTTCAACAACTGTGCTTGACTCTGTTTACTTAGGGCTCTAGGAGGTCTGAAAGAAGAGATTGATGAAATGGATTTCTACACAAAGAATTGGGAAGACGTTGCGAGAGAAAAGCAGCAGGATTGGTATGAAGTGTTTGGAGACCGAGATTGGGACAGTTACAAAACCACCCGTTCCGATATGCCGTACTTCTTGCGGAACGTCGGCCACGCTCTCTACGGCTTGCCCGATGAAGAACCGAACATGAGTAATCTAGATACCGGTTACAGTGAAGGTAAACTGGAACACATTTCAAAAGTCTGTGAGATGATCAAAAAGCATAACGTACATAGCAACTCGACTGACGAAGTGTTTATCGGTATCATTTTTCTTTATATGAAGTTAGATGTTGAGGAGTGTTCGCACATACCCACCGTCGTGTTTCGGGTTATGAAAGACTGTGCCGGCAATCAGGGTAATAATGTCTTTATAGATTCTGATTGCCGAGTTTACAAGGGATGGGCCGATTATTTAGAAAACAACAAACTACCAAATTGTACGTATTGCTACCCACAGGACGGAGTCTATTACGGCGACGACCGCGACCAAGTGTTTGTAGAGTTCGGCGTAACCCCGGCGGGGTCACTCAAGCGCAAAGTCTTGGATGGGGTCGACATGGCGGGTACTGCGGTGGCGGTGGGCGCGACTCTCGTGTCTGCGGCCGCGATGGCCATTCCCATCGCCGGACCGATCATGCTCGGGACGGCGGTGAGCGGAGTCGTGGTGGGAGCTTACGGGATAGGACGCAATGTCGACACGATTATTGATCTTAAAAAACACGATCAAAGCATTGGTCTGAAAGATCCAAACGCGAGAAATGTATGGTTGTCATTGGGTGCCAATACGTTGGGAATGGTTGCGGCAGGGGCGACTAAAATGGCGTCCATGGTGGCTAGAAGTGGCAATGTTTTGGGCAGAACTGGTCAGTTCGCAGTAAATGCTGCCCAAGTTAGTGCTTTAGCTGCAAATGGTATTAATATCGTCAATACCGTTTTCGTCCTCCGAGACAAATCCAAAACGGACAGTTTGACACCGCTGGACGTCTTCCAGTTTTCAGCGTCGATCTTGTTCTTTACTAATTCGGTTGTCAACCTGAAGTCTGCCAATACAATAATCCGAGAGACGCAACAGAACGTGCTCCAAGATTTCAAGGCCAAATTGAGGAGTAACCGGCACGTGAAGGCTTGTGAAAGAGTGGCGAGGAACACGCGGAGTGGACTTGACGCGATGCACGGAGATGCCAAGGTCATCAAAGGCATCATGAGCATCAGCAATCCCGACGAATTCTTTTCCGGCGTCGTAAGAAACCAAAAACTCTTCGGTAAACACAACGCTAAAGTTAGCTTCGCTGATTCTGGCCACATCGCAATAAACAAAGATTTGATTGTCGACCCGTCCAAGTTTGCAGGGATTGACAAATCTCAGCGCAGGGTAATTTTGGAAACGTCCAAACAATACGACGTGGGTGAGATATCCCGAACCCTTTACGAGACGACCGTTAATCCCATTTTGACTGAGAATGGACTACCGACAATTGACCCACAGTCTGTATCAAAAGTGTGCAACACGTTTGGTGTAAAGAGCTTGGTGGACGTGAAAGTGGGAAACAGGAGTATTCTTTTAAACATACAACCTAGAGATGTCGAATTTATACTGGGACTATCTAAAAAACTTGTGTCCCCTCTCATTATCCCTACTGCATTGAAAATAGCAGAAAAACTGCACTTGTATAAACTGAGTGAATTCCTTGAATTCTTAAGGTTTTATGACAGTTACATACAGCGGTTGCTTGCCGAAATGGAATCGGCGTATATGGACATGGTAAACATTGCGAAAAGTTGGCCCGGTTTCAATCAGGCTCAGTTCGACCGAGATAACGGCATCAGTATCAACAGAGAGCAGCAGTTCATCGACATTATATTGAAACTGTATTCCATTGGCAAAAAGTTTGTGGACCTGAGGCGGGCTTACAACGAGTTCCTACAATCTAGACCTACGCGTGTAACAACTGAGGAACAACATCGGAGGAACTCGTTGGAACCGGTCGAAAGCCGTCTTTCGAACTAATAAGGTATTGGAAGTCTGTGCTCGAACTATCGACTGCTTGCACGCTAATGGTTTACGCTTTGCACGTAACTTCTCATCGTACCACCATATTCCAAATAATTTGTTTCAATAAGAAGGCGTGTACCCTCCTTAAGAGAACGTTTTTATTGTTAGAATAGTGCTGCACTTCAAAGCAGTGCTGCAGTCATCTCATTTCATTAAATATATACATATATATATATTTATTATGGAATAGAAAGAAAACTGACTGTGTAATTAAATTATGAATTTTTGTGCATAGGTCAGGGTTGCCACCAAGTCAATTTTTTTTATCCTTGAAAGAAACTAAAAAAATCCTGAGAAATCCTTGAAAACAGTTATATTCAGCATTAACATTAAAACTACGAAGGAATGTTACAAATACAAATTTTCAGGTTTCATGCCAAAATATGTTATGCCAGCCTGATTCGAGAGAATCTAGTCAACATTACGTGCAGAAACGCTTAAGAATCGGAATTTTCTTCGAATATATTTTAACGTTTTACTTTTACTCACCATAACTACTACTTGCGGAAAATGTTATACAGTCACTTATGTTCATTTTTACTAGTACCTGATGTTCTTTTACCGTCTACATTGCTTTTTTAGCTGAATTTTTTAAAATGTATTAATTTAATGTATTTTTTAAAGACAGTAGAAAATCCTAAGATTTTGCCCAAAATCCTGTTATCCTTGAGACACTCTAAAAATCCTGAGATTAGGATAAAATCCTTGAAAGTGGCAACCCTGGCATAGGTTATTGTTTCCTTGCTATTTGTGATAATAAAAAAAACACGTTGTGTTACTTATGTTAAATTATTAATTTTTGCGCGTGCTATAAATTATTACTTATTTTTATTAGCTATTAACTAGCTAATATTATTTGCAGTGCTAATGGTGCCAGCATCATTAGTAGTAAAAAAAGTAGTGTGCCTGTACATGCCGATTTACATTTCCAACGTGATTGTGTAGTTCTAAAGCAAGGACAAAATTGTTTGATAAAGTCTGAACGTAAGTAGTCTCAAGACTACCTCAGATCCTTCTACAGCTCTTTCATGCTCTCTCAAGGAAAATTAACAGATTTATGCCATTCTTTAAATACATTCATAAAGGCTGTCTTCCGTTTAGTAGCACACTAGGCTTTTTAAATGTCACACTGCTGTATTTGAGGTTTCCGAATTCCAGCAAATGCTATGAAAATGATCACTAATAGACCTGTCTTTAGAGAACTAGAAAACTAGTTGTTTATTTTACTCAGCTGTTTCGTTATCATAAGATGTAATTACGTTGGGACAATTTGATTGATCGCCTGAGCAGCTAGTAGCGCACAAATATTTTGAATGTCTTTGTTATTGTGCATTGTCTAGCTTACATTGTTTTGCCTAACCAAAATTCACCCACATAATTTTAAATGAAATAAATTATTATTATTATTAGACCTAAAGCATCATTTATTTACTGATTTGTTTTTATATATATAAAATTGTTAAATGTTGAAGATTTTGACAGTGGAAGAAACAAAATATGGACAATTGCGTAAATGCCATTGTAAAAAGTAGAGGCTAATTTTGGTTAATAAATAAATACTACCGGTACTACTGTAGGCCTACTATTAATTTAGGCATTCTTAACCTGTATAATTTTTAGGTTCAGTATATGTGTCAGTGGTGTTTCAATACAACACGCCAAAGAACCTTCGACCTACTTACATTACATGCTATGATTGTGAAGCCAAAAAAGGAAAATACTTTGATTATAGGCATATTTACATTTAAAAAATGTTATTCAAATTTTGTTACCCAATAGGCAATACCTGTTTAAGCATATATAGTAGTATCGAGTTACATGGATAATTTGTTTTTGTGGAGATTACCCCAATCAATCTTTACCACAATTTCCAGATCAAGCAACCAATGAACTTACGTTCGTATTATTATTTTTATTATTATTAATGTTAATGTTATCATTGTGAATACAGATCCTCTGGATCTACATCAGGGTTGGTAAACACCCTTCCCAGTGTTTTTTTCTGGGTGTTTTTAATATACACATGTTTGAATTAGATGGGTATGCATGTCCTTTTGTGGCTTTAGCTTTTTATTTATGCTATGAATATTTTAACCTTATAGTACTATTCTTATATTTTTAGCCCAAAGTGCTGTGTGCCTGACAATCATGCCAAATTAATACAAATGTGATCTTCCTTTTGCGTCCCATACACGTCCAAGTAAGTCTGCAGATAAGATGTGCGTCTATCGTGTACGTTCGTATGTGTGCTAAGTTGAACGCATGTCAACGGTTTTCAAGCACGGTCAGATATTTTATTTTATTGATTAATCAGCAAATCATCTGAATTTAAGTTAGTGTGTGTGGGATCAAGTTGGCAAGCATATATCCACCTACTCTGCAGAACCTACGATTTATAAATATGTGTTAAAATTAGGGCTGCCCAGCGATAACAAAATTCATATCGATATTGCGGATGTAATTATCGATATCGTATCGCGATATCGACTTTTTTAAACTCGGTATCTATATCGCCGATATCGTAATTTTTTTTTCAAACCAGCCAAAGGCCATTCATTATAAACAATTTAATGTGAATAATTTAACGTCTAAATGTTTTACCATGTACGTCAATTTGTGTGTTGTATTATTAAAAATGTATCCACAAAACAGCGATGTTGTGATTGGCGTGACATGACGTGAGTGAGACCGCGCGACGAAAGGCGAGTAGGTACCAACGCGAATGTTGCAGTGTATCACAAAGATGCAGAACCACAACACTACCTAACTTTTTTTATTTTTTTTTTACGATAGTTCACACTTGATCGATATCGCAAAACGTACGATATATTAATTCTATATCGATATCGAATTATTTTTTCTATTATCGATATCGTATCGAATTATCGATACCATTGGGCAGCCCTAGTTAAAATTGCCTTAAAAATAAAATACTTTTAAATTGTCACAAAGTAAAATGAAATATGACATCTCGTAGAGAATTTAGTAGCCTACTCTCTCTCTCTTATGAATGTTTCCTCAACTTTCCATTAATATTTCCGTTCCTCAAATGTGTGTAAAGGTATTGTCTATGTTGTCTTTTGCAATCGCAACAAGACAATGTAATGCAAAAGTTAATCGAGACCTTTTATAAACAGAAATTTTTACTTAAAGAAAGGATCATTCATAAGAAACAACTCTCGATTTTGTAGGAGATGACATCTTTATTTTGTTTTACTTTTTGATAATTTTGAAGGAATTTGAAATGACAGAAGTTGGGGGTTCCGTAGAGTCGGTGGACATACAGCCGTAATGCATACTTTATTGTTTTGTATCATATCTTATTCTTCTATGTACTTTTATTTTGTTTTTATTATATCTATTATATCCATCTGTCAATGCAAACAATTACATTTATTGACAACGCACATTTGTTTTGTATTTGTATATTTGTATTTGTACATTGGATTGCACGTTCATCTTGGTGACGGACTTCCTAATTTATCGACAGATATGAAAAGTAACTGTATAAATCAGGTTATGCAAATTTAGACCACCATTATAGTAAAGGTGAATGTAGATGTGCAAATGGTGCTAGTTAGTTTGTAGACAACATAGTAATTATATAGTGGTAGTCAATGGATAGGGAAGGAAAATTTAATTTAACTTTCTAAAACTTATGGTGTTTTCCAATGGCTGCACCGGACGTATTGAGTGCCTATGTAACGATTATAATAACAATACATTACAATCTTCGCTAATGTGCACTAAGTGCATTGGAAAACGGCATAAGAAGCTCATACCAAAAAATAACTTTAAAAGTTGAAGTTCATACAGTTCAAAAAGAGTAAGTTCTTGCAAACCCATTTATTTTAGTTGTTTTTCCAACACTGGATGTAGTAAATAAATAAGATGAATAGATTGTTCGATAATAGGCAACACGCGTACGATTTTTTTGTTAAACCAAACACTTAGTTTAATAGTATTAGATACAAAAAGTATATTGATGCAAGTCGCACGTAAAAAAGAAATGTTTAAATAGGTTTAATGTGGTCGCATTTATTGAAGTTTAAACTGGGGATCTGAAACGCGTACAGGTGGCTGTGACGCAATGGTTCTGTCAATGTTGGGTAGGAACGGATTTTTTTAGTTCCGTTCCTTGGAACTAGTTCCTTTTTAAGAAACTAAGGAACGGTATAGTTCCTTTTTTCCAACCAGGAACTGTGGAACGCCATAGTTCCAATTTTCCAGGAACTGTAACTTATTTTCATAAGTTCCTTTTATTTTTACTTGACTGTACAAGCTTGAAGGACGAAAGCGCCATAACATAGTTTACTTACAAGATGACAGAAACGAGAAATCTAAAACAACTTTTTTGTAATATTTCATCTTTGTCTACCCATCCCAATCCTCCACCTGCTACGCCACCCCCGCGTGGGGTCTCTTATTAGTCGCACACCGGCACAAGTCGAAGACCAGAAACCGGTGACTAATCCCAAATCGCTCGTGCGGAATAAGCGTGTCATGTCACTTATAACTGACCAACCGTCCAACCCCTCCTATACACAAGTGTGAGAGCAACTCAGGCTGTCATTCCGAAATCAAACAAAACATGAAATATATCACTTGTCAACCCATCACATCAGTCAATGTTCGAATTCATTGGAAACGGGAAGGCTTTGATGATGAAAGATGTGGGGGATGAAAGTGGGGTGGGGGTGAATTTATTTAGGGGCAAGGAGCTATCTCAATATTCACTGATCTATTCAATTCTTTGCGACAAGTGCACGTGACAAAAACGATGTCTCCTTCGATCGTTTTGTTATAATGTCTGGTGTTCGTGGCAATAACATACTGCCCTTTAAAAAATACAGACCATTTTTCTTTCCGGGCTAAAGTGATATTTTCGGCGACCAAGAAAATTTTTCGGCAAAATGCTTGCTTTGTTTACCAGTTAATAAAGTAATCGGTGCTTCGAGGTCATCGCTTTATTTTTTAGCATCATTTTGTAAGGAATCTAAAGAAGCAGGTGCATTTTGATTCCTACAAATCTCAACCATATTTTAGGCGTTATTTGCAAATCCTTTGCATTGAATTTAATTTAAAAACTTTAATTAAATTAATTATAATAGTTATTAATTATTAATTTAAATTGAAATGCATTAAGAATTAACAATATAAAATAACCTCTTACTTTTAGTCAATGTTCTTAGTGTATAATGCACAAACCCGGATAATAACCATTGAGTCGATGGTTAGTATCCTGCTCGGCAATATCCAAAGAAAAATGGTTGTTTGCAGAAAGGAACTATTTGGGAACTTAGTTCCATTTTGAAAGGAACTAAGGAACGCCCCAGTTCCTTTTTTTTTAGAGGAACTTGGAACTGGAAAGAGTTCCTTTTTCCTTGCGAGGAACTGGAACTGGAACTAGTTTCATTTTTTAAGGAACTTACCCAACACTGGGTTCTGTAGACGTGGCAGAACAGACCAATCGCTGAGGCGGTGAGCGTACACAGTACAAAACCATGACGTCAAATCCACTGTACATGGCGGCGGCTCGTTTTTCGCGCCCTTTTATTTATCGTTACCAAACCAATTATTTTGAGGCAAAGACTGATCCGTTTTTCAAAATTCAAAGACACAAAATTATTAAATGAGAGACAAGGTATTTAAAAATCGATTAAAATTTTCATACGCGTGTTCCCTATTCAGCTAGCAATACTATGGCAGCTTATCAGGTATGAACTAGTTTGTAGTAGGCTACCCTACTTTCAAGAGTTGTTATATTTTATCTCCTGTTAGTATTTTGTAACATTTTACTTGTTGGCAATACTTCCATGATAAAAAACATGTACATTGATGGTAAGATAATCTGTCTGAAGGTTTAATTGTGTAACTAATACATAACAGAATATTTACTTTTAAATTTGTATTTTATTTTCAATGTATTTATATTATGTTGTCATAAACATGAATTGCAAAGATGAAGTTTATCTTGTTTCATTTTTTTGTACCTATCACATAGTCCCAATTCCAGTGTTATAGCCTATGAAGTTTCTACTATGACAATATGGCATGTGGAAACCCATACTGTAACAGATGATGTCAAAAGCTATCACACAGCTCAAAGCAGGGTGCCATTTGACATCTCGAGGGCAGCAATAGCCCTAAATGTTGTTAGTCTCCGGTGGCTGGGGCTTTGCCCCAGACCCCTTACAATCCACACAGATACTATACTAGGGCACCCCCCCCCCCTCTGCCAAACCGTCAATTTGCACCCTGGCTCAAAGGCTAGGCAATAGACAATTTCAAAAACTATCTAGGACCCTTTGCACGATTATCATCACGGTCCTCGAAATCTGTATTAGCAACAATCAACAACAATTAAAAACATAAAATCAAGGTTACTATCAATGATGATCTTGTGTGCATTAATGCGCCTTGATATAACATTTGAAAACTGATATTTAATTGTTGTGTATTGTTGTTCTTGAAGACTTACGAGACCTTGAAGGGTTCTAGATAGTTTTTGAAATGGTCTATTCATAGCTGTCCCCTACGTCTAGTGGCGCCCGGAGTTGCTAAGGATTTGTTTTCTTTACGGGAAATAACATGCATGAAATTGTTACCTGGCAACAACAGGCGCCCCTAGGGATAGTGGATGAGTATGTCGCTCTTTCCGCACATGCACATAATCACCTATATCGTTTGAGCTACAATTTGACCCGCTACGTCAAAATTTTCATTTTGTTCTTCAACGGTTTTCGATTACAATAATACACAGTAATTTGGACTCAGTCGAAGTAGAACCTGAATCGAAACCTAAAAAACTGAACATATGTGTTCAAGTTCAAGTTTTATTTGCTTATCATAATATTGATCATAATATTGTGATTCTCATTACATTTGACAATATTGTATAGTCAGCCCACAAAATCCTACTAGTTATTTATAATTAATATATTACATTATTCAGTACTCCGCACACCAGATATTATTTACATGACTAACTTCTGTCAGTAGGTATTGATCAATGTAAAAAACAAATGTGTTGTAATTTATATTTTTTTGAATTATGTGAAAACTGAACACAACAATTGAATTGAATTGAAAAAAAATGTATTAATATTATATATAAAAATGTATGCTGAAGATATGACTATTTTATTTACACCAGATATTATTTACATGACTAACTTCTGTCAGTAGGTATTGATCAATGTAAAAAACAAATGTGTTGTAATTTATATTGATTTGAATTATGTGAAAACTGAACACAACAATTGAATTGAATTGAAAAAAAATGTATTAATATTATATATAAAAATTAAAAATGTATGCTGAAGATATGACTATTTTATTACTAACTAGGGCAAACTATGCTACTTTTCCCCTTACCCCTCTAGCGGGCCCTAGTCCTTGCTGTGCGGACGTATAACCATCACCTATTCGTCAGCCTGAGCAAATTGTTAGCGTGCTGCAACTGTACAGGGTAGTCTACGTATAAGGGCGGAACCTCTGTGTCATATTCACAAGAATGTAATAATATTTAATACAAATAACAAGCCACTCTTACTAGATGCAAATATATAAAGCAGACTTGACAACGGCTTGAGTAAACATTTTGACAAGGTTTGCTTGATGACCTTGAAAATATAATGGCGGGTTTACATAACTGACTAGTGACTAACGACTAGCGACTAAGAGCGCGTTCATGAAACTGACTAGCCGCAACAGGCTTCTCTCATTGGCCGACAGTGGGAATACTGCGTGCTGATTGGCCGTGACTAAGGACTTGACCAAGGAGTTGAGATATGTTCAACTTCTTAGTCAAGTCAAAACAAACCTTAGTCACAGCCAATCGGAGAGCAGTATTCTCATTCGTAGCCAATGAAAGAAGCTCGTGGCTTAGTCACGGGCTCGCTTAGTCGCTAATCGTTAGTCACTAGTCAGTTATGTAAACCCGCCATAAAGAGGACCTTGAAAATTTGATTGTTTCGTCTAGGAGGCGGTAGCAAAGTCATTCATATAAGCAGTGATTTTCATGGATTATGACGTCACATACCGTTTAAAAATAGGCCATATCACATTAGGTTCCGAACTGACAATTGCAATCGTAGATTCCAGCTTACGATTGGCGGCGCATGCGCAGTAGCTCAGTTCGGCCAGTCTACGATTGCAATCTTTTTATAGACCGAGCTCTAAAATAAGATTGGGAATCGTAGATCCGAGTCACGTGAACCAATCAGGAAGGAGAACGGTTAAATACGAATTGAGCACTGTCACAACATAACCTCAAACAAAAAGCCCAATAAGTTTAATTATATATTTGTTTGTGATTAAGGCTTGTCTTATTAGTTATTATTATTGAATTTATTTCCTAGTTGAACGATTTTAGAATTTTCAGCTGGTCAAGTGTAATTGGATAATTGTAGATTGCGATTGCAATTGGCGACTCCAGTCTACGATTCCAATTGTAGTGTGATATGGGCTAATAATAGTGCAGGAAATAGATAATCAAAATCTTTGAACATTTATAGAAGTATAATGAGTTAATTTTAAAACTTTTAAATTAGATTTCTGATGTCTTTAGATGAATGACAATATATTCCACGTACTTTCAGAGCTGTAGAAAATTCATGCACATTCCCTATTGTCAATTGCCTAGCCTTTGAGCCAGGGTGGGAATTGACGGATTGACAGAGGGGGAGATGCCGTAGTATATCTGTGCGGATTGTAAGGGGTCTGGGGCAAAGCCCCAGCCGCCGGAGGCAAACAAAATGTATGGTTATTATTGCCCTTGAGATGGCCTTAGAAGGGATCTAAGATATTCCTTGCTGGAAATATATGTGTAAATTGTCGCATTATTCATTAACGTTATGAGATAAAGTTACTTTATATGAATGGGATGAGATGGGTATCCAGAGGTGGGGATTTAGCCATCCCCGGCGGGGATACCTTTCAGTAAAACCGAGCCAGGCATGAAATTACCAGAGGGGGGAAATCCTTCCATCCCCCCGTCAAATGGCACCCTGCTTTGAGCTGTGTGACAGCTTTTGACTTCATCTGGTTTTCCACATGGCATATTGTCATAGTGGAAACTTGGGTCTACTGGTCTACTGGATTTACTCCTAGCGGAGTAATTGCGAAGCGCAAAGTAAGGTCATTGAATGAGATCCAAAATCGCCATTTTGGATCCAACTACAAAAATCGCATTATTATTGAAGCTATATCAATGGAATTGGGACTATGTGATGGGAACAGAAGAATGAAACAAAATAAACTTCTTCGCAATTAATGTTTATTAGAACAACATATGATATGGACATTTAGCCATTGTTAGCCATTAGCCACAACAGGACATGCATACCCATCTAATCCTAACATGTTTCTATTCAAAATACTGAGAAAAAAAAACACTGGGAAGGGTTTTTACTTTTAACTAACCCTGAACCCAGATGTAAATCGAGAAGATCTGTATCCACAGTAATTTTTTTTTTTTTTTTTATATCTGCTCCCTGTGTCCAACAATGAAGTCGGGTAGGGGATAGGAACTTAATCCCATCATATTCTGGCCCCTAGGTACATCGAAGCCGGCTGGCCATGCCGACAGTAATATGATTAACATTAATAATAATAAAAATAATAATACTAATGTGAGTTCATTGGTTGCTTGACCTGGAAATTGGTAAAGATTGATTGGATAATATATCCACAAAAACAAATTATCCAAGTAACAAGAAGACAAACCACACTCAATACTACTATATATGCTTAAACACTATATTTTAGTATTTGGTAACAAAATTTGAATAACAGTTTTCCAATGCAATAATATGCCTATAATCAAAGTACTTTGCTTTTTTGGCATCACAATCATAGCTTGTAAGTAGGCCGTAGATTCTTTGGCGTGTTGTATTGAAACACCACTGAATCATATACTGAACCTGAACATTATACGGGTTAAGAATGCCTAAATTAGTAGAACAGTAGTACCAGTAGTATTTAGGCCTATGTATTTACGTCTGGACCAAAATGAGCTTCCACTCTTTACAATGGCATTTACGCAATTATCCATATTTTGTTTCTTCCACTGTCAAAATGTCAATCCGTGCTGTTTATTACTACAACAACAATTTTATGTATATAAAAAAAAAAAATTCAGTAAATAAATGATGCTTTAGGTCTAATTATAATATATTTAATTTAAAATTATGTGGGTGAACTTTGGTTAGGCAAAACAACGTAGACAATGCATAATAACGAAGCCATTTGAAATATTTGTGCGCTACTAGCTGCCTCAGACGATCAATCAAATTGTCCCAACGTAATTACATATCATGATAACGAAACAGCAGAGTAAAATAAACAACTTAGTTTTCTGCTTCTCATGAAACAAGTCCATTAGTGATCATTTTCATGGGCATTTGCTGGAACTCGGAAACCCCAAATACAGCAGTGTGACATTTAGAAAGCCTAGTGTGCTACTAAACGGAAGACAGCCTTTATGAATGTATTTAAAGAATGACAGAAATCTGTTGATTTTTGTTGAGAGAGCATGAAAGAGCTGTAGATAAGGATCTGAGGTAGTCATGAGACTAGTTAGCCTTCGTTCAGACTTTATCAAACAATTTTGTCCTTGCTTTAGAACTAAAATCGGAGACTTCAATTTTGGTGCAAGATCTAATCTTCAAAGGATACTAATTTTACCAAAGAGCAGCACTTACACGCACGTTAACTCCTCAGAAAACTAATAAACCGTAAATTTCAATAGAGAACTACAGACCTTTCCTGCGTTGCAAAATCTATACAACAATAAATGACCATATGCCGGGAGCCGATCGAGAATGTACGAATGACCTCTACTGCACTGAATGTAGAAACGTGGCAACCCTGTAGCGCGCAGGTGGATAATATGAGGGGACCCCACTTATTCTGCCTAGTGGAGAGCGGCATATCCCGCCTTGCATCTAAATTGAAGTCTCCGTCTTTACACAATCACGTTGAAAATGTAAATCGGCATGTGCAGGCATACTACTTTTTTTACTACTAATGATACTACTTTTTTTACTATCATTAGCACTACAAATAATATTAGCTAATAAAAGTAAGTAATAATTTATAGCACGCACCAAAATTAATAATTTAACATAAGTAAATCAATGTTTTTTTTTTATTATCACAAATAGCAAGGAAACAATAACCTATGCACAAAAATACATACTTTAATTACACAGTCAGTCTTCGTTCTTTTCCATGATAAAAATATATTTCGTGAAATGAGATGACTGCTTTGAAGTGCAGCACTATTCTAACAAAAACGTTTTAAACAAATTATTTGGAATATGGTGGTACGATGAGATGTTACGTGCAAAGCGTAAACCATTAGCCTGCAAGCAGTCGATAGTTTGAGCACAAACTTCCAATACCTTATTAGTTCGAAAGACGGCTTTCGAACGGTTCCAGCGAGTTCCTCCGACGTTGTTCATTAGTTGTTCCACGCTTAGGTCTAGATTGTAGGTACTCGTTGTAAGCCCGCCTTAGGTCCACCAACTTTTTGCCAACGGAATGCAGTTTCAATATAATGTCGAAGAACTGCTGCTCTCTGTTGATATTGATGCCGTTATCTCGGTCGAACTGAGCCTGATTGAAACCGGGCCAACTTTTTGCAATGTTTATCATGTCTATGTACGCCGATTCCATTTCGGCAAGCAACCGCTGTATGTAACCGTGATAAAACTTCAAGAATTCAAGGAATTCACTAAGTTTATACAAGTGCAGTTTTTCTGCTATTTTCAATGCAGTAGGTATAATGTGAGGGGACACAAGTTTTGCAGATAGGCCCAATATAAACGCGACATCACTAGGTTGTATGTTTGAAAGAATACTCCTGTTTCCCACTTTCACGTCCACCAAGCTCTTTACACCAAACGTGTTGCACACTTTTGATACAGACTGTGGGTCAATTGTCGGTAGTCCATTCTCAGTCAAAATGGGATTAACAGTCGTCTCGTACAGGGTTCGGGATATCTCACCCACGTCATATTGTTTGGACGTTTCCAAAATTACGCTGCGCTCAGATTCGTCAATCCCTGCAAACTTAGACGGGTCGACAATCAAATCTTCGTTTATTGCGATGTGGCCAGAATCAGCGAAGCTAACTTTAGCCTTGAATTTATCAAAGAGTTTTTGGTTTCTTGCGACGCCGGAAAAGAATTCGTCCAGATTGCCAATGTTTATGATGCCTTTGATGACCTTGGCATCTCCGTGCATTGCGTCAAGTCCGCTCCGCGTGTTTCTCGCCAGTCGATTATAAGCCTTCATGTGCTTGTTACTCCTCAATTTGGCCTCGAAATCTTGGAGCACGTTCTGTTGCGACTCTCGGATTATTGTATTGGCAGACTTCAAGTTGACAACCGAATTAGTAAAGAACAAGACCGACGCCGAAAACTGGAAGACGTCCAGAGGTGTCAAACTGTCCGTTTTGGATTTGTCTCGGAGGACGAAAACGGTATTGACGATATTAATACCATTAGCAGCTATAGCACTAACTTGGGCAGCATTTACCACGAACCGACCGGTTCTGCCCAAAACATTGCCACTTCTAGCCACCATGGACGCCATTTTAGTCGCCCCTGCTGCAACCATTCCCAACGTATTAGCACCCAATGACAACCATACATTTCTCGCGTTTGGATCTTTCAGACCAATGCTTTGATCGTGTTTTTTAAGATCGATAATCGTGTCGACATTGCGTCCTATCCCGTAAGCTCCCACCACGACTCCGCTCACCGCCGTCCCGAGCATGATCGATCCGGCTATGGGAACGGCCATCGCCGCCGCAGACACGAGCGTTGCACCCACCGCCACCGCAGTACCCGCCATGTCGATCCCATCCAAGACTTTGCGCTTGAGTGACCCCGCCGGGGTTACGCCGAACTCTACAAGCACTTGGTCGCGGTCGTCGCCGTAATAGACTCCGTCCTGCGGGTAGCAATACGTACAATTCGGTAGTTTGTTGTTTTCTAAATAATCGGCCCATCCCTTGTAAACTCGGCAATCAGAATCTATAAAGACATTATTACCCTGATTGCCGGCACCGTCTTTCATAACCCGAAATACGACAGTCGGTATGTGCGAGCACTCCTCAACATCTATCTTCATATAAAGAAAAATGATACCAAGAAAGACTTCGTGAGTCGAGTTGCTATGTACGTTATGCTTTTTGATCATCTCACAGATTTTTGAAATGTGTTCCAGTTTACCTTCACTGTAACCGGTATCTAGATTACTCATGTTCGGTACTTCGTCGGGCAAGCCGTAGAGAGCGTGGCCGACGTTCCGCAAGAAGTACGGCATATCGGAACGGGAGGTTTTGTAGCTGTCCCAATCTCGGTCTCCAAACACTTCATACCAACCCTGCTGCTTTTGTTCCGCAACAACTTTCCAATTGTGTAGGTGCATGTAGATGTGGAAATCCATTTCATCAGTCTCTTCTTCCAGTCCTCCTAGAGACAGAAATAAAGAGAGTCAAGCACATTTGTTGAACTTGTAATTATAAAGACTAGAGGATAGACTACTCAGAAGTAACTAAAACTTCCATTGACATTTTATACTGCAATCAATTGTTGTTGTGGTGAGTGGTGACACTGGAATTATTTTTCATTTACAAAATGTTTCTTAGATCTAGGCCAATATTCAAGGATGTCATCAGAACTACGTCACAGGTTAAGGGTGTACCCTACGCAATTACTAGCAGAGTTCGCAAATTCGTTTGTGGGAAACATGAGTTTATAGATGGGGCAGTTTATATTGTATAACAAACAATCCTAGATGTACTACACTGCATAGGTAGGCCTACTTTGAAAACATTTGGTATGAGTTAGCAGAGTTTCGATGCAAGATGAAATTCCAACTAGCGTTCCAGCCCAGTGCAATTAGCCTACAGTGCAACAACTACCACCTGCGTTATAGGCCTAGGCCAACCCATGTGTAATGCTAGTAATAAAAATGGAGTCTTATGGCATGATAGATTAGAGCACGGGCAGTCTCACACAAGAGCCAACGTCCAGATTCACCTTCCCAGCCACAACTTATCTCTATTTTCCAGAGGCCCACACTACTTAGCTCTTACCGTTTTCAACAAGCTTCCCAGAAAAATAATCACCTCTCCGTCCATTCCCTCATTCAAAGCCAATCTGAAATCTTTTCTTATCTCTAAGTCCTTCTATTCTCTCCACGAATTCCTTTCGGCCCAACACAATGTGATTCAGATGGTTAATCACATTCATCGATTTATAATATGTATCTCCAATGTCTCTATTTAATCTGCTCATAATATGTAGGCTATATTAAGTTTATGAATATTAAGTATGTATATTATAAGATTGACTCCCTGCCCAATGATATGAGCAGGCCAGAAAAGGAAGCAGTTTTATATTGGATAGTAAGACAAAAGAATGGCTGAAAAAGCCATCTTGGCACAAGAAGGAAAAAAAAAGATTGACGATGCCTATATTTGTACCATGTATAAATCGACAGGCAAATAAATAAATAAATAAATAAATAAATAAATAAATAAATAAATAAATAAATAAATAAATAAATAAATAAATAAATAAATAAATAAATAGGCCTAAATAAATAAATAAATATATAGGCCTAAATAAATAAATAAATAAATAAATAAATAAATAAATATATATATATATATCAAACACCCTTATCCAACATTCGTCGGGTCGGGGGGTGACAAGTCACCAGTTTCTCGGGCTATCTTCTAGTGCTTGAATAAATAAATAAACAGTTCAAACAGGCATATTTAATATGTACAAGCAAAACATGGCCTCGTATTTTTGCCCTAAATTGATAAAGGGAAAGGCAAAGCATGGCAAAAAATAACTACTGGAAATATCAAGAAGTATGGAAATAGACGAACAGTTACTGCACAGTTTTGACTTCAAACAGGACACGATCGGCTTGGAAAGCAACTACATCGAATAGGAATCATGAACCAGGAAAGCAGTCTATGTGGGAGGGAAGAACAGAACAGAGAGCATCTGATGAGATGTCCAAGTCTTAAAGATGAAGTAGATGCCCTTCCACTTGGCATGAGCTATCGGAAAAGGAAGCCTGTCTCTACTGGAAAACCAGAAAATGCATGATGGCCCAGTAAGCCAAAAATGCAGGCATAGGAAAAGAAGAAGATATTTTGCGCATTACATTTTATATTTTGGCAACGATGCCAATCGAGACAAAAAGTGGGGGATTTTGAATACGATGATGTTAAAATGACATCCATGCCCAAGGCAGGATTGTAGTGTCTTTATTATTAGCAGGTTTGCTATTTATGCCGGGTTCACACAACGTCGTAAGGATTATGGTAAATAGTTATAAGCCGAGTTGGAAGATAGGGATCACATACAATGGTTCACACAAACTCGTCATTGCAATAGTCATAGTCGTAGTCACAAGCGAGTTGAAAAATATTCAACTCTCTTATTGAAATACAATATTTCTTGTGACGGACCAATCAGGGGTTGAAACGTCACTTACTCGCTTATAACAAGCCAATGAGATACCATAAACGATGAATCAATGCTACAGAGCTTATACCTTATTGCAATAGGCCTACCTTGTGAGTGACTATTTCAAAACTTTCCGGTTTTGTATGATCCGGCTTTACACAATAGGGTACATAGTATGATTAGGCTAATATTAATATACAAACAAGCCTAGTTATTCTAAACAAACCTACATAGACAAGTACATTACAGCACCAAAACATATTATTTAATTATCCCAGAAACCTTGATTTTCATGGGTTTCATTCGAATCTGGAATGCAGTGATTGTGGTTTACTACAGGGTTGCCACTTTCAAGGATTTTATCCTTTTCTCAGGATTTTTAGAGTTGCTCAAGGATAACAGGATTTTGGGCAAAATCTTAGGATTTTCTACTGTCTTTAAAAAATACATTAAATTAATACATTTTAAAAAATTCAGCTAAAAAAGCAATGTAGACAGTAAAAGAACATCAGGTACTAGTAAAAATAAACATAAGTGACTGCATAACATTTCCCGCAAGTGGTAGTTATGGTGAGTAAAAGTAAAACGTTAAAATATATTCGAAGAAAATTCCGATTCTTATGCGTTTCTGCACGTAATGTTGACTAGATTCTCGAAAATCAGACTGGCATAACATATTTTGGCATGAAACCTGAAAATTTGTAACATTTCTTCGCAGTTATAATATGCTAATGCTGAATAGGCCTATAACTGTTTTCAAGGATTTCTCAGGATTTTTTTAGTTTCTTTCAAGGATAAAAAAATTGACTTGGTGGCAACCCTGGTTTACTAGACTGTCTGGGCCCTACAGGATACGCTAGGCCTAGCCTAGCCTACGCTAACTTAGACCTAATTGACCACAGCCAACTAGACCTAGGCCTAGCCCTACTAGGCCTAGGCTAGACGCTCTACCTAAGCTAAACCTAGGGCCTAGCCCACCTACGCTGGCTGCTAATGCACAATTGGTCTAGTCTGGGCAGAAAGTTCACTGTATTGTAGTGTCTGGAAACAGGAACCTCTTTCAAATTTCACATAGGCCTAGACCCTAGACGAGTGAGGGCTTACTAATAGGTCTACTACAGCCCAAATACCTTACCTGGGTAGCCCTACGCCAAACTAGACCCAAAAGTATCCTACCCTAGGCTACGTAGGAATTGTAGGCTAGGCCTAGGCTCCTAGACTATTAGCCTGGCCTAGGGCCTACTCAAAGCTAGAAGTTAGGTTATGTTTATCAATAAATAGGCTAGTAACCATTAAACAAATATGCTAGCAGCTACAAATAGCTGAGAGATACAAACACTTACAAAGTAAATACAGGTTAGTAGCTTCAATTTCCAACAGGGTTCATAATTCGGCTGTATGTTGAGCGTGGTATGCTAGTGTTGTCATAGATACTAGTATAAATATAACCGTTGGTATTTGATTGTATCTACAACACCTGGGTAATGTAGCCAGCCAGTGGGCAGGCCTCAGACAGGCGGTGACTAATGTATTGTTGTAAAAACAAAAGACAACTGCAGTTAATAAATAGAACTCATCTAAAGGCACCGAGATTGGCCACTGATGGCGCTAGTGAAAACGAATGAAGCGCTCCAAGTGGCAAAGTCGCGCAACAACCTGCTGAAGCAGCGTCGTTCTTCCTACGTCAATAAAGGGAAATTGTGAAAATTGTTTAATTAAATACTGGTTTTAAAATTTTCGTGCAGATTATGAATCCCATCAGTAAATCTTAAAAAGGCAAGCCACCATTTTAATCAGGACACGTTTTAGACGTAAAAACAACAAATAACACACAACAAACACAAACAAAACAAGACAATAAAAGCCAAAACAAAAGCACAAAACAAAACAACAATACAAAATAAATACACATCAACAATAAAAAACAAAACAAACACCAAACAAAAACAAGATATATCACAATAATATCCAGCACTATTTTCAACCGCGGAATGAAATCTTCAGCAGTTTGTTGCTAAATTTGGCCACATATAGCGCTGTATGTACTAACACACGGTGCCTCAACATCCAAATTGGTTGTATCAAGGTATTTGATTGTATCTACAACACCTGGGTAATGTAGCCAGCCAGTGGGCAGGCCTCAGACAGGCGGTGACTAATGTATTGTTGTAAAAACAAAAGACAACTGCAGTTAATAAATGGAACTCATCTAGTTGTTTATTATGAATAACAACATCCAATATTTACTGATATTCTATGAAAATAGGTTTGCTTATTATTGTTTTTATAGTAATTGGGCTCCAAAATTAATTATTAGGCGTACTATAGACATTAATTCGATTTTATCTGATTTTGGATATGATAATTTCCAAATAAGCGTTATTTTATTTATCATTTTATGATAGGTTGATTGCTGATACATGGAAAGTGACGTATGCCCCGTTTTTCCCGCCACAAATATGTGTGAAACTTTTAGCTCGTTTTTATAAATGAAACTTTATTCTATGTCATCAAAATAAAATATTTTTGTATTCAGGAAGTTAATCCTAATCTAGTAAGTAGATTCATACAGGGTACAAATCTGTATTAACAACAATGAACAACAATTAAAAACATAAAATCAAGGTTAGTATAGATGATGATCTTGTGTGCATTAATGCACCTTGATATAACATTTGAAAACGGATATTTAATTGTTGTGTATTGTTGTTCTTGAAGACTTAGGAGACCTTAAAGGGTTCTAGATAGTTTTTGAAATGGTCTATTCATAGCTGTCCCCTACGTCTAGTGGCCCGCAGTTGCTAAGGATTTGTTTTCTTTATGGGAAATAACATGCATGAAATGGTTACCTGGCAACAACAGGCGCCCCTAGAGATAGGGGATGAGTATGTCGCTCTTTCCGCACATGCACATAATCACCTATATCGTTTGAGCTACAATTTGACCCGCTACGTCAGAATACTCATTTTGTTCTTCGGTTTTCGATAACAATAATACACAGTCATTTGGACTCAGTCGACGTAGAGCCTAAATCGAAATCCGAAAAAACCGAACATCTGTTCAAGTTCAAGTTTTATTGCCTTATCATAATATTGTGATTCGCATTACATTTGACATTATTGATTACAATGTAGTCAGCCCACAAAATCTTACTATAGTTATTTATAATAAATATATTACATTATTCAGTACTCCGCACACCAGATATTATTATACCTACTGACTCACAAGACTAACTTCTGTCAGTTGGTATTGATCAATGTAAAAAACAAATGTGTTGTAATTTATATTGATTTGAATTATGTGATAACTAAACAAAACAATGGAATTGAAAAAAAATGTATTCATAAAAAGGCACAAATGAATTATTTTATGAGTTGAAGATGCTTTCAGCTCGAAAACCATCTGCACAACACATGTCACACACCCGGTTGTGTTTATTGTGTTACACAATAAACACAACAATAAACTTTACATACATAATTGCAATGCAGTGTGTAAACCGAGCCCATCCTTGCTTTTGGAACCCATCGCTCTTTCTAGATTGAACATTTCCAAAATATTTGTTCCCTCTCGTAGTAATATTGGAGGTAGATGATGGGTTGGTCACTGTGAGTGGGGGGGGGGGGGGTCGATCGAAGTGTTGTCCTCCCATTCAGCCTCCAGCGTCGTTCTCTTCTACCTCGGCAGACATTCTTGGGAGCGACGTAGTTGAGCAATGCTTGGCCATGTTCAACAGAGTTTGGAGAATTTTGCCTGATGGCTGCACGGCCTCAAAACAGCTGGCTGGGCCTTCACAGAGACACGCCTAACTTTTAGGCTTCTTGCAAGCTTGCTTTACAACAATGAAAAAAATTAAATGAATCGATGGACAAACAACAAGCTGTCAAACAATAAAATATTCTGATTTTGAAAAGAAATCTTCAAATTAACAAGAAACATATTAAACTTTCACAACTTGGTTGCTCATCATTAAACGTTTTAACTGGTGAGCAGTTACTATCGCCATACCTCGTTTTCTTCATAATGTAGCATTTTTTTTTTTTAGCTCATTGTTTGTCCATCAGTTCGATTCATTTGTCACATTGTTGAAGTTCGGCTGTGACGTCAGTTGCAAGATAAATCAAGATAAAATAATCATCTCTGGATATTACTACACATTCACAAATACAATATTATTAATTAAATTGTTGGTATTGTAGGCCTACTATATTTTATCTTTATGACATTGCATAACGACATTTGCATGATTTGTATCGCTCAGATTTGCGTCTTAGCATTTACAGGGTTCAATATGGTGATTTTTATATGGATACAAGGAACAAGCATGAATATCGAAAATCACGCGAAATTAACATTTTCAGTCATAATAATATCACATGTATGCTAAAGTTGGCCCAGCGCAATAAGTATTCTGATGCTTATAACACAGCAGAGTCCTACAGATGAATTTCATTTTTCAGCAAGGTCCGTAATTCCCCTAGCGGGGTTTGAGGTTTACCAAACCTCCGCCAAGAGATCGACGGACCTTGACTTTTCAGAATACACTTTTTTCACAATTGATCTAGGACCCTTATAGTCGATTTACAGCTACGCGTTGCGAGCGAAGCGAAGGCGCGAACTCCAATCAGTGGCCGAGTTTGCGTGAAACTATTTACTTCTTTGCGTGAAATTCAGCCGCTGATAGGAGCTCGCGCCCTCGCTTCGCTCGCAACGCGTAGCTGTAAACGTAGCATTAGACAGAGCAAATCATAGCTTTCTAGATCAATTCTGAAAATCATCTATTTAGAATGCTGACGCAGTATTATTGTATTATTGTAAGGTCCAGTCTTACAATGTCCCAATAACTACTTATTTGTCAAAAAGCTTGTTTTCTCCATGGCAACGACCAATCAAAACTCTTAAAATCCTCCAAATAGCTTAATTGCTACAAATAACTTTCTTATTAGGAGATTGTAAAACCGGCCCTAAGACTCACTTATTCGTCAGCCTGAGAATTGTTAGCGTGCTGCAACTGTACAGGGTAGTCTACGTATAAGGGCGGAACCTAAGCCATTGATTAAGAGTGGCTTTGCCCCAAGACATTTCACCCTTATGGGACTGCGAATATAATCCCCACCCACTCTCTACCCCCCCCCCCCCCCCTCTTACGTCTCGCATACTCCGCCTACACAAGCTTATCAAAAGAAAAGTGGACGTCTTGTAAGATAACGCACAATCGTGGAAATACAGATTACGCGTTCGCACATTCTTTTTTATTGTTGATTAACAATTACACATTTGGGTTGTTGAACTCTAACGTAAATAAAGCAAAGGAACGCACGATTGGGCGTGTGTTCTTCGTGTGTTATCGCATTCTGTGTTCGGAGTTCCGGAAAGGTATCGCTGTAGTGGGGAAAGTCAAAATTAGTCAAGTAATCTTTGAATAACTTAATATAAAAAGTATGATTCTGTACAATATACATTATTATTGTTGTTGTAGTTGTTGTTGTTTTACGACGTACTCAACAGTGAACAGTTAGGTCGTATGATCATTACATGATGATGACGATGACGATGATGACGATGACGATGATGATGATGATGATGATGATGATGATCATGTGATGATGATGATGATGATGATGATGATGATGATGACGATGACGATGACGATGATGACGATGATGATGATGATGATGATGACGATGATGACGATGACGATGATGATGATGATGATGATGATGATGATGATGATGATGATGATGATGATGATGATGATGATGATGATGACGATGACGATGACGATGATGATGACGATGACGATGATGATGATGATGATGATGATGATGATGATGATGATGATGATGATGATGATGATGATGATGATGATGATGATGATGACGATCACGATGACGATGACGATGACAATGACGATGACGATGACGATGACGATGACGATGACTATGACGATGACGATGACGATGCCGATGACGATGATGACGATGACGATGACGATGATGTCCTGTCTTTATGATGACTCTTTACTTTACGTCTGTTGTAAAACCATGCTTTCAAGACAATTGGGAGGGATTTATATAAATATTTACTCTAGCTTCTTCATTTTTACGATGAATAAGAAGAAGTAAATGTAGATGAAGGGCAATTGAGAGTACCCCTGTCTTATTCAGGATTCGAACCCACGTCCCTCGGTGGCGGTTAAGATTCTGCGGCAGCAGAGCGTTTGTATCTTTAAAACAACTTTTATAATTGAGATTGTGGGAAGATACACAAGACAGATATTACTATCAGGGTTTACAGATAACTAAAAAATTAAACACAACATCCTTTACGTTTGGATTTAATGAGATAATACGATGAAAAATAAATAAATTCGTATTCATAGAGTCTACCCACTCATTAACAAGACTGATTTTCAGTAGGGGACTTTAATTTAAAGCGACTAAACCAACCCTGTAGACTCCGAACACCATCGACGAGTGAGCGATAACCAATCAAAGATCTATATTTCAATTAATATAAAACACATGAATTGTATTGTCGGATTAAATACAAATGTTATTTCGCATATATTTTTCCATTATCTTTAGACACTTATAATATCTAGCTGGTGTATTTTCCTACAAATTTCGAACAGGAAACCTTGCTTCTTGCGCTCTGCTGGCCTAGACTCTCAACCGCATGATCCACTGTAAAGCTGTGGAAGCGGAACACTATATACAATAGGTTTTCAACAGATTCACTGTTTTACACATAAACACACATTTTTCACGGGGTATGAATATTTCAATACAATTCCCCTTTGGGCGCCATCTTGGATTGTGCGAGCCTGTCAGTTTTATGACAGATGAAATGCTTCAATACACATAAAAGGATCAATGTCAGTAATAAAATCCAAGTTGTCTATTCAACGTGAAGTGCCAGACAGACTTGCAACACAAACATGTAGAGAGAGGAGAGGCGATAGAAACATGTGAACACACCTGGCTATCCCTTTTCCTCCCTTTTTCCCTTTCCTCTCCGCCCTCCCAATGGCCCTTTGCCCATTATCACCCACCATCATCTTCATATTTCACCCACTCATTGTCTCGATTAACTTGGTTGCAAAAATATGAGACGTTAGGACCAAATATCATTATGTATCAGTTGACTCAACGAAAGTATTCTGATGCTTACGACACAGCCAAGTCTAAGGTGACAACTTAATTTTCTACACTTAGCTAATTCCTACAATCTAATCTAAACAAGTTCATTGGAAATAATTTTAAACCTTACGTTGGTTACCTGTAACGGTGGGTGTGGCCAAACCGTCTGTGCACTCGACTAAGCCGAACCATGCATTTACGAATGTGGGAAAGAACGCCAGGTATCTGTTGATTTTCTTTCACTTGGCCCGGTTGAAAGGGGCATTAGACATGATCTGAGATCAGTATGCGAATATGTACTTTCGTTGAGACTAGTATACGTAGTATACTCGCCATTGATGAATAACAACAATAAAACAACAATTAAAATTGACCGCTAAACCACTCCTAATAGAAGTTTATTTTCTTGCCACCAGAATGCATCTAGTGTATTTTGAGTGCTCTTCAGCGCTTGACACAGGGGGTTGTTTTCTGTTGCAGAAGTTCCAAGACTTCAGCGCCGAAGTAGCGAGAAAAGACGGGCTACTGTTGATACGAGAGATGGCCTCGGAGGTGAAGAATATGATGGACATCAAAATGAACGCCGTTATGGTAAGCTGCGTATTTTTTGTTAAGTAGCGCGCTACTTGTAGCATGTTACTTTTTTGGTAGCGAGACTGGTAGCGCGCTATATTTGAAAATGCGGTAAAGTAGCGAGTAGCAAGCTACTATATATACGAGTATTTGTAGCGAAAAATCGCCGCTACTCTATTTTTGCAATGCAATCTAAAATATAAAACCTCTTATAGACATATATTTGTGGCTTCTAAGTTGTTGATAACATTATTTTCATAAACATAAAAATGATCGTTGGGGAGAAAGCCTAGATTTTCAAAGAAATAATTAAATAGTAGGTACTCCTGGTCCTTTATAACAAATTAAATAAAGTAGCTGTAAAGTAGCGTCATTACTTTGTTTGAGTAGCTGTACAAGTAGCGAGCTACTTACAAATTACAGTAGCTGAAAAGTAGCTAAGTTACTTTCAAAGATCAAGTAGCTGTAACAGTGCTACTTTTAAAAAGAAGCTTTAACAAGACTGGTATTTCATAACCATACCATAGCTTGTTTTGTATTAAATGTGTCACCGTGGCCAGTGTTGAATAGCAAGAGATTTTTTTGGCATGATTTGATTTTGTTAACCCTTAAATCTTAAATAAATTTGAAAACCGACCTTTATCAACGGAGTCAGAAGCTACAATTCAACAGATATTCAATCGCAGCTACACTAAGTCTTTGCTGATATAATTTTCAAAAAGGTCAAGGCCATAGTTGACGACGCGTAATAAAACTGAGCTCTAACGCGTCTAGGCTACAGCCCCTTCTTTAGCGTCCCCGCGAGCATCGCGTACTCGGCGCTCCATTGAAAACTTTGACAGTCCCGAACTTCTTCCATAGAAGACAAACTTCTATTTGCCTTCCCTCCCTGTAAGAACGACCACAGTTTTAGGTACAAAAGATCCATCAATACTCCTTCTCTGGCTGAACGTAACGCGGACAAACTTGCACAATCTTGTCTCGTTGGTGCAGCGGCTAGCATCCCTGCTTCCAATGCAGAAGGTCCCGGGTTCAAATCCCGCTTCAGGCAGAAGTTCTCTAATTTCATATCTTGAATTCAATTCCATCAATTCTTGTCATAGGAATATGTAAACGGTGACTTTGGAGCCGTCCCAGCAACGATATCACTCAATAAACTCAAAGTTGTTCTGAATCGGCCTTGTTGATTCTGACATTTGTCCGCAGGTGTTCGCAATGTCCAATCACTGATTCATGTGTTTCATATTTGAAATATTGATCTTTGATTGGCTATCGCTCACTCGTCGATGGTGTTCGGAGCCTTTACAGGGTTGGTTTAGTCGCTTTTAATTAAAGTCCCCCACTGAAAATCAGTCTTTTTACTGAGTGGGTAGACTCTAAATGTGAATTTATTGATTTATTTAATGAATCTTGTGTCGAGCTCACAACCTTGTACTGAGACGGCTGAAATCATCGTACGATACGTCATTCAGTGTAGCTAGTCAATAATAGGGATGTGCAAAAATATTGATGTTCAATATTGAAAAATATTTGTGTTATCGATATTAATATTTAAGTACCAAAAGTATTGCAATTTGAGATGAATGTGGAGTCTCAGAGCTTTTTTAAGCACAATAACGCTGGGAACTTGCGAATTACACCTATGAAAAATCTCTCCTGCGAATATTTAAAGAAAAAACACATTTTTTGTAGGAATTTTAAATGTTTGTTTAAATTAAACTTACGAAATTTTATTTTATATAAATAAATATATACTCTCGATATTATCGATCGATATATAACGATTGTCCTTCGATTATCGATACCCATTTATTTGGAATCGATGCCCATCCCTAGCCTCAATAATGTGGGTAGGCCTATATACTTACTTGACACCCCTACTTGTGCTCCCACAGAGGATAATGGACTCTGCCAGCAGGCCGCGCTATGTTACAATGTTGACACCCCTACTTGTGCTCCCACAGAGGATAATGGACTCGGACGAGCAGGCCGCGCTATGTTACAATGTTGACACCCCTACTTGTGCTCCCACAGAGGATAATGGACTCTGCCGAGCAGGCCGCACAATGTTACAATGTTGACACCCCTACTTGTGCTTCCACAGAGGATAATGCACTCTGCCGAGCAGGCCGCGCTATGTTACAATGTTGACACCCCTACTTGTGCTCCCACAGAGGATAATGGACTCGGCCGAGCAGGCCGCGCTCTCGCACAAGTTCGACGCCTCGACGTCTGTTCGCTACTACGACGCGCGGCGTCTCAACGTGTTCGGACCCGACGGGCGTCTCAAGGACGGGTCACGTGACATGACCTTGGTGCAGAACAGACACTTTGACCAGCTGCTCGTTAACACCAGCCTCAGCTCCGTCCTCATGCCTGCCAACGTAGCAGACACAGGTAGGTACAACATTAAGTTGGTAACAGACACTTTGACCAGCTGCTCGTTAACACCAGCCTCAGCTCCGTCCTCATGCCTGCCAACGTAGCAGACACAGGTAGGTACAACATTAAGTTGGTAACAGACACTTTGACCAGCTGCTCGTTAACACCAGCCTCAGCTCCGTCCTCATGCCTGCCAACGTAGCAGACACAGGTAGGCACAACATTAAGTTGGTAACAGACACTTTGACCAGCGGCTCGTTAACACCAGCCTCAGCTCCGTCCTAATGCCTGCCAACGTAGCAGACACAGGTAGGTACACCATTAAGTTGGTAACAGACACTTTGACCAGCTGCTCGTTAACACCAGCCTCAGCTCCGTCCTCATGCCTGCCAACGTAGCAGACTCAGGTAGGTACAACATTAAGTTGGTAACAGACACTTTGACCAGCTACTCGTTAACACCAGCCTCAGCTCCGTTCTCATGCCTGCCAACGTCGCAGACACAGGTAGGTACAACATTAAGTTGGTAACAGACACTTTGACCAGCTGCTCGTTAACACCAGCCTCAGCTCCGTCCTCATGCCTGCCAACGTCGCAGACACAGGTAGATACAACATTAAGTTGGTAACATTGGACTCGGCTAGGTCGTACGCGTGAGAATAAGTGGTGGTCCAAGGTCGGTAAAGTAGTAGTGCTGGTACTACTACTTTACCGATCTTGGTGGTGGGCAACGATACTGTTTTCAATATCGATATCGGCAACATTTTGCCGATATCGTATCGCGATATCGAAATGTTAAAAAAATCGATATCGCGATTATGTTTTTCGATATCGCGATATTTACGTTTCCGATATGGTTAGACGATATCGATTGTGAAATAAACATCAATTTTCTGACGATATCGAAATCGTTGGCCACCACTAATGAGAATACTACTTACTATAGAATAGAATATAATAGTATAATACTTTAGGGCTAGTTACACAGAAATCTCTGAGTGTAATATTATACCACATACTATACTAAAATAAAATCAACTGTTTTCAGATCCTGAGGCATTAAACGCGATCAAATGGTCAGAGTACTTAGATCCTCTGTTTGTTAACAACTACGAAATGGATCCCTCGTTGTCCTGGCAGTATTTCGGCAGCTCGACCGGCTTCCTCAGAAGATATCCTGGTAAGCGCTGGTCACATGCTGTTCTGTTGTTATTAATATCAAAGTGCGTAATCTTTGTTAAAGGTCTCTCACACCAAGATGTAAGATAGTGTCAGGGGAGTCAGGACCGCCCACAATTAGTTTCCAACTTAACAAGTGCGAATCACTAACGTTTTTCCCGATTATCTAGTACAATTCGGTTGCGATAAGTTTTTCGACGGTAACCTGCTTGCACGTTTTCTTGTACTTTACCGTCAAAAAACTAACCGCAACCAAATTGTATTTGATAATCGGGAAAACGTCAGTGATTCGCGCTTGTTAAGTTGGAAATTGGAAACTAAATGTGGGCGGTCCTGACACTATCTTCTTTGTGTGAGAGACCTATATCAAAGTGTGTAATCTTTGTTAATATCACTAGAAGAATACTGCCCCTATTGAAGTGTGAAGAGTTAAAAGATGAGTCTACAAACAAATCAATTATTATACGCTTTATCTTGTGAGAAATTTTTGTTGTTCATTGTTTTTATTTGACGTAATGGTGGTCATACTCATATTGGCCTCGTAATTTTTCTTATAAACTCAAAGAGTATTGATATTGTTTGAATCTACCTTTTTCCAATCTACCTTCACCTTTTTTTTTTGAATCTACGTTTTTTGGTATTTTCAAATGAACCGCGCAGACAAGCCCAGCGCATCCAATAAAACAATTTCCGTTTTATTTCCTTCTAACGGTGAACACGTCGACCTTACGGAATGCAACTTCAGCTATACCGGCAATGTTAAATCCGCACGAAATAACCGTTTTTAAACATAGCTCAATAATGTTTGACCAGATCAAAAAGTGAAAACCTGGATCAATTTGGGTTTGAAATAACTGAATACTGCTTAAAAAAAAAAAATTAGAATATCACTGTATTAAGGCGCTTTCATAGCAACACGGCAACACGTTTTTTCCGGACCGGCAGATCACGTGAACCAATCAGAAACTTGCCGTGCCTGCCCTGATTGGTTCACCTGACTTGCCGGTCCGGAAAAAACGTGTTGCCGTGTTGCTATGAAAGCGCCTTTATTATGGGTGTTATATTTTGTAATTAACTTTTTTACGAAGAATATTTGAAATAACAATCTTGGGCCCGGATTCACAAGATGTTCTGTCTTTTTTGGTCTTAAGTCTTTTTTGGTCTTATCTCTAAGACCGGCCTAAATTTGTACTACTTGTAAAACCAGAAAAATAGCTTACAACAGATTTGACAACATATTATTGGAATGTTCATTATGATTTTTGATTTCTTGTTGCAATCGTGAGATATAAGTAAATAATGAAAATATTCTGCGGTTTTGGACGTAGAGACTACCCTTCGCTCTTAATATTGGTGCTAGCGCTTGAGGCCTTCTTCGCGTCTCAGATTTACTTCCGATCGAACCAGTTAAGAGTTAGACGGTTCATTATATATTTACGAGGCAATCATGGTAGTGGGTCGACTTCGTCTCCAATCTTGGTTTCAGAACTGTTTAATATTGGATGAGTTAAAAGGTCAGAGTCAAACTGAAACGGGAAACGAAGCACGTTGACGAGGGCATTAGCTAAACGGTGTAACATTTGTAAGCTTGTTCATCGTAGATTGAATGAAAAGCTTGAATAAAGTTGATGTTTTTCTTTTGTCTCACAAAAGCGAGAATCGAAGTCGAAAGTTAGGAAACAAAATTAGGAAATGTGTTTCAGCTCGGTTTACACACTTATTTAAAGGCTGGTCCACACAGATTTTTAAGACATACGATTTAAGGTTTAACGCGTAGTCGTAAAGTTGGATCATAGGAAACACGTACTGGCGTTCACACAACGTTTTAGTTTTAAGACGTTGTTTTCATTGTTGTTTTTATAACGTCTTAAAACCTTATGCATTATGTCTTCAAAATTTGTGTGGACCAGCCTTAAGGTTTAAGGTTTAACAAAATCAAACCAAGTCAAAAGTAAGATGTCATTTACACACTTTCCTAAGGTTTAAGGTTTAAGGAAACCATAGCAACGTTTGCTCTTATACCTAAAATTTTAAGCCCAGCCAATGAGAGACGATATTTTATAAATCCGGCCAATGGTAGCGATCCTAAGTAAAACAGATAGGAAAATGAAACCTTAAACCTAAAATAAGTGTGTTAAGCGAACTTTTGAATGTAGACGACATAATGTATAAAAAAGACGACCCCTCTGGGTATTGAGACTTTTCTAGCCTGAGTCGAGTGGTGCGCGCGGCAATTGGGAGACCTGGGTTCGATTCCCAGCGGTGTCGTTTTTTTTCATTCAGTCATATATACCATCATAATAGCCTCATAGTGTCCTACTATAAAAACCGTACTTTACAATACATATATTATGGCGATAAGTGCTGATCATTAGGAACAAGGTATATGTAATATGTAACTATCTGTTGATTCGTATCTTCTCGCTTTTAAGGATTATATTTTCGCCATCTTTGAACTTCCAGCCGCCGTTGCAACCACTCTTGAATACACAGCCTTCTCGAATATAATTCGTAATTTCAATAAAATAACTTACCGGCTTACATTGAGGCACAGCTATCTTGAACGTCAGTTCAATCCGAGGTTCTATAGCACAGGACCCAATTCCAAAAATAGCCATGTTGCCGTGTTTTGTTTCGGACAAACATTGAATGTGCACCAATCAGAGGCGGACTGGGGGGGGTAAGGGCCCCGTACGGAAAAGGATCTTAGGGGCCCCGGGACTTGGCGAAGCTCTAAGGTTGGAATTCATAGTCGGCCCCTACACCTAGGGGCGCCCATTGTTGCTAAGGTAACAATTGTTTCCATGTTATTTCCCATAAACAAAACAAATCCATAGCAACAATGGGTGCCCCTAGGTGTAGGGGCCGACTATGAATTCCAACCTAAGGGGTCTGGGGCGAAGCCCCAGCCGCCGGAGGCAAAAATTTGTCACCCTATTATTTTGTTTGGAACGCATATAAACACGTTTAAAAATCGATAAATGATGATATGTTGAACAACGTGTTGAACTGTGAACACCTTTAAAAAACGAAATTGAAGAAGAAGCTTTCCCAGCACTGGCAGTTGTATATTTCAAAACATATGGTTTCCCAACCTTCTTTCTACAAAATATATCGACTACTACTAGTTGTCCACTCGCATCGTGTAATTTGTACTCGCAACGAGGGAGCGGGATGTAGCTGGGGTCCGGGGCAAAGCCCCTGCCGCCGGAGGCAATGTCGCCGAAGGCGAAAAAATTTTCGGCCCTGCATAATGCTTAGTGGTCTAAAACGCGTTTTGAGGCGAAATCCTATCATGAAAAACAATGAAACTAAAGTCAATATTGCATTGATAATACCTTACATCATGGGTCTAGGATAGGAGTTCGATCCCGTCATTTGAGAAGTAATCTTATAGCTCAGCTGGATCGGATTTCAGTATGCGCTGATGGATATATTATTTTTGCCACAAAGTTCGCCTTTTTAAATTTTGAACGGTTATAGACACGCGATCAGCCCGATTTGTCAGTCTGCTATTTTATGGATGGTGCTTTTGTAATGACACACGACTTGAAAACTATTTCATTTTTTTACTGAGCCTATAGCTATTATATGTGGGCAAAATGGTACTTTCAGGTATAACAAAGTTTACACGCAAACCATCATAAGTCACTTTTAAGTAGCGAGCTAGCGAGCAGAAATCTTGAGGGTTCTCGTTTCCTATTCATTTGTTTAGAACGCATATAAACACGTGTAAAAATCAATAAATGATGAAAGGTGTGTCGAACAACATGTTGAACTGTGAACACCACTGTTAAAACTAAATTAAGGAAAGCACTTTCTCAACACTGGCAGTTGGATATTTCAAACTATTATGTTTCCTATAATTTGTTTAAAACGCTTATAAACACGTTTAAAAATCGATAAACGACGATAAGCATGTGGAACAACATGTTGAACTGTGAACACTACTTTAACAACTAAACTAAAGAAATTTCCAGCACTGGCATGTTTTATTTCAAACTAAACTATAAAAAAGTAAGCTCTAAAGAGGAAAGCGGACATCTTTGTAGCACTTCTACATAGTTAATATCTCTTTTCACTGACATAAGATACACATTCTGCTCGTATCACTATTGTTTCATAATCTATATAGCGTAAGATATTTTCAGGGGGTTGGGTGGTGGCCCTCAAGGGGGCCCCCACCCGGGGGGGCCCCGTACGGGTTTCCGTAGTTCCGTACCTGCCAGTCCGCCTCTGGCACCAATCAAAGAAAGATACAACAATTGAGTTGCCTAGCAACACATTGTTTGTCTGCGTGTGATGTCACAACCCCCTCAATTGGGTCCTGTGCTATTGTGGATCGACCCGTATGGTCTAAAGAAGTAGTATAGTCGTAATGGCGGACGCCCAAGATGTCAGCGCCCACTAAACGGCGCGTAAAATTAAATTATCGTTAAGTATATAGGTTTTCTACGCAAATGGTCAGTGAGAAAAGTATTGGTGGATTCACCATGGACTTATAAGTCCATGGATTCACCCTCCGTTTCAGAAAAGTCCCTTTTCCACCCTCAGCGGCCGTTTCTTGCGTGACGTCACACTTACCCGGTTGTTTGTCCCCCAGCCGTGAAATGGCCTCCGGACGAGACCCGAAACACCCAACAAGATATTTACGATTTCCGCACCTCGTCGTGGTTCATCAACGCGGCCACCAGTCCCAAGGACGTGGTCATCTTGATAGACAGCTCCAGCTCAATGACGGGGCAGAAGAGAGAGATCTCGAGGGCGGTGATATCCGCCATTTTGGATACTCTCGGAAACAACGACTTTGTTAATATCTTCCGTTTCTCGGACACTACGGAGGATCTGGTGCCGTGTTTCAGGGACATGCTAGTGCAGGTGGGTGTAGGTTTAGTGCACATCGAGTACTTGAAGAACATGGCAGAAGAATGGGGGGACATGCAGCTCTGATATTTTGCATTTTAGTGTTCCATATTGAAAATTAAATTAATATCATATTTTATGATTTTGTATGAAGAAAAATCTGGGATCTGGTGCCGTGTTTCAGAGACATGCTAGTGCAGGTAGGTGTAGGTTTGATGCACCTTAAATACTTTAAGAAAATAGCCGAAGAAGGGGGTGGTGGAGGGTATGCAGCTCTAATATTAAAAATATAAGTGTTCCATATTGAAAATTAAATTAATATCAGATTTGTGATTTTGTATGAAGTAAAATTTGGATTTAAACAGTTTCGAATGTGGTTATCATTACAATTTTTACTTAGTTAGCTAACTAGTTACAGTGGCTAAACTCGTAATTAGTTCCCAGATGGAAACCTTCATACGATTAAAATATTTTAACCCTTCAATAGAGTTTTAAAGATAATAATAAAAAACATGAAAATCGTGGATTTTGAGTATTGGGATCCTCTTCCACCTTAGTTTAATGCGAAAAATCACGCTCGCCTTACTAACGGAGGCGGATTACTTTAGATTAGAAGAACATGCTTTTATGTTCCTGTAAACTACCCTCCTCCCATGCATGCGCAGTTTAACCAGTGTCTCGTGTTTACAGGCTAACATGGAGAATGTCCGAGAACTGAGAAGCGCCCTAGACAACCAGAAAGCGGAGAACGTTGCGAATTTCACTTCTGCGTTCGTCACAGCCTTTGAAATTCTGCAGAAGGTAAATAAACGTAGTTCTCAGGTTCAACAATCTTTTAGTTTTAGCTTTTAGGACATCAAGATTTGAATTGTATTACAGTCAAATGGAACATTTGTTCTCATTGACCGCTAACAAATGTTTAGATAAAAACCATTGCGATTTTGTCTTGTCTCAACGTAACGATGGAATTAGAGACGGTTTAAAATTCATCCAACAAAAAAAAAACGTTAAAAACTAGAGAATTTTAATATGTCTCGAAAATTTGATTATAATGTCTAATTTATCTTGCATTTCATGAGATACAAAAATATGAAAAGATGTACAAAATTGAGAAACATTTTTTTTTATGTACTACTGAAAAAAATATATTTTGGCCTCAAATGTTGGTTTATATACACTCCAGAAATCCTTAACACATCATGATATGTAAATTTTTAAAAATCCATACATTTTATAAAAAAATCACAGAATTCTTTGTGAATGGTTTTATTTTAGGTTACTGAAATGCTTAATTGAACATTTCACTTCTTTTAGCACATGCATTTTTAAGTAGGTCAAATCGAACTCCATCGTATGTTTTCAGTACAACCGCACTGGTCAGGGCTGCCAATGTAACCAGGCGATCATGCTGATAACAGATGGACCCCCCGATACATATCAACACGTGTTCAAGCAATACAACTGGCCACACATGCCGGTCAGGGTGTTCACCTACCTGATCGGCAAGGACGCACCCAACGCAGCCAACATGAACTGGATGGCTTGTACGAATAAAGGCAAGTACACCAACTGAATAATTTATCATTTATTTATTTATTAGTAATAGCATATAAAATACATGTTGGTTACATATAGTTGGATTATTATTAAAGGTTTGCAGTATAAGTGTTGCCACTTGTGCACTAACTACTATTACATGTTATATTCTAATAATAGGTACATTAGGAACTACTACATTATGTTATATTATTTATTAATAAAGTACATAATTTAAACAATGAAGTATAATCCTGCAATTCGGTTATAGCAAATACCAAAGTACTAAGACTTGACCTTAACAGCTCCGGAATTATTGTAATAATAAAATTAGTACACATAAAGGCAGCACAGAGTATGAAATACTTGACGGTTAAAGATACAGTGGGTCCAAAATCAGTCGATCTTTCGTCGATCTTGGCATTTACCCTCACTACCTGGTTAGCACAAACATTAGAAGATATCCCCGAATTCATTACCGGAAGCCGTAACAGAAGTTCAACAATGCCCACATTTCTTGGGAGCCCAACATCTAATCAAATAATAGGCGTCTACACAACAAACAAACGATTACATTTGATTACTTTTTGACAGTTCGGACCCAACAATTTCAAGGAAACTGCGATCGCACTCGGGCTGTACAAACAAACTATTATAAATGCAGTGAAACAAATGCCCTGAAACGTTCTATGCTTTGCCACATGGATAAAGTTTAGACTAAATTTTTGGCACTAACTACCTCAATATTTGAGCTTTTAAATTAAACTGAATAGGTCTACTATATAACAACTAATTGCAAAGGCAGACGATCGCACTTCTAATGAGTTATGGCTTTATTGTCAATTAATTCTCTTTCGTTGATATAGTTTCCCTTCAAGTGTTAATTCCATATCTCTATAGGTACAAGTAAATTAATATTCTTTGTTTTAACTGATGAAAGGAGTTTGCAAGCTGCTTGTAATAGGAGAGTAAAAGATTTGAGATGAACGAATTAGTAAGACGTTTCTTGTTTTTACTTTTATCTCGTTGCCACAGCTGGAGTGTAACTTGGTTGTATAGGATCCTTTACATAAGCTGCTTCCATCATTCGTCTTAATACCTACCTCAATACCTAGGTTTAACACATTTCTTAGCGAATCGCTGTCTACATTAAGTATACATACATATAACTGTGAAGGTTTTCACGGACAAGATATGAATTAATATGAGCTATCCTAAATATAACATAGAAATAAAAAAGCAATCAGTTCGTTATTTTTATTTAATTTAATTGATTTGGCATTTTCATTGTACGCGGATGGCTTATATTAATATGTATACATACTCTTTAGTCTAGGACAGAAAGGCTTGACGGTTGCCTTGTACATTGTACAAAGAGTGAGGGTAACATAAAACAAAGTTAGATATTTCAACGAAGAAGAAAACTCGATAGAACTTGAGAGAATATCCTTCTTTTGATGTATAAATGCTTTATGATGATGCTTTGTGGCCTTTGTGGGTATGTATAGACGTGATGGTTTTGATGATTGGTGGTGTTTAACGACGTACTCGACCGCTAAGGTCGTATGACGTCTTCCGAATCAGGTCCATCTATATCGCGGGAGTCATAACGGGAGTCCAGCAAGGGAGGGCAGGGCGATGTGGGAGGAGAAATCTTCAGTGAAACAGTAGGGGGGGGGGGGGGGAAGGGACAGGATCTCCTTTCGTCGCGTCTTACGACTAGCAGAGTCACTCTGGGCCTATTATACCCCGGGCCGAGACGGGTCTATAGTAAAGACCGCCATAAGCTCAAGTATCCAACTGTTGAGTCTTCTTTACATTGTTTAAAAATCTCGACGTCCAGTGAGTCCCGGGGATTACGGTTTGGGATTTCAAACTAGGCGAAAATTAAACCGGGACCTGTCCGAAGACTTCTACCTAATCGTGGTGGGCAGGTTGGCGTGCTTTGTTGATTCCGAGAGCTATGCCGGCGGAAGCGTATGCTTCTGGTACAGTGGCACGTCCTAGCCGAGGTGGAGAAGCCAGACAAAAAGCAATCCACGTCCTCCCCTTTACGTTGTACTTGTTCCTTTCTTCCAAACACCGCCCGCGACGTCATATGATCATAGCTGTCGAGTACGGCGTCAAACAAGAAATAATACAAAAATACTATACGTTAAACCAAGATCCTTTCATCAAGCCTGTGAGATGTATATCAGTAAAGCATATGTCGTGAAGTGAGAAGCCTGGTTGTTGGACTTAACCATCTTAGCTTCGCAATGTCATCCTCTGACAGTATAAAATTGAAACAACATTTTCTTTATTGGATTTCTCATTTTTATTATAATTTCTTTCTTTTTTTAGGATTAAAGTGTGATTTTATAGAACCTTATAACTAATTGAGCTGCTTTATAAAAGATATATTTACCTAACCCAGAATGCATCCTGTTATAACTTTTTCCACTTTCCTGTAAACGATCAAATATGAACACACCCTTGAATACATTAGTAGGTTCAGTTCCACAAGATTTAAAAAACCCACGAACGTAAAAACTTTTTCTTAGAAAATGCGACTTTAATTGTGCGCAGATTCTGTGCGCACTCCCAGCTACTCGCGCTGTGATTGGCTGTCGCGCCACCAATCAGGTCGTCTCGGTATCCACAACTCAATAGAGATACGAAACAATGTGTGACGACGTGAAAACGTTTGGTGCCGTCAAATACCTTAGTATACAATGGTGCCGTAATCCTACGACTCTATGGGACGGTTTGGCAACATGGCCTCTTTGAACTGAGTGTTGCTCATGCCAGACACAATCGTTCTTATTACATGATTTTATTCTACTCGGGATTTCTGTCGTCAAATATTGAAATCGATTTTTGGACTTATCTACTGGAGTCATGAATTTTATTTTCTTGATTTAGGTCCATCACGATTAACTTTATACAAACACAAAATTTTGCGCAATTTCGAGCTGCCGTTTCGTTTTTAATTGAGTTTTAATCGATTTCGATTATAATTTTTTTCTATCCAATAATCATACAAAATTGCAGCTCAAAATTGAGCAAACTATAATGTTATCATGCTAAAGTTTAATCACGAATAAAATTCTCTGATAATTAGACTGATTTGAAGTTACGCCTCTTTTTGATGTGGAATGACTGGTTATTCGTACCGATTTTCTTCAAAGAGAGAGAGAGAGAGAGAGAGATTGATTGATTGATTGATTAATGTCTTTATTGATGGCGGGATTAATGCCTGTTAGGCATTCTCTTCCATCCAACCATTTTTAAATACATGAACACAGATATTAACATAATAATATAGGCACAAAATTATTGATTTTTTAATCCTAGAAAGATGAAACATCGAACATGTATGAATATTGAATATAAAATAAACTTAAATGTAATTATGTTAGACGCAATATGTAATATAAGTAATAACACACATTGAGAGTTATAATAATAATATTATAAAAAACAATAATAATGACAGTGTTAATAATAATAATAATATTATTTGTATTATGTATTTATTAATTGACTTAATTATCAATTATCTTAATTATTAATTAACTTAATTATTAATTAACTTAATTATCAATTAAATTAATTTCAATTAAATAAATATCAATTAATTAATTAATTAGATTCATTAGCCTCATTCACTAAAGTAAAAGAACATGTGCGCACATGTGCAATAATATATGATTAATATTTAATAATTATATCAATGATAATATATCAGAAAGTGGAAAAAAACTTAAAAACAAAAAACTAAAATAAAATAATGTAAAAATATCGCATTCATCCGTCCCATTCACACGGTTTCGCGTGGGTAAATGAGATTATTCAGTATTCAATCATCTAGAGTGTCTAGGCTAATGGGCTACTTTAATGTCGCTGATATTTTTAATGGTGTAAATAGTAATTGTAAGTTTTACTCTTGAAAGAGTAGTAACAATGTTGGCAGACGTCCCTGATGCTGGTCGGGAGAGCATTCCAGGTTCGAATCGCGTGTATAGTGAAAGAGTGGTCAAGTAAATTAGTTCTGTGTGTTGGGAATGTTAATTGTGTGCCTGATCTGGATCTTGTGTCAAAGGTATGATTAGAGTGAATGTATTGAAAGTTTGATGCTAGATAAGAAGGTGAGGATTTCGAGAGTATCCGATGTACGTAACAGACAGCGTGTAGATTTCTACGGTCATTTAAACGAATCCAAGCAAGATTTTTGAACCCGGGAGTAATATGGTCAGATTTTTTAATACCGGAAATGAAGCGAACACATGCATTTTGAGCCCTTTGCAGGCGGATAGAGAGACATTCTGTCATGTCATTGTATATAACGTCACAATAATCAAAATGGGGCATTACAAGACTTTGTACGAGCATTGTTTTTAGTTTCGTCGGGAGGAAGTTTTTGAGTCGGTTTAAAGAGTGTAAAGAAGCATAAATTTTCTGGCATACATGTTTTATATGTTCTGTCCAAGTCATGTCATCAGTCATAAAAAGTCCTAAGTTTTTAACTTGACGTTGGAAGGGTATAGTCACGCCGTTCAATGTCACCTTAGGGAGAGAGAGAGAGAGAGAGAGAGAGAGAGAAAGAGAGAGAATGTAACGTAAATGTTCTGTCACAGACAAAAAGGGCTCTAAGCTGGCCAAATAAAGAACAGGGGTGTCCATCTGTTTCAGGCTTCTACACCCGAGTGTCCAGCGTGGCCGAAGCGCGCACCATGGTACTCAACTACGTGTCCGTTATGGCTCGACCAATGATCATGTACCAGAACGATCACCCCATACAGTGGACGCCAGTCTACACTGGCGGGAAGGTGAGGCACTATCACTAGCACATTTCTTAGCTCACAACCAGGGCCGTAACGAGGTGTTGGTAACCCGGGTAAATACCCGGGTAAAAAATCAGGAGTAGACCATTTTGAATTGCTAATACCGCTGTTAGTGATACTGCAACTTAAGTTCACTTAAATTTAAAAAAAATTTTTTTTTTTTTTTTTTTTAATTTAAAATTATTTGAAAACATGCTGAAAAGTTAAAACTCGTTAAAACACTCCAATCACACTCTAGGGATAAACACATTTTTCCGGAGCTATGCGCCCCGGACCCGCATTGGCTGGGGGGCCTCCCCTCCCAGATCTCCCTTTGTTCTTTGCCCAAACATACCCGGGTGATTTTTTTACCCTAGTTACGGCCCTGCTTACAACGTTATCATGAAGATATTTAAAAGGCATCACGAAAAAATATATTTTAAGTATCATTATGATGTCTTTTTGATATCTTTAAAACATACCAATGTCTCAAGACGTCTTATGAACATATCTTATAGAGATGGTTTTTTGCACAATTTATGATAGCATAAAAATATGATATGAAAGTCTCATTGTGAATAATATTCACGAAGAGTTATAATATATCATTTTATTTGTGTATCATTATTTTTTAGGGCTACTACTTTTGTACCCTACTGCCAATAGCAGTGCAATATGTGTGTTCCACTTGGGCTTAAGCTAAAACCTTGTACTCTCTGCCCAGTTGTAAGCCCTACATTGTACCCTGGCCTCTGGCCTACATATTGTCTATATGTATGTATTTAGTACAATTATTTAGTCATGTACAATAGGTCCATCTCTTATATATGCTTAGATGGTTAATTCCATCAAACCTAATATTTGATGTATTTCTTATTCTGTTCTATTCTATCTTTGTTTTTATTTTATCAATCTAATGTACTCATCACTATAACTTGTATTTTTAACCTTTTTTTTAAATAAGACGGGAAAACATATAAAAAGTTAACATAAATGTCCCTTATTATGATGTGCGCCTATGCTCTGTCTATTATAATATGAGTAATTCAATAAACACTTTTTGCCGACCGTATTGGTGGAGGTGCCGGGTTGTCTTTACTCCATAGCGGCCAATTATAAATATGTAAACGAAAGTTCTGTACATACAAACAAATTAAGAAATACAAAAAAAAACAATAGTTTTGTCCAGATATTTGTTATAGGCCGGACGCCGTAACAAAGAAGGTTGTGTCGTCACAACTAATTACTCTGGTCGGCGTAGTGATATGTGGACGTTTACGCAGTGCTCATCCGCGCACTATACCTGTCAGAGAGAAAATACACTGATCGGCAAGGCGGTGTTAGAAAATACTAGCTTTGGTAGGCCGTGACTTAAAAATACTACCATCAAGAAAGCTTTGACTTCTGTGTGTTGCTAGGATACTTGATGTATTTCTGTCATTTGATGGTCTGTTGTTTTTATTGCCGTTTCGTGTTTGACAGGAGTTGAGTTCACGTGGGGGAAACATGGCGGCGTTTTTTCTAACATGTGACGCCCGTGTTCGGCTGATTTACCCTGTAATATTATTTATGAAAATGTATTACCGATATCAAGAAACATTGACAATGAAAACATTACTCGGGATCTTTCAGAGTGGTCATATGCGTTCCCTGTGCCTTTAGGGTACGACAATATGCAGACAGACAAAGCAAATGACAAAGGTAGGTCGTCCGTAGCTGTTCCTTCTTCATACTATCATGCCTAGCATGATGGGACGGAACTACTTTAAATTTTCCCAAACATAATTAAGTAGTTATTAATTTATAAGTGAATATAATAAATTAGATAATAAGAAACTAGAGTTTATTCCTGCATAATTAAACCGCAAACACATACCAAGAGGGAGAAAAATAGCATTTCATCCAGGGCCCATGTCCACCAACCTATGAAATAACAATACATGTTTACTTCTAATAAGGCAATGAGTAGTAGTCCACATTTAAGTTGGTATTACAAGGTGTGAGGTCACTTGCTATTACATCATCCGTGACGACAACACCTTCTTTGTTACGGCGTCCGGCATATACACTGATTTCCTTGAACTTGGATTTGTAACAGGTTAACTTAGATAATTGTTAAAATATGTATGTTGTTTTGGTTTTGATGAATGTTGTTTTGCATTTGCTTCTGATGTATAATTATTATGCCATCCCTATTTTAGGGTAGTTGTCTCAAAATAATCCCTGAAGGATCAAATACTCCATTACCTGGGATAATGCCCAGCTTTATGTTTTGTGTAGTATTGGAAGCAATTATTGTTATATAAAAGTTAGCCACGCTGGGGATGGATCCCGCATTTTTCGGCTCTACGTACCTGGGTTCGATCCCCAGTCAAAAAACTTTTGACTTAGTTTATGTATCTCCATGTATACGTCAACCCTTGCTTTTGGGTGTTAGTCCGCAAGAACCGTTTTTAACATCCTGTTTTGTCAGGGAAAATCTCCATTTTGAGTTAGTACAATGCGTGTATTTATATAATTTTAAATTTTGTTTAATAATTATTATATATATTTTACATACATATTACATAAAAAGAGATAGAAAATCATCATATGAAACCAACATAATTACATAGACTACAAATTTTGGTATTTTTTTCTCAAAAATAAATTTATATTTTTAAATTTATTTTCAACTGACAAAACTCCCGCCTTTCTCGGCCAAGTTAAACGACTGTTATAAATTAATAATTGTGTTCTGTTTCCCAGAGTGACCACATCCAAAAGAGCCACATCCAAGAGAGCCAATTGATGACGTCAGTATCAACGCCAATCTTCGACCGCAGAAACTACTCAGTGCGTAGCTCATCATCTGACGTTAGTGGCAACATACGGATTACCAGCTTATTGCAATGTTCTTTTCTCTGACACGATATCAAGGGACTCTCAACCATACACCACCCCTAGCACACAGCACAAGCCTCGCATAAACACCACGACAATGAATGATTTTATTTTTGGAGGCAATTTTTTAAATAAATAATTTTTGACCTAAATAGTATTTTTTTGAGAACCTTCGATAAAAAGAACAGTTAAATAATAAGCTCTAAATACGTTGATTGCCAAGTAAGTTAATGTGTGATGAATGTCTTTACTTGGGCCCTGATGGGTTCAAAAACCCAGGAATGTTTGTTTTAAGGTGAATGAGTGTTTTATTTGGTTGTTTCAAGAAAGTGAATGCATTGTTTTCAAAATATTTTTAATCACATTTTTTATTTTTATTTAACATTGTAGTTCTTTTCTCTCACGAGAACCATATGAAATTTTGCATGGTCAAGACAAACAAACACCTCAGCGTGTAAACAAAATATGGACTGAAGTTATTTTTAAAAATATCATGACAGCGACATTTTTGCATAAACAAAGCTGTGCACGTCTTAACCGTCACGTATTCTGTAGCAGTTTAAAAATATTATACATTCAACATGACACTCTTCAAAACTATTCAATTCTTCTAAAGACCCGAATGCATAGTCCACACTCAAGCCCTCCTCAACTCAGCCTCTCCTAGCCACCCATCACAGAACCGTCCACATGGCAATGCCGTTCCGTGATTGGTGGTTGGGCGAGGCTGAGTTGAGGAAGGCTTCAGTCTGGACTATGCATTCGGACCTAAGTGTATTTTTCCATAAAGGTCAACCGTGTTTGCAGACGGACATAGTCTCGTTATTTCACTTCAGGCTTAGTAAAAAAAAACTCTTTATTTTAGCTCATGATAATCATTATTAAAGTAAACATTTATAAATAACAATATAAACAAACATAAGTCATTACAAATGAAATCAAAGTGAATAATTAAATTAAATTGGTTTTTCCCTGCATGCACTGCCTTGATTTGTGTGTTATGTTTGTAAAAACAACATCATACAATATGGAATGTTCATTGAATGCAAACACAACAAAATGGCGGCGAACAAAATGGCGGCGCGCATAACATTGTTCTGTATTGCAGGAAAGAGTGGCTAACCTGTTGGGTGTGGTTGGGACGGATGTGCCCATCGAACAGATCAGGAAACTGGTTCAGCCGTACAAGGTGAGCATTGAGCAAAGAGCTGCGTTCCAGAAGTCATCGGATTATCTCACTCAAACAACAGAAAACAAACTAAACATACAAAACAAAATCTACAACACACTGCCAAAGACAACTAAATAGAATACCAACAGAAATGCAGTAGAAAATAAAATTGAAGAATTTGTAGGAATGTCATATTCTTTAGAATAGTGTGTTGTTTGCATAGGCAATAAAACAAGGGGACAGAAAAACGGGTGAAACAACAAAGATTGTGCTATGTACCTAGCAGAAGAAAAATAAACAAACAAAAAACAAACCAACAAACAAACAAACAAACAAACAAACAAACAAACAAACAGTGTTCCAATACCTACTCATACTGGATGACTTCTCAGATCTTCCAGAATCACTCCCATGCTAATTCCACTCAACTTTTCTAACCGACATTCCAAACGAATGGTTACATTTTTCATTGTTCGTATGTCAAAGATATACTTGGCGCCCAATACAAACTAGACGATGGTTCCGAGAAAGAAATATGTTTTCCTACAAATGTAACCTCCAAATTCAAATTCCGCTCCATTTACGAAGTAAAACAAATCCCACAAGTAGTGTTTTTTGTTGTTGTGGCATCCAATTCATCCTGATTTCGCGGCAGGTAATGCGCGATTATTTGTGAGATGAATTCTGGAACGCAGCTAAGAGGTGAGAGTTGGTCTGACGGCGTCAGACCAACTTAACTGACGGTTGGCTATAACATGTCATGGTATCTTGCTTTCAGTTGGGCGCTAACGGGTATTCGTTCATCGTGAACAATAACGGCCATGTTCTCTATCATCCAGACCTCCGACCACTGGTAAGACTTAAACAAATAAATAAATGCAAATAAATTCGTATTTATAGTCTATTCACACTTTATTGATTTATGCAATATTTATCATTTATTTTAAAGGTACGACTGATATCTGAAAGATCTCCCGTGATATATGAAATAAAGTCATAAAGATGTCTTAAAGTAGTCCATATGCCCCAAAACTCCGTTACATTATGATATCTTTTAAGTATGTACTTGATATCTTTAAGACTGCATTAAGGTGCATTCACAATCTTTACTAGTACTATGGTTTAATGATTAAGACTAAGACAAACCTTAGTCACAGCCAATCAGAGCGCAGTATTCTCCCTCTCAGCCAATGAAAGAAGCCTGTGGCTTAGTCTTAATCATTAAACCATAGTACTAGTAAAGATTGTGAATGCACCTTTATGGACACAACATTCAGTCAAAGACCTAATAACTAGTAAAGGTCTCTCATACCAAGAAGTAAGATAGTGTCAGGGGAGTCAGGACCGCCCAGAATTAGTTTCCAACTTAACAAGTGCGAATCACTAACTTTTTTCCCGATTATCTAGTACAATTTGGTTGCGTTAAGTTTTTTGACGGAAACCTGCTTGCACGTTTTCTTGTATACGTTACCGTAAAAAACTTACCGCAACCAAATTGTACTAGATAATCGGGGAAAACGTTAGTGATTCGTGCTTGTTAGGTTGAGAACGAAAAAGTAACTATCTGACTTTTTTGGGTACCGCGACTTTATCATGTATATTGCCAAATGTTAGTTACTGACTAACCTTTGATTTTTCGCTTTCTTCCATGTGCTTGTTTGGCGCAGATCAACAACGGATACGGCCAGGTACGTCTGTATTATATTACTTATCAAACCATAGAACTGTAGTTGTGAATTAATATCTTGGTCATCTTATCCATAAAACATAAATGAAATCTAAGAGAGTCGACAGTGTTCAGAAAGAATGCTCACAGCAGTTTTCAAAGAAGTTAGTCGCATATCCACTTGAAAGGATTGACATTTAAAATCGTAAAGTGTTTGCCATCTGAATAAAATTAGTACTATGAAATCAAATTGTCTATAAGTGTGCCTGTGAGTGGACGAAACGAGGATTACATGTGAAAAGAGTCCTTGCACTGTGTATTAATGCGCGTGTCTACAGTTTCAGGACACGCTGAAGCCGAGCTACAACAGTGTTGACCTGACAGAGGTGGAGTTGGTTGACAGTGACGGAGGACCGAGGGAGAACAACACCCTGCTGCTCGATGTAAGCATGGCTTAGGCCTACACGGATATACTCCCACACGGATATACTCCCACACGTAACAACACCCTGCTGCTCGATGTAAGCATGTCTGAGTTGAGAGTAGGCCCACACGGATATACTCCCACACGGATACTCCCACACGGATATACTCCCACACGGATATATTCCCACACGGATATACTCCCACACGGATACTCCCACACGGATATACTCCCACACGGATATATTCCCACACGGATATACTCCCACACGGATAAACTCCCACACGGATATACTCCCACACGGAACCATTCCCACACGGATATACTCCTACACGGATATACTCCCACACGGATATACTCCCACACGGATATACTCCCAGTCAGATATACTCCCACACGGGTAAACTCTTACACGGATATACTCCCACATAGATATACTCCCACACAGATATACTCCCACACGGATATACTCCCAAACGGAATAGCTCCCACACGGATATACTCCCACACGGATTTACTCCCACACGGATATACTCCCACACGGATATACTCCCACACGGATATACTCCCACACGGAATAGCCCCTACAGGAACAACTCCTACACGGATAGCCCCCACAGGTACAACTCCTACACGGGATAACTCCCACACAGAATAACTCCCACATAGAACATCCCCACATGGAATCACTTCCACACGTGCTTATACACTTGTTGTATCTCTGTTGCAGCTGAGACATGACATGATCGACCAGAAGGAGGGGGAGACAGAACTCACGGTGAAGCTGCACTTCGACGATATGGTGGGTACATCATGCGTACACTACACCACATGGAAGGCTGTATTCTAATAAACAAATGATTAATGTTATAAAATATATCAAATTGATTTTTATTTCACATTCAAGTAAGCCGAAACGTTTACGCATCCTTGCTTCGAATGCAGAAGGTCCTGGGTTCAAATCCCGCTTCAGGCAAAAGTTTTTAACTTCTAATATGGATACAATTCCATCACTTCTTGGCTAAGGAATAAGTAAACAGTGACTTTGGAGCGGTCCTAGCAACGAAGCACTCTATAAATTCAAAGTTGTTCTGAATCGGCCTTGTTGATTCCGACATCGAACGCAGGTGTTCGCACTGTCCGATCACTGATTCATATGTTTCGTATTTGAAATATAGATCTTTGATTGGTTACCGCTCACTCGTCGATGGTGTTCGGAGCCTACATGGTTGGTTTAGTCGCTTTAAACTAAAGTTCTCCACTCAAAATCAGTCCTGTTACTGACTCTATAAATATGATTTTTTTTTTTAATTTTGATAATTTTGATTGGAAAATAAAATGTTACTTAACGTTGTTAAGCGAGCGAAGCGAGCGTTTCCACTTGACTCTTATGGCACTTCGTTCTGTTTTTTGTTTGTTTTTTTTTGTTTTTTTTGTTTTTATGTCCGTCGATAGCGGTCGAACGGAAAGTCCGATCAACTTGAAATTTGGACCATCCACAAGCCTCGATGTGGATTGAAGGTGTATAGTTTTGAGGCAAAATCGTTCGAAAAGTTACAAAGTTGCTCCATAGTTACTGCAAAATATTTTTCTGAAACAAAATGGCGGCAAAATGTGAGATAGCCAGATTTTTCTACAGATTTTTCCGGTTACGAATATGTTAATGTAATGGCGATCTGATAAATATTGGCAAAGTTACACAAAAGTTACTCGAAAATATATTTTTGAAACACAGTTACGGCAAAATGTGAGGTGGCTATGTTATAGTAAATTTTTGTCCGGTTACGAATATACTAACGTAAACGCGATCCGATACGTATAAGAGGCAGAAATTAGCCTACATTTCTATTGCTGTCAATAACTGCTAGTAACGGTGGCGGACCGCGGCGAAAACATGACAGCGAAAATTCTTAGCAACGCACATTGCACTGCATCCAACAATGTCGGGAAGTATAATAGCTATGGAAATTAGAAACATTTTTGCAATGCGCATTCTTGAATTGTTGTTAATTGTTGTTTGTATTAGCATTGAAATCTTTTCGCCAGAAAGTTCGTAGATATTGACGCGCTCGCTTATCAACGTACGCGTCAAACAGAGCGTTTTCCTAGTTATTTCACACATGACGAGCCTAATGGTATATTTAAAACAAACTATGATGTGTACAGTAAAAAAAAATGTTGATCATTACTCATCATTAGTTATAATTCAACGTCAAATATTAAGAGTTCTATTAATTTGTCAATTTGGTATTTCATGCATAACGATTATGTATTGCCTTAAAATGTTTTCGTGAAGTGAAATGCAAACCCTTTCAGTGAGTCATGAGTGTCCACGTTTATAAATTGATAGAAATTAGAAAATGTATTTAAAAAACTACAGACGATGATGATTTTTAAGGTTTTACATCTCATAATTTTGCTTGTGTTTGCGGATGCAGATAGTGAATAGAATAATAATTTGCATTGAATGTGTTGGTAGAAACACCTCAAAGCGATTATCCAAACACATCACAGAATACTCCAAACCTAAAAGAGTGGAACATTGCTCACATATTACTTCGATATTTTAACTGTTACGACTTCGCTCTCTCATCCTGGGCTTCTGTTTCAGAAACGCGTGACCACCCGGCGTCACAAGTACTTCTACAACCCCATAGACGGGACCCCGTTCTCGCTGGGGCTGGCCATCCCTGAGGGGTATGGGATGTACGAGGTGCTGGGGGAGACGGAGATCAAACACAGCATCCTCAACGGTGAGTTGGCGTCATCCTCCTCTAGCTCACCCTTGCTTCGTCATCGTCCTCGGGTAGCTGTGACAAGCATAGTCATATCGTCATTTATCTTACTCTTGCATCGTCATCGTTGTGTTCATAGTTCATTAAAAAGACGCCTCAGTCCTTACTAAAAATCGTCTTCCCAACACTCATATTATTACTAGAGGTACGTGAAAATAGAGTTTTGTATAATAGATGCTATACAAGTACATTACAATTTTTGAAAGCGCTACAAAGCGCTATTTTTTACTAAAATTATGTTTTTCTGTGCGTGTTTTATGTTACCTAGTTTGACATTGTATTCTTACATTGTGTGGCTTGGTTTCAATTCTATTCATGTTAATGTTTCCCCTGTGGCATAACTGGTAATTAAAATTGCAAAGAAAACCCATACAAAAAGTGTTTAAGGTAGGGACAAAATATATGCTACAAAAAGTGCTACAAAATGGTTAGTTTTGAAAATGGAAGTGCTATGAATCCATTATCAAAATGCTTTTTTCACGTACCTCTACGTATTTTAAAAGTACCTAGTTATAAAAAAATGTTGTTTATCATTAATTTGTATTTCATTCGAATGTTACTGTCAAAGAAGAGTTGGACGAGAATAAAATGTGCACAAATTAATGCAAGATGTTTCTTTCAGTGTCAAATTTCTTCAAAGGAGCCAACTGGAAAGTTCATCCAAATTGGTGAGTAAGATTTTAATGCAAGGTGGAGGAAATATAAGAATAAGATAACAGACAAAGAAGTGAAGATAATAATATTGTATCATATAATATAATTGTATTATATCATATAAAAATATTATCCGAATCATTATTTTAAATATTAATTTAACTAATTTTTTTAATTAATTAAATTCATTTTTTTTAAATTAATTAAATTAATTAATTTTAAATATTATCCTGGTTGGCAATGGCTCTTAGGAAGAGGTTTTGTGGTGTCAATTTTGCTTATAGTAGAGTACTACACAAACTTCTATCCCGTCCAACACACTGATACACACAAATTAGCCCATATTTTAATTATCCTTCTTCTACCCGGCACCGCCACCAATACGGGAATTTTCGTAGCCTTGAATTTTATTTTCAAAAATAACTTTATTCATCGATTACACTACACAGTATACAGTGCATTGAATATTTTCCATTTTTGACATGAAACATGTGTGAAAGGTTTAAGATTAAAGTTAGAAAATTTACATTGAATTATGATATAATAGGCCTAACTTTTTTCTTCTTATTATTTATTTTTTATTTATCTTTATTCTGATAATAGGTATGTTTATTAATTAATATGTATTTGCTTATGGCAGTAAACTACTGTTAATCGAGGAAAGGAAGAGTGAATGAATGCTATCGGTGACAGACAGAGGGTTTATTTTAGCGAAAATAATATGTTGAGAGATTTCATGCGTAACAATATAATAATAGGCTATATTAACTTATACTTGACTCATCCACAAAATTATTATTAATTATTATTATTTTTAATTATTTATTATTATTATTATTATTATTATTATTATTATTATTATTATTATTATTATTATTATTATTATTATTAATTATTATTATTATTATTATTTTTATTATTATTATTATTATTATTTTTATTATTATTATTATTATTATTATTATTATTATTATTATTATTATTATTATTATTATTATTATTATTATTATTATTTTTATAATTATTATTATTATTATTATTATTATTATTATTATTATTATTATTATTATTATTATTATTATTATTATTATTAATTATTATTATTATTATTATTTTTATTATTATTATTATTATTATTTTTATTATTATTATTATTATTATTATTATTATTATTATTATTATTATTATTATTATTATTATTATTATTATTTTTATAATTATTATTATTATTATTATTATTATTATTATTATTATTATTATTATTATTATTATTATTTTTATTATTTTTATATTTATTATTGTGATACTTGTTTCTATCCTAACGCAAGTCCTTGTTCTGTCACATCACAGGGTGTATTGCGAGTACAACTACGCGTCCGAGCACAGGTTCCGCTCCCCCGAGAAACAGGTGCTTCACTTCCTGACCAAGACTGTTGTTGTTGTTGTTGTTGTTTGTATCCTAACGCAAGTCCTTGTTCTGTCACAACGCAGGGTGTATTGCGAGTACAACTACGCGTCCGAGCACAGGTTCCGCTCTCCCGAGGAACAGGTGCTTCACTTCCTGACCAAGACTGTTGTTGTTGTTGTTGTTGTTTGTATCCTAACGCAAGTGCCTTGTTCTGTCACATCACAGGGTGTATTGCGAATACAACTACGCGTCAGAACACAGGTTCCGCTCTCCCGAGGAACAAGTGCTTCACTTCCTGACCAAGACTCACCGGCCTGGCTGGAAGTGGATGTCATTACGTCCGCGATCACCCCTCAAGGAGGCCGGGTTCAGCAACATGAAGAAACTGGAGAAAGACTCCTACTTCTGTAAGCCATTCATTCACACACTTATTATTGTCATTATTATTTGTTGTTGATAACGACGTACTCAACAAATAGGCCATATGACGTTGGGGGGTGTCTGGAGAATAGGGACAAGTAAAAGGAAAAGGGAAAGGGTAGGATGTGGACCGCCTTTCGTCTGTCTTTTCTCCCTCCACTTATCCGGCTAGGGATGGCTCTACCAGAAGCATACACTTCCGCCGGTATAACTCTCGGGATCACCAAAGCATGCAAGAAAGCAGTCCCTGGGCAGGTCATACATATATACATTTCTATATACTTCATATCGGTTTGAAATTGGAGAGGATATTCAAAAGCTGCATCTCTAATGCTCAGAGTGTGTTGTGATGGAAACCACCTTGCTTGGCTGCCAGCCGAACGCTTTTGTGTAAAATATCTGAAAGTTTTGTTGGTTGTGGTTACTCAACAGACAAATAAGATAAGCAGTAACTTATAATGAAAAGTTGTTTGTGAACCAAATGGCCAACTGGTTGTTTATTTGGGGCATTCGACAGAATATATAGGTCATACGACGTCGGCCGTATCAGATTCAACACACATCGCCGGAGTCGTCCAGTTGTGCTTGGGGCGTGGGGGGAGGGGGGGGGGGGGGGGTCGTTTAGGTCGCATACAGCGCTGGCAAGAATGAGAATGAGAAAAAGAAGCAAGAGACGGAAAGGAAAAAAGGAACAAACGCCTGATGGAACATCGTAGCAAATAGCAATATGTCCTTGTGTCTGTTGCTGAGTAACAAGATGTCCTTGACATGTCCTTATGTCTGTTATAGGCCACAAGACGCTAATATATGTTCTTGTGTCTGTTGATAGGAGTAGAGATGTCCTTGAAATGTCCTTGTGTATGTTGCTAGTAGTAACAAGATGCCCTTGAAATGCCATTATGTCTCTTGCTAGATGACAAGACAATCACATATGTCCTTGTGTCTGTTGCTAGTAGTAACAAGTTGTCCTTGACATGTCCTTGTGTCTGTCGCTAGAAGTAACAAGATGTCCTTGACATGTCCTTGTGTCTGTTATAGGCGACAAGACGCTGATGCAATCTCTGGTGTTTGACGCGTTCGTCACCGAAAGTCTGGGCAAGAATACGACCATCAAGGACGGCCCACAGAAGTGAGTGGCCATCTTTATTACTATAACACTCGTTTTGTTTTAACGCACCAAAGGAAACTGCACAAATCACTCAGTTTATCGTCCACTGTGGCACAAGTTATCTGATAACTAGGTAACAACAGCACTTAAGGCCACTCTACAATGAAAATTAACAGTAACAGTAGCAGTAAAGTTTAAACCAATAATATTGGCTGATGAGCAACAATGGGCTTACATCAGCCAATAGGATTGGTTAAACCTTACTGTTGCTGTTACTGTTCATTTTCATTGTGGATGGGCCTTTAATCATACAAACTATATTTTTTTCACTACAAAACTTAAAAGATTATCAATTTTGCAATGCAGCACAGTCATGCTATTCGTTTTATATTTCAAATTCAGTGCATGCAATCATTTCTATGGATAGATTATCACTTGCATGTAAACAATGAACTGGTCTCTATTTTCTAGTGGAAAAGTATCCCTAAAAAAACTTCTTTAAAATCCGTTGGATAATTACTATTTTTTTTTTATATATCTGCTCCCTGTGTCCAACAATGAAGTCGGATAGGGGATAGGAAATTAATCCCATCATATTCTGGCCCAGGTACATCGAAGCCGGCTGGCCATGCCTGACACTATTAACTAAATAAATATTTTATAAGAAAGTTGACGGAATTAAGTGTGGTCAATTCGTAACTTTATATAATGCTTACATTAAAATGTCTGTGCGCCATTCGTTCGACATCAAACATCAAACAGTTTTATTAGCTATTTGTAAGTAATGTCTTCTTGATGGGAGAGCGAGCTTGAGAGCTTTGAGAGTTTGAGTCGGGTATCAGTCCCATGCAATGCAAGCCAGGGCGGTAAACCCCGCTCTCAGCTGTCAGTTTTGTCGATAACTTGTGACAAAGACATTCCTCCCTTCTTTGTTTTCTGCCTGGTCACGTGACCCCCATTCCTTGGCTGCTGCGTCACAAGAGACTTGGCCTGGGGGAGTCATCCTACAGTGGGTCCGTGGCTTAGTTGAGAATAAGAAAATCAGTCGATCTTTCGTCGATCTTGGCATTTCACAAATGATGTACACCCCCACTACGTGGCTAAAAAAAAATTGTAATTGTTGTAAAAATTGTAAAAATTGTGTTGTAAAAATTGTAATTGTTGTAAATTGTAGGACAAATATGAGACGAAATCCCCGAATTCATTACCGGAAGCCATAACAGAAATTGAACCATGCACACATTTCTTGGAAACCCAACATCTAGTCAAATAATAGGCGTCTACACAACAAATGATTACTTTTTTAAAGTTCGGACCCAACAATTTCAGGAAAAGTGCGGTCGCACTCGGGCTGTACAAACAACTTTAATAATAAATATAAATAAATAATTTAATAAATACAGTGCAAGAAATGGCCTGCGGCGTTCTCAGCTTTGCCTCGGACAAAGTTTATCGTTTTATCTCCAGCATTGACGGTGGCGTTCTTCGAGTTTGGCTACTTTATTTACTTTTATTTTTTTTTAACAAGTTTTTTATTAAAAGTGTTGTTACAAGATAGATTATTTTGCAGATACAAATATTTTGTTTGCATTTTTGTATCAATCTAGAATCTAGATGATCATCTTGAACTGATGAAAAACAGATTTTCTTTAAATAGTTTAATTTATATTTTCTCCGTAACGGTTTTTTGCGCTGAATGGTGCTATCCCTAGAACTGCTCTTAAAAAAATATAAGCAAACACTTATGCTTTAAAATTGAATTGTGTTTTACAATGTAACACTTAAATATATAATGATAAAACTTTGCATCACTATATATACTTTTACCTTGAAAATAGAGACCAGATCGCCATGTTATAATTGTACTTACTAGAGCACTTACACATGTTTTCTTTCCAAACAACTCTGTTATTTTCTGCACTAACTGTTGTACCTCCTGTTTTGACCCAAAAAGCCCATTGGCCATGCTGATGGCTCTCTTGCACAGGTAAAGTATAGCGGCAGTCAACAATATCATTCATACATAGTCTACAGTACTACAAAGTACAAACTATTACAAAATATAAGAGTTAGGACAATATCTAGAGTAAACTATACAAGATACAAACAAGTATGTTATTAACAGTGTTGTGACTAGATAGATTATTTGGAATTTTGGTAAGATATATCAATACGCACACATATTTAGATAGGTTAGAATATATCATATCACATTATATAATAATATGTAATAAAAATAAAATATATTATTTATTTTATGTAATGTGAATATACATTATTGTGAAGGCTTTCACGGATGAGAGATTTTTGTACATTTTTGGATTTAATCCATGTATTATATAAACAAATTAGAATGAGGTAAAAAAAAGGTTATTGACCTTCCAACAAAACGTCGATATAATAATTTAAGTAATTATATTCTTCTTTGTTTATATAGAGCATGGATTAAACCCAAAAATGTAATATATATAATAAACGTTTATACAAGAGATAATTATCTCGTACCTGAATCAGTTTGAGATAAAAGAAAATCAAATGTTTATCAAAAATTTTGTTGATTTTATTTGTCTCACTGATTTTTGTGCGGACACACATAGTTCTAGTCAGGTTTGCACGATGCATCAATGTTGATGGGATCTTAGGGGAATCATTTTTAATTGTGCGACATTTTCTAAAATAGTACTTTAGGAATACATTTCATGTTTCACTCATTTTGAGTGAGTCATTAAATATATTTCTAAATTAAGAATTATATTTAAAAAATGTATGTGTCTATAATTACAACAACAGTTATTTATTATAAACTAAATAGATAAAATTATTACTTTTTATTTTTTTTATTTGTGTATGTGTGGATAATCTTAAACATCTGAACTATAAAGACTATTATAACTTAAATGAGCCGCATCATTTTATCTTAGTACTAGATACGTCATAACACTGGTTTAACAGCTTTGTAGAAATATATCACAATGTTATACCGACTAGTTTGATAAATCCGTGTCCGTGTAATACAATCGTACAGTTACTATTTCGCCTATACATATTAGAAATACATTTACTAGTTGTGTTTTAATCGAGTTTCAAGTCAGCTGCCACTCGAGTTACCCTATAATATGCTATAAGCCTAGTATTGTGGGAGACAGACATTAGGCAACACCGCTACAATGTTTTGCATTACAACCCTGCACTGATATCCTCGATATGGCAACAGTGTTGGGCAACGAGAGCAACGACAACATTATGATACACGCCTTCTGATTGGGTATCGTGGCGCGTGACGTCATTTCTCCTGGCCGTGCGGGGAAGAACCGTCACTCATCCATAAGCATGCAGCAAAGACAACGCAACCAGATGCACAAAATTATATAGTTACACAGCATGAGCACAATTTTTATTTTTACAACCGATTTCAGCCTTTTACTTTCAGGAATTTTCGTGTGTTTTAAATATTATTAGCGTGCGCCGACTCAAGATAAACCTGTGTGTAGGCTACTAGCCCCACGTAAGTATTCGCATACCGACCTCAGATCATTATCAACTGTCCTTTTTATGGGCGCCAATTCAACGAAAATCAACAGATTCCTGTCGTCTTCTGCTGATGAGTAGAGCGCACGTGTCTGTTTTGCCACGCCCACCTTTCCAGGCAACCAACGGAAGATATAAAATTATCCCTAATAGACCTGTTTCAATTTTATGGTAAGAACCTAGAAAATTAAGCAGCAGGTACCATTTCACTCGGCTATGATGACGTAAGCATGTGAATACTTACGTCTGGGCTACTTTATCATTATATCTGAACATGGTCATGCTATAGATACATAATAAAGGGATGTCGATATAAAGGTACTCAAAATGTACATAGATTCAGTATATATATATCCCACACAACTGGTTATATGAGAGTAACGGGGAACACCGACAACGGCCGCGTCTGCTGCCCGCGTAACCCAGTAGAAGTGACGTCACGCGATGCCCAAACAGATCCCTGAATGTGGGCGTGGCCTCATAATGCCAACATCTGCATAATCAAAGACACTATGATTTAGGGGATGAACTGCGCCAAGACATGCTTATGCCTTATCGTCTCTTGTAACGACGATCTATCACGCATATCGTGTTTCAAAGACAATAGGCGTGAAATAAAAAAGACTGCCCATGCACAAGTAATAGTTTGCTTAAAGCATTGTAATGGATTTAAAGGCCCAGTAAAGTATTGAGAAAACTTTTGCATGCGTAATCAAATAATCGTCTTTAACGCAACAGGAAAAGAATTATCGAAATCCGTCTAGAGACTCGCGAGTTATTTGCGTTCTACCTGACCTGTGCTATCACTGCGTGTGACGTCAGCTGGGGTCTACAGTCAGCCGCACACACAACTCGACTTACAAGCAAACAAACTTAATAATTGATACAAACAAAACATGATACTACAGAGTAGCACGATCTACGAATGGAGCGTCAAGTTGATACTGTACGACTGACGTAGCACTGGCTTGTTTCTCTATAGTGGCCGCGGTTCAGACGATGATTGAGAAGAATACTGCAAATCTGGATAAGAAGGTGCCGCTTTGCACAGTTGTTCTTTGGAGCATAAAGATTGATTTAAGATGAGGAGACACGCTGGCATTTCATGCAGGACGCCATTTTTCAAGATGGCGTCCAAAACCATGAATTGCTTATAACTCTGTTCTTTTTCGTCCGATTTTCACTTTCATTTTTTTAAACGACAGTTCTCTAAGAGTGAATTGTTTGCTACTGTTACCATTTTTCATGTGCCTGTCGGTTTGGCCTCAAATACGCCATTTTCCAAGATGGGGTCCAAACCAATTAACTGCTTATAACTCTGTTCCTGTTCGTCCGATTTTCACTTTCATTTTTTTAAACGACAGTTCTTTATGAGTTCGTTGTTTGTTATCATTACCATTTTATCATGTGCCTGTCGGTTTGGCCACAAATAGGCCATTTTCCAAGATGGTGTTCAAAAACAATTAACTCATTATAACTATGTTGCCTTTCATCTGATTTTCGTTTTTTTTCTTCTTTACATTACAGATCCCAAAGAGTATGTTATTTTTTATCATTACTGTTTTTATCGTACACCTTTCGGTTTGGCCACAAACAACGGGTCATCACTTCCAATCTTTTCGTAAATGCGCGCGTAAATGGCTCTGAACAATAATCTAATTCATCAGGCCCAGAACAAGAACGAACGAACAAACTTCCGGTAACAGTAACAGGATTTGCTGTTTGCTTGCATTTTTCATCTGCGTCTCACTTGCACTCGCTGGCAGCACATATCTCTGTCTCACTAGTGTCGACCGTCTTGCGACAATCCGCGTGTTCCGCGCCAACACGGGCCACATACACTTGCCTGGCTGTGATAGCGAGTAGGCGACGGCGTATTTACAGCTAACTTCAAGTTCTGAAAATGTTCAAAATCTGATCGGCCTTTCTCGGCCCTAGCCATATACCATGGGCACATGAGCAAAACAATGCAATTGTAAAGGCATCAGGAGGAGCAGTTGGCCTCATGCGTGACCTAGCCTCTCTTAGGCGTTGCACTGTAGCTGGGCCAGAGGTAAGCAGCTTACTAAATTAATTTGAGATAGAAAGAGGAAGGTAATCAGGTATATCATGTCTGCACCACAAACAATACTGTTCTTTACAAGCAAAGTGCTTGAAAAATTATCACGCTCTAAAAGAGAGTATCAATGAGCTTGGTAATCCATTCCAAGACACATCTGCTGACCTCATTGCTTTGGACACCCGTTTGATTATGGATGACGATCGTGCAAATAACGTTATGAATGCAGAACAAATTGGCGTAGATTTGTTCATTGATGAGCGTTTGAAAGAAGAGGGTAAGAAAACGGTGTATGATCCAATAAAGAAGGCGAACGTGAAGATATTCCATGCAGCAAAAAAAATTCTTAGATCAACACTACTTTGAAATCTCTGAAAAGTGATGTTAACCTGTTTTCAAGGCTGTTTATTGTCACTAGAAATAGAAACCTGGATCTGAACAAATGAACAAATTTGTTATGCACGAAAGTGCTACATATCCTCCAGCAGTGTCTATGATGGCGCTTTGCGACTATCACAAAAGTTCGAAATTGTGGACATTCTGGAGAAACGCATTGACCTCGCCACTTTTGGTGGCAAGTGTGACACTATCGTGTATGACGGTGCAGGACTTGTGCACATTCTTCAACCGCGAAACTCTAAAATATTTTTAGAATATTGCAACCGGGAGTTCATGACGTATATCAAGAAGGACGTTGATAGCTGTGAAGCCAAAAGAATAGATCTTGTATGGGATTTATACTCCAAAAGAAGAGTGTAAGAGAAAGTAGAGGTGCTGGGAAGAAAAGTCAAGTTCTACCAGGGTCACCTCTTCCTCAAAACTGGAAAGATTTTCTGAGGAATGGCACAAATAAACAGTAGTTATTTGATTTTCTAGGATCTATGGCCATTGAAAACTTCAAGTATGCACATGTTGTCACTAATAACTCCAACACAATCACGTCATCTTTGTCAGATGGTAGCTCACTGGACGGGGTGTCTTGTCAGTCTCTTGAGGAAGCAGATGGAAGAATCATGTTACACACTAAGGATGCTGTAACTCATGAAGCAAAGATTGTACTGATTCGTACCACTGACAATGACGTCCTTATTCTTGCAGTGTCCTTCTTTTGTACCTTTAAATCGTTAGGTTTCGATCAGTTGTTGGTACTGTTTGGTGCTGGGAAAACACTACGATACATAGCTGCTCATGAGATTGCCCTATCTCTTGGTGAAGAAACTGCAGTAGCTTTGAGAGGATTTTATAGCTTTTTGGGGTGTGATACAGTATCAGGATTTGCACAGCACGGGAAGAAATCCTTCTGGAAGGCATAGAACTCATTTCCTCAAGTAACACAGGCATTTTATCAACTTTCACAGCCTGTGCAGTTTGTTTCTGACATTGCGGTAGATGTAATTCATTCACTTGAAACCTTCGAGGCCATTCTGTACGGAGAAACAAACTGAGCAGAGCTTTCTTCAACTGAAACTAGGAAATTCTGTGGACAACAAGGGACCGTCCACTGCAAAGTTTACCTCCGACTTCTGAAGCTCTGTATCAGCATATCCTTCGAGCATGGTACCAGGCTGGCCAAATATGGGGTCAATCGTGTCTGGTAGCTGATTTTTCTTCACCTGAGTCGTGGGGTTGGCAGAAGAAAGAAGAGGAATGGATTCCAAAGTGGACTATCCTACCTGCCGTATTGGAGGCATGCCGTGAACTTGTCGGATGTGCATGTAAAAAAGGATGCTACTCAAGGTGTTCTTGCTTGAATGCTAGCCTTCCATGTTCACTCCTTTGCACCGTTTGTCGTAAGAGCTGCCACAACCAAAGGTAGGTTTGAATATTTTGAACATATGTTGAGACGAAATTGATTATTTGATACCAACCAAACCTTTACCCTGTTGCAGTGATGACCCAGATAATTAAGAACTAGAAGACGACGTAGCAATTATGAGCTAGGTTATAAGATGAAACCAGTAAGTCCTTGATACATATCAGAAACTGAAGCCGTCCCATTAAATAATTAAGATTTTACACACTATTAATTAGCACTAATTACTTTTGATCATTAAATCAATAAATATATTGAAGTATTGAAGTTATAGTGGTAAACTATTTGCTCTGCTTCCCTTAGAGTATTCAACATCACCGTCCTTCGCCCATGCCTATCTAACACACAATCATTCCTTTAGTGGAAAATTTATTTGTTTTTGTACCAATTTGGACTGAGCTAGAAATACACTAAAATTCAGTCTCTAATTATTTGTGGCCAAACCATCATGTATACTGTATAAATAGTTATTACAAGTAATCACGTAATCTTTTACAGCTTTCATTTAAAAAAGCAAAAATCAAGCGACTGAATTCGGTTTTTGCGCAAAAGTCATGTACACGTACATTTACTAAAATATTGGGAGAAATGTCCCGTAAATAATTATTTGTGGCCAATCTGAGAGGTATATGATAAAAATAGTAATACACAAATACTACACTGCTTTAGAATTGTCATTAAAAAAAATTAAAATGAAAATCGGACGAACGGGAACCGAGTTATAAGCAGTTTATGGATTTTACCCCATCTTGGAAGATGGCGTATTTCTGACCAAACCGACAGGTATATGATAAAAATAGTTACGTTAACAAATAACATCCTGTTTTAGAGCTATCATTTAAAAATATTAACATTAATGTCGGACGAAAGGTAACAGAGTTATAATCAGTTAATGGTTTTGGACGCCATCTTTGAAAATGGCGTCCTGCATGGAATGCCAGCGTGTCTCCTCATCTTAAATCAATCTTTATGCTCTAAAGAACAACTGTGCAAAGCGGCACCTTCTTATCCAGATTTGCAGTGTTTTTTGGTGAACCGCTGCAACTACTACCCTGGCGTTGTGGTATACGGGCGGAGTAGACCCCTCGTGACGCGCCATTAATAATCATTATTATGCTACTTTTTAGTAGGAATACTCATTATAGCTAGGGTGTACTTCAGCTTTACCTGATGTGCCCCTCTTCAGGTGACTAAATAGGTTATTAGAGTGTTTTTGGATAGATGGGAAGGAATGTCCGAGGGTTATTAGTAGGACTCAATCCCAGCATTCGCCTTTACGACTTAGGAAACCTCGGAAAAAAACCTTCAGTCAGGACTTCCGGTGGCCGGAATCGAATCGGCGACCTCCCGAATTAGAGTCTCGCGTCTTACCCCTGAGCCACCTCTATTGGTGACGCGCCAGTAGGCCACGTGCTGCTGCACGGTCGCGCAATTATCCGGAGAATGACTGACCGTAGCAGTGGCTTGTTTCTCTACCAGGCGTTGCTATGCGGGCGAAGTAGACCCCTCGTGACGCGCCACTAAAAATAATTAACAGGGAAGGATACACCTACGTCAAAAACCGCAACAAATTTTCATTTTTAATTTATATCACAAGAATGGGCTTTGAAATCAAAAATCTTAATCAACAGCGCACTGTGGTTTAGAAAGCCCTACACATTGAATGCGCTAAGTCGTGACTTATATTATAATCAGTATGTTTTTTTATAAATAATTAATTTTATTACTAATTATCGAATTATAATCAAAATACTACGCTAACTGTTATAATATTTTATTCAATCTGTAGGGCTTACCAAAGCAAAGTTCGCTGCTGATTTAGATTTTCGCTTTCTTGTTGCAATCTTGAGATATTATTTAATAATGAACATTTTCTGCGGTTTTTGACGTAGAGACTACCCTTTGCCCTTAATATGCTACTTTTTAGTAGGAATACTCATTATAGGGTGTACTTTAGCTTTACCTGATGTGCCCCTCTTCAGGTGACTAAATAGGTTATTAGAGTGTTTTGGATAGATGGGAAGGAATGTCCGAGGGTTATTAGTAGGACTCAATCCCAGCATTCGCCTCTACGACTGAGGAAAACCTCGGAAAAAGCCTTAAGTCAGGACTGCCGGTGGCCGGAATCGAACCGGCTTCCTCACGAATTAGAGTATCGCGTTTTACCGCTGAGCCACCTCTATCGGTGACGCGTCAGTAGGCCACGTGTTGCTCTACGGCCGCGCGATTAGCTGGAGAACGAGTGGCCCCTTCTCGCTACTGTTTTCTGCGATACTCATAATAAGAAGCAATCTTTCTTTTAAAAATATGTTGTCCAAAAGCTTTACTGGGCCTTTAAGTGATGTATTTTAATAATATTGTCTAGTCAACGCTCCCCATATATGTTTCTTTCCAACTTTTACAGTTCTTCTGAAAAGGTATGTGAATTAAATTATATGAAACTAATCATGAATGTAACATTTTATTATATTGCTGCTCACACCCGCAAGGATTTGTCTTTGTCTAACAATACAATCATGTGAATGACAATCGAGGATTTGTGTAAACTAAAGTGAGGAAAGCCATACTCGATTATGCCTTTCTTGTGTCAACATACGCGTCCGCAGAGGTTGATCAATGAAGGGGGGGGGGGGGCACAATAAATTCCCGGCCAAAGTACTTCCTGGCGTTCCTGGCGGCACCAATGGGGGGTGTGGGGATGCCCCCTCATAAAAAAGCGCTGCAGGCGATTCTTTAAAAACATTTGAAAACGCAGTAACATCGTGTGAATAAGGACTGGTACAATTTTACCTTGAAACTTGTAATATCGTGGTAATATTACATTGATTTGAAGTAACATTCGAGTGAATGAGGATGTGATAAAATCCACCTTGAAATGTGAGTAAAGTAGAGTGAATGACTAGATTGTGACTTTGAAGTTTGCGTAAAAATGAGTCGAGTGAATGGTAAATACACCTTTAAATTGGAGTCAAAGTCGAATGAAAGTCAATTTGAAGTTGCAGTAAACAAGTTCATAAAAGTAATTAAAAATCTCTTAAATGGATGGTAAATGCACCTTTTAATCGAAATGAAAAATCTAGTGAATGTGTGTTGGTACAATCATATTAAAATTGGAGTAAACTAGACTGAAAAAGGAGTACATATAGTGAAACACCATTTTAAATTGCAGTAGTGAGTAGTGTAGAGTGAAAATATCATTGAAAGAGGAGGAAAAGTAGCTCCAATTAGGGGTAGTATAATCACCTTGAAACTGAATCGAATGGGGGTGAATGCCGGCTCCGTGTATTTTTATGTCTTGTGTTCGGTGGGGTTGGGTTCTGGCCTTGAACTCACAATATGTTCTTACAATCTTGAATAAGGTTAAGCAAATCCTTGATTGTCAATCACTTTACTTATCGATGTATTTACTTCCTATCGTTTAGATTGATGCTGATTGTAAACCTGTTGATTGTCACGATAACAACCATTCATGTCACCTATTGCAGATACATCAAAGTGGAGATGACATCATACAAGAAATACTGTAACCAGAATATTATATATGTACCTAAATCTAACTATTATCTTTGTTGTTTAAGGTGCAGATACGATTATTTTTTGTTAAAAACGTATCCAGTGGCGTAGCTTCAAAAAATTAGGCATCAGATAAAAACTATGAGAAAGATTCTTATTTTGTTATTTCCAAAATGAAGTTGTTTATTAATTATGTAGCTGTAGAGTTGTGTAGCAATGACAATATAAGTAATTAAGCTTTTACTTAGTATGTAAACATTAGTACTACGGTGAAGAAGCGATATTTATAGTTTCTAGTCATACCGTTTGAACACTTGTAACTATAACCAAATTGATCAGAAAGTATATTGTAGAGTACCAAATATTTCACAAAAATGTGGCTGAGTAATTTTTCTATAAAAATTGCTTATCGTGTAAATTCCTCACATTTTTAATATTTACTAAAGCAAATAATTTTTTACGTGACTTTTTCATGTAACCAAATCGATCACTATTTATTTTTCGATATTTTTTTTATAGTGTCCTTGATAAGAATTTAAAGTTTGAGCGTCGCACTGATTAAATAGTACATGAAACGTATAATGTAGTATCATTATGACCGAGGTTTCTGACTCTATTTATTCACTAAAGATGTTACATTGTTTTAACCCTCTCATGCATACCAATGTCTAATGAGGAGACAGAATCAACTATCTAAAGCTTGGATTCAAATCCAGCGCCATAGTTGACGCAGTCTCAGATATATCAACTGCAAATGACATTTTTTCTTGTTCAAAGTGTCTATTTGAACGTATTCTATAATTGTTAAAAAGTCCCGAAATATATATAATAACACAAATACCATATTTTGAGATTTTTATTCGAGTGTAACTTAAAAGCAGCCAGACGGGCAAGAGTTTGACGAAAATAAATTAATTTCAAAATGATACTTTCAGGCCGATTAAAAAATAAAAATAATAAAAAATAAAATTTGAAAAAGGTCACCTTTTTAACAATCTCGAATATCCGAGAAATCGGGATTTTTTAAAATAAGCTTACAAACATATTGAAAAATTACAAAGCCTAGTATTAAACTGTAAAATCCGAATTTCTTCATTAAAATGACCTTAAAATCAAAATGTATTAATGCAAGAGAGGGTTTGTAATTAAGAGCAATCATTTATTCCGATATCGCAAGATATCGATATCTAGCAGAGTCGATAAATGTTTATATTATTAAATGTATCGACTCTGCTTCTAGACCGTAAAACAGTTAACAAAGCGATAGGCCAAGTAGTTAGCCAAGAGGAGGGATGAGGGGTGGGATTCATGCACTCAGCTACGCCACTGGATTGAGAGAGAGTCTACGGTAAACATGTGCTAACAATAGTGTCGTCTTTACAGACAAGGCTATCAGATGTTTGGAGTGACTACCTCGTTCATAGCTACGCGTAGCGGACTTCTGAGGTGGCAGGACCACTCCCCCATAGCGGACCCCGTCGACCAGAATGCAATGTAAGTATATTATATATAGTAGCCCAATAGTAGCGCCACAGACGAATATTTTTTAAGCCCCGTTTTCAGAGTGTGTTTGGTGCGTTCTAGAAAAAAAAGTGACGTGTATGCAATGTCAAAATAATGCATTCAAAATAAATAATAATAAACATATAATAAAATGCCAAAAAACATTATGAAAATAGAAACATTATCGTAAAAAGAAATCAAAAAACTTTTTGAAAATTGATACCTCAAAACTCTGATATATATATTAGTTTTCAAGTTTTCGCGGACATATGTGTACCTGTTGCAACTTTCTGGGGATTGTTGCCGCGAATAATGCATACTAAAGAAGGAGGCACTGACTTACCCTTCCTTTCCTGACGTTTCGGGAAAGTCACATCTCCCATCTTCTCTTCACTCCCATCTCGAGTGAGGGCCTCTGAAGATGGGTGATGTGACTTTCCCGAAACGTCAGGAAGGGAAGGGTAAGTCAGTACCTCCTTCTTTAGTACGTTCGCGGCAACAATCCCCAGAAAGTTGCAACAGGTACATATATATATAGGTATAATTTTTATTTTAGACAGGATATTTGGAGGTCCTGCGCACCCATCCAAACAATCCGATGGGTGTTTCAGCCCCTGAGCACTCACATAGTCGGCGCCCCTTGCCGTACTTTGATCTCACGTCACCAATGTCTTTTATAAGACCTAATAATTGGACTGTACACGGTTCCTTGTCAAGACAAAACAATTAAAACCACATTATTTCGAACCCGTATCAGAGCTCTTCAATGGGCGAAAGTTTTAATTCACCAATGTCTTGTTTCAGTCACTTCAGCGAGGGTAACCGACGCGCTGCGGACGAAGTGTGGTACAAACGAGCAGTGGACCAATACCAGATCGAGCCAGACAGTTTCGTGTTCTCGGTACCCTTCGACGCGGCGTCGAGCGTGAAGCCGCTGGTCACTGCTACTCACGCTGTCTTCTTGGAGCAGAAGGGACATCGGGCCCCGGCCGCTGTCGTGGGGCTACAGTTCCAGCATGCCACGCTAGCCTCACATTTCCTCAACATCACCTCCACGGTGAGTCTCTCTATGTGTCACTGCTACTCACGCTGTCTTCTTGGAGCAGAAGGGACACCGGGCCCCGGCCGCTGTCGTGGGGCTACAGTTCCAGCATGCCACGCTAGCCTCGCACTTCCTCAACATCACCTCCACGGTGAGTCTCTCTATGTGTCACTGCTACTCACGCTGTCTTCTTGGAGCAGAAGGGACACCGGGCCCCGGCCGCTGTCGTGGGGCTACAGTTCTAGCATGCCACGCTAGCCTCGCACTTCCTCAACATCACCTCCACGGTGAGTCTCTCTATGTGTCACTGCTACTCACGCTGTCTTCTTGGAGCAGAAGGGACACCGGGCCCCGGCCGCTGTCGTGGGGCTACAGTTCCAGCATGCCACGCTAGCCTCGCACTTCCTCAACATCACCTCCACGGTAGGCTAAGTCTCGCCAATATGCAGGGGGCAGGGCTCCCAACAACATGGAAAATCAGGGAAATAAAAACCTCTGAACTGCCCCAACTGAAAAGTAGGATTAATTCCAATAAGGCAGTGATTAGACAGCGGACTAATGCCAAAAATTAACAATGAGTTTTTATTGATCTCCAAGACACCCAACCAACCGTTCATTTCTGGCACAAATCCATTGACTAATCACATTGGCATTAATTATGGAACTGCTCGTGTTTCTGGGCGAATGGTCCGAGATCAACTGCTACATTTGACGCGTTGGCCTGGTTAGTCGGCTTCTTACAGTTTTTTTTAGATGGTTCATGACTTTTTATGTTTTACGTCCTCGTCATACTTAATCGAATTTAGAGCTGTTGCTTCCAAACAATAAATAGATTTAAATTTACCTGATAACTCTGTTGAGTGTTGGTTTTATTCTGGAATTCGGCTTAACTTCCCCCCACCTTGTTCAACATTGATATGTTTGCTCTACTAGTATTTACCAAGGACAAAATGCAACGATAATTTGTTTTCTTACTACGGCCGATCGACTAAGTTTTGTAGAAACGAAGCGATAAGAGCTAATGTGCCATGTTTGTGAAATTGATTTTGTAATAGACTGTAGACTGATGTTTGTAAAATCCATTAAATTCTGGTCCCCAGCTAAGTCAAGCAGTTCCTTTTGTTGGAACATTCGCAATGTTGTCTTGATGGGAAATTTTGATTGAAAGCACTATTATGAAGCTTTATTACACAAACATTGCGCATCGGCTCTAATCGTTTCCTCTCTACAAACCTTAGACGGACTTTATAGTTGTCCCTACGACAGTATTCTGATTCCTACGACACAGCCGAGTCCAAGATGACAACTACATTTTCTACTTCGCTAATTCCTACCATCAAATCTAAGCAGGTCCATTGGGGATAATTTAAAACCTTCCGTTGGTTACCTGTAACGGTGGGTGTGGCCAAACCGCCTGTCCACTCGACTAAGTCCAACCATGCGTTTACGAATGTGTGAAAGAACCCCAGTTATCTGTTGATTTTCTTCCATTTGGCGCGGTTGAAAGGGGCCATAGACAATGACCTGAGATCGGTACGCGAATAATTCCGTTTGGACTAGTATAATAACAAGGGTATGTGTAATGACTAAACTTTGTCCGAGGCAAAGCTGAGAACGCCGCAAGGCATTTGTTTCACTTCATTTATAAGAAGTTGTTTGTACAGCCCGAGTGCGACCGCAGATTTCTTGAATTTGTTGGGTCCAAACTGTCAAAAAGTAATCAGATATAATCGTTTGTTTGTTGTGTGTATGACTTTTTTTTTACTATAGATGTTGGGTTTCCAAGAAATGTGCGCATGGTTGAACTTCTGTCATGGCTTCCGGTAATGAATTCGGGTATTTCGTCTCATGTTTGTGCTAGCCAGGTAGTGGGGGTGTACATCATTTGTGAAATGCCAACATCGACGAAAGATCGACTGATTTTCTTGTTCTCAACTAAGCCACGGATTCACTGTACAGTGTAGTTCCGCGGGAGTTTACACCAACCTTTTAGGTAGTTTTCTTGGTACACCCCTAGAGCAAAGTCCAGTCGAGCAATTATCTCCATTCAAACTCGAGCAAAGGACGAGGAATTCAGATGACTGAATACACTCATCACATTCTTCAAGGCGATGAGGTAGGTCCGATCGTTCTAGGAAAACAAGAAATCCTGGGGTAGCTTATCTTTCAACGTATCTATGGGTGTCCAAAACGGGGGGAAATGGTGTGGCCATGGTGTAAACTCCTGCGGAACTCTACTTCAGTAAGGGTTACGTGTAATGACTGTAATGAGACATTGTGTGTTTTAGTGCACGGGCTGCAAGAAGACCTGCGCCTCGGAAGAGCTGGACTGCTACGTTCTGGATGACAACGGCTTCATAATCCTGTCCGAGACCGCCGACCACACGGGCAAGTTCTTCGGCCAGATCGACGGGACAATCATGGACTCTCTGGTTCAAGACAGGATCTACAAGAAGGTGGCCGTGTACGACTATCAGGGGGCGTGTTACGAGCAGAAGAACCCTTATAGTGACGTAGGCTCGGTCATGCCCACGGTGAGTACAGGGAGCCAGCAACTGACGTCACATCCGGACTACAACAATGAAACAATAGACCAACAATCAGCTGTCAAAATAATAAAATTGCAACCATACAAATAAAAACAAGTGTAGCAATAGTAACTGCTCGCCATTTAAATCTTTTAATGATGGACAACGACTAAGTGAAAGTGTTGTATGTGTATTTGTTTGGTTTTTGTTTTGTTTTAAAAAAAATCAGAAGAAACTATTTTTTGAAAACTTGTTGTTTGTCCATCGATTCAATTCATTTGTTTCATTGTTGTCTTTTGGTATTGCTAGTAGCCTACTGATAAGCGAACACGTTCATTAAACACTACAACAAACGTTCTGCCCAAAAGTTTCGAAGCTACCTGCGAAAGAGTAGCTCCTAAAGCAATAGGGTACGCACAACACCAAAACACAACAATGAAACAAATGAATTGAACCGATGGACAAACAAGCTGTCAAAAAAAATATGAAGTTCTGAAGTTGGAAAAAACAAACGCTCAGAACGTTTACAAACTTTCAGATAGTTGCTGTCCATTACTGAACATAAATTTTAACTGGCGAGCAGTTACTATCGTTACAAATTGTTTCTCCTCATTTTTGCAAAGATATTACTTTGACAGCTTGTTGTTTGTCCACCAGTTCAATTAATTTATTCCATTGTTGTAGTTCGGCTGCTACGTCAGTTGTGCGTACCCTTTAGATGATTTTCAGAATTTATCTAAAGGGCCGTGATAGGCTCTATCTAAGGGTCTCTGATACTTATGTTGAGGTGCATTTTTTCACCGTTGTGCATTGTTGTCATTGAAGATCTAAAGGACTGTGATTAGCTCTATATCTAAGGGTCTTAGATGAATTTTGAAAAAGGTCTATTGCCCAAAGATCTGAAGATCCATTATCCTTTAGTCACTAAATCTGCGTGGAACATAATTTTCAATATGATCATGAGCATCTAAATTGTGAGTCACTAAACTTTAGTGACTCACTATTTATTTGCTCACGATCATATTGAAATTTATGTTCCACACCGATTTCAAACGAGTTTTATGGCAAACTTACTAAAAATTTGGTTTTGAGGACCTACTGAGATTTCCAACCAGATTTTGTTTCTGAGAGTTGCAAATTGGCTCTCTAATTTAGCCGTCTGGGTCCGGAGATAAAAAGACCCGGAGTGACTCTGCCAGTCGTAAGAGGAAGCGACGAAAAGAGCCCCTGCCCTTTCTCCGCTTCCCTTCTGTCCGACTTACGATTCCTCCTTCCACTTGGCCCTTCCCTCCCTTGCTGGACTCCCTTGTGACGACTCCCGCGATCTATAATGTATATTGTTCTCTTACAACAACTTCGGTAATGCTTTCGTCATCAATCAATGACGTGTTTTCGTGTTTTCGGTCTCGGCCAACCCGAGCAGGTATTTGGATTAGTCACGGTCGCTGGTTGGCTGCCTCACCCACCCGTGACGGAAGCATTACCAAATATGTTGTACGGCGACTATAACTGATTCGGAATACGTCGTATAGTTATCAGTCAATCATTTGGGACTCTAAAGAGGACAATATGCCGAAATGTTCTGTGTTTATGTATGTGTGTGCAGTGTGTGAGGTATGGAAGTTATACGTTTGTCATTATCACTTGCATTTCTTGTTTCAGCCGCTTCTGCCAGTCAAATGGTTGATGCAGTGGGTGTTGAGTCAGTTCTTGTGGATAGCAGTGCAGACCAACTTGTATCACATATTCGACCCGAACATGGTGTTTGCACAGGAAGAAGGTCAGTACGATACAACGATACATGACGAGAAAGAATTGATCAAAACTTCGATTGCTATTACAGCTCTGTGCATATTCTAGAACAGATTGTTCATATATAAAGTGTAGTACATATAAAGTATCTTACCTACCGCACAAGTACATTGTAAAGTTCCATTTGCTGTGCTTCTGTATGACTATAAAATGCCGAGTTTAAAGTTCATGTCAGTATTAGAATTTATATCTCGTCTTCAATATGAACTAGCAGGATGTTTTATGTGAATATACTAGTCCCAAAGAAAGTATTCGCATACCGATCTCAGGTAATTGTCTACTGCCTCTTTCAACCGCGCCAACTAAAAGAAAATCAAATACAAGGCGTTCTTTCACTCATTCGTAAATGCACGGTTCGGCTTAGTCGAGTGCACAGGCAGTTTGGCCACACACACCGTTACAGGTTACCTACATAAGGTTTTAAATTATCCCCAATGGACATGTTTAGATTAGGTGGTAGGTTAGCGAAGTAGAAAATTAGGTTGTCACCTTGGACTCGGCTGTGTCGTAAGCATCAGAATACTTTCGTTGGGGTAACAATAGAACACTCTTTCTGGTAATTAATAGTGGTATTTGCCCTTATACCCGCAGTGCTGTAAATATGCAGATATATTTGTCCCTTACACATGCTTTCGTCACAGGCGACTGGTTCGTAGCCAATCAGCGATCGGTATTGGCGCTGGTTTGTCTCGGACGGTTCGCCGGTCGGCTACGAGTGCCCCGGATGTGACGAAAGCGGGTGTAAAGTAATCTTTGGACAACAGTAGAGTTCCGCGGGAGTTTACACCATGGCCACACCATTTCCCCCCCGTTTTGTACACCCATAGATACGTTGAAAGATAAGCTAACCCGGGATTTCTTGTTTTCCTGGATACGATCGGACCTCATCGCCTTGAAGACTGTGATGAGTGTATTCAGTCATCTAAATCCCTCGTCCTTTGCTCGAATTTGAATGGAGATAATTGCTCCACAGGACTTTGCACTAGGGGTGTACGAAGAAAACTACCTAAAAGGTTGGTGTAAACTCCCGCGGAACCACAAAACTTGAACGTTGATATGATTTATTTTAGATCCTCCTTCCGTGGATTACGATGACGACAACTACGGCCCGACCGCTAACGAAGACCCACCGCCTTCTTGGACTCCGGAGGAGAACCTCGTCCCAGAACCAAAACACTTCCCCCCCTACGCCATCCCCCCCACCACGAGTTCCTCCACGCTGAACAAGACCCAACCCCGACCTTGCGACAAGAGGGTGGATCTCTACCTGCTACAAGCTGACCGGCTCAATACTAGCGGGCTCTTCAACCCGCTCAAGGGCAAGCTGACTAACTGCCACGTGACTGGATGCGAGAGGTGAGTCTCCTTCCTTGGATGTGTAAACCGATTCACACACTTTGCTAAGGATTATGGATGGAAGTTGAACATACGGAAATGCGTGTAGGCGTTCACACGACACGACTAGCGCTATGGCTAAGAAAAGCTAACAATTTTTTTACTTCCAGCCATATCCTTATACAGAATCTGGTCCATCCAATCAGAAGCTAGGATGTCTTTTTGCGAAAACCAATCTGATAAAAGCTACTGATGTAATATGAGTTAAAGTTATTATATATTAATTTATTAATATCGCAAATTATTATTATTATTAATAAGATAGACCTTCCCGTTGGCCTCCGTTTCTTGAAGATCATAGATATTCGTTTATTTATTTATTTATTTATTTATTCATTTATTTATTTAATGTCTATCCTATTCAGTTATAAAAACTGATTTGCAAAGGAGGACCTTAAATAAAACTAAGCTATGCAAACAATTAATAGTAATGAAATCATAAATAACAATAACAACAAAAACAAAATAAACTACTGAACTATATAAAATATAATCAAGAACAAGAAAAAATAATTGAGAAATGAAATAAAATCAAATGAAGTGGAAATTCAACATATTAAAAAATAAAAATAGAAGTATGCAAATAAGAAAGAACATGAAGAAACAAATAAATTGTGTGAACCGGAACGTTTAGGCGCTAGCTCGTAGTCACAATTCCAGTCCGTATCGTTAGCTAATGTGTGTAAACTCTGCTTAAGATGACTGAAGAAATGTATTATTACTAGGCAACTAGGTCATATGACGTCGTCGCAGGGTGATTGGAAGAAAGGGACAAAAAGACGTAAAGGGGAGGAAAAGGAAAGGGGACGACGTGGACGGTCTATCGTCTGGCTTCTCCACCTCGACATGTCCGGCTATGGTAGATCTACCAGAAGCAAAGGCTTCCGCCGGCATAGCTCTTGATCAGTATCACCAAAGCACGCAAACCTGCCCACCACGATTATGTGGCAGTCCTTAGGCAGACGCAAATGAAGGAATACAGGAGTAAAAACGCATATGCCCCAGGGCTGGGTAGGGGGTGGGGGGGGGGGGGGGGGGGGGGGCAAGAGTAAAAACTCTGTCTAAGATTAATCGGGGTAGGACCTTACTGCTACAATGGATGACATGACCGCGAAGGAATTGTGAGTGACACGAGATTGGATCTGAATGAAAGCTCAGAAGCAACATGGCGGAGCCGTCTAAGTCTAGGGCTGAACCATTCAAGGCGCAAGACTCCCTACTATTGCAACAAATCCTACTCTATACAAGACGCACAATACGACAAACCTTTTGGCAATTGGCACTTCTATATAATTGATCAGGTTACCTCAACTTAGTGTGATGATTGAATACACACATTCCTAATCGATCCTGCTGTACTTTCCATAAGAATTCTAGACGCATGGTAACGGGATAGGATAGTATCACTACAAAAAACACGCCAAATTACCAAGTTTTAGTATAACGCTACATAGCATTGGAAAAGTGACCCATTTCGAGAATGTAGTTTTTGAAGAACTAACAACGAGGTTGAAAAAATTTCAAATATTGCAATCAATATCGTTGTCATTATAGAAGTAAATTAATTATTTTAAAACGGTGATTTTATAAAGCTGCGTCCTTTCAAGTGTTCCACTGAATGTTCTAGGCCGTTCAGCGTGCAGAAGATCCCCCGCAGCAACTTGATACTCCTCGTTGTTGACACGCTGTGCCCGTGCGGCAGCAAACAGCTGAGCATCACCCCGCACGAGGTCTCATACGAGGGGGCGCCCACATGTCGGAACAAAGCACAGGAGGCCTTGTACAGACGGAGACCCTCCAAGTGCATGAACTATCATCCTGAGGTAGGTGCACTCGGTGTAACATGGTGTAGGACAGACAGACAGACAGACAGACAGACAGACAGACAGACAGACAGACAGACAGACAGACAGACAGACAGACAGACAGACAGACAGGCACGAGGTCTCATACGAGGGGGCGCCCACATGTCGGAACAAAGCGCAGGAGGCCTTGTACAGAAGGAGACCCTCCAAGTGCATGAACTATCATCCTGAGGTAGGTGCACTCGGTGTAACATGGTGTAGGACAGACAGACAGACAGACACACACGAGGTCTCATACGAGGGGGCGCCCACATGTCGGAACAAAGCACAGGAGGCCTTGTACAGACGGAGACCCTCCAAGTGCATGAACTATCATCCTGAGGTAGGTGCACTCGGTGTAACATGGTGTAGGACAGACAGACACACGAGGTCTCATACGAGGGGGCGCCCACATGTCGGAACAAAGCGCAGGAGGCCTTGTACAGAAGGAGACCCTCCAAGTGCATGAACTATCATCCTGAGGTAGGTGCACTCGGTGTAACGTGGTGTAGGACAGACAGACAGACAGACAGACAGGCAGACAGACAGACAGACAGACAGACAGACAGACAGACACGAGGTCTCATACGAGGGGGCGCCCACATGTCGGAACAAAGCGCAGGAGGCCTTGTACAGAAGGAGACCCTCCAAGTGCATGAACTATCATCCTGAGGTAGGTGCACTCGGTGTAACATGGTGTAGGACAGACAGACAGACAGACAGACAGACAGACAGACAGACAGACACACGAGGTCTCATACGAGGGGGCGCCCACATGTCGGAACAAAGCGCAGGAGGCCTTGTACAGAAGGAGACCCTCCAAGTGCATGAACTATCATCCTGAGGTAGGTGCACTCGGTGTAACATGGTGTAGGACAGACAGACAGACAGACAGACAGACAGACAGACAGACAGACAGACAGACAGACAGACACACGAGGTCTCTTACGAGGGGGCGCCCACATGTCGGAACAAAGCGCAGGAGGCCTTGTACAGAAGGAGACCCTCCAAGTGCATGAACTATCATCCTGAGGTAGGTGCACTGGGTGTAACATGGTGTAGGACAGACAGACAGACAGACAGACAGACAGACAGACAGACAGACAGACAGACAGACACACGAGGTCTCATACGAGGGGGCGCTCACATGTCGGAACAAAGCGCAGGAGGCCTTGTACAGAAGGAGACCCTCCAAGTGCATGAACTATCATCCTGAGGTAGGTGCACTCGGTGTAACATGGTGTAGGACAGACAGACACACGAGGTCTCATACGAGGGGGCGCCCACATGTCGGAACAAAGCGCAGGAGGCCTTGTACAGAAGGAGACCCTCCAAGTGCATGAACTATCATCCTGAGGTAGGTGCACTCGGTGTAACGTGGTGTAGGACAGACAGACAGACAGACAGACAGGCAGACAGACAGACAGACAGACAGACAGACAGACAGACACGAGGTCTCATACGAGGGGGCGCCCACATGTCGGAACAAAGCGCAGGAGGCCTTGTACAGAAGGAGACCCTCCAAGTGCATGAACTATCATCCTGAGGTAGGTGCACTCGGTGTAACATGGTGTAGGACAGACAGACAGACAGACAGACAGACAGACAGACAGACAGACACACGAGGTCTCATACGAGGGGGCGCCCACATGTCGGAACAAAGCGCAGGAGGCCTTGTACAGAAGGAGACCCTCCAAGTGCATGAACTATCATCCTGAGGTAGGTGCACTCGGTGTAACATGGTGTAGGACAGACAGACAGACAGACAGACAGACAGACAGACAGACAGACAGACAGACAGACAGACACACGAGGTCTCTTACGAGGGGGCGCCCACATGTCGGAACAAAGCGCAGGAGGCCTTGTACAGAAGGAGACCCTCCAAGTGCATGAACTATCATCCTGAGGTAGGTGCACTGGGTGTAACATGGTGTAGGACAGACAGACAGACAGACAGACAGACAGACAGACAGACAGACAGACAGACACACGAGATCTCATACGAGGGGGCGCCCACATGTCGGAACAAAGCGCAGGAGGCCTTGTACAGAAGGAGACCCTCCAAGTGCATGAACTATCATCCTGAGGTAGGTGCACTCGGTGTAACATGGTGTAGGACAGACAGACAGACAGACACACACGAGGTCTCATACGAGGGGGCGCCCACATGTCGGAACAAAGCGCAGGAGGCCTTGTACAGAAGGAGACCCTCCAAGTGCATGAACTATCATCCTGAGGTAGGTGCACTCGGTGTAACATGGTGTAGGACAGACAGACAGACAGACACACACGAGGTCTCATACGAGGGGGCGCCCACATGTCGGAACAAAGCGCAGGAGGCCTTGTACAGAAGGAGACCCTCCAAGTGCATGAACTATCATCCTGAGGTAGGTGCACTCGGTGTAACATGGTGTAGGACAGACAGACAGACAGACAGACACACGAGGTCTCATACGAGGGGGCGCCCACCTGTCGGAACAAAGCGCAGGAGGCCTTGTACAGAAGGAGACCCTCCAAGTGCATGAACTATCATCCTGAGGTAGGTGCACTGGGTGTAACATGGTGTAGGACAGACAGACAGACAGACAGACAGACACACGAGGTTTCATACGAGGGGGCGCCCACCTGTCGGAACAAAGCGCAGGAGGCCTTGTACAGAAGGAGACCCTCCAAGTGTATGAACTATCATCCTGAGGTAGGTGCACTCGGTGTTACATGGTGTAGGACAGACAGACAGACAGACAGACAGACAGACAGACAGACAGACACACGAGGTCTCATACGAGGGGGCGCCCACCTGTCGGAACAAAGCGCAGGAGGCCTTGTACAGAAGGAGACCCTCCAAGTGCATGAACTATCATCCTGAGTTAGGTGCACTCGGTGTAACATGGTGTAGGACAGACAGACAGACAGACAGACAGACAGACAGACAGACAGACAGACAGACAGACAGACAGACAGACAGACACACGAGGTCTCATACGAGGGGGCGCCCACCTGTCGGAACAAAGCGCAGGATGCCTTGTACAGAAGGAGACCCTCCAAGTGCATGAACTATCATCCTGAGGTAGGTGCACTCGGTGTAACATGGTGTAGGACAGACAGACAGACAGACAGACAGACAGAGAGACAGACAGACAGACAGACACACGAGGTCTCATACGAGGGGGCGCCCACCTGTCGGAACAAAGCGCAGGAGGCCTTGTACAGAAGGAGACCCTCCAAGTGTATGAACTATCATCCTGAGGTAGGTGCACTCGGTGTTACATGGTGTAGGACAGACAGACAGACAGACAGACAGACAGACAGACAGACACACGAGGTCTCATACGAGGGGGCGCCCACCTGTCGGAACAAAGCGCAGGAGGCCTTGTACAGAAGGAGACCCTCCAAGTGCATGAACTATCATCCTGAGTTAGGTGCACTCGGTGTAACGTGGTGTAGGACAGACAGACAGACACACGAGGTCTCATACGAGGGGGCGCTCACATGTCGGAACAAAGCGCAGGAGGCCTTGTACAGAAGGAGACCCTCCAAGTGCATGAACTATCATCCTGAGGTAGGTGCACTCGGTGTAACATGGTGTAGGACAGACAGACAGACAGACAGACAGACAGACAGACAGACAGACAGACAGACATACAGACAGACAGACAGACAGACAGACAGACAGACAGATAGACAGACAGACACACGAGGTCTCATACGAGGGGGCGCCCACCTGTCGGAACAAAGCGCAGGAGGCCTTGTACAGAAGGAGACCCTCCAAGTGCATGAACTATCATCCTGAGGTAGGTGCACTGGGTGTTACATGGTGTAGGACAGACAGACAGACAGACAGACAGACAGACAGACAGACAGACAGACAGACAGACAGACAGACAGACAGACAGACAGACAGACAGACAGACAGACAGACACACGAGGTCTCATACGAGGGGGCGCCCACCTGTCGGAACAAAGCGCAGGAGGCCTTGTACAGAAGGAGACCCTCCAAGTGCATGAACTATCATCCTGAGGTAGGTGCACTGGGTGTTACATGGTGTAGGACAGACAGACAGACAGACAGACAGACAGACAGACAGACACACGAGGTCTCATACGAGGGGGCGCCCACATGTCAGAACAAAGCGCAGGAGGCCTTGTACAGAAGGAGACCCTCCAAGTGCATGAACTATCATCCTGAGGTAGGTGCACTCGGTGTAACATGGTGTAGGACAGACAGACAGACAGACACACACGAGGTCTCATACGAGGGGGCGCCCACCTGTCGGAACAAAGCGCAGGAGGCCTTGTACAGAAGGAGACCCTCCAAGTGCATGAACTATCATCCTGAGGTAGGTGCACTCGGTGTAACATGGTGTAGGACAGACAGACAGACACACGAGGTCTCATACGAGGGGGCGCCCACCTGTCGGAACAAAGCGCAGGAGGCCTTGTACAGAAGGAGACCCTCCAAGTGCATGAACTATCATCCTGAGGTAGGTGCACTCGGTGTTACATGGTGTAGGACAGACAGACAGACAGACAGACAGACAGACAGACAGACAGACACACGAGGTCTCATACGAGGGGGCGCCCACATGTCGGAACAAAGCGCAGGAGGCCTTGTACAGAAGGAGACCCTCCAAGTGTATGAACTATCATCCTGAGGTAGGTGCACTCGGTGTAACATGGTGTAGGACAGACAGACAGACAGACAGACAGACAGACAGACAGACACACGAGGTCTCATACGAGGGGGCGCCCACATGTCGGAACAAAGCGCAGGAGGCCTTGTACAGAAGGAGACCCTCCAAGTGCATGAACTATCATCCTGAGGTAAGGAGACTCTTTGGTGTTGTTTTTGTTTGATCCCTTTTCTCATTTCCCATTTCCCATTTCTCTGTGCTTCTTTCTCCATTCTCCTTTCTCCTTTCTCATTTGACCTTTAATTCTCTTCTCGTTTTTTCCATTTCCCCTTTTTTCTCTTCTCTTTCCCATTCGCTCCTTCTTTTGCTGTGGATTAATTGTCCCTTTAGCATTTTCTATAAAGTTTGTATCACCTTACAGAGGGATGATTATTCTGCTTAATTTGTTTAGGGGATGGCATCCCTCCCCCCCCCCCCCAAATCCTGCCCCATTTCGCCCTATTAATAATAGGGCTTACTTGGGGTACTTGTTGTTGCAGGAGAGCGAGATAAAGGTGTGCGGCAGTTCTGGAGGCTTCCTGCCACGGCCCTGGGTCCTGCTGCTCTGTCTAGCCTCGTGGCTAATCAGCTCCACACCAACATCATGATGAGACGGTCTAGCATTAATTCAAATTATTGTAATTTCATCGCTTCAAGGTAATGGAGTATCATTGGGGACTGGTCCATTGGTTTTTGTCACTCAGTGATAGATAGCACAATAATCAATTCATTCTCGCCCAATGGTCAAGGTAAATATTAAAAAATATCTGTAAATAAAAAATCGAAATGCATATTATCTAGAAAGTTTTGGGGTGTGAGAGTTTTGAATGGTGTTTCTAAATATTGTTGAAAAATAATGATGATATTCATTGATTCTCTGTAAATCAGCCATTTTGCATTAATTGTTCAGTACCTTGTAATGAGGTTGAGTGGACTTTAATGGTATTGGTAAGAGTAGTTCTACAATTAAAAAGATCTTGTATGAGATTGCAGCAACGGCTGCAGTGATGCGGTACAAGACTGACACTACGACAATAGACTAGCATTTAAAATGCAACTAAATGCAAATTTCTTTGTATACAACTAGGTTTTAAATTAAAATGTTAAAAATAATTATAATTTACAATAAAATACGTATCATGGAAAAATTGTTTACATATCCACTGGCACATATGTAAAATAACACCTGTTGTTGTGAGAAAATGTATCCACATAGACATATCTTTGAAAACTAAATGAATTTAGTAGAAGTAAAATTACGTTTTTCGTATTCTAGTACGTCAGTACGTATTTGAAAGTAATCTGTACATACACTTTCCCGATACATTTCACATAGAGGTATTGTATTATTATTATTATTATTATTAGTATATCGTTGTCATGTTCAATTTTTTTAGTTTAGTTCCCTCTATGGCCCGTTTATGTTGCACAGTTTGATGTCTATTTGAAGTTTATAGTAGTTATAGTTATACAATATTGTCATTATAAAGAAAGTTTATCGGTGAGATTAGGAAATGTTTTCTGTGAACTTGGATGCCATGAATGCTTAATATAAACTAACTCACAAACACCTCACTAGTTTGAGACAATAAAGTTTTATAATATCGTGTACTGTGTGATGTGAAACCGTGTTTTATGCTGCTACCTATATTGTTGAACAAAGTTTACTATTTGTAAAAATTTTTGCATTTTAAAGAAAAAGTATTTTTAACGTTTCCTAATCCTACAATGGTATTAGTTCAATGTGGTATTAAGTAGTCACGAAACATCTGTTGAAAGTCATTTCTTTGTCGATAATTTTAAGTCACGTCAGCCAAAAAATATCATTCTCTGTCATATAATAATATCAATGTCATAATTTCAACAAGTGGTTTCGTACGTGAGTGAAAAGTCACGTGAGTTTCCGGTAAACTACCCTCTCACGTCTGGACCAGGAATAAGATCACATTTCGAGAGAGTATTGCTTTTTGTTGATGTGTGTTCATTGCTGTTGTCATCAATCAATAGCACACTTATCTGAGATTCAATCAACTTGATATTGAGAGAATCTTTTACACCAATGTCAAGTTTAATGTGTTTGAGTGTAGCATACATTGTCTTGTCATATGTCTAGTGTATATATTGCGTGTGTGTATGACTGTGCGTACGTGCGTGTACGCGCTCCGGGTAAATTTACCTCACAATGTTAAAATAATAAATCTAAGAACTAACTGTATGATCTAAAAGGGTGACCTAAATCAGTAAAGCATCGAAGCCAGGCCTAGGGTACAGAATAATCAGTTCTTCGCTCGTAAAACACAAACATTGTTTTGGAGCATGTTTGACCAATAAATTTACCTATTGTAAAAGGGTAATTCCTAACATTGGAAAGAAAACATGGCAGTGACGAGAATTAACGTGGTGGGTGCTGCAATCTGGTGGCAAACAGAATCAACCAAGCACTAACACAGTGATATCAAGATGGCGGAAAGTGGACATATTGTTTCTATTTTGTTATTGGATATTTGCTTTTACATTGAGTTCCTGCCATTCACGCAGCGTGATTTAACCAACAGGGATGAACTTTAGTGCTTTTGGTTAGAAAATATCGGTAAACAGATTGTTGGGATGCCTTATTGAATTTGTTGTTTATCGGGGTTACGTCTCATGTCTGTCAACAATGCAGAATGTTTGGGCTTAATTCCAATAAACTTGTTGTTGTTTGCTAACTCTAGCAAACGCTTAAGTCTTCCATTTAAAAATATACTAATGCATAAGGAAATCATATTAAACAAGAGTAAAGTAAACTGTAGGATGAACAATAGTGTTGAGGGGAAAACTGTAGCAGAGGAGAAAGACGGTTATCATACAAATTATTTTTTGGTATTATAACATGGTAATTAAATATAAGTATAAGCTTAAAGATGCCAACTTATGAAAACAAAATTTTCAACCGTTGGTCTTATTGTAATTAGAAAATAAAAATAATATTTGTTTTATTTTATTTATTAACTAAGATGTAAACATGTTTTACTGATTATGTATAACGGAATTTCTTGCAAAGTTCTGCATCAAGTCTTAGCTATAGTTAGCTTTAATGTAATGTTATAAATTGTTTAGACAATAGTGCTTGAAAACTGTACACAATCCTACAACAAACAAGAAAGTTAAATCCGTGATCCCGTAAGTGTGGAGACAGCGGATAACAAGTATTCTGTAAATCAATAAATGAAAATTAATAATAAAGTAAATGATTATTAAACTCATTAAACAAAACAGTGTTTTATTACTTATACCCCTGTATTACCTGCAATTCCTGTATTCAGTGGCGTACGCACGAATATATTTTAGGGGGGGCTGATGTAGAGGAAGATACATCAACAAACGAAGTCTTCCACCTGAAAAAACGGGGGGCGTGGGAGGTATGCCCCCCCCCCACTACTGTGCCGCAGTCGTTTCATTCTAAATATGTATTTTTCGAATAGTCTTAAGTGCTAAAAGGAGTTTAGGTGGTTTGCTTAAAGTGATAATTTAACCAGATTTAAGAAAATCATTAAATTTATTGGAACTGATAGTGTAAATGTGTCTTTATTAGAAGTCAGCTGGCATTGTAGTATAATTATTTCCTTCTATAAGTTATACATTGACAAATTTCATGAAACAAAATAATATTGTCATACATTTTTGCGTAAACCTACGTATTTTCAGAACATATAACTAAACCTAGGATTTCGGGGGGGGGGCTCCAGCCCCCCAGCCCTCTCCCCCTGGATAGCCACTGCATGTATTCCCCTGTATTCCTGTAGCCCTCGAGGTTTGAATCAGTTTCAACGTATCTCCAGGATGCCATTATCAGGAATGAAGGTGTACCATACTACTCTCATGCCAGCAGGACTAAAGAAGAATGCAGTTTTGTACTATTGTTAATATTATTATAACATACATTAGGTTTTAGTTTTAAAATGCTAACGTAATATAATATTCATGTGTTTCCCTTTAATAATAATTCAATAGTGTGTTACCAAAACCGTATTTTGAAGCTGTTTGAAATGAATAAAACATAATAAACAAATTGGTAGATCGCAAGACGCAGCGTCAGCCCCCTCGTGGTCAGAGTCAAACTCTGGTAACAGTGGCGTAACAAGGGGGGGGGGGGGGGTCGGGGGTTCACCCCGCCTAGGCGCTTACGCGAATTACAATCACGTTATGAAGGGGATTCGCGAACGGATGCACTTTTGAGTGAGTGCTTTGCCGCGCGGGTTCAAATTGTTTCATCAGTCACACTAAAACGACTCCTAGCACAGAAATGTTATCGATAATCGAATGGATGGCTGAATTTTCGAACGATTTTAAGTCGCACTTGATTACCTCTGCTACATACAGAAAGCAAATTAATGTATTCTTACTTACTTACTTACTTACTTACTTACTTACTTACTTACTTACTTACTAGATGCAATAGTTCAACATTGAACTTTGCTGGAACGCTCTTCCGGGCTGGGCCCTCTAGCTAGAGCAGATGAAGAAAATAAATGTATTCACTAATTGAAACGTAATTATGTTCTGGTACCAAGGACTGTTATGTATACCCCTGTCTGTGACTGGCTATGAATGATTGTTTTTGACATTCAATTATACTTTTAAACAGTGATCGTTATTGTATTTTTATTTCTCATTTTGAGTAATTGTAATTGAATTTCTTTTTGAAGCATTACTACTTTTAAATATAATAGAATTCCTTTTCAAAAGCAATTTCTAAACACCACCAAAACGGATAAATATCATATAATATATTATGGTATCACCAAAGTTTAATCGTTGATGTTGTAAACTTTGATATCACTACAAATATCTTTTGGGCATACTGGCCAAAGGCCATGAAACAATATTTTTAGAGAATATCTTTCCGGGTTATTGTGTCAGAATCAAACCAACATTCTAACAATTAATTCGTTTTCTCTCAGTATCCTATCCAAACATTGGCGTGCGTTGAAGTGTAGCCTACTTCCATTGCCAAGGGACACACAAATAAGAAAACCGTGGTTTCAAACCTCCCGCCAGATATGCCAAAGAACTCTACGTGCTCTGTCGGCTGCAGTAGTAACAAAAGTATCTCAAAGTAGCGACAACGCGGCTCTTTGGATCTTCGCGGAAGTGGAGCGGAAACATAATAGCAGTGATTAAAAACTCTTCATTCTGTGATAATGATGCCGTCGATGCCATCAAAGAGGATGTAAAGTAATCACCTGTTTTCGTTACTGGACCGAAAGATGAGATGACCAACATAACAAGTCAAATATAATTATGTTAAAGTCCACTTTCACAGCGCAAAGTATCAATTTTGAGAAATACACGCAAATGTGGACAGGTGTCTGTTGCACAGATAAAACTGTTCTTGTCATACAGGCTGGCGTATTCAAAATTCAGGTGGGTTTTGTGGTGTGACTAGAAGGAGGGTGGGGGGGATTCCCCCCCCCCCAAAGTACGTCTCGATAAGGCTAGGCTGATATTTTTATCCATTAGAATAACTTCATGATTGTATACAAATTATAATTTTCTTTTCATTATTGTTTTGATAATTATTTATCATATCACTTAGCATAACATAACACTTCTAATATTAACATTTATTTTTGTTTTATGCCTTCTGATAAAACAAGTAAAAATGAAACAATGGAACTATTAATTTTATATTGTAATTATATTGAAAAATAAAACAATAAAAATACATTTCTATTTTTTTTATGTAACTTCTTTAGAACTAGAATATATACAAGCATGAGTGTAGATACATGAATACAAAATAAATTCATAAGCAATGAGCTGTGCATATCGATCGGTTGGATGACTGGGTCCCATTCCATTACAAATTTAGTCCGCAATTTTAATTATTTTGCGTTGTCTTTCATATGATTTCAGATTTCTAACATATAAAACCTACTAAGTAATGTTGTTTACCAATTATTTTATCTCATAAACGTATTTGTACGAATACGATATTATTTCACATTAAAAGGCATCACCCCCCCCCCCCCCCCCCCATCCCATCCCAATCAAACCAACATACAACACTAACCACTAACCACACGATGGAGCGCGTTGGCAGTACTATGAACGCCATCTATCCGCGCATGCAATACACTCAGGTGGGCGTACCTGCCACGATACCTACTTTCTCTCAGTACGAACCTCTTTGGCACGGTGGACTGTTCCATGGTCAAGTCAACAAGCAAGTTGAGTTCACCTGTTGCTTCCTTGGAGTCGAGTGTGTTGACTCAAGTGATTTCTTCTCGCTAACTCGGCATCGCATCAAACGTATTACCTCCGAGGTGTGTGGACCTAAGTCAGTGCGCGTGCGATTCAGTGTTCGATCTACATGGATTAACAACAACCAGGGAATGAAGTCTCCTTCGAGGTGAGTTATTGCCAATTATTGTATCCACCTGCAATGATACGCGTGACGTAGAGGCTGGAGCTGTAGCCCATGCAGAGAAGCTGTCAGGTGGAAGCCTACATTCTTCAGGCCTAACCCTTTAATTAGTTACGCATAATAGGCTATGCTAACCCAAACAATCGTGGGTGGTGTAGTCTGGATAGTTGAGGCTTAGGCAAGGTGTGAGTAGCGTTTATGTATGCTAAGCCATGATCATTGACGTTAACACCATCTAGGCTAGGCCTAGGCGGTTATACGTGCGTATTGCGTAGCCGTGGGGCCTCAGCAGGGTTCCCTAGACATTCTCTTGCCATTATGCTTTTACTTTTACTACTAATAATTACATCTCTAGGATTGTCAGCAATTCATCGCTAATGTTCCCAGTCGGTTGCAGTTCATCTTGCTGCGTGGTGTGGTCGGATTATTTTGCCGTGCAAATCTGGATGTGCAACACTGCCTAGCTAGGCTAGACCGTATCGTAATGTTACTCTCAGAAACATGTTTTGTTTTGTGAATACTCATTATATAGGCTAGACAAATCATTCTAGGTGTAGGAAATAAAATCCAAGATTAAACTCTACCCCCTACAGCTATAAACGAAACCTATCATAACTCAACCCTCATTAGGCAAAGGGTGAAGAGAACCCGTATTAAAATCACCTCTTATCGAATAATATACTACTATTATATAATGTTGTAATATACCGTAGATAATAACAAACAGTTAATCTTGTTGAAGAAAAAAGTACTAAATATAGAGCTTATAGTTTGTAATTAAGACTTTTCAAAGTACGTGGGGCCCTACACAGTTAAAGTTGATTAAAAACGAGGAAGAACTATGATTTAGCAGAACTGAAGGAAAATTGCCATACATCTCAGTATGAGATGGTAGTTGCATGAGGTTGTTTTTGTTTAGGTGTGTGTTTGTGTGAGAGGGGGCGGGGTCCTCTGCGCCCTAAACGCTACAATTTTCCACATTTCTAGATTTCTCCATCTAACACATAGCCTAACATAACAGAAGAACGAGATTCTCAATCTCGATTGCATTAAACACAATCACGAATTAATTTAACCGTCGAGTATGCCTATGTTTATTGACGAGGGATCGCGTGAAATCTTGTGGACGAACCTTTCCACACGTCAGAAACAAACACTACTAGTTTTTGATGAAAAGAGCTATGTACTCGCCAATCTGCCGATGTATGTTTACATGTATGACTGGATTTAGAACTGGACTGAACTGAAATAAACTATTACAAAATCCACGCCCGAACCGGGAGTTGAAGTCTGGACCTTCTGCGTTGGAAGAAGAAATAAAAGACCAATGAGTCACACAAAAATCTCATCGTGGATACAACCTCCGTTTACATGATACTGCGTGTGTACGGTACCGATTATAGTTCCGATAGTTTCGGTCGCGCGTCAACACATCGTTTTGGAACAGACGTTATCACGTTTGCGAGTTCGTTTCCTCTCCGCTCGTAGGAATCACTGGCCCAGTGTATTTTACCATGTATACCCTCTTCAGGTGACTAATATGATATTTGGATAATGAAGAAGGAACGTCCGAAGGCTGTCAATAGCACTCAATCCCAGCGGCTAGTGTTGGAAAATTTCATGAAATTTATGTTTTTGAAAGTTTCATCGAAAGTTTCGTTGAAAGTTTCATGAAATATTGAAATTTTGTGAAAGATTGATTTTCATGAAAATTTGACACATTACCATGAATTTAATGCATTTTATTAGGTTGGTACAAAATAGGCTATGTATAAAAATAAAGAAAAGACATTTTGACTTAACCTGTCACTCTCAGGGCAGGTGTATATATATATAGATACCAATATACTTCTCTTAGTTTTATTAGAGAAATCTGAATATACCTTTACCACACGAACCAAGTCCGTACTTAGTTGTACTATACGTACTCGACAATCAGCTCAAGTTTCTGTTTACTTTACCACAGATTCTGAGATTGTACATTATCTAAATTTAGTAAATATTACTGATCGGCAGTGCGTGCTGGATCGGATACTTTCTCGGTACATACAAACGTGTTTACCAGGAAAATCTCGTACGAATGCAGTTTGTATGTACCGAATCGTACAGACTCGGCTTGCGTAGTAAACGTAGTATATTTCTCTTTTACTCGGCCTCTGGAGTCTCAAACTCTGTAAAGGCTCAACTTCACTGTCACTGTCTATGTGACCAATCAATATACTGTATTCTGAATAACTTTAAAAGTACGGTAATGAATACTTAACTAGTAACAATGTAGCTATAAAATATCAATCTTTCACGTTTTTTTGAAAGTTTCACTTGATGCCTTGAAAGTTTCAATTTGAAACTTTCAAGTTGAAACTTTCAAGACTTCCAACACTATCCCAGCCTTCACCTTGTGACTGAGGAAAATCTCTGATTAAACTTTCAGCCAGGATGGCCGGTGACTGGTAACGAACCGGCGACCTCCCAAACTAATCTCTGTCATACCGCCCACCTCTATCGGTGTCTAACGTTTTCATGTTAGGACTCCGTTTGGACAGATCGCACCCAGTTAGGCCTAGTTCGGTCCCGTTTTTTAGAACCGTATTCAGTCCGTCGTGTAAACAAGGTTAATTAATATGTTGTGTCCCTACTTAGATATCCGCTAATCGTAAGTTGTTTGCGTTTGACAGGTGACAAGTACATACCGTTGGCTGGAGTGGATCATTGATCTCGGCGTCTCCTTTGGACAGCAGTAGACTACGTGCTAGTATCCCCCTCCCCTCCCCTCCCCCCCTCTCCTCGTCTCGTTGGGCTTCAGAGGACCCAGACGCGTTACGCCCCACTAAAAAGAAGCGATGTTACCCAAGAAACAGGATGATAAGTTTCCCAACCTTTACGCTCTGTAAATAAATTAAATGTTGAGTGAAAGAAATGTTTTATAAGTTTACCAAGTGGGCGTTTTTCTTACACATGTGGACGCCCTACGATATTCGACAATGTTTGTAAATCAAGGGTGGGTAACATATTCGCGATAACATTATTCTTCTGCACCCAATTGTGTTTGTCTTTTTTTTTTAATTCGAAAAGGTTACTGATCGCAGATCGTTTGTTCTAATGTTGATTCGAGAGCAGGAGAATGGTTGTTATGCCCAACCCTCAACTTACTTAAATGTCGCGTACTGGACACTAATATAGGCTAGCTGTTGTAGCAAGCCTATTTAATTCAGTTAATACTTAAGAAGTTAATTCAGTATTCAACACCACTCACTGTTGGCGATTGGCGTGTAGATGATGTATAAAAATATAAAATATTCACAGATGTAAGAAATATCACTCTTGTTTCACTGAAGAAGTTAATAATATTTTGTGCAATTTTTCTTTCACCATGTTTGTCCAAGGGTGTTGGTACCGAAGAGGGGATGGGTAATCAAAAACATACTTGTAAAGCGCCGATAATACCTCACTGTAATGTGAGAGCCTCGTGAGTCGTGAGTCGTTCATTTCCGCGTTCAACTTGTTTCAAACTTGTCGCTTCAAGTTTTAATTATTCCGTTGGTTTGTTATCTCGCCATTTTATTCTTAGACTTGCTAAACAGCCAGGCATACATTACAGCAAGGATGGCAAACATTCCTTTCTGAAGAAGAATCTTGTATTTCAGAATTTAAAACCTCAACATAATATTTTTTGTGACGAAGTCGCGGGGAAAGTGAATTGTGGACCGAGATTTTGACGATATAATATTACACATTATCTATCTATGCCGTGAACTTAATTTGAAACACTTAAATCGGTTGTACTTTTAACTCAAGGTGTGGTCCTACATTCTCTCTTTTTTTTATATTCTACTCACGTTTTTTGTACAGAAATCTTCTACAAATGAAATTTCCTTACACGAATAGTTAATATGTAGTCCATAATCGTTTTTGGAACGATTTCTCGCACCAAAAGATTCTCCTTAAGAAAACTTCTATAGGTAGCCTAAATTGCAACATTAGTCTCTCCAGTTTTGTAAGAAATATAATACGCCGAATAGGTCCTGCTAGTGCTAGGAAATACTATGAAAATGAGGCCCGACGCCTATTTTGTTTATTCTTATTGCTTACTCTCTCGTTAGTGTTGTGATTGTCTACCCAATTCACTCTAAGAGGAGTGATTTTCAAGTTTCAACCAAAGATATCTTTATAAAATTTATTTTGTACCAAGTACAAAATCAAGTTGTTTAATCTCAATGGTCTTAGTCGGGAATCGAATCCAAGACCAAACTGTATTGTTAAAAGTGTTTTTTTAATTTTTAGCCGGTATAATATTGATTGAGTGACAAATAATAACCAAGGTTATTTAATATTTTTAACACCTTGATGAAGAGGTAAAATATTCAATCGGCAATCGTGGCCGTCAGTTTGTATTTTGTACCATATCAATGCTCGAAGTGTGGTACGCACGTATATAGCTGTCAATTCTTTCTTATTCTCTCCTATAATAGGTTATTTGCATTTCCTGTATATACATACATTAGCAAGTAGCAACTAGCAATAACTACTGTACAGTTTATACTTAATATTCAACTCCATATACCTCGGTTATCCTTGGCTGTCTGTTCTACTTATTGTAATGTTGGTACGCGACCTTTAACATTTTATTTATTCCTATTTCTACTCAGTTTCATTCTTTTAAAGTGTCAGGTACTACCTACCGTACAGTCCATTACCTACCGTACTAGTCCAATTCAAAAGGAACAAGAACGCACTTTTCCGTCTTGTAATAACCTTGGAGATCGAGAGATGCCCTATCCAACGCTGTCCATGCATCATGGCGAACCTTTTCGAGCATGATTGCCATTATTTACAAACTATTGAATTTAGTCTGTCCAGGCGTGCCAAATAAAAAAGGTACAGTAAATTTTAACGTCATTTTGATTATAACTTTTTCAATAAATATATTGTTTGGCGGAGAACAAATTGGCAGTGTATCAGTTTGTTGGGGAGGGGGGGGGGGGGGGGGGGGGGGGGGGTTGATACTTAACAACAGTAGTATGAACGTTCCAGATAACGAAGGGTTTGGGACAAATTCCGCCGGGGGCGAAATTTGTACCCAAAATCCTCTAACTTTTTTTTTTTTTTAAATGTGTTTTTTTTTTAAATGTATGGAAAATGGTTTTGAAGTGTGTGTATGGTCAGTTTCATCCTGATACAATAATACACTTCTGCGTGCCGCCAGAAAGTCGTCGCATGCCATTGTTTCGCCATCCCTGACCTATCTATTTACAGTACTTACGGTGTGTGTGGGATTATTTGTAATCGAATGTTAAATGGGTAATTCCGAGATAAACTGGAACTTTCTTGTCCTTGCCTTATTAACACTAATAAATCTGTTTGTAGTGCATTTAAAAAAATTCCAATTTGATAAATAATTTGGTAGTGTTATTCTTATTTATTTAAACACTATTACTTTTTTATTTGGGCTAATTATTGCCCAAATTTTGATAAAATATGGTCAGAATTGTCATTCCCCTGGATGTCCAAAACACATTTTTTGCATCTCAAGTTGGCTTAATTCATTTTTGAAACATTTTTGTTTTCCTTTTTTTATACATTTAAGTTAAAAATATAACACTTAAAAACTTATGCCTTGTCAAAAGTTTTTAGTCAACACAAGTATAAGGTTTTTATGGTCATAAACTTTGTCCTGGGAAAAAATGTCATTCCCCGGGATGGCTGTTGGACACCAGTATTTTGAATGTTAAAGTTGGCTCTACTGCTGTTACCACACATGGTTATAAAGTTCAGCAAGCAGTGTGTTTTTCTACAAGACAAGAGTTGGGAAGTTTGCTGGCACTTGGTTGGAATAAAATGCTTTGAAGATATTATCAGGCGAGTGTATTATCTACTAGTAATTCCCTTGGATACTATAAGCATCACTTAAAATAATCTTCTTAAGACAGTTTTAACTGCAGATGATCAAGTTTAGAATGCACAATCATTTGTGGTACTGCATCAGTTTGTCATCTGTTCCCTCCAAATGTATGGGCATTATAACCTTAGATTTATCATTCCCCTGGACACTAAAAATAGTAATTCCCTTGGAGTTTTCCAAACTCTACCAGTCAAGGGAATGACATTAGTCCAAGGGAATTACCTATTGTGTAAAAATACAAAACAAAATCTTTTCCAATAGGCCTAAGATATATTTCATTTATTTAAGTTGAGTCTATTTTTAGATGTGCTCAAGTTTGTAAGTTAGTTTTATAGGCTAGTTAAAAAAAATCACTTAAATACAAGATTCTCTTGGAGTTATTCAAGTTTTAGTCATTCCCTTGGGTTCATGTCATTCCCTTGATTTCCCAAAATTTAAAATTGATGTAAATTTTGCAAACTGGATTTGGTGCTCTGCTCATAATGAAAATGTCTTACTCTCATTCAGCTGAATTATACTGCAAAAAACTAGAATAATCTAAGTATTTTTTCCTAGAAGTTATGGACGGAGCAAAAATTCCAGTTTATCTCGGAATTACCCACATAATAAAAGACAACAAACTGCTGAGCAAGTGTTCTCGCACAAATTTACGTGGAGAGTAGTCTATAACGAATGAAAAAGCCAACAATATACAAATGGATACATTTCAAAAAATCACAAACGCGCGTCCCGGTTTCCGAAAACGTAACCGGGCGCTACTGCGTCTCATTACACTTATCCATATATCTCAATCTTTTTGTGCCTTATTACTGCATGTTTCAACTTTCAAGCACTTCCTTGTATTATGTGCAAATCTAGCCAGGGGATCTTCGACGCTGCAACCTAATGAATGAGAAATCAACTAAGTTATGCGTGCGTTGTGTTGTGTCCTACCGGGAAACAAATACTTTGCTTTGCGTTTTACAACTAACTCACATAAGTTTCTAAAACTTTTAGATTTGTTGTCACTTGTCAGTGTTTGGATCGATCGCTGCATCTTTCGTGCAGCTGACAATGTTTCTTTTATAATACTCAAGCTGTGACTCAAGTATTGGAAACATTTGCCGTTCACGGTGGCTCATGCGGTTGGGGTACAGGCAGGGTGCGTATTGACAGGGGGGTTGGAGGGGATTTCCCTCCCTGTGGTAATTTCATCCCTGGCTCTGTTTTACTGAAAGGTATCCCTGCTGCCAGGGATGGTTAAATCCCAACCTCTGGATACCCATCTCATCTCATTTCATGTAAAGTGTCTGTATCTCGTAACGTTAATAATATAGACAATATTACAAATTTAATTTACATTATAGGTTAAAACTACAAAATAAAGTTGGTGAAAGGTTAAAATACGAGAAGAAATTATTTTAATCACTAGGTATTTTAATCTTCTCTTCCAAAATAATACCTCAGATTGTTCTAAGGCCATCTCGAGGGCAATAATACCCCCAAAAAAGTTTTGACTCCAGCGGCCCCCTTACTGTCCACACAGATACTATACTTCGACACCCACCCCCCCCCCCCCCCTCCCTCTGCCAAGCCGTCAATTCGCACCCTGGGTCCTGTTCCTATACGTATGATACCTGTGACTATGAAACTTGCTCGCAAAAGGCATGGATCACCGTCTCGAATAGCACGATAGCAATAATCATAATGATAATGATACTCTAGCAAAATATTTTATTTTTAATAATTATGTTTATGAGCCATTACGGTCGCCGTCATGTGCAAATACATAACATAAAACGACTCCTACATTGCAGGCTATACTGTTCGACAATCCAATCACAATAATAAGCATTCACCTTTGTGGCTCCGATAAGCTCATATTGTAATTTACCGGTACCGGTACGTCAAGATTCGATTCCCGGTCAGAGGAAACCCTTTTCGACAATTATTGCTATCACTTCACGACTGTGTCCATAAGCTGTATAGCCGTATAACATTTATTAAAGAAAAACATAATGTATAGTCTTTAACATTGAGATATCTTACGAAATCAAACATCTTAGTTTCAAATTTTTCACTACTTTCACATGATTTAAGATTGGCGGTAAGATATTCTATGGCATTGTTTATGGTTATGGTTATGGTTTAATAGTAGGTCGGCAAGCTGGAGACGTGAGTTCGATTCCCAGCGCAGTCGGGTTTTATATTTCTGTCACACATTATCATAATAGTGTATAATAGTAAGTTGCTAATTATAAACCCATCCATCCGTATCGTATTCCCAGCTTTCTCGTCACTCATGTACACATACATGTTCATACACGATTTCCTGTATGATTCATACCGTTCATTCTTTCATTCTGGTTGGCTATTGTTTCAAGCTTCTCTCGGTCTACCTCGTGGTTTCCTACACCTAAAACAACAACAGTTATTGCATATGAGGTAGGCCTACTAAGTGTACTAGCCCAAACTAAGTATTCGCATACCGACCTCAGAACCTTATCTACTGCTCCGTTCATGCGCGCTAATTGAACGAAAATCAACCGATTCCTGGCGTTACATTGGTAAGCGCAGTCTTCCGCCGAGTCGAGTGCTCAAGCCTAATTAGTAATTAGCCACGCCCCCTGTTCCAGGCTACCAACGGAAGTTCGAAAATTATCCCTAATGGACCTAGGAACCGTATAGAGAAGTAGAAAATCAAGTGGGGACGTTAAAACTACGTTAGTTGGGACGTTAGGATGGATTGACTGACACAACGTAAAAAGGACACTCGTGTGCTTTGTTTTGCTTGGTAGCCTAAATTTGCATGTGTAGATAACATTCGTAGGAAAGCGAATTTCTTTGTCAGAATCATCGGCCAGTCATTCCGTGAATGCATCTTATTTGCCATACATACAAGCAATCAAAAATACAACCGTCACTCAAAACTCGGTGAAAAGAGGATGCTGACTTGAATCAAAGATGACTGACTTTATAATCTTTGGTTCGACGAGAGTGGAATTAGCTTGCAATTTCATAAATTCACATTTTTAGAGTCTACCCATCTCAGTAACGAAACTGATTTGCAGTGGGGGACTTTATTTTAAAGTGACTAAACCAACCCTGTAGGCTCCGAACACCATCGACGAGTGAGCGATAACCAATCAAAAGATCTATTTTCAAATACGAAACATGAATTAGTGATAGGACAGTGCGAACACCTGCGGACAAATGTCAGAATCAACAAGGCCGATTCAGAACAACTTAGAATTTATTGAGTGTTTTTATTTATTGATTCTAGAACATTTATAAGAAGAAGCCATCCAGTACGAATATTGGAACACTTAGATTACTGTTTACTAAGTGAGATTACTGATTAGTAATCCGATTAATTCTAGAACGCAGTGATACTAATTGATTGCATCCAGTTAATTCGGTGTGGATCTCTATTGCACTCACTCACTGTATAAGTACTTAGCTAGAGACATTCCGCTCCCAAGCAGTAGCGTAGCCGACCGCTGTAGAAACCTGCGTGGGAACCACAGCTTACAAGATATTCAGTTTGCCTAATGAAAGTTTAAGCAACAATGGCACACGCATCTCTCACGATGGTAGGTATATTAATTAAACAAGGGCACTTTCCTCTTCTTCGGGATAGAAAAACCATGCGCGCGCACTTCGGAGGCTGTCTTGGCTCGTCTTGAGAAACTCTGCACAACGGTGAAATGAATAGGTAACACGCGTATGAAACTTTTAATCGATTTTTAAATACCTTGTCTCTCATTTTATAATTTTGTGTCTTTGAATTTTGAAAAACGGATCAGTCTATCCCTCAAAATAATTGGTTTAGTAACGATAAATAAAAGGGCGCGAAAAACGAGCCGCCGCCATGTAGAGTGGATTTGACGTCATGGTTTTGTTCTTTGTACGCTCACCGCCTCAGCGATTGGTCTGTTACGCCACATCTACAGAATCATTGCGTCACAGCCACCTGTACGCGTTTCAGATCCCCGAGTTTAAACTTCAATAAATGCGACCACATTAAACCCATTTAAAAATTTCTTTTTTACTTAGGACTTGCATTAATATACTTTTTGTATCTGATACTATTAAACTAAGTGTTTGGTTTAACAAAAAAAATCGTACGCGTGTTGCCTATTAAACCAGAGACAATATTGTTTCTTCTTTTGCAATATCGAATGTCAATATGTGCATGAATAGAATGTGTTTGCTGGAATGGTGAGGCAAGGACTGAGTTCCATGATAACATTCTTCAAGTAGGAGAATGTCTATTGTTTAAAGAGCGGTGGCCCTGGCTGTGCCATGTTGGTTGGTTTGGTTGGTACCGCCTTGCAATACCGTATTGTTGGTTTTACACTTTGCATGCGAGACGAGTGTATGAAGACTATGTGCAATAGGTACTTAGAGGTGTTTGTAAATGGGGTTATAATTATTTGAATATCGTTTGTAAATTTAACATATTCAATGTTGTGCGCTGTTATGGTTTTTGGTGATTTTGAATGTAAATTACACCGGAGATATGATAAAATTAAAAAATAACCGCTATACAATATTTATACTGTTGTGTAGGTCTGGTATTAGTACAAAATATAATATTCATGCGTTTGTAATAAAATTGAAAGAAACTTCAATTTTAAAGTTACAAAATGCATTAACACACGAAAAGGCCATATATAAAAAAGCCAAATTTTGAAATAATTTTACTAATTAATACAAATTTCGATGTTATGACTGAAAAATGGGCATTTCGCGAATTTCTGTGGTTTTCAGATTGCCAATCGACATTATATCCACTTCGTTACACCCCCTTTCAATATCAGCACAATGTTGAAAACATTCCCTAGATCGTTTAACTAGATCTACATTTGACAAACATGCATTTGTTCGACTTCGAGACATTTGTGAATAATTGTAGAAAACAGAAAACACCAGACCTATCTTCTGAAAAAGCCAACAGTAATTTCTAATGAATATTGGAAATACAGTTTTTGTCACGCTTACGGATTTTGATAAAATTTCTTGTTTTTACAATTCCACGTTTTTCCCAACTAAATATTCGTGCGCCGGCCAAAGTTCCGCTGCCCCCTCGCCTCGCCTACGTCATTACAATCTTGTCCATCTTCGCGGTCGACCTTCCTCGGCGCAAAAAGTTCCGTTACGGCCGATCCTTGCGCACGTCTTACTGTGGATATATTGGTTCTAGGCCTGTGACTGGTTGCTGGGATATACGTGCATACATGCTTGTAGTTCCCATGCCCACATCACTTCCTCATGCTTATGCCTTGTTCTGTATAACTTAACTATGCTCATCATAATTATTAGAGGTGGCTCAGCGGTAAGACTCGAGACTAATTCGGGAGGTCGCCGGTTTGATTCCGGCCACCGCCAGTTCTGACTGAGGTTTTCCTCGGTCGTAAAGGCGAATGTTGGGATTTAGTCCTACTTATAACCCTCGGACATTCTTTCCCAGCTATCCAAACACCTTAATAACCTAGTTAGTCACCTGAAGAAGGGCACATCAGGTAAAGCTGGTGTGCACCCTATAACGGGTATTCCTACTAAAAAATTAAATCATGAAAACTGAATGACAGCACCAGTTTAGTTTCACAAGCATCGCAGACTGTAAGAAAACCATTTATAATATTTTGTAATTCAAATGGATATTATAAGAGAATCATTCTTGTAGGTGGATTTGTTGTGAAATCCAGAAACTAAAAACCAGCCTCGACTGGGAATCTAACCCAGATCTCCATCTTGCCGGCTGGGCTTAGAACCCTAGACCACGAAGACTGGTGTCTGGGTATTATAAGTAGGATTGTTTTTAGTAATTATTTTATTCCGTAGTAATTTAAAGAAAAACACTTCTGATTGTGATTATGTAGCTTGTAATGCGAAAGAAACCAAATTGGTGTCACTACTCACTTATCAATGTTGTGTGTAAACTGTAAACCTTGTCTTTGATGTAGATAGAGCATTGAACAACAACAGTTACTTGGCGGGTTCTAAATTGAGACTACCCGCGGTGATCTGTTGCAATTGCAAAGCACTTCGTAATATGCTTTCGTCACCTCGGGCCGGTTTCGTTATTATTTATCTAACACCTCTCAATTCAAGGCCATGCATAGGCCGGAGATCACGTAGTGCGCAGACGTACTCGACGCAAAGTAATGAGCAGAACTTCCGTCCTGTAAACAATAGGCACAGTTAGGAGAGAAGTGCGCTTACTTTTCAATGCTCGTTTGCCATTTCAGTTGCCTAAATTAATTAGAGTAAAGACCGCAACCAATAAAAAATGTTGATTATATGTAATCCAATAAGTGATTCGTACTCAGTTATACCGCCTAACCGAGCGCATAACAATATAGCAACATTCCTTGGACACATCTGACGTGACACTGTTGAGAGTAATCACATATGAGGCCCGAGGCCCAGTATTATGGCGGTAGCTTTGCGTATTTCAATACTGTACTACAATACCCGAGAAGAACGAAATAATGCATTATGAACATGCTTAAAAAAAGCCATTCGATAATATTTTTATCGCTTATTAGAACCAAGTAAAACGAAACTGTAGTTATACCCCAAAAACTATAATATTTGTGGTCGAGACGTCATGTCAGATGCTAATTATGCACATTTTGAATCGCGAAATAACGCTATTTGGAGCTTTAACCACGAAATCCACGAAATATCTGTGTATTCGCGAAATAAGACCAAAATAACGATAAAGTATTAAAATATTGGCCAAAAAATAAGCGTTGGTGTGAAAGAAAAACGCGCAGAAGAAGTTACAATAGCCTATATATAGGATATAAATAACAGTACTGTTTATACACACGCGAATGACTCGTCATTATTTGTTAATTTGAGTAATTGAATTTTGATTATATAACGTATTAGTTTTGCTTATTAAGAGCCTTATAAAAATAACACCACCAAAACGCGAAATTTATATTTTGAACAACGAAATTTTGGGGAAAAATAAAACCATTTCTGTAGGGCTCTATCGATTATCTTAATTTTATTGAATATCGAATTTCGAACGATAATATTGATTATCGTGTTCATCCGTACTGAGGAGCTTGGTTCACAGTTTGTTATATTCCAAAGAGAAGCCAGTATGAGATGATGATATGAGCTGCGTAACATAAATGCAAACACAATTATGCGGCCAGCTATGCAGCCAGGCTGTCAAGTGTTGGAACACGGGTGAACAAAGAGAGACAGTGAAAGTGACTTTTGACTTCCGTGAAAGATTCGCTCACTTCACTTGCCGAAGATTAATTACGAGAGTTTTCTGTCCACATGGTCAAAAGGCGAACGGGTCGCTGCGCTTGGTTGCGTCACGGTCGGTCTGAATGCTTGTATTAATGTACGTCACGCACGTCACGCCATACGTCAACACACGTCACAGCCGTACGTCACGCACGTCACAGCCATACGTAAACACACGTCACAGCCATACGTCACGCACGTCACAGCCATACGTCAACACACGTCATAGCCGTACGTCACGCACGTCACAGCCGTATGTCAACACATGTCACGGCCAGTCGGAGTGCTTGTACGTCGTCGTCAACACACATCCACTCTCATTCGTCCTCCTACCGTAAACCTGACTATTACTTTACTAATTAACATCTACTCTCAAAAACACCCTCAACTTTTTTGTTTTCAATTTATTATGATATTTGTTAGAATTTCATAATAGATTTCTCATAATACAATCCCAGAATATACCTAGTTAGACTGCATAATCAACTTTGCACTGATTCCGTCGTATCGTATTCATAGATTTCCTATTGTGCATTGAGGCGTTTGTGTGTTTCCTCTATGTAAAAGAGTATACGTAGCCTACAACTTTTAGAAACATATTTCCTTGTGCAATTTTTAAATGTCTTATAAAAGAAAGCACCCTTAGACCCGAATGCATAGTTCACACTCAAGCCCTCCTCTCCTCAGCCTCACCTATAGCCAGCCACCAATCACAGAGCCGTCCAGATGGCAATGCCGTTTCGTGATTGGTGGTTGGGCGAGGCTGAGGAGAGGCTGAGTTGAGGAAGGTTTGAGTCTGGACTATCCATACGGACCTTACTGTTTCCTAGACCGAGTACCCTACTTCGTACGTACCCTACCTCACCCTTTTACATTTTATCAAGAATTTGATTTATATCGGTATTCTAGCCTTTTTGGTTGAAGTGCAATGTCACTTCGTACTCTTTTTATTATGCCCTTCAAGAGGATATTACTTGTGTCAAGCAGGCCTAGACATACATACGAGCAGGGGCAATGTATGGAATAATGGTACCTCTCTATTCTACCCTGATGTACGCATGTTATATATATATATAGCATGTAGGCCTAGCTGTAAATTATCTACATCTGGGTCTGATTTCACAAAGATGCCTTATTCTAAGTTGTCCTAAGTTAGGCAAATCCTAGCTAGATAAATCATCTCTGAGTATTACGACACACATTCACAAATTAAATATTAGTATTAGTTAAATTGTTAATATTTGACTATATTCTATCTTTATGACGTTGTGGAACGACATATGCTTGAGTTATATCACTAAGATTTGCTTCAAATAGAACGTCTTAGCACTTGGGCACCTTTGTGAATCTGGACCCTGCAATATAGGAATCAGGACCCAGATTCACATAGGTGCCTAAGTGCTAAGACGTCCTATAGTTGAAGCAAATCTTAGTGATATCACGAATATGTCGTTCTGCAATGTCATAAAGATAAAATAATATAGTAAAACATCAACAATTTAACTTATATTATTTTATTTGCGAATCTGTATTCTCTATTGCCTAACTTAAGACAACTTTGAGTTCAATATCTTTATGAATCCAGAGCCAGATGCCGTTTTAATTTGTTTTCTCCAATAATGTTACAAGCCTGTGTCATTGTCAGCTATATTGTATATTGAAAGTAGGTCCCTACGCATTCGAATTGACTGTATTCACCCAGTGTTTCCTTCAACGCAAAAACACGGGCACGCTTTTAAAAGCCCGTGGCAGTGACACGATTAGCAACAAGTGTATTTTCCTATAGCCCGGTGTTCTGTGTTAGTGTTAGTGTATAGGATCGCGTGACATCAAACACCGTAAACAAGAGCTCTGCGGTGCGGTAATGGTGAAATGGAGGTTGATCTGCGCCATTGCCATTGTCACTTCGAACAGTTTCATTCATGATGCTATCGAATACGTAGAGCTGCTACTTCCCGTATACGTATGCAGGGTGTGAATTTACGGCTTGGCAGAGGGGGGGGAAGCTCAAATATAGTATCTGCGTTGGTAGTAAGGGGTCTGGGGCAAAGCCCCAGCCGCCGGAGGCAAACTTCTTTTCGAGGTATTATTGCCCACGAGATGGCCTTAGAAGCAATCTGAGAGTCCATTGGTTTGGCTTATTAATGTACAAACACTTCATGGCTAGGAATACATGTGTAAATTGACGCATTATTTATTAATGTTGCTAGATAAAGTCACTTGATATGATATGAGATGAGATGGGTATCCAGAGGTGGGTATTTAGCCATCCCTGGCGGGGATACCTTTCAGTAAAACAGAGCCATGGATTAAATTACCAGAGGGGGTAAATCCCCCTCATCCCGCCGTCAATTCGCACCCTGTACGTATGTAGAACGTTAGTTTTTTTAATTTATTATTTGTTGTTTAACGACGTACTCGACAACTATGGTCATATTCATATGACGTCGGGGGGTGTTTGGAGGAAAAAGACAAAAACGACGAAAAGGGGAGGACGTGGACTGCCTTCTAGCGTTGAGGAGTAATATAGGGTAGAGACGCAACCCAATCGGCAGTTTGTCTACCGCCTTATGCTGCCCAACGTACTTTAGTCGGGTAGTAGAAGTTCGCCAAACAACGCGATGACGGAGTTTTCGGCTGTCTTCGTATATCTTCGGTGAAGTAGCCGACCAATCAGCTCCGTCATCGCGTCGCTTGGCGACCATCTACTACCCAATTAAAGTATTTTGGTTTGGTAAAGTATTTCATATTTCTATTCTGTTTGGAGGCGATGTTGAAACAAATAGTGAAGTAAAATAGCAAATAATATTATGATAAATGCACATGTTCATATTTTCTATTCTCACTTTCAAATAATAATATTATGATTAATTCACTTGGTCTGAGGCTATGTTGAAACAAATAGTGAAGTAAAATAGCAAATAATATTATGATAGTATTCTGGTTGAAGGCGATACGTGTTGTCTATACACTCTACAGTTACGATACATGTTTTGTTTCGCGCTCAATCAAGGTCAACCTTTATTACAATATAACTGCGGCGTTATTTCACTATATATACAGTTATCGCTAATTATACCCTGATTATCTCTACTTTTTGTTTTCTATTATGACAAATTATATTTTCGAATGTTATCGTCCCGTGTCCTTATTATTATTATTTTTTGCTATCGCTAATGATTTGTTATTGTTTGACGATGATGATGCTGATGATGGAAGTTATTATTATTTTTAATTATAATGATTCGTAGTTTTTGCCGTGTGCGTCTCGGCGCGAGAGATCTTAGAACAATGGGATGTGCTGAGTGAAACCGACTTTCAGCTTCTCCGGTGAACGCACAGCCTGTCAAGCCAGACAAACTCCACGTTTAGCGTTAGATACTAATCACAAACACTTCTCAGTCAGTGCTATGACTGAGTGCGTCCTAAGTCAGTAGAATGCAGATATTTTAAGTTTAAAATAGTTAAGAAGCTTCACCTCCTAGTTATTTGACCACCAGCCAGCATAACAAATATGACTGATAACAAATAATATATAATGAAATGAATAAATATTATATGATTTTCGGGTTGCCACGGGGGTTGCCACGGGGGTTGCCCGGTCACATAGTGATGGAGGGGAACAGCAGGGCTCTGGCAGTAGAAGTTTTGCAGATGTATTGGACGTCAACTAATTACTCTTAAACTAATAGTAGGATTATAATATAAATGTTTGTCTACTTGTAGAGGGATGTCATATCTACGCATGGTATTAAGTAGGCTATACATTTGTCACCAACCTATTCAAAAATAATGTACCCATTTTTTAACAGATTCTCCGTATTATTTAGCCGAACATTTTCGACGAAAGTAATTATTTGTATCATTCAAACATGAGAACATATTATTTTTGAGCAGGCTTGTCACAAATGTACTCATACCATGCGTAGATATGACATCTTTCTGCAAGTAGGTAAATTTTCATAATAATTCTACCATTTGTTTAAAAGAAATTAGTTAAAACTACTTCCGAACGAAGAATCTAAAGTGTAGCATGCCAAATCAGACAATCCCACGTTTACTGGTTATGTAGAATCATCATCACAGGATTCATGACCTTTATCATAATGGTGAACAATATCACTTGACCAGTGCTATACATTTCCTCCATGCAATATATCCATAGCGTGCAGGTTTGGTTACGTTTCCTTGTAATAATATGATATCTACCTGTATTGAATGACCTGTTCACTGCCCGACGACTCTTGTGAACAAACTATGTAAAAATTACTGACATTTAAAAATAATGCCCGTCGAGTTTATGTTGCAAATATTGAAACCTGATCCGAATTTAGTGTTGCTGTAAATGTTCGTTGAATTTTCTCAGTAGAACGTCAGAGTATGTTTTCCTTCTTGGCCTCTCTATATTATTATATCGTCACCAGTGATACGGTTGTAGAAAATTATGTATAATTTATGTTGAAGAAATATGTTAAAAGTAATAAAACATGCTGAAACTAAAACTTTCAAAATGCGGACAATATACCACAAGAAATAAACTAGATTGTCATGTCAAAAGTCATCTCTTCTATTCGCGACGTGTTCTGAGCAATGGGGAGTGGGGACCACTCCTAGTTTACGTTTCTAGAATGGGATGACTCATTCTGAATACAAAAATATATCAATTTAAAATTTTAGAAAAGTTCACAAAAGTTGTAGCCGGAAATTCCACTCCACACTTTGTGGAGAAAAAAACTGGTGATATCATATTATGATTATTTTAATTTCACATTATATTTAAAGGAACATGTGTTACTAATATTGTACACATCCATACAAAGTATCATCGTGTAATATAAATCTGGAACACATCTTTTTTAATGGATTCCGCCAATAGATTTCATTAATAAACAGCGTTGCCTATATAGGTCAACGCCATAATGACATCCATATTTTTTTCAAAACGGTTTGACTCTACTGTCTTCTCCACCAACCAATTCTCTCTTCTGTACTCATTTTTTGTCTGATATGTTGGTTGATTATTATTGATACGAAAATAGATTCGGCCAAAAAATAATATGGTGAGTGGAAAGAGTGATTAGTAAATACATTTTTAGTCCGACGCAATTGATGTCTACACTTACATCTGCGAGTGTACTTTGTTTCAAGTATACGGAATCAGTATAAGGAAGGTTTTCAAACAGTCTAGTTCTTACGAAACCATTTCAATGCTGTGTGCAGCGTTCTTGAGATAATTAGTGAATTACGTTACGAAACGTTAATTTTGCGCGGCTCTGATATCAGCAGAACCTCATTAAACAGTCTCGTATGCATTTATCTACCGTCCAATCAACATTCTTACGGTACTTACTCACTCCGTAATTTGGCAACGTGGCATTTTGATGCAATTGCAACAATTTATCATTACTCGTCATAAAGCTACAGACGAAGGTACACGCACATATATAATACATGTTTTAATTTTAATCTTGAGATTTAAAGTGTTCAGTCGCGTTGGAAGTATGTTTATCTAGGGGGGGGGGGGGGGGGGGGGGCAAGGAAAGTCATACGAATATCCAGTATCAAAGAGGAGCCCCTGGTGCAAGAGGTAATATTTTTTAAAGTGTTTTTCTGCCGTAAGTACCCGTATAAAATGACTCTAGCCTTCAGATTACTTATGCATTAGAGAATGTTCCTCTTCCTTTGAAGAGGGAACACTTTCACCCTCCTACTTCAGCTCGTGGGTAGGGGGGGGGGGCAATGTACCACTCCCCCCCCGTTCTGATTCCGCTGAAAATGTTCAAACATTTCCTCTGTCATAACGTTGGGAACATCACTATAGTGATTAAGATTATTAAAAGTAAACATTTTCCATCTCCGATTGCAAGGAAGAATGTAGACATCCATGCATGTAAACTACAATCAAAGGCGTTAGTGTACCATGTAACGTGTCAAACTAATAACTTCTGGCCATTATCAAAACCTGTAGTTAATATAAACGAGGATATTAAGTGGAAAAATTAATAACTTTGTAATAGAAAACGACTGAATCTATAAATGAAGTTTAGTTGACTGTAGTGACCTATCTCTCAGTCTTGCACATATTAACAATGTAATTAATATTGTTATTTACCTGTCGTCAGTGCAACAGTATACGATGTAACTATAATTATTCTTACAACTACGAAGCCCAAACCATGGCGGGGTGTGCAGGGATGTCGAAATAACTTCTTCTCCACACAGACCCTGTTATGTTCTCGTCAAAACATGGTCCAAGTTGAATACTTCCTTAACGGCATCGCATCAGGTATTGTGGGCAAGTACCCCCTTAAGGTACACGCAGTGGCGTATCCAGGAACCCATATTATAGAGAGTGGAACCGAAACATAATTGGGGTTCCGGGGGGCTTGCCCCAGAAAATTTTTTCGTCAAGGTCATTTTAGTGCAAATCTGTGCGTTTTACAGCGGCCAACTGAAACAAGATTACTCAGTTTCTGGCAACACATTTGGTCATTTTTTGGTCATCCACACACACGGTCATTTTCCATGTTTCCTTTGCAAAAGGAGGGGTTTTTGTCCCCCCCCCCCTCCCCCCGTGTATACGCCACTGGGTACACGGCAGGTTATAATAATAAAAATAATATTACACACTAGTTCCCTGTAGAAAATGTACATGAATTGCCATGAGCTTATCTCACCGTAATTAGAACGATGTATAATTACTTTCATAGTTAATTAATTAATATATATTTCAACTATAATTATAAATGATCATCTTTAATTATAAATAAATAATAACTTTATTGTTGTTACAAACTTATTGTTGTAGTAATTATTTTTATTCAATCGTAATTAATAAGTTGAACCACTAGTTGTGTTGTAATCGTGTCGTGGAATCATTGTATACTACACTACAATGGACCTACTAAATGAGTATTTGGAGTTGAGGCTTAGTTCGGTATTAGGGCTGCCTTATGTTCGACTAAACGTGTAATAGATCTTAATACACCCTTTCTTTCATTGTCTAAATGAAGTGCCCATGTAGTTGTGGGGACGAGCGATAATCGTACCGTCACACGTTTTTTTTTGAATTTTATTTATTTATTTTATTATTATTTTTTTATATTATATAAGGGTTTCTTCTATAAAGCAAATTACCATTTTAAGATTTTTTTTTTTTTTTTAATTAACATGTAGGCCTAAAATGCTTGATGCCCTTGACCCTTGACACGTTACTGTGACATACATTTAACCCAAACGTAATGAATGTTGCATCAGCATATTATATATATATATTTTTCCAATATCTGTTGACCCTGATGTTATCTGTTTAGTGTATTTTCCCTCAAATTCTATTCAAAAAGTTGTTTTAACTTTTAACCCTTTGAGCGCTCATTATTTTGTTAATTACTTACAATGAGTGGAAACGACGGCTCATAAAAAATCCATTTGGACTTCATTATGTGGCTGTCACAAGGTGAAAATTCAAGATTTTTTTAAATACATTTTTCATTTTTCAACATTTAAAATACAACTCACTGCATGACTGTTAAGCCGACATACGAGTGCAAAAGCGAGACACAAAAGAAAACGTTAAATTGTCACAATCTGCTGCCGCACTCTTAAAACTACTCGTTATGTGCGCATTGCCCCACATCCTCTCCACTTACACTTTTGGCAACGAACATTAGAACTACTAAGTCTTATCTCTGGCTCGGGTAGACTTGGCTTTACTATCCACGTGTCGTGATAATGAGGGCTTAATTCACATCCAGATGGCATCAGTGTTAGCCGTGGCAATGAAAGCTGTGATCTCATTGTGCCACGCCCCTCTCTGCTTCCTCTAAGTAGGCTGTAGCCCAGCCCAGGGGCACCGCAACATTCTAACATCACTTTCCTGATTACTAATTTTTGTAAATTTAACAAATCGAAAGCAAAAGTATGTCATTTTCGGTTTCTTTGGCTTAGGAATAAGTAAACGGTGACTTTGGAGCCGTCCTAGCAACGAAGCACTCAATAAATTCAAAGTTGTTCTGAATCGGCCTTGTTGATTCTGGCATTTGTCCGCGGGTGTTCGCACTGTCCAATCACTGATTCATATGTTTCGTATTTGAAATATCGATCTTTGATTGGTTATCGCTCACTCGTCGCTGGTGTTTGAAGCCTGCAGGGTTGGTTTAGTCACTTTCAATTAAAGTCCCCCACTGCAAATCAGTTTAGTTACTGAGTGGGTAGACTCTAAATGTGAATTTATTTATTTATTTTATTTTATTTAATAAGGATTTGGGTCAACGAGTCAAGTTCAAGTGTGAATTCTCTGAGCTCTTCATGGGCAGCCAATATCATTACAAGAGTCATTGCGTTCAAGTAAGAGGATGAAATATAAATACATTACTAGGCGATGACACACAAATTCAACACAAATTCATTGAATGCAGAGTCGAGTTAAGTATGTGATTTGTTTATGGTTGCTATGGAGTTTGTTCTTCTTATGGAAAATAGCATGTAATAAGACAATCCCATAGCAACAAATCCTATACTTAACTTGACACTTGACTCTGCATTTTTTTTTTTTTTTATATCTGCTCCCTGTGTCCACCAATGAAGTCGGAAAAATAAAAAAAAATAAAACAACAAACAATCTAAAAATCGGATCACAAAAATGTTTCACAAGAAATCCTGCGGGTAAGGTTTTTCGAAAATTACGAATTGCAGGTGCGGATTGAGTTTTAACTTGGCGGCTGTGGATAACATCCCTATTTCGACCCGCGCAGGTCTCTACCCATAGGTATATGTAAATATACTTGGCACAATTTAAATATCAATGATATTCCAATGGTTTTTCATCACCAACCCCTAATTGGTAACCTTTTTAGTAGCGGAGTTTCCAGAGTTCGATCCCGTCTGGGCCCGTGGTAGAATAGATCCAAGGTGACTCTGTCAATCGTACGAGGCGACAAACGAAGACCTGTCCCTTCCCCCATCCCACTTGGCCCTTCCGTCCTTTGCTGCACTCCCTTTATGATGACCCTGGCGATAATGGATAATGATGATGACGTATAATGGATCTGATTCGGAAGACGTCATATGACCTTGTCCTTCGTTAAACCATGGACTTACAACTATCTGGATGTGCAACATGGTTGGAATACGCGTCTGCGATTCTCATTTCCGGTTTTGACATTCTCGGACATTTTAGCCCCGATCACTAAGCAATTACAGTCACAACAACAATGTGAACAATGTCAAAATCCGAAACTCAAGAGCTAAAATTGCTGCCCACCGCCTTCTTCCGTGGCTATTTAATAGCACAGGACCCAATTCCAAAAATAGCCATGTTGCCGTGTTTTGTTTCGGACAAACATTGAATGTGCACCAATCAAAGAAAGATACAACAATGGAGTTGCCTAGCAACACGTTGTTTGTCTGCGTGTGATGTCACAACCACCTCAATTGGGCCCTGTGCTATTGGTACATTGATTTGTTAGCTGGTTCAGGTCCAGTAACGAAGTTACTATTACAAGTCCATGGTTAAACAACAAAAACAATAAAAAAAAAAAACGAAATCTTCTGAGCTCTGATTCGGCAGGTTGTGACTATAAAGGGAGCGTCTGTGTTCCACTCTGCTATTGCTTCTACTCTCACTGCCTCTATCCCACGGCTACAGCCTCGTTCCTCTACTTCGGAAGAGGACCGCAAGTTATTCCTGTGCCCGCGGTCTCTCTGCCGGCATCACATGTGGTTCTGCGACCACGACCATGCTTGCATACGTTGACGCACGTTTTTCTAGCACTCTTGGACGTTCCTAATATTTAAAGAAAGTTTTCATAAATTAACGAAACCCATTTAGTGTTGTTAATTGGAATGTGCAGCGAGGTGGGGGGAAAGGAGGTTAACGCACTTTCATCACATGAAGCCAGGTCAAGCACCGATGCCCATCCCATGTCGACTCTCCCAGTCAAAACAAAGTATTATTGGCAACGCTTTGCGTTAAGCCCATCCCATGTCGACTCTCGTAGTCAAAACAAAGTATTATTGGCAACGCTTTGCGTCAAGCCCATCCCATGTCGACTCTCCCAGTCAAAACAAAGTATTATTGGCAACGCTTTGCGTCAGCCCATCCCATGTCGACGCTATATCCCAGTCAAAACAAAGTATTGTTGACAACGCTTTGCGTCGAGCCCATCCCATGTCGACGCTATATCCCAGTCAAAACAAAGTATTGTTGACAACGTTTTCCGTCAAACCCAACCCATGTCGACTCTCGTAGTCAAAACAAAGTATTAATGGCTCGTATCTCGTATATTGCTGTCGTCAGAATCTTCTAGACTTAGAAGGATTTGAATTTTCTTTATATTTTCTAATAATTAAACTGATGTTAGGTCAAGGCGCAGTTAATGGTTAAGTGGAGTTAGATCTCAACTGGCAATTCCTTGTGAACCATACGTTCAGCCGTTGTTGACGACCGCAATAAGAAACAAAATGCACGAATCCTCGACAAATTAGTGTTATTCAATCAAACAGAAATGTTGGTTGTAATAATTGCGTTGCCGCAATAGCAGGAAACACTTTGTCTATTACGTACGCTACAAGGAAGAATTTGCATGAGTTGAGCACTTAGGGGCCGGATTGCAATCTTATCCTTATCCTGAACGTATATATTTACTATACCTTTACAGTGTGTATAAGATTCGAATGCTAACTTGTTCACATACATACATGTAGTAATTGCTGCCTGGTGTAGCGTGCACGCAGTATGTCAAAGGTTATATAACTGACGAGGGTCAGTTATCTCTGGTGATTCCAGAGCCCTGTTTTTGTGGTGATAAAAAAGCAAATTTCCTTTTTAAAAATAAAAAATGTAAATAATCTATTAAACAAATCCTTACTCATCGCACATCGTGCTGTTTGTTCGCTGGCACCTTTGTCTCAGGTTCGTCTTCGTTCGAGTGATACTTATATTTTGTACTGCGTTCTAGTTGGCGCATAAAGTTGCCCCAATGTAAGTATTCTGATGCTTACGACACAGCCGAGTCCAAGGTGACAACTTAATTATCTACTTCGCTAATTCCAACCATGTTATCTAAACAGGTCCATTGGGGATAATTTAAGACCTTCCGTTGTTATAACCTGTAACGGTGGGTGTGGCCAAACCGCCTTTGCACTCGACTAATGTGTGCAAGAACGCCAGGTATCTGTTGATTTTCTTTCAATTGGCGCGGTTGAAAGGGGCAGTAGACAATGGGTACGTTCCGTAAACTGTTGAATATGCCTTTAGCGTGCTTTGTCCATTCCTTAAATGGCTTAAAGGAATAGTCAGATGAAGAACTAAAAAATCACCAATTAGTCATTAGTCCATGAAATTCAGTTATGTGTAAAATACAATTGATATAGGTTGCTTCAATGCAAGAAAAAAAATAGTGAACAATTAGCTATTCTACTAGATTCCCTTCGGCAGCTCTTGCTGCATTTTTCTTCTAAAGCGTAGTGTAACTGTATCGGTTCTGAGGTCGCTGGCGCCTTCCTGATAGACAGAGGACTCATTGTGTTACACGAGACCAGCCGTGTGTTATACGAGACCAGCCCGCGCTCCGCGAAACGCTCGGCGACTGCGGACAGTACCGCTCAAAACAGATTGCAACTTTTTCTACACATCATGTCACAAAAAAATTAATTGCAGGGTATGTAGTAGAAGTAAACGTTCGTACTAAGAAGCATGTTATCGGTAGAGAAACGATGCACATTAAACCTCCTGATCGATTTTTGATCAGTGCCCTATTTTAGCGGTGGTTTTACTTTCTCAAGGCAACATTATTTTTATATGGGAATTACCATGAGAAAAGTTGCTCGGTGCTACTTGGTAGCACCAAACCAAATAATCGCGTTTTCTTTAATTTTTTAATCGCCTGCTTTTAAAGTATGGTATCTTTTAGTCATGTTTTTTATATTTAAAGGTGGACATCTACAAATGGTAGTTCTTTAGTTTTTCACCCGACTATCCCTTTAATATGCTTGAAACGCCTGCGACCAGCGTTCCGTAAATAGCATCCCAAGTGTTTTGAGCACGCTTGAGACGCCCGAGGATTTCGTTCAAGCATCTCGAGCATATTATCAAAAAGGCGGCCAACTACAAATTACATTAGTGGAATCCTGTGTCCCCGCTCTCCTACACAGTGATATGTGTTACAGAAGAAGTAGGAAGTAGATAATACGTTGTAAACACATTTTATAATCTTGAAACTAGCCCTATTGTTCAGTTTAGGGCATGTCTGTACCGGTCTTTTATAGGTTAGGGCTACCAAGGGACCTACGAGGGCTAACGCCTACAGGCCTAAGCCGTAAAACTTTCTTAATCTGACGAAATGATTTCATTTACCAACGCCACTAGAACCTTAATCCCACTTAAGCCTATCAACTGCCATTATTTAATTTGAAGTAACCGCCACCAACAACTACCTTCGTGATTTACCGTTCCGAAAATATTGGTGCTCAAGATGCTGGAATGAGTGACGTCATCCAAGTGTCTTGAGCATTTTCAGCTATTTACGGAACGTACCCAAAGACCTGAGATCGGTATGCGAATACTTTCGTTGGGGTTACTATACCATATAGCATACCATATTATACAATTTTTTAATATCGTCGTTTTCGATCTAAACAAATCTTGTGGTCGGTTCGTACAGAATGTGAAATGCAATAGTCCGAGCGCACAGGAAACCATATCCGTGTTTCTACATAATATATCGTCGTATTACTTTTATTGTAAGTCTAGCCGTCCGTATTGGCGGTCGCGGTACAGTGGCCATTGTCTGGTACCGAAACCTTGCGGCGCTAGTTTTATTATTATTATCCTCTGATCATGAGGAAGTTCGAGTTTCGTCATTTTTATATAATTATTATGATGCATAAAAGTAAATCGTATGTATATTTGAAACCAGTGCCTATATAATTTAAGGAAGAAGTGGAACTGCGCAAATAAGTCTTTAGAGGCAAAGCGCTGGGGGGTCTGGGGGGCGCGGCCCCCCAGGTTAGCCCCGCAGTCATTTTTTTTTTTTTACCTATTTTCAAGAACGTGTTTAAATGGCTTGAGATGGTCTTCAATACATTTTATTAGATTTACTATGGCATGTTTACACGTTGCAGGACTGTGGGACAAAGCTGGAGATCGCATTTTGGGATAGATGAAAATGAAGTATATTTTTTATTCTATCAGTTCTTTTAAAGACGAATTCTTAACTGCGAAAATCATCAATTGCTGCTGCGCAAATGACTTTTGCAACTGCGCAAACATGTCCAGCTGCGCACTGAATTAGACCCTGTTTGAAACAACGAAAAGTGCCCTTGGTCGATTGACATTTATTTTTTTGCATGTATAGTTTATTCACTGAAAGGGGCTACGCATACGCATGACTTTATAATTCTAGAGGTTGCCGGTTCGTGTCTCGCCACTGGCAATGCTGACTGAAGGTTGCCTGTTAATGGGTGCGATAAGGCGAATGCTGGCCTGGAGCGAGTGATAATTCATTAGCCTTCGCTTCCCTTCGCAAATATGTATATCTAGGTATAGGTATAATCAACTGAAGAAAGTCATTTAAATCCTTGTAAGGAGCAAAGATATTCTGTTGATATGCTCCCATGCTAGATATTACCCTGCCAGCAAGTAGACTTATACTTATTACTTAGGCGTATGCCAAACTATCGTGTTTTGAACATACTTCTATTACTTAAAATAAAATACATTCACAATCCATATTTATTTAAGGTGGTTATAATACACACATTCACAATTTTAAAACGGTACCAACGTCACTACTTTACAACCGATGAACTTTCGGAGTATATTTATTATGTACCCTGCAGAACATATGATTTCGCTCTATTAAAATTGCTTTAGATGTGTTAAAAGAAAATCAAAATATGTCATCATCTAGAGAATGTAATGCTTTTTCTTATGAATGTTTGCTTGTTTCGTTTCTGTTGTTCCAATGTACTTTAATTGAGTATGTTTAAGGTTTGCAGCAACATCACACTTCAAAAGTTAATCAATTTGAAAAATCGGAAATATGTATTGTAATAAAGAAAACATTTATAAGAGCAGCAATAAATTCTCTAGAAAGTGACATGTTTTGATTTATTTTTGGGACATTTAAGACTGAAATCGGGTTTGTCACGCAGCCTGGGAAGGACATGGAGCTTGCTTATATAATTATAGCCTCCTATCCTGGGAAGGACGTGGTTCTCGTATCATCGTCTCGATTAGCCACCACTCTCGTAAAGGTAACAGGTGGATTGTTCGTCCTTGAACGCTCTGTGCGTAAAGCGTAATTACGAATGATAATGATATATGATTTGGTTGGCTTGCAGATTGGAAGAAGCGGCGTCCGCATAAACTCCCAGATGCGATGGTTCGGGATGCCGACCGCTGTCGCTCGTGACCAGTTTGCACCTCAATGTGAGTACACCCACTTTGTACGCCCACTTTGTACACCCACTTTGTACACCCCTCGGAGTTATACCAGGTTGCTTCAAGCCTTATTTCGATATTTCATTGCTATACTTTTATTTATTTATTTTTATTTTATTTATTTGTAAATACAGTACCGGTAGGCCTACATATATGTGGGTGGTGTAAAACACCTATACATTGTACATTGTCAAAAACAAAATGGCTAAAAAATAATACATAACAAGTATGAAATTACAAACGGAACAAACTTAAAACACAATGTCAAAGAAATCAGTCCACTCATCAAGACAGTGCTGAGTTAAAATCGTTTTTAAACGTGAACGTAGTATAAGGTAGCTGATGTGGTGTTGCGTAGATGTTCAGGAGTATATAGGAGTAGGATAGGATATAGGAGTAACGTAATAAATGAAAATACGTATAAGCATTTGCATACCGACAGCAGATCCTTATCTACTGCTCCTTTCATACGCGCTAATTTAAAGAAAATCAACAGATTCCTGACGTTCATCACACAGTCTACCGCTGAGTAGAGTGTACAATGCCTAATAAGCCACGCCCACCATTCCAGGGCCTGGATTCACAAAGATGCCTAACTCTAAGTTGTCCTAAGTTAGGCAAATCCTAGCTAGATAAATCAAGGTGAATCATATCTTGGTATAACTACACGTTCAAAAAGATAATATTATTAGTTAAATTATGGATATTTTACTTTATTCTGTCTTTATGACATTGAAGAACGACATATGAGTGATTTGTATTACTAAGATTTGCCTAAACTAGGACGTCTTAGCACTTGGGCACCTTTGTGAATCTGGGCCCTGGTATCTAACGGAAGGTCGTAAACTATCCCTTATGTACTATGATTCAATTAGGTGGTAGATAATACATAAGAAAAGTTGGCACCATTGGACTCGGCTATGTCGTAATTGTGAGCATTCTTACGTTGGGCCTTATCAGGTTATTTCATGTCATTTCGATATTTCGTTGCTATAATATCGTGACATAGCAAACGCTCAACGCAGTTTCACATTCATGCCAAGAAGTTATTGTGCGGTTGTCAACCCACTTTGTACCAGAAATGAATAACGAAGACTGTATTGACTTCCTAGAGCCGCCGTGGTTAATTCTGGCACAAATTACTGAAGATGGTAAAAGATTATTGGTACTTGATTACAAATCATTGTTATAAACTCAGAAGGAAGTTTATAATGTTGTAAACTTTGTCCGAGGCAAAGCTGAGAACGCCGCCGGGCGTTTGTTTCACTGCATTTATAAGTTGTTGAGTGCGACCGCAGATTCCTTGAATTTGTTGGGTTCGAACTGTCAAAAAGTAATCAAATACAATCGTTTGTTTGTTGTGTGGACGCCTATTATTTGACTAGATGTTGTGTTTCCAAGAAATGTGTGCATGGTTGAATTGAACTTCTGTTATGGCTTCCGGTAATGACGGGGATTTCTTCTCATGTTTGTGCTAGTCAGGTAGTAGGGGTGTACATGATTTGTGAAATGCCAAGATCGACGAAAGATCGACTGATTTTCTACGGACCCACTGTAGGTACCTAGTTTGATATCATTGTTAACTTAAAAAACAGATATGCCTGAATAATATCATAGAATAAGTGTTTTAGGTGGTTTTTGATGAGATCATTATTTAACTTTGTTATGGTTGAATAACAAAACAATATTATAGGATTCGTTACACGGTTGATTGCGCGCTCAACAACCTTGGGGAACATTGGGCTGGCTTAGCTCTTGCGTAATAACAGCAAAAACTGATTAATGGTCGCATACCTCAGCAGTGAGATTATCTACCAGAATAGAATAGAATAGAATGTATTGGAACTGAAATTAGACTCCCAACACTTCGAATGATCCATTCAGTGTTGGGTAGGAACGGATTTTTTTAGTTCCGTTCCTAGGAACTATAGGAACGCTACAGTTCCATTTCTCGAGCCAGTCGATTCGAACTGTGGAACGCCATAGTTCCAGCTTCCCAGGAACTATAACTTATTTTTACAAATTCCTTTTATTTTAGCTTGACTGTATATACAAACTTGAAGGATGAAAGAGCCAAACATAGTTTACTTCCATATGACGGAAACGGGCAATCTAATTGTGTGTTTCACTCAGATTATTAAAACAATCATCCTAACTTTGATGCCTTTGCAAACCTTTGGTTTTATGCATTAACCATATACTAACCATTAACTTGCTTGGAAAGATCGAAAAGAAAATGGTTGTTGCAGAAAGGAACTCTTTAGGAACTTAGTTCTGTTTTGAAAGGAACTTAGGAACGCTTTAGTACCTATTCTTTTAGAGGAACAAGGAACTGGAAGGAGTTCTTTTTTACTTACGAGAAATTTGAACTGGAACTAGGTCGTTTTTTATGAACTTACCCAACAGTGGATCCAACAATATCTCGGCATCATCCAACAAGAGATATTGGATCTTGATCACTTCGCAGTCCAATAGTTCGACCTCCAATGGCGGCAATCGAGCCACCGAACAACACTTATGTAAACCTTGGACTTGATGCTGAGTGGCCTAAGGAATTCCATGAGCGTGTCCTTGTTAGAAATGATCTTAGAATACCGACAATAACATTGCGTAATTTGGTAATATATCCGGCATCGTTTTGTTTTGTCTTTGGTTTTTGTAGCTAACCATAAGGCCATCAGGGTCTTCGGGGATAATCCCGCATATGCAGCTATGAATAACCTTGAATATGAGGGGATTTCTTAATGTTAATAATGGGCAATTATATGCAAATATTTAAAATCTATTCAATACCAAATCTCAATAGGAATGGGAATATATAGTTGTCCCGACTACCTTACACATGCTTTCGTCACAGGCGACGGGTTCGTAGCCAATCAGCGATCGCTATTTGCGCGGCGTTGTCTCGAGAGGTTCGCTGGTTGGCTATGAGTGCCTTGCCTGTGACGAAAGCATCTGTAAGGTAATCTTGGGCCAAGTAATACTTTATTTTTGTAAAATAAGCACTTTGTAGCGTCTTCAATAATATAATTATGTTCGCATATACCTAAAACGCTAAAAAAAACGTATCTTTACCTATATAAGCCAATTGTGTCCGTCTCAAATAGCGCTCTACAGTAGAGCGCTACGAGTAGAGCCTCTATACTCGTTGTATTTGGTCTTTGTCTCACATTTTTGCAACGATAGTAATCGAGACGGTGAATATGATTATAGAAAAAGATGAAAACCTCTACATGCCCATGTCAAAGCCGGGGTTCGAACCTGGAGCCCAGATCAGCAGTTAATCGAGCCCAGACACGCATAAAGCTCTAAATCGTCAAAAACAGTAAAAACAAGTGAAGTTAATGCTTGAATTTGTATTTCTCTATCTTTTCTCGTAGAGGTGGCTCAGGTATAACGTATGACTCTTATTCAGGAGGTCACTGGTACGATTTCAGCCTCCGGCAATCCTGACTGAGGGTTTTTTCACGAGGTTTTCCTCAGTCACAAGGTGAATGCTGGGATTCAGTCGTACTGACCAGCCTAATAATGTTTAGTATACTTCAGCTGGTCATCTGAAGAAGGGACTGTCAGGGATTGATCCGAAAAAAATTCTTCTATTTCTCGATTAGGACGAACAGTGCCCAAACACAGCTTTTATAACGTTGTTGTTCGCAATTTGAATATTCGACTATGAATGGGAAATTAGTATTCGAATAAATTGGGTTACTCGTATGGTTGGTTTCTTTATGTTACCAGACAATACCATTTATGTATGTCTAATCTAATTGCCGTGAAGGATACAATTGTGAGTCGGAGGTATCGAGACAGCTTAGCCGAATTAATGCCAAAAGATTGATTGATATTTGGGCTTAACGGCTCATATTTTTGCAGCTTGGCTAATCGAGACAATGAATGGGTGAAATATGAAGATGAAATAGGGAGCTGTTTGGAGGAAAAGGGCTCAGCTACTGTGCGTGCCTACCTAAGAAGCACCCCGCCAATTACTATAACCTCAAAGGGAGGGGGTGGTGTTTTGGAGATCATAAATGTCAAATCATCTCCATTATTCATCAAAGCACTCACACCTTCTTAGCCGGCACCGACAGCTATAAACCGCATGGACCAACGTAAATGCGACATCCACTAGGGTCCACTAGATTCCCCTAGAGTCCACTAGAGTACCCTTTTTGTAATGACTGTGTGTCCACCCCGTTGACTGCCGCTTGAGATTTTAGACACAATTGACATTTACAACTGTCAACAATGGAGGCGACGGCTAAGTCGCCCTTTGTGTGTAGTGATTGGCATTTGGCAAGGTGCTTCTTAGGTTGGCACGCATACTATAGTCCCGTCAAATTAACTTGCAAGGTGTTGTCGTCACGGATTATGTACTAGGGTAGGGGTGACAACTACCTAGGTGATACCTAGGTGATAGGTGATAACTAGGTGATAACTACGCGTGTGACAACTACCAACCTAAATCTAGTTGCATTTCGTTCTCATGCCTCAGGTATTGTAGTGATAATATCGCCCGTATGTTGTCAGACGTGGTGGGGTCGCATTCTATTCACGGTCGGTGCAGTCAATGCAGTGGACAATAGCAATGCAGGCATCGGGCAATCCGACCATCTCTTCTCAGAATTTTAGGGGACACCTCGATCCTTATGGCGTGGCCAGTGTAGTTCACTCTTCTCTGCGACAGCAACAAGTGGAGTAGGCCTACATCTGTGACGTCACACCTCAACTCCTTCAGCCTCGCTCGCATCTCCGGAACTAAAGACTGTTATTTACATGCGCGGTTTTTGATGTTGAATATCTGTCTTGCGGACAATGATTACTGCGATGTGGCCACTTAAAATATTGGAAAGTCGTTCCTAATTCCAGTGACGTTAGCGAGCCCACCTTTGAGAGTCGACTGTGATATTAGTGACATTGATGCCGTAGAAACTACAACAACCTGTATTGCGATACATTGTACTGTATACGATGTTACCGCGATTATATAGGTCTCGTAGGCCTCTGAAGATCGTAGTATCTACGTAAGATTTCATCGCCGCAGGGTCTTTTCAGAACAACCCATAGAACAAATATTAGAAACATCACGTGAACGTGATAAAATTGACAGGTGTAATTTGTAAATGCACAAGTAACCAAACGCCCTACCCAATTCTAAAGTAAGCGACAATGTTTGAAGGAGTTGGGGGTGGGTGGCTGGTAGGTAGGCAGGCAGACGGAATAACAAAACTGGAGTTTGGCTCGGGGGGGGGGAGGGGGTCAACGTTTTTAAAGGAATAATCAAAGAAACTAAGCAAGAGATCTGACACATTTTATCAAAGACCTTTTGTCGAAGACCAAAACAAGCCACCGTTCACCGCTGCCTCCTTGTTTCTCAACCAATCTTAGACAGTACTGAGGGAGACAAATTAGTCGCACAAACACCCAATACACTAAGTTCTAAAAAAAATTCCACTTCAAGTTTTTAGAACAACCAAAACAAGCCAGAATATCCCACTATAATATAGGCCCTGTATCGCCGGTGAGTTTATTTGAACGAAAATAATTGTGTATGTTCTACGTTCTACAACCTACGAATATACTCAAGATTTGTGGTTTTTTCGATTTCTATAAACAAGTGTACTAGCACATTTGTTCAGAGTCGCGTTGGTTTCACAAATAGCGCTCGTCAATATTGGAAGACGGCTGTATAACATTCAAATGGCTATTTATTGTACTCTCATCTGCAACACCAGTTACCGTTGGTTAGAGCGGATTGGAGGGTTCGAAAGCTTGTGTAACAGCTTCGTTCTTCTCGTCAACTGCTCGGGTGTCCAGGTTAGTGGAGGAACCTATATGACTGGTCAAAGTTGCACCGTCCTTTCGGATGAGACGTAAAGCCGATGGTCCCCTTGGTACTTTTCGACAGGAGTAGACTACGTGCCGGTACTAGGCTTCCCCTCCTCCCTTTCTCATTATCATTCATCAATCATTACTCATCAGGCTAAAGAGGGTATTGTGCCCTACACTGGCCTTAATTACAATAAAATAAAGTAAAGTATAAGTACCACGGATTATATAGGTCTCGTAGGCCTCTGGAGATCGTAGTATCCACGTAAGATTTCTTCTCTGGTGAGTTTATTTGAACGAAAATAGTTGTGTATGTTCTACGTTCTACAACCTACAAATATACTCAAGATTTGTGGGTTTTTTCGATTTCTATAAACAAGTGTTCTAGCACATTTGTTCAGAGTCGCGTTGGTTTCACAAATAGCGCTCGTCAATATTGGAAGACGGCAATAACATTCAAATGGCTATTTATTGTACTCTCCTCTGAAACACTAGTTACCGTTGGTTAGAGCAGATTGGAGGGTTCGGAAGCTTGTGTAACAGCTTCGTTCTTCTCGTCAACTGCTCGGCAGTCCAGGTTAGTGGAGGAACCTATATGACTGGTCAAAGTTATACCGTCCTTTCGGATGTTACGTAAAGCCGATGGTCCCGTTGGTACTTTTCGATAAGAGTAGGCTACGTGCGGTATGTCATCCCGTAGACTCGTAGATAATTGAATGCTTTTATAATTTGTTTAAATAAATATTTCCGTTTTTCTAGATAAATAGAGGTTGTTGCAAGTTCGGAAATATTTATTGTAATAGAGGAACATTTATAAGAAATAGCATTGAATTTTCTACGGGATGACGTATTTTGATTTACTTTTTGACAATTTTTAAGCATTTGCAAGAAATTTAAACAGGGAAGGATACCTCTACGTCAACAACCGCACACAATTTTTATTTTAAAATATCTCAAGCATGGGCTTCGAAATCGAAAATCTGAATCAACAGCGCACTGTGGTTTAGTAATCCCTACATACTGAATGCTCTAAGTTGTGTTTTACATTATAATCAGTATGTTTTATATATAATTACTAATTATCGAATAAATATCAAAATAACTACGCTAATGGTTATAATATCTTATTCAGTATGTATGGCTTATCGAAACACAGTGCGCTGTTGATTTAGTTTTTCGATTTCTTGTTGCAATCTTGAGATAAAATTAAATAATTAACATTTACTGCGGTTTTCGACGTAGAGACTACCCTCCGTCAGAAATCGGGTGTTCCTCAGGGTGGGACTCTCTCCCCGACTGGCAAACGACCTCTGATCCACGTGAGGTCGGTGACTTGATGCGAAGGAACGTCGTGTCAACGCAACGCAAGGCCATGCCACGCCCCCCGGCCACGCAGAGTTTCACTAACACTGGGTGTGTTTGTTATGAATGGATTACGAATATCTGGAAGAAAGTGGCCGAGCCGAGCATCCAGCAAGTGGCACAAAGCTGCAGGTGTGCGCGGTTCTGAATGACGTGTGCGCATGCGTGGACATATATACGTCTTGGCTTCGATTTCCTTCCTCCTAGCTTTCTGTCTGACGATCTGTCCGGTTTGTCTTCCGATCTAGACGAACACCTACTAACCTTATTTAGTCTCGTAATGTGTGTGCAAGTTGTCATCGCGGCTTCTCGGAAGACTCGTCCGTCTGCAATGATGCCCTACAACAGGAAGTGCTGCGAGCCAGTTCCGCTTCGGATGATGAAGCCGCCGTAAGGAACTCTAAGCGGGAGGTATCGGCTTCGACTCCCAAACCTGATCTTAAGTTTTGTTTACTTTCGATTAAGACGCGTGGGTAAGAGTGGTCCCTGTGTAGGCGATAGTTGTTCAAGGCCAAATTGTTGCAAGACTCAATGGGAGTGGGAAAACGCGTTTAAAATCCTAAATGTAGATCTGAAAAATATGTCCCGAAACGTTACTGAGCAATATAAAACACGGTTTGACGGAAAGCCGCGACTTGTGATAGCCAATTATTGTTAATCCACAAGACAGGATTCGAACTGTGTCCATGCGAAAATTACGGCGCCCATCTGCAAGGTAGATCTGTAGCACCCCTCCCCCCCCCCCTCACCCCCCCCCCCCACAAAAAATAGAAAAATATTGTGCACAATACTAAAAGTATAATAAGATAGGTTAATATTTCAGACACGAAATTACTTACGTATAATGTTAATATTCATCCAATGAATCTCCTAAGCATTGCTAAAAGATTTGTTTCTCAGGAAAAAAGCCATATGAAAGCGTTCGCCAATGAGTACGATAAGATCGCTTGCAGTAACTCGTCTGGACATCACCGACTCTGGACAAGGGTCGGATCATAATGACATTGTATATTATATATTTTATGTCAGAGAGGATGAATAAAGATTTCAGTGGATGTTTTACTACTCTTATTGCAACTGTTGTTGAAAACATCACATCTAATCTAACAGTTCGGTACATCTTAGGGCCAGTTTCACCAAACTTTAATCCGGCGATCAAAAATGGCGCCCGGTAGAAGCCGCCATGCATTTTGTATGTAATTTTTGTTGAAACCATGGTATAGCATAGGGCCCCATCATCACTCGCACAACCATCACAATCACCACCATTTCATCTATTTATGTTTCACAGATCCATATCACTCATAATCACGCAGTAGGTTCTTAAGATTAGTCATTTAATGTACTCAAGGATGCAAATCAATAATTGATTGTATGGACCCAAAGGCCCGATTTTTGCATCCTTTCTATGCTTACTACACTGTATTGAGTTATAGATCAATAAAATAATAATAATAATAATAATAATAACCAATCCGAGATTAGTAAACCGCGGCTGATTAAAAAGTTTGGTTAATTCGGACCTTAGTCTAAACATTAATTACAAATCGGTGGTTGAAGAGGGACGTGGGTCGTGTGTACTGCACAGTTTGTATTATTGGGAGCTACGCCACTGGTACTCAATGTGCACCGCTGTTTAGCCCCGTCATTAGAGTAAGTGAGTGTCATTAGGCTACTTAGTCGTTCATTTGTACCCGTGTAAGAACGTCAGTGTAAATATTTTTCTGGCGTTCGCCTGTAATTAAAGCTTACACTAGTGTAGTCAGTGCAGAAGATTTTGTTCACTGGCCAGTGTAAGACCCAGTGTAAAACAGCTGAATGAAGCTAAGGTGGCCCCGTCATTAGTGTCACTCAGTGTCAGTACTTAGTCGTTGATTTGTACCCGTGTAAAACAATGCCTTAAAACTTACACTAATGTGTTCAGTGCAGGAGATTTTTTTCACTGGCCAGTGTAAGACCCAGTCAGTGTAAGACAGGTGAACGCACACTGCACACCACGTGGGTTACAAGCACGCTCGCTCCTCCTTCAACGTGGTCCACTTCCATGGCGCTTTATACCGAGAAGGCTTTCATCTCATCTGACCTGACCTGTTGCCTTTATTGGCATTAATGTCTTATTGGCAGGTAGGCAGCCTGGCTCTATGCTGTGGTGAAGTCGCGGCCTTATTTCCCCTCCCTTTCTAAACCCAATCGATGATATCTCTCTCTTGTTTGTAACATCTTGATTACTCTCTGATCGAGCTACGAGCCCTCCTTTACTTGACAACTCCATGGGGTGTGGAGATATTACAATAGTAATACAAGTCTGTCCCGACTGGGGATGGAACCCAGATCGCCGGTTATGTGTATGAATTAATACGATTTTTAGAAAAGTTTCATTATTTAATTATATCTCAAGATTGCAACAAGAAATCGAAAATCTGATACAACAGCGCACTGTGTTTTGGTAAGCTCTATACAGTATGAATAAAATATAACTATTAGCGTAGTTATGTTGATATTAATTCGATAATTAGTAATCAAATTAATTATATATAAAAAACATACTGATTATAAATGTAAAACACAACTTTGAGCATTCAGTATGTAGGGCTTACTAAACCATAGTGCGCTGTTGATTCAGATTTTCGATTTCGAAGCCCATTCTTGAGATATAATTTTAAAATGAAAATTTTGTGCGGTTGTTGACGTAGAGGTATCCTTCCCTGTTATGGATATAGTGTGTGTGATGAGATACAAATTGTAGAGCCGGAGTATCCGGGTTCGAATCCAGTCGGGGCAAACGTTTAAATTGCGGTATACATTATGCATAAAGCTGTATTAAGCTTACATAACTATACAATCATACATATTATTACATTAGCTTAAAATGCAATGAGCACCGGTACATAGAGCCGGCGATCTGGGTTCGATCCACAGTCGGGGCAAACATTTATTACAATTGCTTATACATTATATATGAGTATATCACCTATAACAATTGCTCAAACATCCCCATCTGGGCCCGGTGTAGAATTGGTCTAGGGTAGCTCTGCCTGTCGTAAGAGGCAACTAAAAGGCCGATGTCGTATGACCTATAGCTACCGTGAACGTCGTTAGAAACCAAAATCAAATGGTCCCTACTGTAATACTACTACTTTACTGTAATAGTGTAGACAACATGTAAACGGTGACTTTGGAGCCGTCATAGGAACGAAACACATAATAAATGGTGTATAAATGCCCCCCCCCCCCCCCCCCCCCCCACCTTCCCCTGAAAATCAGTTCTTGTAACTGATTGGGTAGACTAAATACAAATGTATTTTATTTATTTATTTATTTATTTATTTATTTATTTATTTATTTATTTATTTATTTATTTATTTATTTATTTATTTATTTATTTATTTATTTATTTATTTATTTATTTATTTATTTATTTATTTATTTATTTATTTATTTATTTATTTATTTATTTATTTATTTATTTATTTATTTATTTATTTATTTATTTATTTATTTATTTATTTATTTATTTATTTATTTATTTATTTATTTATTTATTTATTTATTTATTTATTTATTTATTTATTTATTTATTTATTTATTTATTTATTTATTTATTTATTTATTTATTTATTCATTCATTCATTTATTCATTTATTCATTTATTCATTTATTCATTCATTAATTAATTCATTCATTCATTGATTGATTGATTGATTTATTGATTGGTTGATTGATTGGTTGATTGATTGATTGATTGATTGATTGATTCATTCATTTATTTATTTATTTATTTATTTATGTTTATTTATTTATTCATTTGCTCATGTTTCAGGCTTGCGAGGGTGTTTGACGTGACATGGGCAACTCCAACTCTCAAACCCTCCACCCCGGCCTGCACCAGTCTCACCAGCAATGGGCCCACTCGTACCCCCGCGACCCCCAGTACCGGCCCCCCTCTCAGCAGCAGCAGGTGAAGGTGCTGCCCGAGAGGATACCGGGCCAGCGGCTGAGGGTCACAGACAACGGGGCTATACTGCACAACGGGGGGACCATCAGCGGCCGGAGACAGTCCGTAGGAACCAACGGGCATTACTTTGATGAGGATGATGAGGTGAGGATTCGCGTTCAGCAACACTCGTTGCAATCTCATTTTATCAGACGATTTTTTAAAATAAAAACCATTGGTTTGGGTTCGATTTTTGTATCTCGACCTAGCCTGCGGAACACCCGGTTTCAGAGGGTAAAAATGTATTGGTTTTTCTTATAAATGTTAAAAGTATTAAAATACCGTATTTGTAGACTCCTGATCGGTGTGTTAATAACAAATGAAAAATATATAAGGATAAAGAAAGAGCATTGCATTCTCTAGTGGATGCCATATTTTGGTTTACTTTTTCGGGTGTTCCGCAAGGTAGGTGAAGATGCAACCTCGTTCTTTTGGCCTGATAAAATTGCTTAAAAATAAATTGTTTTAAATTGTCCCAAAAGTAAAGGCTGGAGAATTTAATGCTCTTTCTTATGAATGTTTCTTTGTTTCAATACATGTTTCCGTTTCTCAAACAAACTTGTTCTTGTAATCTGATGAATTGCTGGACACCTTTCGTACCTAATTGCGAACATTTGAAACAAGGAAATAGTCGAGACAAATGGCTTGAAAAGCTATACAGTACCGGTATATTTCTTTTCTTTATTCCTGGATTTAAAATAAAAACTCTCGCCCAACATAAATTAATGGACCGTATTTTTGGACCTAGCTGCTTGGTACATTAATGCAAAATTAAATAAAAACAAAATTTAAATTAATTTTTTTTTTATTTTGTTATTTCTGGATTTAAAAAAAGAACTCGCTTACCCTGAATAAATTAATGAACCGTATTTGTGGAGCCCTGCTCGATATATTAATAAAAATATAAATAAAAAATAAATAAAAATTAATTTTTTTTTTCCTTTCTGGATTTAAAAAAAACTTAGTCGCCCAGAATAAATGATTTGTGGACCCTTGCCCTAACCCACATTGTATTGTGCAGGTCTCTGAGCGAGTGTATCGGTCTCGCAGCAGCTCCCACCATCGTCCCTCGCACCAAGACAGCGCCGGTCTGAACAAACTGAGCAGCAAACGGTTCGGAAGTGAACCGGACCTCCGCCAGCCGGCGCCCCACAACCACAATGACAGCCCGGCCAAGCAGCGGATATCCAGGGGACGCAAGAAGTACCGCGCGCCTCCACCGCCCCCCGAGGGAGATAGTCGCGGTCCTGACAGTAAGTTTGTCTGAGGAATAAGACGCAGAAACAAAACGGTGACTTTGGAGACGTCCTAGCAACGAGGCACTCAATACATTCAAAGTTGTTCTGAATAGGCAACACGCGTACGATTTTGTTTGTTAAACCAAACACTAAGTTTAATAGTATCAGATACAAAAAGTATATTCATGCAAGTCCCAAGTAAAAAAAATTTTTAAATAGGTTTAGTGAGGTCGCATTTATTGAAGTTTAAACTCGGGGATCTGAAACGCGTACAGGTGGCTGTGACGCAATGATTCTGTAGACGTGGCGTAACAGACCAATCGCTGAGGCGGTGAGCGTACAAAGAACAAAACCATGACGTCAAATCCACTCTACATGGCGGCGGCTCGTTTTTCGCGCCCTTTTATTTATCGTTTTCGTTACTAAACCAATTATTTTGAGGCAAGGACTGATCCGATTTTCAAAATTCAAAGACACAAAATTATTAAATGAGGGACAAGGTATTTAAAAATCGATTAAAATTTTTATACGCGTGTTCCCTATTGGCCTTGTTGATTCTGACATTTGTCCGCAGGTGTTCGCACTGTCCAATCACTGATTCATATACTTGTATTTGAAATATCGATCTTTGATTGGTTATCGCTCACTCGTCGATGGTGTTTGGAGCCTACAGGGCTGGTTTAGTTGCTTTAAATTAAAGTCCCCCACTGCAAATCAGTTTCGTTACTGAGTGGGTATAGACTCTAAATGTGAATTTATTTATTTATTTTATTTATTTTTAAGTCTAGCAGTCACATTAGTTATTTAGCAATGGGGTTGGATAAGAAGGAAACCAACAGCTTACCTTGTTGCTGACAACCTTTGGAGTTGGAAGACTTATATAAAGACTAAACAAAAACGTCGATACTGTTTTGGCCTGACTAGGCCTTGTTCACCCGACGAAGGTGGAGACTCTTTATATTTTAGTCTTTAAGTTTATAGTTTAGTCTAGAATTTAGTCTTTTATGTGTCTACCAACTCGGAAGGTCATCAGCAACAAGGTAAGCTGTTTGTTTCCTTCCTATCCACTATCATTGCTAAATATCCAAAGCCGTTAGGCACTCTAAACACATTCACGCCACGTTAGTTAGTTTGTTTTATTTGCATAATAATAAAATCTCGTTACAGATTGAGTTATATTACCCTTGCAGGTGTACAGGAAATTGTCAGTCAGAATGCACAATTTAAATGATGTAAAAAAAACGAAGAAAATGTAAGCAAATAAGCATGGGAAGTTATCAAATGGAGCACTGCTTTTATACACTAAACAAATATTTAGGGGGAAATAAATTAAATATGATTTACATTGTATCATGTAAGTGTATGTACTGAGACAATGTGCAAAACAAAATGCTCGCGGCTATGATTTATTGACAGCTTCCAATACTAGCTCTATATTTTATTATTTTTTTATTATTATCATTTGCTTAATACAGCAAATGCACCTTTTCCAAACACCTCATTCATTTTTAAAATTTGTTTAGTAGTAAGTAAATAGCATTATTATCCCAGACAATTTAACTTAGGGGTCATCACATAGTGTTCATTATAATGTATTATGCTGTGTCTGGAAATAAAACAAACTTAAACTTAAAGTTAAACTATAAATCTTGTTTTTTTGTTCCAGGCTCTTCTCCTGACTCGTACCACTGGGATAACCTTGACCAGCCTGCCCGTCGCTTGCGGCTGTTCAAGACACGAGAGGAGACCAAGAAGGCTCCGACCCCTCAGAGACCGCTGCCGACACCGGACGAAGAGAATCAGCTCAGCAACGGAATCCACCACGCGAGAAGTATCACGATACACGACGGCGATTGGGGCGACCTCGTGAGAAACATTCCCGATCATGCGAGGACCGTCATGGATCGGTCCAGCAACGTTGTGGAACATTCCAGAAGTATGCCAGAGCACGTCGACCATGTAAGGAACGTCCAAGATATTCACGTCGGAGATATTCAAGAACCTCACAGAAATGGACTAGATCATATAAGAATTAACGTTCTCGATTATCCGAGGAGCGCTACGGAGCACAACATAAAGATAATCATCCCTGAGCACGGGAGAAACGTGAAGGGACACGGAAGAGAGAGTCAAAACGTCGGGAAGGTGCGGAGAGCGAGTCGAGAGGAGAAGACGTCGATAGATTCGCTTAGCATTATTCCGCGAGTGAACGGGATACGTCATCAACCCCCACCGCATCCCCACTCGCCAACACCGGTCCATAGAAGTTTGTCTACTCCAGAATTCCAGGTAAGTCGATTATCTTATTCAATGCATATTTCATATATTTATCAGATAGCTCTTGACCAAAAAACACCTCTTATATCATAATTATAAACTTTAAAAGCACTAAATTATATTTCATTTTAGGTTCCAAGTGTATGTGACATTAACATCCATCTGTCACGATCACGTTTGTTTCAGATGGAGCTATTGAAAGCAGCTCAGCGGCTAAGCCCGGCAGCAGCTCTTGTATCACGAACAGATCTGAACGGCAGATATGACAGGAGAGAAGATCATAGAAGAGAAGACGATAGAAGAGGGAGACGCGAGTTTGGCGAGAGAGAGTTTAGGGAGTCTGGGAGACGAGAGGAAGATCTAAGAGGGAGAGGGGAGTTTGAAGAAAGGGGGTTTAGAGAATCTGTCAGGCGAGAAGACGATAGAAGAGGGAGAGGGGAGTTTGAGGAAAGAGAGTTCAGGGAGTCTACAAGAAGAGAGGACGATCGAAGAGGGAGAGAGTTCAGGGAAGAGAGGTGGGAGGGAGATAGGAGACGAAGGGGAGAGGTCGAGCCTGTACGGAAAGACAATGATCGAAGAGGGAGAGGAGAGTCTGGAGATCGGGAGTTCAGAGAAGAGGGGATCAGGAGAGAAGAAGATATGAAGCGGGATCACTCAAGAGTAGCAATCTCCAGAAGAGGAAGATTTGAGGCTGGTGGAAAAGAGGATGTTAGGGACGAGAAAACTAGAGTAAATGTCCGATCAGGTAGAGGAGAATCAAGGGAAAGGGAACTATTGGCTGATGGGAGGAGGGGAAGGGAAATGTCTAGGGAAAGAGAAGTGGACAATGATAGACGGGGTGATAATAAGAGCGACAGTAGTGGGAGAAGAGAGAGAGAGCCAAGGAGTAAAGGCGGAGACTACAGAAGACGGAAGGAGAACGGTAGAGAGAGGGAACCGCGTCGCAGCAGAGACCGGTCACGAGACCTGGAGTCCAGGGGGGTCCTGCCTGGACCGCTGGAGCTCAGACTTCAGGGAGACGGCTCTGGCCGTGAGTCTTCTCCCGCCCCGACTCCAGCGTACAAACAGAAGGAGTCGAGGAAGGACGGACGCAAACCTTCGGACAAACAGTGGGAGATGTAAGGAAAACCTTTTATACCGGTATAGCCATTCATTACCGTATATTAAGCACCACAGATAGGGCACCAAATGAAATAAAATAATCGAAAAATATGAAATATTATAAATTGAACTACAATTTTAATTTCTTATGTACGAGCATCAACAATGTAGGCTATGTATAAACACGGTCACAACTTAAAAAAGCTACCAGTTTCCAACAGATCTTTAATAAGTTGATAGTACTTACTTCACTGGGATGTTCTTTGAAGATAAATAATTTTTATACAATTTAAAATAAATTACGTACCGTGATTTTTGAGTTTTTGACATGCCTGCATAATGTACCATATTTACTATATAAAACATTAATATAGTATATTTTTTGCAAACACCACGTATACCAAGGGCGGCAAAGCGTGCTAACTCAAGTCGACTTGGCCTCAAAGCAACTTGACATGGCCTGTTATACACCTCAAAGCGCTTGATGCTAGGCCCAGGTCAGGCCTGCTTTTCAAGCGAGCTAATACCTCCAAAGTGAGCCGGCTTTCCTTGATATACGATAGCGAGCTAACTCAAGTCGCCTTCACTTAGCTCGCTTTCTGCCTTTGGTATACGTAGTGATATTTACACTTGCTAGAAATAAGCACTGTTTATACCTTGTCTTCTTGTTTCTAGTATAACGCCTAACGTACAAAGACCAGTAGAACGGGACGTGCCGACGAAGACCTTCTATTTCGGCATGGAACAAGGGGAGAGGGACGCCGTGGAGAGGTTTGCAGCGAGCATCCATCGCGTTCCACTAACGCACACTCCGTCTGGCTCGGGGGGCAGCCTCTGCAGTGAGGTGGAAGAGGAGGTGGACGGAAGTAAGAGACAATCATATTATTAGTCTATATAAAACCTAGTACTTAGACTTTACACTGTTCCTTGTCAAGATCAATGAATTAAAACGCAATATTTCGAGCCCTAATCAGAGCTCTTCGACGGGCAAAATCACACTACCAGTGTGATTTAATTCTTTGATCTTGACAAGGAACAGTGTATAGTCCAACTACTAGGTTTTATATAACGTTTTACCTGTTCTACTATGTTTCCGCCTTTTAATTATTAGTCTAGTCGAGTCATGTGGTAGTAGTAAAGTTTTATCGTAGCACACGTTTGCTATTTTTACATACAGTGTAATACGTATCAAAACATAGTTCAGCATAATTTATAGTATAATTATAGATTAAAGTATACAATCATAGATTAAGTGTATAATTAACTTAGTCTACCACATACATCAACATGGTATTGGTATGCTGCATACATTACAATACCAACTACTGGTGCAATCCCAACGTCAGTCTTGTGGACAATACTTCACCAGTCTTTCTTCTTCATGTACGTACTCACTTTTATTATGTACTATACCGTGTATTTACTTGAATAGAAGATAACCTCGAATTTAAGATGACCCCCTTTTTTCAAGAATCTAAAACTGGAAAGTCATATTCATAATCTTAATATGTATGCAAATTTAAGACAACCCCCAATATTTTAACTAAAGAAAATTGAAATAATTATAGGCATAGATTCAGTTAAATACTGTTTATTCACGAATGAAATATTCACACTCTCTCTCTCTCTGGAGAAGAATATTGCTACCATGTAAGAAGAAATGGGAATAAACTAAAGAATTAAGAATAAATACATGTATGTACATGTTCTAGCAACGAAGCACTCAATAAATTCAAAGTTGTTCTGAATCAGCCTTGTTAATCCTAGCATCTGTCCGCAGGTGTTCCCACTGTCCAATCACTGATTCATATGTTTCATATTTGAGATATCGATCTTTGATTGGTTATCGCTCACTCGTCAATGGTGTTTGGTGCCTACAGGGTTGGTTTAGTCGCTTTAAATTAAAGTCCCCTACAAAAATCAGTTTTGTTCCTGAGTGGGTAGACTCTAATTATGAATTTATTTATTTATTTAACCTGTGTTTGTCCGCTAGGTGGGAGCATAGCGCTCCAGCTGAGACCAACGCTGCCAAAGAAGCAATTGGAGATTCCTCGGTTCTCCCCCACGACTGCGTGGAGACTTTTATCGGCGCTCGAAGTCCCGACGCCTATAAACGTCTGCGAGGAGGTACCCGTTGTTCAAGAAGAGAGGATACTCAGGTATGTTCAACTGAATCACATTTTATACCACATGGGTGTGAGCAGGGTTCCACTAGTAATGGTCGCCTATGGCAACCATAAGATTTTTTTTAAAATTTCAGAATAAAAAAAAAACATTTTATTTTTTATTGTGCCTAATTATACCACTTTATAGTTTTTCAGATATTTGTGTTGAACACACATAGTAATAAAAATGCATGTGTGTAATCTCAAGCCTCTAATGACCAGAATAATACAATTTATGAAAATATATCTACAAAGTACAAATACACAAGCAATTTTTTTTTTAAACATTCGCAGACACAGGCTTAAGAGTAATGAAGACATTTGAAAACCACTTGATCACACAGAATGTCTGAAACATGGGCTCAGCAATGTACTTTTGACTTTTGAGGCAGGGGAAGGGAAAGCTTTTGCCAAATTGAATGTAGTTTAACATTGATAGCATTTTAATGGCATATCTTACAATGATAAAGTACAGTAGAAACGGGTAGAATGTTCTGTAAATTATATACTGGTACTGTACTATGCAAACTTGTAACATTTTGCACACTACAGTGTCTAAGTGTTATAAAAATATAGCTGCAGTGGTGAAAATTATGTAATGTAACACGATATCTGTGTTCTAGGTCATCGAGACCCATGGCCCCACTTCCCCCCCAGCAGCTGCACGCCCCCCGGAGCCACGACAAGTCCGGGGACTCCGGTATATCCGGGGACGCTAGTCCGGGCGGCCTTCACGAAGACTCGTCGGAGGCTCCTCTTGCATCTCCGCCCATGAGGAAGACTCTGAGTCCCCCTCCTCATGAGAGACCCCTGCTGGCTGCGTGGACACCGCAGCAGGATCTAGGTGGGTCTCCTCATGATACATCAGCAGGGGCTTTGATTGGCTCTAGTTCCCATCTTACGTCGTGCTAACAACATCACTGTTACACTCTAATATAAGCTGCCCTTGCATAATGGCCTCCGCATGATTGTAGAAAAGCAATTTTAAACAGTGCATTCTATTTTATTTGTAAGCAAACAGTTGATCCTCGTAATGGCTGCATCCTCATTTCAAATTAATATACTTATAAATTGAAATATGACTGTAGCCTATGTGTCACAGTTTACAGTTTATAAATTGACATTCTGAATTTGATAACACCATTATGTTACATAAATATTAAATAGGCCTATAGTAATTTATTTATTTATTTATTTATTTATTTATTTATTTATTTATTTATTTATTTATTTATTTATTTATTTATTTATTTATTTATTTATTTATTTATTTATTTATTTATATATTTATTTATTTATTTATTTATTTATTTATTTATTTATTTATTTATTTATTTATTTATTTATTTATTTATTTATTTATTTATTTATTTATTTAATTATTTATTTATTTATTTTTTTATTTTTTTTAATATATTTTTTTTATTTTTTTTTTCTTAGCTTTATATACAGTCAATCACTCATGTGCATGACATTTAACCTGCGAGTTGGGGTTGCCCAACGAGCTAAATTGTGTGCTGCTACGTCATCAGTAGCAAAGAAGAAGCACGGAAACCCTCCCCCCACTTGATAAGAGACAAGAGGAAACATTCTTACGTCCTCGGTCCACATCAAGCATTGTCTCTGTAGTAGGTCTACTGAGCTAACGTGTGTGATGCTTCACAGGCGAGGAGGAGTCGAGCTCCGACGGAGAAGTGGATGACTCAATGCACGCTCAACCAAAGTTCTCGCCGAGAGCTTAACTGTTCTCGCTGTCGTTAAGCATTGTCTCTATAGGACCGAGCTAACGTGTGTATTGCTTCACAGGCGAGGAAGAGTCAAGCTCTGACGGAGAAGTGGACGAGTCAATGCACGCTCAACCATAGTTCTCACCGAGAGCTCAACTGTTCTCGCTGTCGTTAAGCATTGTCTCTATAGGACCGAGCTAACGTGTGTATTGCTTCACAGGAGAGGAGGAGTCGAGTTCCGACGGAGAAGTGGACGAGTCAATGCACGCTCAACCAAAGTTCTTGCCGAGAACGCAAGTGTTCTCGCTGTCGTCAAGCATTGTCTCAAGAGGACCGAGCTAACGTGTGTATTGCTTCACAGGCGAGGAGGAGTCAAGCTCCGACGGAGAAGTGGACGAGTCAATGCACGCTCAACCAAAGTTCTCACCGAGAGCTCAACTGTTCTCGCTGTCGTCAAGCATTGTCTCTATAAGACCGAGCTAACGTGTGTATTGCTTCACAGGCGAAGAGGAGTCGAGCTCCGACGGAGAAGTGGACGAGTCGATGCACGCTCAACCAAAGTTCTCGCCGAGAACTTGTGTTCTCATTCTCACTGTCGTCAAGTATTGTCTCTATAGGACCGAGCTAACGTGTGTATTGCTTCACAGGAGAGGAGGAGTCAAGCTCTGATGGAGAAGTGGACGAGTCAATGCACGCTCAACCAAAGTTCTCGCTGTCGTTAAGCATTGTCTCTATAGGACCGAGCTAACGTGTGTAATGCTTCACAGGAGAGGAGGAGTCAAGTTCTGACGGAGAAGTGGACGAGTCAATGAACGCTCAACCAAAGTTCTCGCCCAGAGCGCAAGTATTCTCGCTGTCGTTAAGCATTGTCTCTATAGGACCGTGCTAACGTGTGTATTGCTTCACAGGCGAGGAGGAGTCAAGCTCTGATGGAGAAGTGGACGAGTCAATGCACGCTCAACCAAAGTTCTCCCCGAGAGCGCAAGTGTTCTCGCTGTCGTTACCGAGAGACAACCGACTTGGTCTCGCGTTGTATTCCGACATTACGAAGAACAAGCGAGATGCGCAGCCCAGCTTTAACAGCTTGAAGAAGCTGAAGCGGTCGGTGTCGGGGGCCCTTAATGCGTTGGGCACAACAGTCAAGGTAGGAACTAAACACAATCTCAGGTTAGGCATTTTGGCAAAAGGCATTTTGTATCCAATACCCATTTTGTTAATTCATCACAATAATTCAAAGGAATTTTTTCATTTTTATAATAGGGAACACCGTATGAAAATTTTAATCGATTTTTAAATACCTTGTATCTCATTTAATAATTTTGTGTCTTTGAATTTTGAAAAACGGATCAGTCTATGCCTCAAAATAATTGGTTTAGTAACGATAAATGAAAGGCTGCGAAAAACGAGCCGCCACCATGTAGAGTGGATTTGACGTCATGGTTTTGTACTGTGTACGCTCGCCGCCTCAGCGATTGGTCTGTTACGCCACGTCTACAGAATCATTGCGTCACAGACACCTGTATGCGTTTCAGATCCCCGAGTTTAAACTTCAATAAATGCGACCACATTAAACCTATTTAAAAATTTCTTTTTTACTTGGGACTTGCATTAATATACTTTTTGTATCTGATACTATTAAACTAAGTGTTTGGTTTAACAAAAAAAATCGTACGTGTGTTGCCTATTATTTAGGGTACCAAGAAAAGAAGATATTTATCAGCAACAGGGCATTGCCCTACGAGTGTGATATAATTAATAATAATAATAAATACTATACAGAAAATGTAAATGGGTGATAAGAAATTGTGCTTTTATGTCTTTTATTATTTTGTTAAAGAAGGTATAAGGTACTCCTAGGTACAAAGGCATCCGATATTCAATAAAAGGTATTATGTAGATTTCAATGAATAGGTTTGTTATTTTGATAAAGAAGGTATAAGGTAATCCTATTCCTAGATAAGCCATCTAATATTCAAGACAAGGTATTATTATATGTAGATTTCAATGAATAGGTTTGTTATTTTGATAAAGAATGTATATTAGATACTCCTATTCCTAGATAAGATAAGGCATCTAGTATTCAAGACAAGGTATTATTATATGTACATTTCAATGGATAGGTTTGCTATTTTGATAAAGAATGTATATAAGATACTTGACTTCAGACAGTGGTTTGTATTTACGTTCATGTTTCCAGGGTAAGGAGGACGACAAGGTCCTTGACGAGAACTGGCTGCTGAGTCGCAGTGTCCCCAACTCTCTGACGAGTGGCCACGTCAAGCCCAACCACTCTCGGACGAGCAGTCCTTCGACCCCTGACCTTGACCGGTCGCAGCGCACGTCGTTCTCGTACCTGGCATCTGGTGGCCACGTCATGTACCTGCCGGACTCCAAGGGGAGACAAGACCTGCCCGATAGGTAGGGCCAAGTGAAATTCGCTTTACGAAATAAAAGGAAACCGAAGTTAAAAATGAAAATTGTGGATGAGACGTCATGTCAGCATGCTAATAATGTAGATTTTGAATCAGGAAATAACGTGATTTGGAGCTTAACCATGAAATATCTGTTTATTCATGAAATAAGACTGAAATAACCAAATCAAATAGTGTTAAATATTGGCCAAAAATAAGCATTGTTATAAACAAAACAAAATATGCAGAAGAATTAAAAATATTTAAAGGAAATAAAGAGTAGTTAAAAATTATAATTGTGGATGAGACGTCATGTCAGCATGCTAATTATGCAGATTTTGAATCTGGAAATAAGGTGATTTGGAGCTTTAACCACGAAATATCGGTGTATTCATGAAATAAGACCGAAATAACACAAAAATGTTAAATATTGGCCAAAAATAAGTGTTATTGTAAAAAAAAAAAATGTGCTGAAGAATTTAAAACATAAAGGAAATAAATAGGAATTACCGGTACTGTTTACAGTACATACTTGAATGACTCATTTGAGTGATATTCATGAATTGATCATATGTTTTTTGTTGCTTGTTATGCGCCCTATGAACATAGCACCGCTATAACGCGAAATTTACATTTTGAAAAACAAAATTCGGGAAAAACTAAAACCATTTCTGTAGGGCTCTACTGATAGGTACGAAAGTTGCAACTGACTTGGTAGATTATAAATATAATTTAATTTCATGTTTATTTAAGTGTTAGTACAGTATAGTCCCTCGTTAATTCAAACTGGGTTAATTCAAAACTATGTATAATTCAAACTATCCGGAGTCCCAGCAGAAAACTTAGGTATGGTGCTTAGTGTAAAAGTTCTTTTAATTCAAAATTTTATAATTCAAATTGAAGTTTTTAGGGTCCCTTGAAATTTAAATTAAAGGGGGATTACTGTATAAGCTGATCTTTGAAGGTTGTGTTGTTTGTTTGCAGATTATATCCTACTCCCGGCTTGAGGGGTGCGGGAATGATGTCCAAGTCTTGCGAGAACATCTCTACTAGCGAGATGAGAGAGCTGGACCGAACGCCGTCACCAGACATCATGATCGGCCACGAAGAGAGATCCAGCAGAAGTCACGATAAAACAAGGAAGGATTCGCCTACGGGAAAGAGAGGTGAGTTGATTGATACTAATCAGTAATCTGTATAGTTTAGAGTCTGTGGCAGCAGAGCGTCAAAATTTAATTTTTCCTGTTTGTTTTTTTCTCACATTTTTTGTTCATGTTCCTTCATATTTATATACTTTATTTTTATTATTTAATATATTATTGCATTTTTACTTGATTTTATTTTTTTAAATTTCTTTAATAATTTTTCTTGTTCTTGATTTTTTTATGGTATGGTAGTTTGTTTTGTTGTGTCGTTGTTGCTATTTATGATTTCCCGTCATTATTAATTGTTTGCATAGCCTAGTTATATTTAAATTGTCCTCCTTTGTAATTCAGTTTTTATAACTGAATAGGATCAGACATTAAATAATTAAATAAATAAATAATATCTTAAAACAACTTTTAAAATCGAAATTGTAGGATGGTAAATACAAGCGAAGATATCCTGGTCTACAGATCAGTATCACGTAAAAAATATAGGTATGCAAAATCCATTACGATACTATTGTATCATCGTACAAACTATATAATGAATGTTTGAAACGATACCCATAGACTAGACATGTACTTATTATTACTATAATCTGTACATTTAATTTCATCAAGTCCTGTTTATAGCATGTTACAATGATACATAACGCAACACAATTAACATGCGTACTGTGTTTTTAATGCAGGCAAGAACAAACGCTTCACGTTCCAAAGCACGGTACGCCAAATAGAACGCCGTCGGATATCGGAACGCCTTTCTCGTGACGCAGAGTTGAAAGAACGTCGCCGCCTTGGAGAGTTGGAAGCGATGAGGAGAGTGGAGGAGGAGTTTCAACGAAAGAGGGCGCCAGAGGTACACTCTATTCTTGCATCTTTAAAAAAAATGTTTCATGTTTTAAAATGTAGGTAGGCCTACGCCTGTTTTATCGTTAATAATCTATGCCAACGACAACGAAACACACATTTGTTCATACTTCAAAGGCAGCCTTGAACTGTAAATAATATAATTGTGTGCATTAAGTACAACAAAAACAACCAAATTTGTTGATGTCCCAAAGAAACGACCCGATGACCCGAGTTTCGGAAGACGTGACCCAGACTTCGAACACCGCTGTACTATATGCTCAATCTCTATAATTATCTCCCATTAATAAGTTTCTAATACTCTGTCACATCATTAGGTAGGCAAAGCAATATATTTTTATTCATCCATTCACATTCATTTGTACAAAAATTTGTATTTTATTGAATATTAAATTAAAAAATTGAGAATTAAAAATAAATCTGCTATTGAATATAAATAACCATTATGTTCCTTGTATATTTTCATTTGTATGTATTTATTATTTATTTGTAATTTAAATGTGTATATGTAGGTACATATTTAATTTTAACTATAAGTACTTGACAATGCCCATGATGCTACTATATGTTGTAAATTATATATTTTTGCTCCGTATGTATAATGTATAACATCATATAACTATAGGTGATATATATATTGGGGAAAGAAGAAAGGAAACCAACAGCTTACCTGAAAAGTGGTGGGCATGGCTGCGTAAGGTATGGCCGAAACGTTCAACTTTTTGTGTAAATATTCGTGTACTCTTCACCTCACCCAGCCACCCACTTCTTTTCAGGTAAGCTGTTGGTCTCCTTTCTTCTTTCCACAATATATATATCACTAACCCTGTCGATAGGCATTTTATCAAATCCAGGTATCATGTAACTATGTAATTTATGGCTGCAAAAATAAAATAAATACAACCCGAACATGTATGTCACCGTTTAGAAAGCCAACATCCGTCAGCAGCTGCGCCTGTTCAACCTGGACGAGCAGTTGTTCTCGTCGCTCCCCAACGGTTGGGCCGACTCGACCAGAGCGGAGCCGGACGGAGCAGCTTCCTCGTCCCCCAACTCGTCCACTCGAGCCCCCAACGGTCGAGTGTCCCCCGACCCCGCCAGTCTGCCACCCCCCACGCCGCAGACGCAGATACTCTCGGAGTACCGGGAGCCCAGGAGGGACTACCGCGAGTACCGCCCCTCCAGGTGAGTGAGATCTCGACCACTCGGTGATTCACGCGGCTATTGTGAAAATCGTCAAAAAAAAGTTGTATTTCTTTTTCATTATATAATTTTTTTAAATTAATGTTTTTTTTTTAGTAGGCCCTACATGTTTTTACATTGTTTATTATTATTCTACCTACTTTATTTTTTTTAATTTTAATAATTAAAATTAAATTTTGTAATAATAATAATAATAATAATTAATTAATAAATTAATTTAAAAAAATACAATAAAAAATATTAATAAATAATTAATAATATTATTATTAATTTTATTATTAATATTAATATTAATAATTTTAATTAAATTAATATTAATAATAATTAATTTTGTTATATTAATTTTTGTTATTTTTTATTAAATACATTTTTGTTTTTATCTTTTTTAAATTACATTAATAATTACATGCTTGCTTACTAGACCAGTGTGTCATAACCTTCCATGGCCCCCCTGACATAACACCTACAGTGGTAGCCCATGCATAACAAACTCTGGGTAAAGGGACCTAACTTGCTAAGTGAATGTTTTTTTATTGATTTCTTGAATACGCAATTTAGCCAATAAGATATTGGAAAAGTGATTCTACGCAGAATTTGGTGTTGTATCAACTAACAATGAATTTAAAAACTGTCAAATATTGTAATTGTTACAATCGTCATTTCAATACGTTAATTAATTTTAAATTATTAAATTAATTACTGAAATGAAAATTATAACAATTAAAAGAAACTGGATTAGAGAGCGAGTTACCTATTGTAATTGTCTGCCGCAGGTTCTCCGAGGTAGGGCCGGACGTACTCCCAGAGAAACGAGCGACAGTTCATCCTCCAGCCGTGTTCGACATGCCAAAGAGCTCGCAAGTGTACGTTACCCCTCACAGACAACCAACAACCGGTAAGGACAAGACGTTATTAATCCATGTGATGTAGCCTACGTATTCAATTTCATAGGACCTCTTTTACTGTATGAATTATTTTAACTTAAAACGATTGAAGTATTGTTCCTTTTGCTATTAGTATTCACCTTAAATTAAAATACTATGTATAGCCTAGGCCGATCACTTATAAGAGAATTATTGCTACACCCAAGTATAGACTAAACTATTTTCCACCTTGAGAAGCAAAGCGGCAAATAGCCGCATCAAGCTACTGGGCACTGCGGGGGTGTTATTGCGCTAACTATTGTGCTTAATTTTCCACTTGCCAATCAACCCTGATCTTGGCATCCCAATGTGTTGACAATTTCAGACTGCCTATACAAAAAAACAATAGTTTTTATTTTATTTACTGTAGCCTTTTTTACATTCTTTCTATTATATTACAAGGTACCAGTAATGTAGAATAGTTGAGTTGTTAAAATATTTACAGTACCGGTACCGCGGTATATGCTTAGTTCTAGATTGTAGTTTTAATCTTTATTCTTATTTATTTTACAGTTGCTTCATTCAATTTCTTAAAATATACAAATAAAAGTAAAAAGTAAAAATCTATTCATCCCTTTCATTCGGCACCCGCTAGGGACGTTTTGCTTTTGACAAAATAAAAATAAATTCACATTTAGAGTCTACCCACTCAGTAACGAAACTGATTTGCAGTGGGGGACTTTAATTTAAAGCGACTAAACCAACCCTGTAGGCTCAAAGACTACTCACCTCTCGTGACAGCTCGGTGGCTTTCAGAGCGCTGTGTACCGTGTATTGATGTAGTTGCGACGTATGCCCCCAGGTGTCACTGCAGTAGATGTGGACCCGGCTATCCGTACGTCCTCCCTGGACAACTACCGCAAAGACTTTGCACACGGTGCCATGCGCTCACTGGCCAGCTCGGATTCCGAGCTCTCTCAGCCGAACACCCGGCCTCACTCCAGACAGCAGAGCAGGTAAACTAGCATCATTGGCCAGACTTGAGGTTCCACTTTTATGAAACAACCTCCATCATGCTGATACACAACAGGTCCTAAGTCATTTTTTGGTCTTAACTCTAAGACCGGTCTTTCTTTATTTATTTATTTAATGTCTATCCTATTCAGTTATTTTAAACCCTTAAATATAAGTTAATTTTGAACCCTTTGTGAATCCAGGTCCATGTCTGAGAACGAATCGTAAAAAACATTATTGGATTGTTCATTGCGTCTTTGTTCCGACCAGGAAATAGTAACTTCTTCACGTGACCTGGGCCTGGATTCACAAGAAGTTCAAAGTTAAGCCGGTCTTAGAGTTAAGACCAAAAAAAGACTTAGGACCTCTTGTGAATCCGGGCCCTTATGTGTCGAATATAGACCGTTATTTTATATTATTTGACAATCTAGTGTCTTTGGATCCTTTCATTCAGATCAGGGCCTTGATTCTCTATGGTCAACGATAAGGTGATCACCGGTTTTGGTCGTTATGAGAAGGCTGTGACCCAATCACAGCCATCCATTCGCCTTCCGTAACGACAGAAACCGGTGAGAAATTTACCACAGATTTAAAGAATCGGGCTCCAGGAGACTATTCAAATCTAGAGCTATTCTTGCACCAACAAAAGTTAAAAAAGGGATTTATGTACTTCAAAAAGTGTAAAACGGCTACAAAGTCTCTCTGTATGTAAGTCTTCTCTGTATGTAAGTTTGACTGGGTTAGTTAGAGATTAATTTTGTTTTCTCCCATCATGATACAAACTTGTATTATTTATAATACGTATATTGTCTCCGTGGTCACTGAAACTGCTAGAACACCAATTAGTAGATAACTAAGTGAAACATTAGGCACCATGTATCCTGACATGTGCATTATGTCTATCTACCAGACATATGTCATTTGTTTGCCAACCTGTCTTCTCTCTGGTTTGAGACTCTATTCTCACTAATTGCATATCTTTCATTTGATATTCACCGCCTGGCTAGAACCACTTTCATTGTGTCTGCACCTCTAGGCAACAAAACTATATCACAGTCTTTTAGGGCACACCCCTGCATGGTTATGAAGACTATAACTACTGATATAGATTCTTTTGGTACCTACCTAAAGTAAAAATAAAATTTTATTCTCACTTATTAACAAACTTACAAAAAAAAAAAACATCCAACTAAAACTGACCATTGGTACTGCTCAAGTACTACTCTACTGAAACTAACTACTCTACCATGGCAGTCTTAAAAATATATTTCCTACAAATACTGACTCATTGTACCAAAATATTATCCTGTAGATACTACTCGTAGGGTCATAGAGACGAAAATATAGTGATGTTGCAGACTAAAATAGACTGATCCTATAGATGATGACATATTTATACTAAAATATACTGATCCTGGAGATAATCACTCGCGGTTATACTAAAATAGACTGACTTTACAAATAATGACATAGTTGTACTAAAATAGACTGACCTTACAGATAATGACTTGTTATACTAAAATAGACTGACTTTACAAATAATGACATAGTTGTACTAAAATAGACTGACCTTACAGATAATGACTTGTTTGTTGTACTACAATAGACTGACCTTACAGATAATGACTTGTTATACTACAATAGACTGATTTTACAATGACTTGTGGTTATACTAAAATAGACTGATCCTGCAGATAATCACTTGTGGTTATACTAAAATACATTGATCCTACAGATACTGTCTCATGGTTATATGTACTAAAATAGACTGATTCTGCAGATACTGACTTATGGTTAAATACTAAAATATGTTTTCTAGCAATTCTACAGATACTGACTTGTGGCTATTCTAAAATGGATGACCCTACGGATACTGGCTCGTGATTATACTAAAAAAGACGTATCCTACATAATACTGTATACTGACTACTTGCAGTGCTAAATAAATACTGCTCTTAGCAATAGTGGTTATTGCTACAAATACTTGTACTATGTCTATATGGGTTATACAAACTTACTACAAAATACTGATGCTGACTAATGGTGATACATCTGTAAGGCCGACTAACAAATACTGACTGGTAGTACGTACTAACACATTGGTCTTATTCTTAGTGCTGCATACCGACTAATGGTGAATAAATACTAATCTTACTGATACTGACCCTAACACTGATAAATAAATACTAATAATAAAATTAATGCTGGCTTTTGGTGGTAACTTTAACGGCTCTAAATGTAATGTACCCTTTTACTTTTTATGTTAGGGGGCCGTGTTATTTGCTTTGATTTTATACAAGTCTAATCACACTGTAGGTTCATTAGCCTTCTCTAGAGAATAATACATACTTAGGATTCTACTGAACTGATACCCGATAGTACTAAATTACCATATCACATTTTTTAAGGATTTATGTTTGTTAAACAAGTCGCCCATCGGGCGAGTGAATTGGAAACTTGGCTCGCCCAAGTAACAATTTACTCACCTCGGGCGACCGTTAAATTCAAGCCCTAACAATTAATATTGCCCCAATATAATATCGCATCATATGATGTAAATATAATAATAATATTTATACAAATAATTAGACCAGGTAATTTTGACATAAACTGTAACACATAACAAATTGTAGTATTTGTGCAATTAATTAACTGTTAATGGTGTATATATAGTTGATACATTCGCCTACTAATAAGTAGGGTTGCCATTCGATATCGTGCCGATTCTTGCTGCTTTACGTCCGTTCAATATTAATTATTTTTTTTTTTATTCAAATCAATCCAAGTTCCAAATTCAATGATAGATTATCATCAATCATTGCTAAGTTTTCAAGTAACATTTTTTTTTTACGTGACGTTTTGGGGAATCAGGGGTCTGTACATGGCAAATGAGGTACTTTCCTCTTATTAAATGTTCAGAGGTGCATAAAAAGTAAATGCAAATACATTACTAAGATTAAAAGAATTTAAGAATGTATCTTATTTATTTGACTGAAACAAAGAAATAAGGAGGAAAAGTTGTTTTGCGTTGTTTATTTTCCAATATACCAGAACACTTGTAAAATAGTTACCGGATAGAAAAAAATGGTGGATGTCGATCTGAAATTTCACATTGAATGGCAGCCCTACTGATGTGATAAGTAATTACTAATCTTGTTTGACTTGGGATTTGCTATTTCCATACAGGATGTATAAAAGTTAGTTGGTTGGCGAACGGGAATACGTAGTACAATCTAGTCTCCATTACTCCTGACAGCGGGCTGGCCAGACGCCACAGGTTTGTGGTAATTTTAGTCATTTGATTATGTACGTATTAAAGTTGCTAGATTTACCAGGGTCGAGTCAGTTGTCGTGAAAATAAAACGGAAACTAAATAACAGTGTTTCGACAAAGGTAGTTGATCCAACTCAATTTCAACTTGAAAACCAAACTGAATAAAATGGTGTATTTGTATTTTATTGATTCTGAAATAACATATTTCATATTCCGGCAATTCAGGAAAAGTTAGTTACGTCCACAAATTATATTTAAACATATGTCTACTGAATGTACCGCTACCACGATTTGTGTTAGCCATAATGTTGACAGCTGACTCGACTCTGGTAATTACCAAATTGCAAACTGCTTCGTTCATACTGAATAACGTAGGTCACTCTAACCGTAAGACTGTCGTTAAGTTTGCTGGTATTGCTTCAACCAATATTTGAATAACAAACTGAACTAACTAACCATTGAGACTATCTTTAAGTTGGTTAAAATCGCCTCAACCCAAATTATATTTGAATAAAAAACTTAACTATGATAGATTATCTTTAAGTTGGTTAGAATTGCTTCAACCTAACTTTGAATAACAAGTTGAATTAACGCTGAGACTATCTTTAAGTTAGCTAGAATCGCTTCTGCCTATCTTTATGACAAACTGAATGAACTAACCATGATAGACTATCTTTAAGTTTGCTGGTATGGTATTGCTTTCAACCTGTCATTGATTAACAAAGTCAACCCAACCATGAGACTATCTGTAAGATTATTGGATTGCAGTTGTGACTCACCAAGTGAAGCGACCCCTCACCATTCTTCACCATCTATTTTTCATCTTCCTTTTTTTATTTTACCCAAGTGCATCTGTTGTGATTGGTGTATTTTATCAATCCGTTATTGGTTGAATGCGAGCCGACTAGGAAATTCATCTCGACGACATCGAACTTTTCCTGGGCGAGGCTAAACGATTGAGGCCTGGCTGTGTTGACTTGATTCGTGTTCTGTTGTTTTCGTGGCAATAGACACATCCGAGGGAATAAGGTAAACCCAAGATGTGGCCAACTCTGAATTTTCTCTCTCCCAACTCGTTATGATCACTTTGTTTGGAAGCATTTCCTCTACCTCTCTCTTTCTCTCTCTCTCTCTTATCATAGTAGGTAGTCTGTAATGTGTTGACTGACCTTGTGAGGTCTTGCGAGGTATCGTAGTAAACGAGTGTGTTCAATCGCCAGGTCTGTCAGCCCGTCAGCAAGAAGACGCAGTGCAAGTGAACCTGACTCGAGCTCGGAGGAAGACAACAATAACAACAACAACAACAATCCAGACACCCAACAGGTAAATATCCAGCTGATATAGTGGCCACGCCCTAGGAAGCAAGGCAAGCCTTTGAATTCTCAGGAGATACGATCGCTCCAGGCAGCCTATTTCATCGGTATTCGGATCATTCGCCGCAGGATTTCCCGGTACCTGCTTGAGATGCAACTAGATTTAGGTTGGTAGTTGTCACATGCGTCACTTCACTATTACATACATGATCTATGACGACGCCACCTTGCAAGTTAACGCAACGGGAATTTATTTACTAGTACACTTGTCGTACCAGACTAAAGGCTATTAAATTCAATGCGATCATGATGCAGCTCAAACTATGTACTGTACTTGAAGCCTCTTAAAAATCTCTGACTACCAGTACTAGCAATGGACGAATCTTAGTTTTTCACTTTCAAACCGAACTAAAACTTCTGAACTAAAAAAGTTCCGAACTCGAACCGAACTTTTACAAATCAGTTTGAAAATTGAAATATTGTACAAAATAAGGAAGATAGGGAAATGAAATTTTTACAACGGAAGGACACTCTCGGGGGGTGAGACTCTCATAGGAATTGGTATTCAATTCAAGTACAGAGTTGTAAATGAATAGACCACAGAGCCTTGTCCTTTTTAAATTGTCTGCTCCGCCCACAGACCAACTTGGGGTGGAGCTTATCAAAGATGGCCAAGCAACTGCAGCGAGACAATAGTTTGATGTCCATCAGTCTGCACTGAAATCTGAAGTGTGCTCGTGGGCCGAAGAAGGTTACGGACCCCCGCTGTAGGGCCTATTTGTTAAACTTTCTGGTTTCTGGTTCCAGGTTTCCGTGACAGCGACGAACCACATTAACCTGACCACTGTCCAGCCATTCAGCCTGAGCTCGAAAGGCTATCGCCCCATTGCGTTCACTCTTGGGACAAAACCACCCCTAACTGATGCTCAATTCGTAAACTAGGCCTTAGCATATTATTTAACTAACACGTGACTGGGAAATAAACATCGATAACGGATAAATATATATGTATATTGTTTGTAGGTAATATTTTTTGTTGAATTGTATTTGTATTACCTTTACTGTTATCCTAAATCAAATAATACAATGTTAATATGTTTTTATATTCTACCCTTGTAATAATCAAGTTAATATTTAAAGGATTTGGTTTGTGTTGAATAAACGAAATTGATTTTTATTTTGTTACATGATCATAGCACTTTTGTATAAATATAATATATTACAGTAAATATTTTATAACAAAATGATTTTCTTCTGATTAATTCATAATTATGTATATAATGTACTACACAAATTATTTACAGTAGCCTATACCAATTATTGGCAGCAACAATGTCAATAGAAGATAATTATTTAGATGTCATCAGGGTTCTCGCACGTTACCAGTGTAACGAAATCATTTTCAGTTGCCTAATTACTCTCTAAGCTCTCCTCAATCACAGCGATAACAATTTTAGCGGTTGTAAGAGTTATAAAGTGTAAACATACGTTGTTTAAAAATACATTTGGTAAAGGGCCACTGGATGAGGTACGCAGGTTAAGACTAAAGAACAACCGAGTGTGTAATCAGGATCGAACATCATGCTTTCCTTAGAGGAACACTCAAGATGGAAGCCAACAATCACTCCTGGGACCTGCATGTTATTGTAGTTGTGCTTGGAATGTGTCTCGACTATGCCTGCCAACAAACGCGCCGATAGTCTCACTAGCTACAATACTGGAGGCAGTGAACCAACTCTTTATTCTAATTTCCTATAAAATTATGTAAAATATATCTTTTATGAGGACAGATAAGAAGCTAGGTTCATTCTCCCCAACCAAATACTAGAACAGTATCATAATTCATAATAGCCTACAGTATTTATAAAATAAGTAACTTTTATTTCCATAAAAACACGTTTGAACACAAACTTGAAAAGAACATAAGCAGCCATGTCAATACAATGAATACATAACAATCATAAGGAATAAGGATTCATGTTAGGAAATTACTTGCATTGTGCTTTGATTGAATACTTGACAGAACTCTGATTCAGTTTAAATATAGTTTTCAATTTTTGTTGCATCATCCATTGCAACCCCCCTCCCAAAAAAGCATAGGCCTACCTAATTTATGAACGGCCCCTAATTGAAGAAACCCCCCTTATGTACAGAACAGCGCAAGACCCTACTTTATGGACGGGCTCAATTTACGAAAAATATATCACAGAAGGAAGACACAAAAATGTAATACCAACATTCCGTGGCGTTGCACGAAGTTATCCCGGCCGAGCTTGTTAGCGGCTCAGGTCGTGAAGGAGGACGGCTCTACCACCGAGCCCCCTCGCCACCCCCCCAACCGGCAACACGTAAGACTTTCCGTCGTCTTCTCGATTGGGATCCATCTCGAGCAGATTCTCGTTGCTGCTCTGTAGGTCGTCGTATCGCCAGACACCTAAATGTCGACTCTTGCCGTGGCGGGCGATCAAATGACACGTCTTCTTAGAACGTAACACGCCCAATATGATGGCCCAGTGTGCCTTATGGCCACGGAGAGTGGACGGTGAGTGGTTCTTATCGGCGTCGTAGCTGTATACAATGTTAAGGATTGTTATAGGCCACTCAAAATAGACTAGATGCAAGCGAATAAACTTTTATGAGGAGGAGATTACTCGTCATTGATTTGTAGAAACCATCAATGGCGCAGATAAGGGGGTAGCTTAGCAGCGCTATCTATTGTTAGTTTGAGTCTCCTATAGTGTACAAAGCTAGCTTTATGGGGTACTGGGTACAACTAAGAAAATGTTTCCCTTTTTGATTGATAATTTTAATATTTTATTGCCAATGTGTCAAATAAATTAACTCTAACAACGGGGAACCACGGAGACTTCATATTTCCTTGCGACTCTGACAAATAGCCAGCGTGGTGAAAATGCATTTTCTAGATTCATACTGCTATAGGTACTGCATCCACTGTGGCTCACTTCCCTTTGCAGTATGACTCAAGAATTTCCACATGCTTCAGCTTGCATGCAAGACGAAACATACAAAGCACTAAAACGTCGTATTTTAAAGGTAAGCTCGATCATATACCATTGCTGAGTTCTAGAATCTATCAGTTTTCTTCAGTTATTTACTCTTTAAGGATACGGCACCAGAAGGATTGAACCATTGGTGATCATTTCAATGATCCGTTCTCTGTCGAGGGTCAGCCCAGACTGGAGAACTTCAACCCTGCTGCAAGAATCTTTCAACGTCTCTTGGGCCAGTTTCGCCATGTAGTCCACAGAAAATATCTCACCTTGATTGGTAAACCCACGGACTTTTGCTTCGTGCAGTAATTTATCCACCGATATTGGTTGATTCGTGCACGCACTGGCCATGCTCAGAGCAACCAGCCCGCAGCTGTAATCAATGAAATATATCCAATATGAGATTCTAGTAGGGATGCACAATGATAAAATAGAAATTCTCAATAGGCCTAATCGAAAAGATGACTGTATTATCCCCACACACAAAGAAGTTAAAAGAACAATAGAATATTTATGAAACAACACTTTTAAAATATCTATCTCGGAGGCTTTCACGGCCGGAGTCAACTATACTATCGTGGTTTTCCGGGTACAACCGTGTCAAAAGGTGGAACCAATCCAACGTTTCGCCCATATTGCAATACGATTGGTCAACGCGTTGGTCAAATTGCAATACGATTGGCGGACGTGCTGCAACCCGCACGCGTGAGGGGTTGGAGGGGAAGTAGAGGAACTATATAACTGAGCGCGCCTGTGGCTGAGCGGCTTTGCGATAGCGGGTGTTATTCTGTTAGCATCACTGTCCAGAGTTCCCCCTCGTGACAGTTGTTGGTGTCAGTGTCAACACTCCACGAAGGTCCCTGAAGAAGCCCATTGCAATATGGGCGAAACGTTGGATTCGTTCCACCTTTTGACACGGTTGTACCCGGAAAACCACGATAGTATACTTTTAAAATATGTTCCTCTGGAACTGTAGGGTCTACCACTACTAGAGGGCCAATTCCCCACCCTTCCCAGATTGGGCTTACTCTGGTTATGACGAGCCCTAAATTTGTTTTGCTAAAGTTTGCTTTCACGGCCGGAGTCAACTATACTATCGTGGTTTTCCGGGTACAACAGTGTCAAAAGGTGGAACCAATCCAACGTTTCGCCCATATTGCAATACGATTGGTCAACGCGTTGGTCAAATTGCAATACGATTGGCGGACGTGCTGCAACCCGCACGCGTGAGGGGTTGGAGGGGAAGTAGAGGAACTATATAACTGAGCGCGCCTGTGGCTGAGCGGCTTTGCGATAGCGGGTGTTATTCTGTTAGCATCACTGTCCAGAGTTCCCCCTCGTGACAGTTGTTGGTGTCAGTGTCAACACTCCACGAAGGTCCCTGAAGAAGCCAATTGCAATACCCGGAAAACCACGATAGTATACTTTTAAAATATGTTCCTCTGGAACTGTAGGGTCTACCACTACTAGAGGGCCAATTCCCCACCCTTCCCAGATTGGGCTTACTCTGGTTATGACGAGCCCTAAATTCGTTTTGCTAAAGTACCGTATGCAACACTACAGTTCACACAAATATTCCACCGTACCAGATATTATTTACTTACGTAGGCCCCTCTTGCAATATTGGATCCACATGTCGATAGAAAGAAACCAATGGAGCCTCTTCAATACAATTTTCTTGCCAAATTTGTAATTTAGCATTTAAAAGGTCCTCTTCACTGTTTGGTAAAGAAATGTCTTTTGGTTTGTTTTGCCCTAGAGGTTTGTGGTGTTGGTTTTCATGTACCACTGTGAAAGGAGGTGGCAGTACTGGAGGAGGTGGGGGTATTCTTGAATTGCTAATACATTCAGACATGGCACAAAGACCTGAAAAGAATAAAGATATGCGTACATTAACAAAAACTCACTTAATATAAAAAAATAGCCTGAGCTTAGAAAAAAATAAAACGACAAGGTACCATCAAAAAAACTTTTTTTCAAACAACGGTTGGAATTCATAGTCAAAAGGTGGGGGGGTGTAGGGGCCGACTATGAAAAAGTAAAAAATAAATTTTCGCCCAACAAATTTTTGCCTCACTCAGAAAATAAAAAGCGTTGGGCACTTTCCCTGGATAAACAGCAGAATACTGTAATCTATGTCGATACCGAAAGTGCCCAACGCTTTTTATTTTCCGAGTGAGGCAAAAAAAAAAAAAAAAAAAAAACGGCAAGATATCAAACCATTTTAATTAAAACGTTTTGTACTGTGTATATACCCTAGACGTAGTTATTATGAATTAGTTGTGTGCCATACAATAAGGGCCAAAAGTAAGTGAACTAGGCCATTTGACGATCGCCTGATTGCGATTAGTCTTCCAATGGGCCTACCAACGATAGTGCGTAGGACCTAGGACTTTAAAATGATAGAGGCATGGAGTTAAAGCACAGTGTTCCAAACACGTCCAGTCTACCACAACGAAACTGCAACCCCAAGTACTTCATTCACTATTCATCAAAAATATAATTTATGTTGAGGTTGGCTATCCAGGCCTAACATCGTTAGGCCTAGGCCTAGGCCTAGACCTAGGCTACACTTGTAAGAGTTGACCTAGGCCTAGGGCCTACCACATACTCACCAAATACTAATTTTTGGCAGTGGGAACTAGTATACACTTCACGTTAAGCCTACCTGTGCCCACAGTGCTACGTTTTTTTTTATAAAATCCCGGCTGCCGGGATCTAGCCCTATGCTGGGAGGCCCTAGTCATACTTTACATAATCACTAGGGACAAGCCTAGGCCTAGGCCTAACAACGACTAGGCCTAGCTCTATTTACCTGAACTCTTCAAAACGTAGAGAAATATAATGTTCTGCCTCAAAATAGTGTTTAATTACGAAGCACGTGACAGAAAAAGTCAAAATTATTCTTAAAACTTGTTATGGGTGGGTAGTGTTGGTACACGCCTACATGCGCACCAAGGACGAATGCGTGCGACGATTGAGACTGGCGGTAATTTCGAAAATAGAAACAGTTCTTTCCTTCAAACTGAACTTGCCGACATTCAAAACAAAGTAACTGGGAGAGAATAATAATGCACACATTACTCGGCAGGCCATCGCGACGCCAGCGGGACTAAGAGAGCGGTGACCCTGGAGACCCGGGTTCGACGGCGTGGACGTGAGGTGCACGCGGACGTGCTAGGAACGTGCTAGATGGCGAGGGCGTACAGACGAGCGCGTCAGAGCCAGTCTACCAATGTCTTTGGTCAGCCCCCGATGCGCTCAAAGGTTCAAAGAAGTTTATAGAATCGTGAGAAGAAAATTATAAAATGTATTGTTTCGACGTACTCGACCGAAAGGCCACTTGACCAGTAATTGCCAGTTTGTCACTTCACCACCTACGACAGTCAGAAAGTATTATTATAAATCCATGGTCAAAGCTACCCTGGATTTTTGGGCATATTCTGTAGAGAAATGCCTAGTAGGTCCCGGAGACCAACTTGTATGGAACACTGGGACAGGTGGGATAATTTGTATTGATTGTGGAATGATATTACCTGGCGGTAGATGGGAGCAAAAATTGCACAATCAAACAGTAGGTGTATGAATACATCAAGCTTTCAGTCATGTCAGTTTCACATAATCCTCCAATCACGAACGAAAGAACATACATTTACCTGCGTAATTAACGGCAAAGGATACCCTCTGAAAAAACCACACCAAAATATCGTGTTTTAGTTTTATTTTGAGAAGTTAAGAAAAAAAAACAGTAAAAAAAAATCTCATCGATGTCATATGGTGCAAATCTGTGCGTTATCAGTGGCCAACTAAAACAAAATTACTAACTTTCTTGCAACACATTTTCTAATAAAAGCGATCTTAATAATTTGCATATTTTTCATAATTGCTTTTGCTTTTAATACGTGTATTTTTAGCAAAATCTAATGTCTTTTAAATACAAAAATACTGTCTTTATTGAATGCTAAACGGTCAATTTATATATTTCCTTTGCGAAACGGGTTTTTTTTGTTCCCCCCCCCCCCCCCTCCCCCCTTGGATACGCCACTGCTAATATTTACTAGACATTCTAGATAGTAGTAAATGGGGTTCAACTTACCACCCATCGCTGCGAGGACTGGTGCTCAAGTCAAAGCAACAAGTATCGAAACAAGAGCTGCAGGAACAGTCTAGAGGCTAGACCATCTCGATGCTACAAACATTGGGTTAGAACTTTGAAGCAGACTCAGACGAGCAAACGATGAAAACTTGACAAACCCAAAGATGTTGGAATAGTCTGCTTGGACAGTGAACTTTGAGCCATCGAAACAAACACTCGTCATGCAAAGTGTATTTACTTACTGAATGCGTACTTTGCATTAACTGGATATTGTAAAGTTTATCAAATGTTTAACACCTATTTATACCACTATGCTATCGCGTGATTATATCGGGAACATGTCCAAATTGTTTAATATCATAATACAATACAAATTATTTTGAATGTGGAATCAGACCCGAATAAAAATAAAAAGTAGTTAATTTTTATGTCACTCTTCAGGGCCCTTATTCCAGTACGTTATGCAACCGGTTGCAACTTGCGTCCAGGTTTACAATACCCAGCTTTATGATTACTCAGATTTTCGATTTTGTGTTTCAATCTTGAGATAGAATTAAAAAATGAAAGTTATCTGCGGTTTCTGACGTAGAGGTATCCATGCTTCTTTTTTTAAACTGCATTTTTTACTGTTTAATTTCATGGTGGGCACGTACAGCACAATATTAAAACATTCGCGACCATAAGAATAATTGCTTTTGACAGATGTTTGTTTTGTAATTACCCCCCCCCCCCCCCCCCGATGTACAATTAAATGTGCTTGAGTATACACATTATATGCACCATACACTACTCAATAGTATACATTATTAATATTGACAAGTCGTCAATTTAGAAGTTAAAAAATCCCAACCCGCAAACGGGGAATTGATGTCTGGACCTACTGCATTGAAACTGAAAGGAGGACCCACAAGATCATAGATAGCTCCCATGAGATAAGTAATAACAAGTTTTACACACTTGCAGATATTGCAAACATTCAAACCAGCATTCTCTGCTCACGACAAAAGAGAATGGCTGCATTGCACGATGTGGCCTCAATCTACTTCCTTGTGTTCAACTGTTGCAATACCGACATGGGTGCAGGCTCAGCGGTAACACCGTAGACATAACAATAACAGAACAACTAAATCTCTATGGGTATTATAGCACGCGATAATTTCACTCGGCTGGTTCGATTCACAAATAAACGTGATTAGACTGAAATCTCAGGTGTAAATAAAGAGGACTAAAAACAACACCTCATATTATTATTTTGATAATGAATCATTATTTATAATTACAAGACTTACCTCTCAGCACGTTTTACAATGATACGAGATGATTCGATACTGTTATAAAATACGTGCTTAGATGACAGTAAAAGTGTTGACATTTTTGTAGTTTCATTCTCTGAAGCATGCGCAAGCATGTTTGCGTCATTGAAACTAGAAATCTACTTTGCAAATTGCAATCTATGCATGTTCAGAAATTAGCAACAACCAATAATTGATATGATAGGTGACTTCAGAGTTCAGACAGAGGATGCGTTCAGAAATGCAAATGATTGCAACTTACTGCAAATTAATGCAAATTACTATGGCCACAGATTACAAATGGCCAAAGCTTGGCATGAACGTATAACGTCTTAAAACATGGAGTTGGTCCTCAGATCGAGCTTGGGCATGTAAGCCTAGCTGTCTGTAGACAGTTCTCTCATCTCTCATCTCTAATCTCTCA